>JAPDVR010000001.1:67010979-67610979 GCA_026230005.1 Gila orcuttii | reverse complement strand
TTTGTCTTTCTTAAATTTCTTTATTTCCTTTAATTATTGAATGGTTTAGTCCAAGTGGGAGGGGCTTATCATTTTTAAGAGGGCCTCTCAGTGTCCTGAAGAGAGCTCATAGAGTGAGTTGGTTGGGAGTTGTTGCTCTACTTTGGGTCAATTTATTGACAGTTTGTTAGCGAATAACTTTGAACAGTTTTTTTTTTTGTTTGTTTTGTTTTGTTTTCACTGTAAATGTCATTAGCACTCTATTGGAATAAACACTGAACTTTTTGACTTCATCTTCACGTCGCTTCATTTTTACACCTCCATCGGACTACACCTAGTAACAGAAGGATTTGCTGAATTATACTTGTGAAGAACCAATCATATTGTAGAAAAATTATGTAATGAATCATGTCACATTTGCCGGGCTCCTATTCTATAAAAAATGTTGTACTCTTTTTGTCATGAGGATTTTCTGTGATTGGTCTAAGATCCTCTCGGCCATGATTAAAGCATATTCTTTTGATATTTGATTTTTAGTCAACTTTTTTGCTGGTTTCAACACATTTAATAAGTCTGACAAATCAGATTCAACCTACAAAAATATGTTTATTTGTCATTATACTGTACAATATTTTGAAAGAAAAAAAATCGAAATCTCCACCTTCATATCATCACATACACTGACTGATTCACCAGCAATTACATACTGGGATAAAGACATGAGCATGAAGATATACAACAGCAGTGATTACTACGAATAAAGCATGATAGCAGATTCAACAAGACAGGAAATTTATATATGCATGTTCTTTCGGTGGAGTAAATAGTTAACTAATGAATAACAGAAACTTTTATAAAGTGCATATAATGTTACAGTCTTGTCTCTGGTCCACGCTACAATTGATAAATCAAATTTATAGAGCCACTACTACACAAACACTTAAAAACATTCGTTGAGACTAGTCTTGAAGGGCCGGTTCATAATTTAATGAATCATTTTCTCGTCCTCATGTCGTTTCAAACCTGTATAATTTTCTTTGTTGAGTGAAATACAAAAGGAGATGTTGAGCTGAATGTTCAGTCTGCATCACTCCCATACTAATTCAACATCAATTTATTTTATTTTTAGGTGAACGATTTCCTTCATGTCAAATTTTATTGAGTTAATCTATAAAAGAAGTATATCGTTACACTTAAGAGGCTCTGAGAAGTAAAAATAACTACAATAGGGCCTTGGCCTCAGGTGAAGAAATCCTTGGATATGGCCTCTACGAAGTTCGGGGCAGACATTAAGATACCAATGGTGCAGAGAATGGTGAACAGGGAAAAGGCCATGAGACAAAGACGGTCAATGACAGATGCTGCAAACTTCCACTCATTACACAAAGTCTCTTCCTCGTCTTGGTCCCGGAAGCGTTTGGCAATATACCGAACCTCATCCAAGATTTTGGAGAGTTCAGTTTCGCTAGGACCGCTGCTAACAGAAGACGCCTGAGCTCCAGGGAGAAGCACATCTTCCTCTCCCGAGGCGATGAGTCGACTGCAGATCACCCCTGAATCCGGTGAAGTGGCGTAGTGAAGAGTGTCCATCCCACGGAAGCCGATGTACAGCAGGTTTCCATTGGTGGACTGTGTGGCTCCAGTGCTGATGTTCAGATCCACGCTGGAGACGCTGCTGCGCGGATGCTTATTGTGACAAGCCGAGCGAACTCTGTCCTCGCCAGGCCTCTTCATCCGCAGGAACCACGCGCACCAGTTCAACAGCACCACGCGGGTCTAACAGGAAAAATTACTATTGAATACAGGGTTCGTATGGTCATGGAAAAGTCATGGAATTTTAAAATAGCAATGATTTTACGGTCCATGTATGTTGAGTTTATCCATTTTTTGATTTAACATTTAAAGTAGAAATATGAGAAAACGGTTCATTTATTCGTTTTTCTCAAAAAAAAAAAAAAAAAATGAGGGTCCCACTTTATATTAAGTGGCTTTAAGTACTATGTACTTACATTGAAATTAATAATTTGATACAATGGACTTATTGTGTACATACATGTTTTTACATTGTACTTATATTTTAAAAATATCAGCATGTAATTACAGCTGTAATAAATGTATGTAATTACATTTGTAATTACACAGTTGGCCCTTCCCTTACACCTTAACCCAGCCTTAAAGATACCCATACCACCACACCTGACCCTAACCTTACCCGTATCACACACACCTGTCCCTAACCTTACCCGTATCACACACACCTGTCCCTAACCTTACCCGTATCACACACACCTGTCCCTAACCTTACCCGTATCACACACACCTGTCCCTAACCTTACCCGTATCACACACACCTGACCCTAACCTTACCCGTATCACACACACCTGACCCTAACCTTACCCGTATCACACACACCTGACCCTAACCTTACCCGTATCACACACACCTGTCCCTAACCTTACCTGTATCACACACACCTGACACACCTGACCCTAATCTTACCCGTATCACACACACCTGACCCTAACCTTAGCTGTATCACACACACCTGACCCTAACCTTACCCTTATCACTCACCTGTCCCTAACCTTACCCGTATCACACACACCTGTCCCTAACCTTACCCGTATCACACACACCTGTCCCTAACCTTACCCGTATCACACACACCTGACCCTAACCTTACCCGTATCACACACACCGGTCCCTAACCTTACCCGTATCACTCACCTGTCCCTAACCTTACCCGTATCACACACACCTGTCCCTAACCTTACCCGTATCACACACACCTGACCCTAACCTTACCCGTATCACACACACCTGACCCTAACCTTACCCGTATCACACACACCTGACCCTAACCTTACCCGTATCACACACACCTGTCCCTAACCTTACCCGTATCACACACACCTGACCCTAATCTTACCCGTATCACACACACCTGACCCTAACCTTACCCGTATCACACGCACCTGACCCTAACCTTACCCGTATCACACACACCTGTCCTTAACCTTACCCGTATCACACACACCTGACCCTAACCTTACCCGTATCACACACACCTAACCCTAACCTCACCCGTATCACACACACCTGACCCTAACCTTACCCGTATCACACACACCTGACCCTAAAACACACACACCTGTCCCTAACCTTACCCATACCACACACACCTGACCCTAACCTTACCCGTATCACACACACCTGACCCTAACCTTACCCGTATCACACACACCTGACCCTAACCTCACCCATATCACACCTCAATAGCAGCAAAAGTATTTTACAACACAACATGAACACAATAAGTACATTGTACTTATTTTCCGATGTAAGTACATAGTACTTAAAGCCACTTAATATAAAGTGGGATCAAAATGGGAATTCGACTTGATTTTAGATTCAGGACAGGAGTAGAAAATGGATAAATGGCTTGAATATTCGATTTCCACATGGGGGAGGAGATGAAACGCCCCTTTCCACTGATTGGTCGACCAAATATAAACCCGTGCCGCTTTAGTTCTTCCATAGTTCTGTGCAACAAAATAATAACCCAACAACCGGACTAATAAGGAATGCTTTGACACAAATTGCACTGGACAGGGCCTAGAAAGGGTTTTATTCTCTATAGGCATGGGCTCGACAACCTATGTGCCAGAAAAATATTAGCTGATTATTTCAGAAATATTAATTATAGGTTCTCGCATCTGAATTAAATTGTTTTTTTATTTAAAAGTAGTTTTCTCATTTTCTACTTTCAATTTTAAATCGAAAAATTAATGAACGTACATGACCTTTTACAGTGTGTTCTCTCTCTCGCTTTCTCTCTTATGAGATGAAAATGGCTTCACATCAGAACATTGCATCTGCACAACAAATTATACAAGGCTTCCACTTACGTTTCGGGACATTTGATTGGAATTGTCAATTGTGTTGCACCATCACAAAAGTTTATCATTTGCAAATCTTTTTTAAGTCTTGCCAATTTAAACATTCAATCGATTTTAAACCATTCGGTATACTCGCATGCTCTCCGAGAGACTGTTTGCTGTGCGCAGTCACAATCACATAAAGCTGCCTTGCAAAGAGCGCGAGAGTACCAAATTGAGTTACTTTCACGGCTTATTGCACTTAAATGGGTAAATGCACATAAAAATGCAGCAAAATGCCCGTCTTGGCGAGTATCCTCATAAAAAAAGTTGGTTATGTCTTAAGTGGTGTAAAAGGTTGAGAGAGAAAACGTGTAGTGGTATGTTGGATCCGTGCACTTAAAGTGACAGCAGCCTAATAAACCTGCTACTGTCTGTCATTAATGTCGTTCAAACAGCGAAAGACAGAGAAAATCACTCACTGCTCTCGACTGAATAACTTTTGTAACTATAATCTGTTTTTAATTTTTAACTTTAACTTACACATTTTTTATTTACTGTGCAAACTATCCAGCGTTATTTTTCATTTGATTACTTTATTCGGTTCCACTTTATTTTAAGGTGATGTAGTTACATTGTACTTACTCAAATAAGTACTTAGTAATATTAAATAAATACAGGTACTTATAGAGTTTCGGTTAGGGTTTGGTTTAGAGTTAATTTTTAGTTTACGTGGAACATTAGGTCATGAATATTTGCCTCAAAAGTCATGGGAATTTATTGGTAAAAATGTGCACGAACCCTGTAATTAACACTGTTTTCCGAACACAAACATGGAAGTAACCATAAGTCAACCAGATGGGTTTATATGGTAAGTAGAAATAAAAGAAAGCACAAGAGTCTCACCCATTTTGGCATTTTTCCTCCATCAGGATCATGGTAGTGATACTGTAATACCCAGACTGTGGCGATCACAGACAGTCCAACAATAACCATGGTGGTGGCGAAATATTGAGCTAATCAGAGGATAGAGAGAATTATATTAACAAACAAAAGAAAAACTTATTAAAGACAAAAACTAACGTTACATTTATTTGTATAGTGCTTTATATAATACAGATGGTTTCAAAGCAAAAACAAAAATGAACAGGAAAATAACAGTTGCAAAATTCATCAATTATGAAACGACTTCAATTTTAGCTTAGTTGCAATTTAGTACATTTAAACTTTTAAATGAAATGTCAAATGTACAGAGTAAAAATTATAATCAAGTACTTAACGTGCGTTAGTATGTTAGTTTAGTAATTTTAAGCATGACAAAAGATCATTAAATAATAATTTAAATGTACTTTAAAGTAAAACACTTTTTTATAGTTAGACATTATAACAAAGTGCACTTTTTAAAAACGTGTTGAGAAACAGTGATTAAAGTGTCCTCTAAGTACACTTAAGTGGCCTTTTATTTTATTAATATTAAATTATCTACAAGTACAGTTTTTAAGATTTGAATTGTATCAATGAACTGGTTTAACAGAGTCATTCAAATCATTGTTTATAAGTGTTCCTGAATGTCTTTGTCAAAGTTAAACAGATATAGCTCCAAATTCACAGTTCTCTTACGAGAGGTTCTCTCGTATTGCGTAAGCTAGCTTACGCTACGGGTAAAGTCATTTTTGCTCGAGATATTGAAGCCAAAAATTATCCTTAATTTTGTATTTATTGTCAACGCAGTGCAGCAGCCAGCAGACCTAGAGCAGGCCATCTTGCGTGCTCATTGGCTGCCCTGCGGCAACTGCTGCAGCCTACCACTGAGCCTCGCGCGTGACGTCACGTCCAATGAGCGTCATAGCCCGCCAGAATGGAGCGTATTAAAGCCAGGCTCGTAGGGTGCATCACTGATTTCATCATCTTCAGCGAAGCTCTCCGCATCGCTGGACTCTGAGAGAAGCCTTCCGCCGTTGAATCCAGCGACTAGCATGCAGAGGAAAGTGCCTGAAGAAGCCGGCCGTCTTCGCCACCTTCAGCCATCCATGCGTGCTACGCCATCCGGCGTGTATCCATTTACATACTGCTACCGTGTGTGTTTGCCGCTGCGACACTCACCCCCTCTCACTAAAAGAGCGCGAGCGTTTGTTACAAAATGCCTCGCCTTTCTTGCGGCTCGTGTAGAGCCCTGCTCAGCGCAGGAGACCGCCATATGATTTGCGCTCTCTGCCTGGGACCGGACCATGCAGCCCTCACCCTGGATGCGGGCGGCTGCGAGCATTGTGAAGTGCTTCCGCTGTCGACCCTGCAGACTCGACTCGAAGCCTTTACACAAAAAGCTGTCACTCCACCCTCTGGACCGCGCAGGAAGAAGCGCCGTGCTCAGAGGATGCCGGAGCCCGTGGCCGCAGTGAAGTGCTCGCTGTGTCCCGCCGGCCTCACTCTCTCCTTCTCCGCCCCTCCCGGATGCGCAGCCGCTGGCTCCCGCCCGCGCTACCGCCGCCTCAGGGGACGAAGCTGAAGGGGGCCACTCACTGGACAGCTGCTCCATCCTGGCATCGGACAGCGAGGATTGGTCGAGTTCACATCACTCCGCCTCCTCATCCGTCCAGGAATCCAGCAGGACACAGGCATGCGCCTCCTCTCTAAGGCCGTCGACCAACTCGGCCTCGATTGGTCACCGCCGAAGGAGCCGCACCCAACAGGCTTGACGGCTGTTTCCTGCACAGCCGCCGCCCGCAGCCCGTTTCCAGATCTGCACCTTTTCTGCCGGAGCTGCATGCTGAGCTGTCAAAATCGTGGAACGCACCATTCTCCGCGAGGCTCCACTCTAATTTCTCCTCGACGCTCTCCCGAGTGGACTGCGCCGCCGAGAAGGGATACACCTCTATCCCCACAGTGGAAGCGGCGGTCGCCGCGCACCTTTGCCCGCCCTCCGCGAGATGGCGCTCAAAGTCTGCCCTCCCGTCTAAAGCCTGCAGAACCACCTCAACCCTTGTTGGCCGCGCCTTCGCCGCCACCGGACAAGCTGCTTCCGCCCTGCATTCAATGGCCGTGCTGCAAATCCTTCAGGCTGATCTCCTCCGTGAGTGGGACGAGAAAAGCAAGGACCCGGCCGCCATTACGGATTTGAGAAGCGTGACGGATCTCTCCCTTCGCGCTACGAAATCTGCAGCAAAGGCGATGGGCAGATGCATGGCCTCGCTCACCGTCACAGAGAGGCATCTCTGGCTGACGCTGGGGGACATGGGGGAAGCTGAACGGTCCGTGTTCCTCGACTCGCCGCTCTCCCCTTCCGGTCTCTTCGGCCCAGCGGTAAACGGGATCGTTGACCGTTTCTCTGAAGTGCAGAAGACCATACAGGCCATGAACCTTTTCCTGCTGCGACGCGCTAGCTCTTCTGCAAGCCGCCCACGTGAGCCGCCTGCACGACACACTAGCCAGCGTCGACAGGGCGGCCGCCCTAGATCGCGCTACTCCAGTCGCAGGCCGCCTCCCCCCCGGGTACCACGGCCCAGGGTTGTGCTGAAGCCCGAGCAGGGAAAGTCCTCCTAGCAACGCCAGTGAGGAAAAGACGTGCTGGTCTCGCTGCGGCCGGACCACCGTCAAAGCATCTTGTTCTGTCAGTCCCCTCAGTGAAGGCTACTGCAGACATAAATATAGCAGCCAACGAGTCGGTAACACTGCCCGCTCGCCTGCACACAAACGCCGTTCTTACGGCGACCCAGAGAAATCTCAGAAAGAGTATAAATTCTGGTTATCCGGCTCACGCCGAGTGTGTTTTATGTGTAGAAAACGTGCCCACAAGTCAGTGCTCACCCCTACATGTAAACACTATGCCCCATGTATCTCACATGCTCACAGAGCCCACTCTCATAAAGCTGGCAAACGCCGCTCGAGTGCTAGATGTAGACAATGTGCCCACAAATCTGTGCTCACACCTACTCGCTGCTCGCTCTGTTACACGGCAACAGCCTCACAGCGGCCAGTTTGTGAACGTAGGTCACGTGACTGCCCACGAGCGCTCTCGTTACTGACAAACCCCAGACTCCGCTCGCAATAAATATCGCCACGAAATGTTCCCCATTCCCAGAAATCGGGTCATATCAAGTGGTTCAGGCAGTTACAGCTGTTGGCGAGCCGCCGTTACTGAGATCAGAGAGCGTGCGCCCCCGCTCACGCCTCCGGTACAGTTTCCCGAGCCCGCACTGCGCAGCCAACGGAACCCGGAGCCCATTCTGCCCCTAGCTATACATGTAGAAACATGGAAGGCTATTCCTGGTGTGACAGATTGGGTGCTAAGCACGATAAGTCACGGCTATTCGCTTCAGTTCGCTCGCCGTCCCCCTCGCTTTCGAGCTCGGACCGAGACGAAAGTGAAAGCGGATGTAGCACATCTACTCCGCGCGGAAATAGCCAAACTGCTGTGCAAAGGGCCCATAGAACCAGTACCTCCTTTTTAGAGCGAGTCAGGCTTTTACAGCCGTTATTTTCTCGTACCCAAGAAGGACGGAGCTCTAAGACCTATCTTAGATCTGAGACATTTGAACAAAGCTCTCATGAGACGGCCGTTCAAAATGATTACGACCAGACAAATCCTCGTGCAAATTCGCCCAGGAGACTGGTTCGTTTCTCTCGATCTGAAAGATGCGTACTTTCAGATCCCGATAGCCCACAGGCCATTCTTGAGATTCGCCTTCGACGGTCGGGTATATCAATACACCGTCCTCCCGTTCGGCCTATCCTTAGCGCCCCGTACATTTACGAAGTGCACGGATACGGCTCTCGCCCCCTTGAGAGTGAAAGGGCTGCGAATTCTGAACTATTTGGATGATTGGCTGATTTTAGCCCAGTCAGAGATAGAACTGTTATCTCACAGAGCTGCGCTTCTCAGCCATCTGGAAAGCTTGGGTCTCACGGTCAACTGGACCAAGAGCTCATTACTGCCCAGTCAGTCAGTTTCCTTCCTAGGAATAGAACTGGACTCTGTGGCTATGATGGCCTGCTTATCGACACAGCGCGTGCGCCATGTTCGACAGCTAGCCGCGTCTTTCCAGAAAGGCAGCATTATACCTCTGAAGACATTCCAGAGGATGCTAGGCTGTATGGCATCAGCTGCGGCTGTGCTTCAGCTGGGCCTGCTGCGCATGCGCCCGCTACGCTGGCTGAACTCCCAAGTGCCTTACCGGGCTTGGTGTTCAGGCCACAGATGAATCAGAGTGACTCAGAGCTGCGTTTCGGCTCTGCAGCCCTGGTTAGCAGCCGACTGGTACCAGCTGGGAGTGACAATGGGGGCTGTTTCACACCGATTGGTCATCTCGACGGACGCCTCCAACCTGGGTTGGGGCGCCGTGTTCGAGGGCAGACCGGCCTTTGGCCTGTGGTCAGACCAAGAGAAACGCTTCCACATAAACTGTCTGGAAATGATAGCGGTCGAGAACGGGCTCAAACGCTTCCTCCCTTTCATACAGGACCACCATGTACTGGTCCGCTCGGACAACATGTCGGTGGTGTCCTACATAAACCGTCAGGGCGGCGTCAGATCCAGGAACCTCTGCCATCTGACGGAACGCCTTCTTATGTGGTCTCAGGGCCGCCTGCGCTCGCTGAGAGCTGCACACGTGCCAGGCCACTTGAACGACGGTCCAGACATACTGTCCAGGAACCACATTCCCCCGGGGGAATGGTCCTTGCACCACCAAACAGTCCAGTTACTGTGGCGCCTCTTCGGCAAAGCGAAAGTCGACCTGTTTGCGTCAAAAGACAACGCTCATTGCCCGCTGTTCTTTTCAAAGAACGAGGATGCGCTGGCCCAAATCTGGCCCAGCCTCCCACTTCATGCTTTCCCTCCGGTCTCTCTGTTACCACAGGTAATCAAGAGAATCAGGGAAACGCGCCACTCGGTGCTCCTTATAGCCCCGCGCTGGGAGAATCAAACTTGATTCCCGGAGCTGATGCGGCTGTCCCACACAGCCCCTTGGCCGATTCCGGTGAGGAGAGACCTCCTCTCTCAAGCCCGCGGCTCAATCTGGCATCCCCATCCAGAGCGCTGGTCTCTACATGCATGGTTGATCAACGGATACCCGTTGCACTGCCAGAGGGAGTGATGAACACGATTACGCAATCCAGAGCCCCCTCTACAAGGCGGCTTTACGCGTCTAAATGGTCGGTGTTCTCCAAATGGTGCGCTGATAGAGATCTAGACCCACGAATGTGTGGGGTTGCTTAGCTTCCTTCAGGAGCTGTTGGATAAGGGCAGGTCCCCATCCACGCTCAAAGTCTATGTGGCGGCCGTTGCAGCGTTCGTTGAGTCGACGCGCGGCCAGTCAATAGGAAGGAACGAGCTCGTCATTCGCTTCCTTAGAGGAGCTAGACGGATGAATCCCCCGCGACCCCCCTCGGTTCCCATCTGGGATCTTTCACTGGTCCTAGAGGCCCTGAAAGCTTTCCCCTTTGAACCATTAGACTCCGTGGACCTACATTACCTCTCGCTCAAAACCGTTTTTCTGACAGCTCTGTCATCAGTTAAACGTGTGGGGGATCTACACGCGCTATCTGTTAGTGCAGCGTGTCTTGAGTTCGGGCCAAATGACTCCAAAGTCATCCTCAAGCCAAGACATGGTTATGTCCCTAAAATATTGGGTACCCCCTTCAGAGCGCAGGTCATTTCTCTCTTGGCTCTGCCTGCATCCGACAGTGAGGGTGATGTGAATCTTCTCTGCCCCGTCAGGGCGCTCAGAATTTACATTACGTGCTCCGCCTCTTTCAGGCGCTCGGAACAGCTCTTTGTCTCATTTGGTGGGTGCACCAAGGGTCTCGCCGCCGCGAAACAGAGCCTGTCCAGATGGATAGTGGAAGCTATCACATCGGCTTATACGTCTAAGGGTCTGCAATGCCCCTTGGGCATCAGGGCGCATTCCACCAGAGGCGTGGTCTCGTCGTGGGCTTGGTCCAGCGGAATTTCCATTCATGACATTTGTGAGGCGGCAGGCTGGGCCTCTCCATCCACATTTGTTAGGTTTTATAACCTGGAAGTTCCCGCCTTGCAGGCTAGACTTCTATCAGTGTGAGCGGTGTTTTTACTCTGCCCAGACTATCATGCGCAGACTACTCTCACGCGACGTTAGCTCTCCTGGTTGAGCTGCACTATATGGTGAATAGTTATATGGACCGGCGACGCCGCTCTGTATACCCTGTATGTGCTTATGACATGTGCTGGCCCCCATTGCTGGCCACCTGTTTCCCACTTATCTGTGTTCCCCGGGAATCCCTGGGACTCATGAAGTGGAGGCTGGACGCGCACGGCGTTGACAATGGGTTCCAGTAGCGTAAGCTAGCTTACGCAATACGAGAGAACCTCTCGTAAGAGAACGGCGCCACGAGCGTTTTTCCGCTTCAGCTGGTGAAACCAGTGATGCACCCTACGAGCCTGGCTTTTATACGCTCCATTCTGCCGGGCTATGACGTGTAAGGGCGCGAAGCGCCCTCATTGGACGTGACGTCACGCGCGAGGCTCAGTGGTAGGCTGCAGCAGTTGCCGCAGGGCAGCCAATGAGCACGCAAGATGGCCTGCTCTAGGTCTGCTGGCTGCTGCACTGCGTTGACAATAAATACAAAATTAAGGATAATTTTTGGCTTCAATATCTCGAGCAAAGATGACTTTACCCGTAGCGTAAGCTAGCTTACGCAATACTCGTTCCCTCTTCTAGAGACAACCGAGGTTACGTTAGTAACTGAGTATCGTTTTACCCCTAAAAGAAAGTTCTCTTTACAGTGTTTTATAAAGGCTTTGCCTATAAGTGGTTAAACCAAGTAAATTATTATAAAGTATGAAGGTATAAAGTTAAGACAACAACAACAAAACGATTTGATTACAAATCATAATTACAAATTGGACTTACCTATTAAAGGTACAGAGTCTGATGTCGCCGGCATTATCTCAGCTACCAGAAGCATGAAAACTGTCAGCGAGAGCAGGACTGTGATCCCTGACAATAATAATAATAAAAAAATATTACTCCCTCCAACACTCTGACAGTTTTCATATAAAATCACAACACTGAAGACAGATAAAGAGGAAGCTTGGGCTAGTGGTCAAACGAGCTATTTAAATCATGATAACTCTCTGAATAGTTTTAGCATGTAATTAGATATTACGATTTTAATGTAATTGGTCGACTAAATCTGCCACACATATGGACAAGTATGGATTTGCTACTGCCAAAAGAGACACAGATGCTGCTGTGAACATGTAAGATATGCCACTGCTGCACGAATATGCATATGTGAATCCAGATCTAGGCAGGTGGAGCTGGGGAGGTGGAGGGTATCAGAGGAGCTCTGATAGCAGGACCAGCTTACAGTGAACACTGAACCAGACTTTTTAAATAATGAGCAAGCTATCTCAGGCCCTATCCACACTACTGCGTTTTAGATTAGAAACGGATAATTAAAACGAATACGATCTCCGTCCACACCAGGGTTTTAACTGCGTATTAGAATTGATCTCCGTCCACATTAAAACAACTGAAAATGCGTATCACGTGACCATTCACCTACACTGGGCATGTGCGTGCCGGTGTAAACAGGAACCAGATTGACTATTCCTCAGATTTCGCTGAGGTTGATAAGTGCCGATCTGGATATTCGAAAGTTTTCGCACCATTCCTCAGGAACTACAACTTCATTGATAAAATTATCCCACCATGTGCTGGTTCTTCCCGGCTTAACCCAAAACCGACGCTCCATGTACGGTCGATACGGGAATTGTCACCGATCGCTCGAATAATAGCTTGCCTCCGGCGCATGTAGGCAGTTATAGCATTGTAAAATGCAGAATTTACTTGCACTAACGTAACTGGTAGTCCAGGCTGTTGTTGTATGTTTTCTTCCGTTGTATGACACCCAATCAGAGAGCCGAGCGTGAGCCTTTGCGTCATCGTTTCTAAAGTCCTCCGTTTTCACCCGTCTTCACTAAAACGCCCTCCGGAAATTCGAAAGCAAAACGGGGTCGGCAGCGTTTCTAAACTTCTTAGTTTTTGGTCTTTGTTTTTGCCGTTTTAGTCTGGACGGGAGGTGCAAACGTAGCAAAAGGTCTCCGTTTCTAAACTAAAATGTAGTAGTGTGGATGGGGCCTCATTGGCTGGAGAATTAGCAGAGGCCAATCAGCTTGTGCCATGTAGTAATTATGTGATTGCTTGCAGATTGCATGTAAAGGACTGATCAGCCTGTGCCATCTAGAGTTCACTGAACTAGATACATGTATGTATGTATATACATATGCATCTAATATATGAGTCTGATAATTCTATCTCTCTAAGATTTGTCTATACAGTAACTGTCAAAAAAAAAAAAAACAGACCCACTATGAGAAATGTTTAATTAGAGGAAATATGTGACAACTAGTCTCAAGTGTATTACTGTCAAGATGATCCAAGAGAATGCAAAAAAGCAGTCAGGCTTAAACATATTTTGGTTGCTATAAAATATCATAATTTAGTGCCCTAATCACAGTAGATAAAATAAATTAAGAAGAGCCATATAAGATGAAACTTAAATGTACTGTATCATACGGCTAATTGCTGGTATTCAGAGTATTGATCTTGAGTAACTCTCAGAGCAATGGTCAACGACTCACTCTGTGCAAAGTAATGTTGCCAGCTTCATCACACTAATACCTTTTAGGAATGACAAAATGAAAAAAATAAATTGTGTTCTGCTGTGATTTGAGGTTCAGTCTCTTCCAGAGCGCTCCCTCACTCACTGTGGCAGCGTCCTCTGAAATAAATCCAGCAGGCCTGATAAATAGAGGCATTGGTCCTTCAGAGATCTCCAACTGCATTCATCACTAAAGCCATCAATCTCACTACACGCCACTTACAGTAGCTTACAGGGATGCCCGCATAAATTGTGTGCCTGTGCCAAAGTGAATTTCATATATTGTTGGTTTAAATGTGGATATTTCACTAAGTCAGCAAAAAAAGGAAGGATAAGTCTGCCGATGTGAGAAATAAAAGTTAATGATTTCTAAAATGGCAAATGTGACATTTTTGCACTTCCATTTACTCCAGTATAAGAGTAAGGCTCCCATAATAAACCCCTTTAAAGGTGAAGTGCATAATTTCTTTTAAAAGCTGCTTTTCCACCAAGGAGGAAATTTAAACCATGAACGCAATGGAACGGTTAAGCAACGAGAACGGTTCGGCCTGATGGTGGAAATATGGCTAATGTCTTGATGATTTCCCACATGGAGTGGAAAGTAGAAATTAGAGATGCGCCTGTATGAACATTTTGGCCGATACCGATAATTCTTTAGGTTTGAAAGCCGATAACCGATATATTAGCCGATAAATCTAAATCCAAATTTGTATAAAATTTTTGAGAGCCTAATTACAAAAACATAAATCTCACCATTAAAAGCCATGTCTCAAACACAATAATAATGTTCTTATTATAATTTTATGTAGCCTATATGACAGACTTGCGCTGCACATGTTGCACTTTACTGTATTTTATCTTTTTTGAAGTGATTCCAATAACATATCAAGCAATTCAAAACCATCATGGTGAACAGTGTGCATCTGAAGTGTCTCAGCTGAAGCAAATAATCCATTACTTATCGGCTTTAATATATCAGCCAAATTTTCTTATCGGGACGATAACGGCCAATACCGATATAGTGGCCGATATGTTTTTCCTTCCCAAAAATTCAAGGCAAGGATGTTTAAAAAACCATGACATCTCAAACTAATTACAGATTTGTAAATGCACACTTGAATGAACACAATTCATTAACATCACATCTAACATTAACATGTTAAAATGATGACAGAGTGTCTATCTCACCGAGAGAGATCTTCTCTCCTGAGTCGGCAGGCAACAGGAAGACGAGTAGAGCCAGAGTAGAGATGAGCACACAGGGAATGAGCAGATTAAGACCGTAGTACAGCGTTCGTCTCCGCATCACCACTGTGAACGTCACATCTGGGTATGGTTCCTTGCAGCAGTCGTAGAATTTCTCATTCCTGCGACCTGGAACCTCTGAGTCACAGATAATTGGTAACCTTATAAAATTAATGTTTTGTGCAATGACCATCCAAACCTGTTACAGTATTCACATTGTTTCTGGGCTGTGACTGTCACAAGGTTTAAGGTCAGTGCACCAATGCTTAATATCGCCATGAATAGAAAGTGAAATGTGATACTGTCATAGTTAAACAACCCCCCTCCCCCCTTAGAGAAAAAAAAAGATTACTAGGATTTTTTTTACTATAACAGAGCTTAACTGCGAGTTTGATAACCCTTGTGAAAAAGAAGTAAACTTTAGCAAACTTAAAAAAAGAGAGTACGGTACAACAGGGTAAAAGGTGCATTTGACTTTATTCTCTTTTAAACCACTAGACGGCACAAAAATCTGCTCAGTACTTTTCTTAAAGGGATAGTTCACCCAAAAATAAAAATTCGGTCAGTAATTACTCTCCCTCATGTTGTTCCAACCCCATAAGACCTTCGTTCATATTCGGAACACAAATTAAGATATTTTTGATTAAATCTGAGAGCTGGATCACTCCTCCATAGTAGGGGTGTCGAAATTAATCGTTTCTACGGTGCACCGCGATGCAGACGAGGACGATTCGGTATCGGTTCAGTAATAGACCATAACCGGTTATAATGTACTGACGCTTTTCTGACGTCATTTATCGCGCATGTGCTTTGTCGCGGTAGCCGGTAGCATACACTGGCAGTGGGAGGCCAGACGCGAGTGCGAATTAAACATTCTTTCTTACATACATTTACATACATACATTACATGCGCATGCAAGTTACATGCGCTTCTTGAGGCAACACACACGCAAGGTCTCGCTCTCTCCCTCTCTGCTGTGCGCGCGCTACACGGTTTGAACATACATTCACGAAGCCTTTTGGGAGAGTGGATACATTTCCCGGGACAGGTTATTAAAAGATAAATCGGGACAAACCGAGACAGATGGCAACCCTTCCGCACTCGATGGTCAAATTACAATTGTGTTGTTACGCGTGATTATAAATGGATGATCGTCTTCAACAGCGGACTCGGTGACGGTTGATGCGCGCGTCTCCTGGGTAACATTATACACTGATGAATGAGCGCTGCTTTTAAATGAACATTTCTTTAAAACAAAATTGATTTGACATAATTTAATTTTCTTAATGGCATAATCAGGCTTTAGTCCCATGAAACTTAAACTGGAATGTCTCTGTTTTTGTCACTGCGACTTCCCGAACAGGCAAACACACACGCGCGCACACGCACACATCACTTTTGAAGTAAAATTGAAAATTGAGGATGAGTTGCATCGCGATATCGAATTGAACCGAATCGATGACATGATAATCGTAATCGAACCGAACCGTGAGACCAGTGTAGGTTCACACCTCTACTCCATAGGCTTCTAAGGGATTGAAACTTGCCGGCCTCAAAAAGTTACTAAAGACATCGTTAAAATAGTCCAAGTGACTACAGTGGCTCAATCTTAAGTTTATCAAGTGCTGAGAATACTTTTTGTGCGCAAAAAACAAACAACAATAACGACTTTATTTCAACTATTCATTTCCTTCTCTGTGGGCCTCGAGTCAGTTCACTAGTGTAATAGCGTAGTGCTTCTGTGTTGTACGTCACACGTAGGCTCACTATTGAGCTCACTATTCATACATATTTTTCTTCTTGTTTGTAGTTTTACAGAAAAATTATTGAGAAGCGAATTACCAGTAAAGTCACTAAAGTTATGAAGACTGCTTTCTGGAGTTCTTTTTTCAAGTTGTATGCTATCTGTTAAGCCTTTGCTTAAGTTACACAATTGGTCAGAACGGAATAATTATATTATCTACAAGTATAATTTTTGAAATAGATTTTAAGGGGCACAACAAGTGCACTTCTTTTTCACAAGGAAAGTCTAAATAAGGAAAACAATAAAATACCAATAAAGTGTCTATTCAGACTGTTTTAACAACATGCATATTTTTTTTTTTTTATACAGTATATCACCTTACCCACAAGGTCCCACTCTCCATTAGCGATATATCCTGTGATGTCAGCATCAATCATCTGCAGGTCCAGAGACCATCCGCCATACGTCCAGGAGCCGAACTTCAGATCACACCTCTGAAGGTCGAAGGGGAACCAGCGAACATCGATGTAGCAGGTGCTTTTGAATATCCCTGTGATTTTCAGTGGAGGGAAATCAAACAGATCTTCCAGAAGCACATCTGAGAGCACTTTAAGCCATAATAGTACTAACAATAATAAAAATAAAACACTTATCATTGATCATCATTACTATTATTATTATAAAACGACATCTCATGCAAAAATGTGAAAATTCGATTTATATGAACCATGACAGTGATGAAAATGAACATTTGGGGAATGAGGCGGCTGCCACAACATAAATTGAAGGTGCCAGTAAAGACATACGTATGTAATTTAGCATGGATGGTTCAGTGCTTTCATTGCCATAAAGCATAGGCTTCCGACAAAGCTTTATGGAGGTTCAGGAGAAGGCAATGTCTTCAATGTCACGGCATCGAGAATTTACTGCAAACTCACTGCCAGGACTACATCTCCTCATGAATCAAATGTTTATCTCGGGATAGAGCCTGCTTCAGCTTTCACAGCAAGAAACAAGAGGAGAAAACTAAATGAAGTAGTGGAGGCGAATGCTGAACTGGCAAATCTACATTCACATCAAACAGTTTATCAACTCTTTAGACCAAAACTAGAAGTAACATATTTTTAGCTTTCCACATAATCATCCTTGCTGATTTTTGGCTTAATGGAAATTAATTTAAATGTGCACTACGTAACTTTTGGCCAATACAAAAGTGGTTTTGGATTTCATTTTACTGACGCTTACTGATGTGGATCCAGCATCATGCTAAAGCAAAGCATTCCATTGCATAAATATCCAATTTGTCATACATGATTATTTGTCACTAATAGGCCTATACATTTTATTTCCACAACAAAAAAGTGTGTTATAATAAGTTTATCGAGATTGAGTAGTGATGTGTTTTCTGCCAGGTCATTGTGACTTTACAGAGTTTAATATGGCAAGCCATTAGAACTTTTATTCATTTCCAGGATATGAATTGTTGATATCAACAATTGAATTCTTGATATCTGTAATTGTATTTTCACTAGTGAAATGTCACCATAGGCTGCCATTCAAAATCAATTGTTGATATCAAGAATTGATTTCTTACTAGTAGAAATATAATTTGTGATATCAATAATTACATTGTTACTAAAAATGTGAATTCCTGATATCAAGAATTACGTGGTTACTAGTAAAAATGTCTATTCTTGATATCAACAATTGAATTGCTACAAGTAAAATTTTTAATTTTTGATATCTGAAAATGTATTTCTGATATCAATATAATTTCAGAAATCTAAAATGGCTTTCTAACTAGTAACAATTACATTTATGATATCAGAAATTAACATTATCACTAGTGAAAATGGAATTATTGATATCAAAAATTAACATTGTTACTAGTAGCAATTCAATTGTTGATATCAAGAATAGACATTTCAACTAGTGACAATTGAATTCTTGATATCAAAATAAAGATTTTTTACTAGTAAGAATTGTATTTCTGATATGTGAAATTGGAATTTCAACTAGTAAGAAATCAATTCTTGATATCAACAATTGATTTTGAATGGCTATGGAAAGCCCTTTGAGCATTTATTCGATATCCTACTAGTACGCATTTATTTCATCTTACTAGTAAGACTTTTGTTCAAACTAGTTTGACAAAATGGCGAACTAGTAGACCAAAAGTCTCAACTGGTTGGCTTTTTGACGAACTAGTGGCCATCTGGACCGAACTAGTAAAGCACAAAGGCGTACTAGTTAACTAGTGAGCAGCAAAACCTTTAACATGTTAACTAGTCAAACATAAATTCGGCTTACTAGTTAACTAGTGGACGGCAATTTTCTGCACTAGTTAACTAGTGAGCAATTATGGCTCTCACTAGTTAACTAGTAAAGCCCAAAATGTCCACTAGATAACTAGTTGACACGTGTTGGAACTTACTAGTTAACTAGTAAGGCAAAAATTGTCATATTAGTTAACTAGTACGAGCTAAGATGTCTACTAGTTAACTAGTTGATGCTTTTTTAGACCTTACTAGTTAACTAGTAAAAACATTTTAAACCTTACTAGTTAACTAGTGAAAGCCAAAATGCCCACTAGTTAACTAGTTGAACAGTTTTTTACTTTACTAGTTAACTAGTGACGCTCAAAATGTCTACTTGTAGTACTAGTGAAAGCAAAAATGCTGACTAGTTAACTAGTTGCACAAAATGCTAATAAGAGGGTGGTAGCGGGCATATTTTAAACCTTCCTATTGGCTGTCCAGCAAGAATTCCCTCCTGCCAAAATTTAACCCTTTAAAGCCTGATTAACTTTTAATTTTGTTAACTGCCAGCTCATTGATTAATATCTATGCAGAAAAAAGTGTGAAACCTGTGTACTGTCAGATGAATCTTTAATCTTGCTTGATTTATTTTACTTTTTGCCTTTTTAACAATGAAACACCAAGGTTTTTCTATGTTTTTTTTCCTTTTGTATTGTTGGTGAGTAAAACAGAAACGCAGGTTCTCTGCTCCATGGAGTAGGCTATACTGTATATATATAGGCTACTGTAAATATTCTCTCTCTCTCTCTCTCTCTACATATATATATATATATATATATATATATATATATATATATATATATATATATATATATATATATATATATATATATATATATATATATATATATATACACATATATAAAAATTTTCCCTGCATGCCTGACAGCAGTGAAGGTAACGCTCCAGTCCTCAGCTGTGTGGGATCACTTTAAACTGAGTGATGACAGCAGTAGTGTGGAAGTTATGGTGCTTATTAAATACGACCACATTACCCATGTTTCAGCTTCATTACACTGGCTCCCAGTATGTTTTAGAATTGACTTTAAAATTTTATTGATCACTTTTAAAGATCTTCATAGCCTCGCACCTTGTTATATTTCTGACCTTTTAGTCCCATACACACCACATAGCTTGAGATCCTCGGGCAGAGGTGCGCTGTCTGTTCCAGAGTCTCGACTAAAAACTAAAGAGGACAAAGCGTTTGCAGTCGGGGCCCTAAGGCTCTGGAATAGCCTGCCCGAGGAAATCAGATTGGCTGAGTCAGTGAACTCTTTTAAGTCCCTTCTGAAAAAATACTTTTATAGGAGAGCCTTTCCCGATTTTGTCTGACTTTATTTTATCGCATTTTATTTTATTCTATTTTATATATTTTATATTTATCTTAAACGTGTCTCTTACGTGTTTTCTTGCTTTTATCATGTAAGGTATTATATTATTAATAATTTTGCAATTGCTTCATTTCATTACAGATCAAAACAGTCAAATTTCCTACATTTTAAAATGAACAATTAGGCCTAGGCCTAAACTGCAGGCTACCACAAACAAACAATAACATAATGAACACATTTAAATAAAAATATTAGGCCGGTTGTAGAAGAAGAGCATTTAGTCACTATAATAACAGTTAAAAATGAATTTAGCATAATAACGTGTTAGATTTAGTTCCGCTTCCGGAAACACCGTCTGCTCTCTGCCTGGCCCCCGGCCCGGGTAAACTTTTCCCGGATTCTGCTCGGATCAGACTCTCTCACTCTGGACTCTCAGCTACGGTTTCCCCTGCTCTGTAGCCTACAGCAGCCACCAACCCGGTTCGGCACGCATCTATTTTCACTCTGCGCCGCTCTTCACCTGCTCAATATCCGATCCCTTTACTCAGCAATAAATAGGCCTATTTCTCTTTTATGTAACTCCTCCCTTTCTTAGTCCTGCACTTGGGTCTGCTAGCCTTGCCATAAAAAAGTTGAAAACAAAGTTTTGGTAATAATCACTTAGTTAGCCTTGCTGTGAGAATAATAAACGGAGGGCTCTCTTTCTTTCTCTCTCTCTCTCTCTCTCTCTCTCTCTCTCTCTCTCTCTCTCTCTCTCTCACGCGCACACAGACAGACGCACCCATGCCCGCCGTTATCTCTCCCCCATCCCATATCCTCCCTCACTTCTTGGGCATTTATCCTTCTTTTAGATTAGGCCTACATTTCAAAGGAAAGTTTTTAATTTCAGGTTTTTAGTTCATGAAAACTTCCACAAAAAATCTTACGCAGCCCCCAGAGGCAGCTCCACACTTTGGGAATCGCTGCGCAGCGCTGAGCGGAGCTCTGCTGTGGCGAGGGTAGGGAGCGCTCGCGGTGGCACAGCGGAGCTGGTCGCGCGGGCGGGGATAATGCTGCTCAGCTCTGCAACAGCCTTTTTAAATACAGTCAATGGCAACAGTGCTCGCGGGGAGAGCTCGCTGGGGCAGGGCTTAGCCTTTAGGCTCCGATATGGTAGTGAATTGTTGAAATGGAGATATTGTCATCAAGCAGGTGTTAGAAAGGAATGGGTTGAAACGGAGTTGTAAGAGTGGTATGCTTTATGTTGAGGTCTAACAGTGCTGAATATATCGCAGTATCTCTGCTATTGTCCTGTTGTTTCAATGATATTGATGTAGGTCAGGGGTTGGCCAAATAGGTTTGATCATTTACAAGCTATTGTTGGGTTCCCGGTTAGCTCAATTAGTGGTACACAGGCCTTTCATTCAGAGGGTAGTGTGTTCAGTCCCCCCTTGTACTAATGTCTTATTTTCCCTCTTCAACAAATTAACTAGGCTATACTGTTTCACATGCTCACAATAAAGCATGTGCTGGAGTGTGTGCCTCCCAGTGACTGATCCATCCATTATGCTATTTTAAAGGGATAGTTCACCCAAAAATGAAAATTCTGTCAGTTTTAACTCACCCTCATGTTGTTCCAACCCCATAAGACCTTCGTTCATCTTCGGAACAGAAATTAAGACATTTTTGATGAAATCTGAGAGCTGGATCACTCCTCCATAGGCTTCTAAGGGATTGAAATTTGCCGGCCCCGAAAAGTTATTAAAGACATCGTTAAAATAGTCCAAGTGACTACAGTGGCTCAATCTTAAGTTTATCAAGCGACGAGAATACTTTTTGTGCGCAAAAACAAACATAAATAACGACTTTATTTCAACTATTCATTTCCTTCTCTTTGGGCCTCTAGTCAGTTAAACTAGTGTAATTGCGTAGAGCTACGTCACACGTAGGCTCACTATTGGCCGACGCTGGTCATGTGTCTGATGCGTGTGACGTACAACAACAGATCATACGCTGTTAAACTAGTAACCTGACTCGAGGCCCAGAGAGAAGGAAATGAATAGTTGACATAAAGTCTTAAATTTTTTTTTTTTGCGCACAAAAAGTATTCTCGTCGTTTGATAAACTTAAGATCAACACTGTAGTCACTTGGACTATTTTAACGATGTCTTTAATAACTTTTCGAGGCCGGCAAGTTCAATCCCTCATATGGACTAGTATGGAGGAGTGATCCAGCTCTCAGATTTCATCAAAAATATCTTAATTCGTGTTCCGAAGATGAACGAAGGTCTTACGGGGTTGGAACAACATGAGGGGGAGTAAATACTGACAGAATTTTCATTTTTGGGTGAACTATCCCTTTAATTTCCCCAGCATCTCCAGGAAGAGGAAAGTCCTGCGCTTCTCATTCAGGGAATCCAATCTCAAGCACGCCACAGACTCTATTGAATGTCTTTCAGAACTTTTCAAAGTAAAAGCTCTCAATTCAACTCGAAATAAAGCATTGCTGCAAAAACATTTTCACGCTTTTATTTTGTAGGCACAATCACTTAAAGGCCATGTTGCAGGTTTAATTTTTCAACGAATTTGTGCAATTTGCTTGTTGGTAATAAACATTTAAACTGTTATCCATTGTATTTTATGTTGTTGGGTATCACAAAACGAAAAAAGTAGGTACTATCTTACAGCGGTTTGCAACGATTCTCCTTTCCCCCACAATGCATTGCATTACGTCACCTTGGGGAGAGAATTTACCAAAGCCCGCTGCCCGCCTTGTTGAGAGCGACGAGTAGTAGACGAGAGTATTCAGATAGCGCAGATTTTAGATAAATACATAGATATAGAGAGATAGATAGATGAGATATATATATAGACTAGATATATAGACAGACTAGATATATAGATAGTCAAGTATAGAGAGAGATAGGCAGACAGCATAACGTTAGCAGATATAGCTAACATTAGCAGCTAGATAGAAATATATACAGTTGTAGGTTACAGTTTGACAAGAGTTTTGAGTGTGACAGAAGCACAATGTTGTGTTTTATTGCGGGTGTACACAAATATAAGTAAACACTTTGCAGTTTGAACGATATCCTGTATGAACAAAATGACGATGTTTTTATGTTTCCACCGTTCGATCGCACCTCTCTCTCTCACACTCACACACACACAATACGAATACATGTATAATTCCACCCCTAATAGCTAGCATGATGCTTTCTATTTCTAGATGACAAAGACAAACATTACCAGTACTACGACACTATGACAAAGGTTACCGGTACTTATCTGAACTAACGTCATGATCATATACTGCCACTAGATATAAAGAAAACGTTGATTTTTCACTCGGTGCTATTCAATGACCGTAAAAAAAATATATGTGTCGTTATTGTGCACTGCTGCTCGTAAGTTAAAACGGCTTGCCATATCTTGTAGACTAGCTCCAGTGTTCATTTCTGCGTTGGTAAATGATAGCAACTCATCGGGACACTTCACCAACTCTCCACTCATTCTCCTCGGACCATGCATTCAATTGGCTTTGACGGCCATCAGTTCTTGGCAATTCTTCATTTGCCCTCTCACGTCTAGCAGGTTCAAAATTATACGGCTGCGGGCCATAATACATGTTAGTTCTTCTTGCCAACTCTTCCTCATCCCAGTCAGTCGCCATAGTTCTAATACTAGGCTGAGGCACCCTTTCCTCCGCTTCTCCCCAACGTGACGTCATCACAGAGTTGCGTAAAAAACAAAATTATACCAGAAACGTAAAAAAATGGTCTTTAAGACCATTTTTGAGACATTTTAAAAATGATACACATATCTTGAGTGATTTATGTACCCATTAATCAACAGTGGGTTTTATTTCTCCAAAATAAAAACTCAAGGGTTTATTTCTTGCAAGTGAAGAAATTAGGACAAAAGTATTGTAATTTTCCTATTCTATAGCGTAATATAAAATTTACTTTTGAAATATTTTCATTTATACAGTAGGCTAGCATACATTTATAGGCTATATGGATTTTCCATCATAGGAATAATTATATAAATCATTATTATATTATTATAATAAATGTTTGGCATTCTAAAACACCAGTAATAATGTAATGTAGACTGAGACTCTATATCATAACTAAAAATAAGTTTGAGCCCTCTTTAGGTAGGCTACAAGTCAATGCTTTTTCTTTGTTCAATGTGCACACTTCATGGGTCAAAGCCAGTTGAAGCTCTTAATTTTGAGCTCTCAGAGTGCACCAGATTGATGCATTTAACCTTCAAATGTACAAAATTTTCTTTCGGGGGAGCATGCCCCCCAACCGCCCTAGAGGGACAGAGGTCCACACAACATAGTTTTACAAAATCCAATGGGCGATCATTTATTAACTTTACCCCCAGCATAATGTTAATGCCCAATTTAAATGTCCTTGGACAAACTACATTTGTCCTGCCTAAGGAGGGGCCAACACGACATTGTGCCCTCTGAATTCTTAATCAGGGCCCTGACCACATCCATCCCCCGCACTTTTGAAAAGCTTGCTACGCCCCTGTGTCTGACGGGGACAAAATAAAAGAGGCAGTTACTGAAGATGAAGAGAATAGTTGCAGATTTAAAAAATATAGAGATCAGAGAAATAGAGACATGATTGCAACTCACAATCTGATCTAATGTGTTGATTTTACCTTGAAAAGACGTTGAGGTTAAAATACAGCAGATTTTGATCTGTTTGTATCTTACATCAGGAGCATTTAGTGACTTTATTTCAGCTACTTTAACAAATGTAGTACATTTAAACATTCTCATGAAATGCTGTTAAAACATGTTCAGACTATGCACCATATTTAATTTTGAAAAACTTAAAACTTCACTTTCAAACTACCTTTTGCAGCTCCACTTCTGTCCTGCTCACTCAGTCACAGTCACTTAGTTACAATGTTATAAGTACAGGCAGAGGTTTTATTCTGAGCTGAGACTTTTTGAATGTTGGGTCATAAACTGCTGTTCAAAGAAAAAACTTTAGATAATCCTTGAGTGTACAATGTTAGGCAGTAACACTGAGTGACAAACTAATATGCAAACAGGATGTAGATTCTGACAGACAGTAAACCTCTGCTAATTAACACACTTCAACTGGGACTGAATGAATGAGGATATTAAACAGCTTGTCTGGCCCTGTAAGAGAGAAGAGAACTCAGGGTCTGTTGAATAAAATATTGGGCAGGTTAGGTTCACAAAGTTACCCCTCTTTCTGGAACTGAACTGAGTGTCCCTCATCTCAGGGCCAGCAAACTCTGACTTTCCAATATACCTGTTTTCTGGAAGACAGTCCCGATCCTGCTAGTGCTGCAATAATAGCATTAATTAGTCTTCTAAATATATAGTTTTTTTCACTTGTGTTTTCATGTGAATGCACTTCCATAGTCTCTTTTGATCTCAACAATCAAAGTATTGTCTCTTAAAATACATTTTAGGCCACAGCGAAGCAGCCAGTTACTACATTTGGGTTCATTGTGAGATTGTAGAGATTGTAGTTTTATGATTAAGAGACGGTAGTTCTGAAAGACCTAAATAATATAATGTAGCCTAATGACTCTGCCTCTAATCAAACATAACGTTTTATTCATGGTAAGCTGATAAAATATCCCCCTGAAGTCATCACAATTCAGAGCTGGCCCTTTAAGGCTCTCCAGCACACTGTTTGAACATTGACCAATCAAAATCCTTGTCCCGCCTTCTCCATTTGCATGCGGCCCACTAGTAGTACTAGTAGTACTAGTGGACCGCATGAAGCACTTTACATGTTAACTAGTAAGAGCTAAAATGTCCACTAGTTAACAAGTTGACGCATTTTGGACCTTACTAGTCAACTAGTAAGGCGAGAAATGTTGCACTAGTTAACTAGTAAAGGCCAAAATGTCCACTAGTAGCACTAGTTGACGCATGTTTTTTAACCTTACTAGTTAACTAGTAAGGCCAAAAATGTTTTACAAGTTAACTAGTAAGAGCTAAAACATCCACTAGTTAACTAGTGGAGGCCCTTTTAGCCTTACTAGTTAACTAGTTACACACATATTGTCGTACTAGTTAACTAGTGTGGTCCCAAACGCGTAACTAGTTAACTAGTAAGGCAGATTTTGTTCTTACTAGTTAACTAGTAGAAGGAATGTTGTCTTACTAGTTCAGTGCAAAGCCGAACTAGTAAAGACTTTGACCAAACTAGTTCGAAATGTTTTGAAGGTCAAAAGTGCCTCCACTAGTTAACTAGTGGACATTTTAGCTCTTACTAGTTAACTAGTAAAACACTTTAAGCCTTACCAGTTAACTAGTAAGAACAAAAGTGCGTCAACTAGTTAACTAGTGAACATTTTAGCGCGTACTAGTGCATCAACTAGTTAGCTAGTAGACATTTTGGCCGTCACTAGTTAACTAGTAAAACATTTTAAGACCGACTAGTTAACTGGTAAGGTCTAAATCAAACTATACTAGTCAACTAGTAGACATTTTTGCATTGACTAGTTAACATGTAAGCGGCAAAAAGAAGCCACTAGTAGTACTAGTTGCAGTTTCTCAGGTCAACTAGTGCGCAACATGCAAATGAATTGGGCCGGGTTATGACAAAATCCTGAGTCCTGGTTGGTTGGATTTTTAAATTTTGAACTGGAGAGCCAATAGGCAGCCTCAAAGTCCACTCTTTCCCTCCCCCTTATTAGCATTTTGCTCAACTACTTAACTAGTGGGCATTTTGGCTTCCACTAGTTCTACTAGTAAGCACTTTTACACCAACTAGTTAACTAGTTCGGTCAGAATAGGCTTTTACTTGTTAACTAGTGGGTGTTTTAGCTCTCACTAGTTAACTAGTAAGGTCCAAAATGTGTCAACTAGTTAACTAGTGGACATTTTAGTGCTTACTAGTTAACTAGTAAGAACAAAAGTGTAGTGTAGTGGACATTTTAGCTTATACTAGTTAACTAGTATGACAATGTTTGCCTTACTAGTTAACTAGTAAGTTCCAACACGTGTCAACTAGTTATCTAGTCAACATTGTTGGCTTTACCAGTTAACTAGTGAGAGCCAAAATGCTAACTAGTTAACTAGTGCAGAAAATTGCCGTCCACTAGTTAACTACTAAGCCGAATTTATGTTTGACTAGTTAACATGTAAAAGGTTTTGCTGCTCACTAGTTAACTAGTACGCCTTTGTGCTTTACTAGTTCAGTCCAGATGGCCACTAGTTCATCAAAAGCCAACCAGTTGAGACTTTTGGTCTACTAGTTCGCCATTTTGTCGAACTAGTTTGAACAAAAGTCTTACTAGTAAGATTAAATAAATGCGTACTAGTAGGATATCGAATAAATGCTCAAAGGGCTTTCCATAATGAATTATAGTTTTTACTAGTTGAAATTCAATTGTCGATATCAAGAATTATCATTTTAACTAGTGAAAATTTAATTGTGGATATCAAGAATTAGCATTGTTACTAGTGGAAATATAATTTCTGATATCAAAAATGTCTCGGTTACATATGGTAAACCTCGTTCCCTGAAGGAGGGAACGGAGACGTAGGCCGTGACCGACCAATAGGAATCTCGTTAGAGAGGCAATCTACTTCGAGTGAAACTAAAACAAGCCAATACACATTGGCGTGCAATCATTTGCATCAGCTGCGCGCCCTCGTTAGCGCAGGTATAA
The DNA here is from genome assembly GCA_026230005.1 of Gila orcuttii. Taxonomy (NCBI): domain Eukaryota; kingdom Metazoa; phylum Chordata; class Actinopteri; order Cypriniformes; family Leuciscidae; genus Gila; species Gila orcuttii. Next base: position 67,583,172 of record JAPDVR010000001.1, on the reverse strand, counting down.
ACAAGCAGCTGGTGGATTGCACTTCAGTTTACGCTGAGGAGCCAACCTGATAAGCTGGCCGTCCCGGCGGGAGACAGCAGATGTGGCGACGGGACCTACGTCTCCGTTCCCTCCTTCAGGGAACGAGGGTTACCATATGTAACCGAGACGTTCCCTATCAGTCGGTCACTACAAAGTAGGTCGTGACCGACCAATAGGAATCCCTACCAAAGCGCCACAGCTGCTGAACCCCATCCAGCACCCTGAGCAAGCCTTCTACCCCTTCTTGCCTGGAAGGACGATAGGAGGAGGCTTACACAGAGTGTACCCGACACTGTACGTATGGACTAACCCGAGGTTGTACTGCATACAAAATAATGTAGCGGTGGGGTCACCGTCGCCACAGAGCAGTTCCATCCATCTCCGGGTCGCCCGTCCTGGGTCCACTTACCTGTACTGGTTTTGCCGCCCTTTTTGGCGGGGGCCTGGACGGGCGGGGCAGCCTGCCTGCGACTGGCTCCACGGCGCCGTTTAGATGGAGGCTGCTGCTGTGGCGCGGGAGCAGGGGCAGACGCAGGAGGACGCCCCCGGCGACGAGCAGACTGAGGAGCCGCAGGCGGTGGGGTAGGGGCAGCAGCTGACCACCGCGGCAGAATGTGCTTGATAGCCTCTGTCTGCTTTTGTACAGCCGAGAACTGCTGGGCAAAGTTGTCAACCGCGTTGCCGAAGAGGCCGGTCTGGGACACGGGGGAGTTAAGGAACCGGAGCTTGTCGGTCTTCCTCATGTCAGCCAAACACAGCCAGAGATGGTGTTCCTGAACCACCAAGGTGGACATAGCATGACCCACTGACCGCGCGTTGACCTTCGTCGCACGAAGCGCGAGGTCCGCTGCGGCACGAAGTTCTTGGAGAACTTGTGGATCATGACCACCCTCGTGCAGGTCTTTCAGTGCCTTGGCCTGATGGACCTGCAGAAACGCCGTGGCGTGCATGGCAGAGGCAGCTTCCCCACAGGCTTTGTAAGCCTCGTCGAATAGGTCCGACGAGAACCTACAGGCCCGGGAAGGAAGACACGGTACTACACGCCAAGTGGAGTTAGGGCACAGCTGCATGGCAGCGGCCCACTCCACTGGCGGGATACGCGTGTATCCCTTAGCTGCCCCGCCATCAAGGGTGGTGAGGGAGGAGGGGCCACCGAGACGGTTTCTGGCAGTAAAAGGTGCCGTCCATGTCTCCGTGAGCTCCTCGTGCACTTCCGGGAAGAAAGGAACTGGGGTGGGTCGCTGAGAACCAGCTCGCACCAACCCGAGATACCAATCATCCAGCCTCGAGGGCTCGGGACGCGGTGGTTTTTTCCACTCGAGCCCGATCCTGTTGGCGGCCCGGGAAAGCATGGCCATCATCTCCGGGTCCGACTCGGGCACCGCTGGCACACCCGAAGGAGGCAGCGGGTCCGAGCCGTCATCCGCAGAGACTTCTGACCCACCCTCCGATGCAGCGATCAACATCTGGTCGTCTCAGGGAGCACCGAAATGAACAACTGGTACACACTTTGAGGATGGTCCAGCCCGTTCATCTGGTAGCTCAGCTGGCTGCGGAGCGTGAGAGGGATGAGGGTTCCTAGGGGGTTGGTTCCCCGAAGGAAGCGCGCTCACCGTGATCCTCAGGTCTCCCGTGTTACTGTCCGAAGGCAGATGCACGGGGACTCCGCCCCTTTGCAGGAACGAGAGTCTCGACCTCAGCTCCGAGATTGTCATCTTCCCACAATGGGTACATGACTCATCCACAAACGCTGCCTCAGCGTGTTCGAGGCCCAGACACACGAGGCAGCGAGCGTGACCATCCCGTAACCCCAGGTAACGACCACATCCAGAAACACACAGATAGAACGTCATCCTTTTCTTTTCTTTTTTAAAAAGACACGAACTATCTGTGTTTGCTCTTTTTAGAGACTGCTCTCACAAGTGCTGAGGCACACAGGGGAACAGCCACCGCGATCACAGTCAGGAATGTGCACCTGCTCTGTGCACGCTCTCTCTCTCTTACCGGTTACCGGCCGTTAAATCAGCCTTTGAGCGCTCGTATGCGGCGCACCTTACCAGCTGTTAGAACAGCTTTTACTTGCTCTGAGAGAGAGGAAGAAGGCTGTTCACGCTGAAGCGCCGTCACACCCGCACCGAAGAGAGAACAGTCGAGAAAAGAAAAGGCTTGTCTCAGTAACAGCATCGAAGAGTTGGCTCTGAAGCGAAAAACTGAAGTGCAATCCACCAGCTGCTCGTTTATACCCGCGCTAACGAGGGCGCGCAGCTGATGCAAATGATTGCACGCCAATGTGTATTGGCTTGTTTTAGTTTCACTCGAAGTAGATTGCCTCTCTAACGAGATTCCTATTGGTCGGTCACGACCTACGTTGTAGTAGGTCAAAAAAAAAAAACTTGGGTGTTTGATTAAGGGTTTGTTCACACTTGTAGTTCGGTTCTCTTGGTTCGGTCAGGACCAAAGAAAAGTGTAAAAAAAGTTGTTTTGTATCTTTAGGGTTGGTGTAAAAAATGACAGTGTGAATGTTAAGTGACCCAGGACTAAATGTAGACTATTATTTTCTTCTTTGGTCCGGACCAAGATAACCAAACTGTAAGTGTGAACACACCCTAAGTTGTGACTCTGTTCATTGTGACTTTATCCCTTATTTTAAATTTCATATTACAAGTACCAATTTTATTTGTTCATTCTGAGCTTGAAATGGGCGTCCACAGTAGAGTGACCAGACGCAAAATCTAACGCAAGATCAGTCCCAAAATCTAAGCTGTTGATTACTGAATTGTCCCGAAAATTATACTAAAGCAAAATCTAAAGCACTAAAGCAAAATGAGTAGTTATTGTCTGATCAAACATCAAAAACTGTTGATGTTGAGTCGTCCTCATTGGCTGCAGAATCTTTTTTGTTTCTTTTTTTGAAGTTCTACAAAGATACCGTAGGCGTGAATTTAGATATACAATGATAAGCTAATTTTTATTCATTCATTTTGTTGACATGGCTGGTGTACCGGAACCCCAACACGCCGCTTTATTTTGTGGCAGACCAAAGACTAATGACAGACTGTTGATCTTTGAATAAAAATATGTTTGGTTCAGGTTTGAAATTCATTATCTTTTATTATAGGCTATGTAGTCTTAGTAGGCCTACCCATAAACACACACACACACACACACACACACACACACACACAAACACACACACACACACACACACACACACACACACACACACACACACACACACACACACACACACACACACACACACACACACACAAACACACACACACACACACACACACACACACACACACACACACACACACACACACACACACACACACACACACACACACACACAGGTCCCGAATTTCAGCCAATCACATCTGGTCACCCTAGTCCACAGCAATCCAATATTTTTTCCAGACCAAGTGATAAATATGACATGTGGCACCATAAACACCTGAAAAGTACCTGGCGGGAGGTATTGGCAGGCACCAGAGGAGTTCACCAGCACATTCGTATGAAATGTGGCGTCAAACCTTTCATCGGCACTGTGGAGAACACAAGAATCATTTTAACTAAAAAGAAAACAAGAGTGATTTATGAACATCTCAGGGGAACACTTCTGATTAGTCCAATACAAAGTAAATGCAATTTACTAACAGCTGTAGTAAGCACAGGATTCCTGGAAAATATCACATTAAAATTGCCTTGCACCATGTTCCAATTTCACAAATGTGTTTGTCTAAATTAATTATCATTCAGATAATGGAGGCATGTTCAAGAATAAAGAATTCAGTCTCAGAAATCCCTGAGGAAAACACCATGATTGTCCAGACCAACACAACCAATACATAAATCAAATGAAATTGCAACTTTGCACCAGTGGTCAAATTTGATTCCATTTTCGTGATTCACTGACCCGATTTATTTGACCTCAAAGTAGAATCAAATTCTGCATTTTTTCTGAGCAGATTCTACTACATCTACTCCTGCTTTTCCAGACAGGAACAAATGAGGCCAAACCTTTTTTCCATGACGCAGTGCAAACTCAGTGTCCATTCTCTGTTACACCAGCACTTCTTTCCAGGCAATTTACCACTCTTCAAGAAGTCCTTCATGTACAGGATTTACACTTGAAAAGCTACATTTGGTTTTTATTGAACCTTTTTCTTGCTAATGGCACATATGAATTTTTCGATGACTCCTGTGTGAAGAACAAACCTGTTATAAAGTAAGATGTCAGGCTTCCAGATCTGACTGTCAGGGAATCTTACACTCGATACTCCAGGATATTCAGAGGAGTTCCACTGAAGATAGTAGTCATACCAGTACTAAAATATAGAGACAAACTGCAGATCACCTAATGCACAAAAGTCAACCTTTAAAATGTATGCTTGGTGCAAACTGAATTAGGCATGTGAACTTGAATCTGAACCCGAATCTCATGTCTAATCCTCATCAGAATCTAAAAAGCTTAGGGCAGAAATATTGTAGGCTACTGTATACATGAAACATGACCATGAATTATAATGCATAAATTCTGTTAAGAATTATTTTATGGAGCAAAGTCAAGGACATGACTGCTGAGATCTAACACAGTTAATAAGGTATTCAAATTCATTGGCACACCTGGTGATGATATATATATATATATAGGCTATATATATATATATATATACCTATATATACAGTGCTTAGCATAAGTGAATACACCTATGCTAAAGTTGACTAAAAAGAGGAATAAAAAATCATGTTTTGGAAATTGATCTTAATGCCTTAATTAAAAAAATTAGGAAAAATCCAACCTTTAAGGACAATTTTTTTTTAATAAATAATGTATTGTAAATAAATAAATGTTCTTCCTTAAAATACAGGGTGCATAAGTCAGGACACCCCTATGTTAAATTCCCATAGAGACAGCAGATTTTTATTTTTAAAGGCCAGTTATTTATTTATTTATTTCATGGATCCAGGATACTATGCATCCTGATAAAGTTCCCTTGGCCTTTGAGATTAAAATATCCCACATCATCACATTCCCTTCATCATACCTAGAGATTGGCATGGGGTACTTTCCATAAGATCATCTCTCAATGCAAATCATACCAGCTATTAGCCTAACTGAAATAACACCATGCCAATCTCTAGGTATGGTGAAGTGTGTGTGATGATGTGGGGATACTGTCACAAAGAAAATTGTTGTCCTTAAAGGTTGGATTTTTCCTCATTTTTTAAATTAAGGCTTTAAGATCAATTTCAAAAAGATGAATTTTTATTCCTCTTTTTAGTCAACTTTAGTATGGGTGTGTTCACTTATGCTAAACACTATATACATAGATTATAGTCATGTAAAACAGCATGTGAATCTCAAGTGCTTGCTTGCTTGTATCATCACAAAATATCAAGTATATTATCGCCCAGATCTAGCTAAATGTGACTACAAGGCATTAAGATTTTATGAACATTAACATGGCTTTCTGAAAGCTGCTTTGAAACTATGTGTATTGTGAAAAGCGCTTGACGTTGAGTGTTGTTGTCTTACCAGCTGTAACCAGATGTTGGTTGTAAGTACTTGGTTCTTCTCATCCTGTAGATGGACAAAGATGCACTGATAAGATAAAAACCACTTCCAAGACAAGTTTTAAAATCATAATTTACATAGTCTTAACTCTTCAGACACAAGGGTCAAGAAGAGTGCACTTTAGCCTACTTTTTACTGAAATAATACACTTAATAAAATATATAAGTGAGAACTGGATGTAATGTTTTCGGACTCTAAATTGCACATTAACTGCAATAGTTGAAATTTTAAATTTGTATTATTAAGTTATCTGGCCAATCAAAGCTTAATGTTACTACAGATTGAAAGATATTAAAAATTATAGACGTCAGGGTATATTATACGTAATATTTAATTTTTGACAGAAATGAAAAACAGGCTGTCAGGGATAAAAATACAGTGTTCAATGGATTATACTGTTGTTTAAGAAAATGCCAGTTGTTTAGCTGATAAAAAATATTTCAGTGTTGACAAAAACTCCATGAAAGAGTTGAATGATGGGGAAAATGATGGAGAAGTGATCAGAAACAATTCAATGGTACAACGGCGCGTTTGACTTTATTCTCTTTTAAATTAATATGGCACAAAAATTCAGCACTTTTTTAACAATCGCATTTGATGATGCAAATTAATTCTGTAATATTTAATGTTTTCAAAAATATTTTAGATTAATGTAACAAATAAAAATTGATAAAATTGTTGTCGATATTTTGAGACAAAGGTCTTGTTAATAATTTTCAGTTCTGTTCAAGGTAATAAAAGCAACAGTTTTTCAATAACAGAAGAATATGTTAAAGTATGGTATTTGGGGTAAAAGGCACAATAATTGACATGATAATAAACAGCTGACTTTTCCAGTTGCAGACATGACAGTAGATTCAGATTGGAAATATCATATATTAAGTTGGGATTCTACCTTAGAGATAATCACCATATTTATAATAAAACCATCATATTGGAATGCTTTCAGAATCTTTACTTGTTCAAATATTTTTTTCCCCAGTATTTTTTAAAATGAACATTTTAATGCCAGTATATTTTAACAAAAATGAATTATTTTATTTATCAAAATCAACCAAAAATAGTATACATTTTGTAATAAGTTTTAACTTAAGTATTAACTTAAACATTATTAAACATTTATTATTTTGGCTAAAGTATTTGTATCAATACAGTGTGTTTTTTGCCCCGCTGGTTTTGTGTCTGTGGGGTAAAAGGCCCTCATCGCCACCTCATACATTTATACGATTTTTAAACAAACAAACAAACCACTTTTATGATTTATTTTCACACTAAATCTGTTGCTCCATCAATATTCAATAAAATCAGACTTGTGATATAGTATAACCTGCTGGCAGAACAAATTTACTAGGATTATCCTAAAGCATCGTCCATGGTCATATTTCTCAGGGAATATTCAGTGTTTATAAGTGCGAATAAACTTACCACATCCATAATCTGCATGAGACTGAAGGTGAAATACACAGTGAGTGAGTGTGTGTCATTGAACACGGGTCTCTCCAGTGGGTTATAGTCTTTCATCAGGTCTCTGTAGAGTCTCCTCTGATGCTCTCCCTGAAGGGACACTGCCAGAGAATGAACAATGAGACACGGTTGCAGACTTTCACCTTCACTGCGAGTGAATGAGATGTTCACGTATCGATCTGAAGCTTTTCCTGCTGGGTTTCAGTGATTAAATCTCCAGCTGGACGTCTGACTGATCAGACTCAAGCACTTTCCTTAAGTAAGCATCTAGCCAGATTTGGACAGCAAAATTAATCAAGATATTTTTTTATATTGTAAGTAAAAAGCATGGTTAACTCAAGCTAATTTCCCAAAATTCAATCGGCGTCATCTCTCATCTAGCTAAGGGATCTTTCTCCCAGTGTAATTCCCTTAAGATCACATCCATTCATAATGTAATTCCACCGAGGACATCCAGATTACGTCAGGCTTTTTCTTTATTCCACCTGTTATTCACCAGAGATGAGAGATCTGCCAGTTTCAGAGACACTATATTGTGCACGAACACAAAGTGTCCAGTGTAACCGTATATTCAGGGGCACTAATGGAAGTGCATTCAAAGACTTTCTGAAAAATGGTAACAGAACGAGATCCTAATTATACAGCAAAGCCATTGCAATTATAAAAATGAAGATCAACTAACTCCAAGCAAAGCAGATTCAAGCCGCATTATACAAGACACACGTACACTTGACCTTACATTTGATCAGACCCAGTAAATATTCTGGCTTGTATCCTCATATAAATAAGCCTAAAAAAAAACATCAACCTTATTTGATGTCACAGTAGCAGCTGAAATATTATAATACAAATTCAGCAGACATTTACTCTGTAATCTGTAAAAGTAAGCAGGAACTATTATTGAACATAATTCTACAAAGCTCACATATTGTATATGCAAATGTACATTAGGTTTCTTACCACTCCATAGGCAGACTGTGGTGGTAAAATAAAGAGTATATTCCCAAATCCCCATGTTCCTATCAAAATTAATTTATGGTCTATGTGATGTAGTATTTTTTTTTTAGGTTTGTGGTCAAGAATCTCTCTCGGCATCTCACAGGCAGAAGTGAGTCTCAAACAGCAGCATCAACAAAAGAGCACTAAGCTCCGCCCCCTCCATCTCTCTCTCTCTCACTCTCTCTCTCTCTCACTCTCTCTCTCTCTCTCTCTCTCTCTCTCTCTCTCTCTCTCACTCTCTCTCTCTCTCACACACTCTCTCTCTCTCTCTCTCTCTCTCACACACTCTCTCTCTCTCTCTCTCTCTCTCTCTCTCTCTCTCTCTCACTCTCTCTCTCTCTCACACACTCTCTCTCTCCCTCTCTCTCTCTCTCTCTCTCTCTCTCTCAGTCTCTGTCTCTCTCTCACACTCACTCTCTCCATCTCTCTCTCTCTCTCACACACACACTCTCTCTCTCTCTCTCTCTCTCTCTCTCTCTCTCTCTCTCTCTCTCTCTCTCTCTCTCTCTCTCACTCACTCAATTCAATTCAATTGAGCTTTATTGGCATGACTGTGTAAAATAGCACAATATTGCCAAAGCAATAGTAATATAAAAACATATATGTAGATACGTAAAAGTGAACAATAAAAAAAATAAAATAAAAAAAAAACATTTCCATATTATGCATAAATATATCACAATAAATAAAATAACAAAAATATATACAATAACAAAAATAAGTACAGAGAGCAGTTTAATGGAAAAGAGGGTTCAGCCGTTCTCCCTCATATGATGGCAGGAAGACACATACTGCGCTGCCAGCTGAATACACTCTTCTTTCTTTCCCAAAATATAAGACAGTTTGTATGTAAGGCTCTCTTGTTGAAACTGAGGTATAATCTGTGCTATTTGTGTAAAATAAGCGTCTCTGTGTTTTTATACTTGCTGCACTCGGTGAGGAAGTGCAGCTCGTCCTCTACGACTCCATCAGTGCAGTGTGAACACAGTCTGAGCTCTGTTATAATCTGACTTTATTTTGTGGAAATATTGTAATTTATTTAATTGTGTGACCTTTATCTGCCAATCGTGTATGTATTCTTCTTTGGTTATTTTCCCTATTTCTTTTACTTTTGAGTGTCTAAATTGAATTGATGAATTGAGTTGGTGTTCTCTTACAAGAGGTTCTCTCGTATTGCGTAAGTTTAGCTTACGCTACGGGAAAGATTCATCTTCTCGAGATACTGAAGCCAAAAAAAAAAATTATCCTTAATTTTGTATACCTTGTCAACGCAGTGCAGCAGCTGGCAGACCTAGAGCAGGCTATCTTGCGTGCTCATTGGCTGCCCTGCGGGCAACTGCTGCAGCCTACCAGTGAGCCCGGCGTGACGTCACGCCTAATGAAGGGCGCCCGCGCCTTCATAGCGTCACAGCCCGCCAGAATGGGCGTGGCTTAGCCTATAAAGGAAAGGGGCTGTAGGCTGCTTCCCTGATTTTTGTCTCTTCAGCGAGCTCTTCACATCGCTGGATCTGAGAGAAGCCACCGCCGCCGTCGAACAGCGAACAGCCAGCTTAGGACAGCGCTGAGGAAGCCGGCCGTCTTCGCCACCTTCAGCCATCCGTGCGAGCTACGCTATCCGGCGACGTATCCTTTTGCCTTGCTATTTAGATTGCATATTTTATAAAAGAGCAGCGAGCGTCTTTTTCAAGATTCCTCGCACTTCCTGCGGCTCGTGTAGAGCCCCGCTCAGCGCCGGAGACCGCCACCTGATCTGCGCTCTCTGCCTGGGCCTGGAACACGCTGAGCTCGCCCTCGCTTCCGGGGGCTGCGAGCTCTGTGAGGAGCTTCCGTTGGCGACCCTGCGGGCTCGACTCAAAGCTCTCAACTCCGCAGCAGTCACTCCGCCCTCTGTGGGACCGCGCAGGAAGAAGCGCCGTTCCCTGAGACAGCCGGAACCTGTAGCCACAGCGAGGCGCTCGCCGGAGAACCTCCCTCGAGCCTCGCTTTCGCCCTCCCCGCCTCTCCTCTCCGACGCGCAGCTGCCGCTCACGAGGCTCACTGCCGTCGCTTCGGAGGATGGGGCCGAGGGACACGCCACGAGGGACTGCTGCTCTATCCTGGCATCGGACAGCGAGGAATGGTCGCTTCATTCCGCCGCCTCGTCGATCCAGGAATCCACCCGTACCCGCGCTGGAGCTGACGCTGAGCTAATGCGCCTGCTAACTCAGGCCGTTGACCGCGTCGGGCCCGAGTGGTCGCCGCCGGAGGAACCCGCGCCGAACAGGCTCGACGGATGCTTCCTTCAAAGTCGCCGCCGCTCAGCTTCAGCAATGAGGCCCGCTCCATTCCTGCCGGAACTTCATGCGGAGCTGACGAAGTCGTGGAGTACTCCGTTCTCTTCTCGACTACAGTCACCGGCCTCCGCGTCGCTCTCCCGAGTGGACGGCGCCGCCGAGAAAGGGTACACGGCTATTCCACCGGTGGAAGAGGCAGTCGCAGCGCACCTTTGTCCGCCCTCCGCGAGATGGCGGTCACGGTCAGCCCTCCCGTCTAAAGCCTGTAGAGCCACGTCCGCCTCGGTCGGCCGCGCTTATGCTGCCTCCGGCCAGGCCGCGTCTGCTTTACACTCTATGGCTGTGCTTCAGATCCTACAAGCCGACCTCCTCTGTGAATGGGATGAGAAGGGCCGGGATCCAGCTGCTGTTACGGATTTGAGAAGCGCGACGGATCTCTCTCTCCGCGCCACCAAAGCAGCAGCCCAAGCTATCGGACGAGCCATGGCCGCGTTAACTGTTACGGAGAGGCACCTCTGGTTAACGCTCGCGGATATGAGGGAATCTGAGCGAGCCACGTTTCTGAACGCGCCGCTTACCCCCACTGGTCTCTTCGGCCCAGCGGTGAACGGGATCGTTGATCGCTTTTCTGAGGTACAGAAGACCACACAGGCCATGAATCTCTTCCTGCCCCGATGCTCGAGTTCCGCCACAGGCCGCTCTCGCGAGAGACAAAGCCAGCCTCCTGTGCGAACCAGCACCCAGCGTCCAGCACAGCCCCAGCCTCAGCCTTCGCAGCGACGTCAGGGCGGCCGCCCTAGATCGCGCTCAGACAGCCGTCACAGACCGCCGCCTCCCAGAGGGCCTCGGCAAAGAATCACGCTGAAATCTGAGCACGCGAAGCCCTCCTAACAGTAAGAGAGAAAAGACGAGCGTGTCCCGCTGCGGTCGGACCGCCGTCAAAGTTAATTTCCCTGTCAGTCCCCTTCCAACAGGCTACTGCAGCGGTTCAACTAGCAGCCAACGAGCCGGTTTATTCACCCTCTCGCCTGCACACAAACGCCGTTTTCACGGCGACCCAGAGAAATCTCAAAAAGAGTGTAATGTCTGGTCCGGCTCACGCCGTCAATATTTTAAGTGTAGTGAAAGTGCCCACGCCCCAGTGTTCACCCCTACACATAAGCACTCAAAATTCTGTGTCACTCACAGAGCACACTCTCATAAAGCGCAGAAAAGCCGCTCGAGTGTTGAATGTAAGAAATGTGTCCACAAATCTGTGCCCACTATCTGCCCGCTCTGTTACACGGTCAAAAAAGCAGGTTATAAATGTAAGTCTCGTGCCCGCCAGAGAGCGCTCACGCTTACTAACACAAACCTCTCCCCGGGCCCCGCCCGCGCGCTTAAGCGTTATCACAAAACGCAGGGCGTTAATAAAACGCTCCCCTTCTATTATGATCGGGGCGTTAGATACAGTTGTAAGTCTCGTGCCCGCGTTCACGCGCTCACGCTTACAGAGAGCTCTTTCACCCGGAGCACTGCTCGCGCGTCAAAATGTGGCAAAAGTTTGTTCCCCATCCCTTATGATCGGGACATCTCACATAAATCAGCCGTGCGCCGTGCTCTCGGCTCCGGTTCAGTTTCACAGGCCAGCAAATGGCGGTCTGAACCCGGAGGCCATTCGCCCTCTAGCGGCTCACATAGCTGCGTGGGAAAACATCCCAGGGATTTCTGAATGGGTGTTGAGCACAATAAAGCAGGGCTATACACTTCAATTCATTCGCCGTCCCCCGCGCTTTCAAGCCCGGACCGCGACGATAGTGAATGCGGAAGTAGCACACCTACTTCACACAGAAATAGCAAAGCTGCTGTGCAAAGGGGCTATAGAAAGGGTACCGCCTTCTCTAAGCGCTTCTCAGGCTTTTACAGCCGTTATTTTCTCGTGCCCAAGTAGGACGGAGCCTTCAGACCCATCCTAGATCTGAGACATTTGAACAAAGTGCTTGCGAGAAGACCGTTCAAAATGCTTACGACCAGAAAAATCTTCGCGCACGTTCGCCCGGGGGACTGGTTTATTTCTCTAGATCTGAAGGATGCATATTTTCAGATTCAGATAGTACCCCGTCACAGGCAATTTTTTAGATTCGCCTTCGACGGTCAGGTATATCAATACACCGTCCTGCCGTTCGGCCTGTCCCTGGCACCCCGTACATTTACAAAGTGCATGGACGCGGCGCTCGCCCCCCTGAGAAGTCAGGGGCTGCGAATAATGAACTATCTGGACGATTGGCTGATATTGGCACAGTCAGACACGGAACTTCTATCTCACAGAACAGTGCTTCTCAGTCACCTGGAAAGCTTGGGTCTCACGGTCAACTGGACCAAGAGCTCATTACTGCCCAGCCAGTCAATTTCCTTTTTAGGAATAGAACTGGACTCGGTAACCATGACGGCTTGTTTGTCGACACAGCGCGCGCGCCGTGTTCGCCACCTAGCCGCATCTTTCCAGAAGGGCAGCTTCCTCCCTTTGAAAACTTTTCAAAGGATGTTGGGCTGTATGGCATCAGCTGCAGCGGTGCTCCAGCTGGGCCTACTGCGCATGCGCCCGCTCCAACGCTGGTTGAATGCTCGCGTGCCCCCTCGAGCCTGGGTGTCTGGCGGCCAGAAAATCAGAGTGACTCAGGCCTGCATAGCGGCTCTGCAGCCCTGCAGCTCTGCAGCGGCCAACTGGTTCCAGCAGGGAGTAACGATGGGAACCATCTCTTACCGAAAAGTGATCTCAACAGACGCTTGCAACTCAGGTTGGAGCGCGCTGTTCGAGGGCAGACCGGCCTTTGGCCAGTGGTCAGACTGGGAGAAAGAGTTTCACATAAACTGTCTGGAAATGATGGCGGTCGAGAACGCACTGCAGTGCTTCCTCCCGTTCATACAGGACCAGCATGTTCTTGTCCGCTCGGACAACACATCTGTGGTATCCTATATAAACCGTCAGGGCGGTGTCAGATCCAGAAATCTCTGCAATCTGACGGAACGTCTCCTTATTTGGTATCAGATGCACCTGCGCTCGCTGAGGGCGGCGCATGTGCCTGGCCATCTGAACGACGGCCCAGACAGACTGTCTAGAGATGATGTCCCCCCAGGGGAATGGTCCTTGCACCCCCAAACGGTCCAGAAACTGTGGCGCCTATTCGGCAGAGCGGAAGTCGACCTATTTGCGTCAAAAGACAACGCTCAATGCCCAATGTTCTTCTCGAAGGACGAGGACGCGCTGGCCCAGGTTTGGCCCAGCCTCCCACTATATGCTTTCCCTCCGGTCTCTCTGTTACCACAGGTGATTAAGAGAATCAGGGAAACGCGCCACTCGGTGCTCCTCATAGCCCCGCGTTGGGAGAATCAGATTTGGTTCCCGGAACTAGCACGGCTGTCACTTACAGCTCCGTGGCCGATTCCGGTGAGGGCAGATCTCCTCTCTCAGGCTCGCGGCTCGATCTGGCATCCCCATCCAGAGCGCTGGTCGCTGCATGCATGGCTGATCAACGGGTACTCGTTACCCTGCCAGAAAGAGTGATGAACACGATCACGCAGTCTAGAGCCCCTTCCACGAGAAGGCTCTACGCGTCTAAATGGTCGGTGTTCTCCGGATGGTGCACCGACAGAGGTCTGGACCCGCGGACATGCGGGGTGGCGCATCTGCTCACTTTCCTACAAGAGCTGTTGGATAAGGGAAGGTCCCCTTCCACGCTCAAAGTATATGTGGCGGCCGTGGCAGCGTTTGCAGAATCAACGCACGGCCAGTCACTGGGAAAACATGAGTTGGTCATCCGCTTCCTTAGAGGAGCTAGAAGGATGAATCCGCCGCGCCCCCCGTCGGTTCCTATGTGGGATCTTTCATTGGTCCTCGAGGCCCTGAAAGCTTTTCCTTTTGAACCACTAGACTCCGTGGGGTTGAAATATCTATCACTGAAAACGTTTTTTCTGACTGCACTGTCATCAGTAAAACGCGTAGGGGCCAGGGTCCGAAATTAACACCCGCCAAGCGCCAAATGCGGGTAGATTTTACGTTTGGCGAGTAAATCTCAAAAGGCTATCCGCCACACTGGCGGGTGAATTTTCCAGATATCCCAAGTCTCCCGCATATTGATAGCGGCTCCCTGATGCCAGCAAATTAGTTCAAATCTCTCGGAATCTAGAGCGAGCGAGAAAGAGCGCGCACATACTGAGCTTCAAACCGTGTAGCGCGCGCGCCAGAGAGGGAGAGAGCGAGAGACCTCATGAAGCCTCATGAAGCGTGTGTGAACCTTCACACCTAAAATAGACCAACACTAAATATATTTTTTAACTTAAATAATTAAATTAAGATGACAAAAAGAAAACACTGAATCAGTTTGAAGCTTTTAAAAAACAGCTTTTTTTCATCAGACTACGTTTTTTTCGTCAAATAAAAATAGCAGGCCAACTTCAATCCACAGCTTGTCTAGTTTTTACTTTAAAAAAAGTAACATGTCTACATGATGTGGGGTGAGTCTGGGTCTCCGATGGCACAGATGTCCCGTGAATACAGAGATAACTAGAGTGGCCAACTTCGGGAAGCGCCTTTAATTTGCTTGTGGACGCTAATGATATTGCATTGTACTTGCACTAGGCCTACTGCTTCATTTTAATACCGCGTAGCATATTTAGCAAGTAACTTCGTCGCTCTTTCTGTCGAAATGGTCCTACAGTAGCTACTTCTTTTCACTCGCTTCATTGTGCTTGCTCAGTGAAATATGTCTTTAGGCGCGTGTGGTTGCGCGTGTCGACACGCCCCGTGATTTAACAAATATAGGCTATAGGCCTATACTGTTTTTTTTTTTAACCATGCAGCAAACAAACAACAAAGCTATATATATATATATATATATATATATATATATATATAAAACTTTTTTTTACTTTTAAACCGTTTAACTGATAGTATTAATAGGTAAAATGTTTTACTTTGCGTAAAGTATTTGATAGTTTTACAAAACCTTCAAATGTACTGTTATGAGCACTAGTTCCATGCTCACATCTTCCATGTCTTACTATTTGTTGCTCTGTTTTGACTTCTATGTACTCTTATTCATTCAACATAATACCTTATCTCAATTAAATGTACTGAAATTAATGTATATATGTGACACAAAAAATCTGTTTATTATTTTGGCCGGTAAAAAATATGCTTGGCTGGTGGATTTTTTCATCTACCAGTCCCCGTGGTAGGTGAGCAATAAAGTTAATTTCGGACCCTGCATAGGGGATCTGCATGCGCTGTCTGTCAGCGCGTCGTGTCTTGAGTTCGGACCAAACGACTCTAAAGTCATCCTCAGACCTAGACATGGCTATGTCCCTAAAGTGATGGGCACTCCATTCAGAGAGCAAGTTATTTCATTGTCTGCTCTCCCAGCATCTGACAGTGAAAGTGACGCGCACCGCCTCCTTCAGGCGCTCGGAACAGCTTTTTGTTTCGTTTGGTGGGCGCACCAAGGGTTTTGCCTCCTCGAAACAGAGCCTGTCTAGATGGATAGTAGACGCTATAGCGGCCGCTTACGCGTCAAAGGGTCTGCAATGCCCTCTGGGCATCAGGGCTCATTCCACGAGAGGCGTGGCCTCTTCGTGGGCATGGTCCAGCTGGATTTCTATCCATGACATATGCGTAGCGGCGGGCTGGAACTCCCCGTCTACCTTTGTCAGGTTTTATAACCTAGAAGTTCCCGCCTTGCAGGCTAAACTGCTGTCAGTCTGAACGAGAGGTGTATTCTGCCCAGATCTCCTGCTCAGATCACTCTCACATGACCCAGCTCTCCTGGTTGAGCTACACTAAATGGGATTATGCCATGTGCCTATACAGACCCCGCGCCCGCGCTGCTCTGTATTCCCTATGTGTGCTTATGTACAAGTGATGGCCCGCGTGGCCGGCCACCTTATTCTTTCCACTTATGGGGTTCCCCCCTAGAAAGATCGGGGTCTCATGTGGATGCTTGGCGCGCACGGCGTTGACAAAGTGTTCCCGTAGCGTTAGCTAAACTTACGCAATACGAGAGAACCTCTCGTTAGAGAACGATTCTCGGTTACTAACGTAACCTCGGTTCTCTCTAGAGAGGGAACGAGTATTGCGTAACCGGCCGTGCTCGCGCCACGAGCGACTTCGCCTTTATAGGCTAAGCCACGCCCATTCTGGCGGGCTGTGACGCTATGAAGGCGCAGGCGCCCTTCATTGGGCGTGACGTCACGCCGGGCTCACTGGTAGGCTGCAGTAGTTGCCCGCAGGGCAGCCAATGAGCACGCAAGATAGCCTGCTCTAGGTCTGCCAGCTGCTGCACTGCGTTGACAAGGTATACAAAATTAAGGATAATTTTTTTTTTGGCTTCAGTATCTCGAGAAGATGAATCTTTCCCGTAGCGTAAGCTAAACTTACGCAATATTCGTTCCCTCTCTAGAGAGAACCGAGGTTACGTTAGTAACCGAGTATCGTTTTTCCACTAAATGTAGCATGGGGTCGCTCTCTGTGTGTCCTGCCCTGTATCTGAGAGCGCAGTGATGGTAACTCTCTATCTGCGCGTCTGATAGATGAAACCAGAACTTTACGGCTCTCTTCTGGATTTCAGATAGGAGAGGGAATCTACCTAATTCTGCCCGGCAACCCAGACTTGGAGCGTTTCTGTGAGTTCCCAGGATGTTCTTACAGAACTCAAGGTGGAAAATTTCAGCGGGGGTTTTGTCCCAGGATTCGTAATTTAATTAAATTTGGGGCCCCAGATTTCACAGCCGTAAAGAAGGATGGGTTTGATGATGCTGTCAAAGATGTTCAGCCACAGTTTAATGGGTGGGTTAAATTTGAACAGGGGTTTTCTTATACTGTAATAAGCCCTACGTGCTTTATCAGTCAGATCTTTTATTGCAGTGTCAAATTTTCCAGAAGCTGAGATTGTCAGACCCAAATAATTATAACAGGTGACATGATTAAGAATTGTTCCCCCAAGTGTAAATTTGTATTTTTTGTCAGTAAGGCGAGTTTTTTTCTGAAAGATCATGCTTTTGGACTTGTCCATGTTGATGGGTAAGGACCCTCTTCATGAGGAGACAGCAGCAAAAGATCATCAGCGTACAGGAGGCTTTTGATTTCTCTGTCCTCGAGGGTCAGACCGGGACAAGAGGACTTCTCAAGTGCTGATGCCAATTCATTAATATAGATATTAAAGAGAGTCGGGCAGCCTTGACGGACTCCTTTAGTTTGACTGAAATAATCAGTACGTTTGTCATTAATCTTCACCCCGCACTTGTTCCCGTTGTATATATCCTTTATAATGTCATATGTCCTTCCTCCTATTCCACTTTGGATTAGTTTTAGGAAAAGTCCATTATGCCATACCGAATCAAAGGCTTTTTTAAAGTCAATGAAGCAGCCAAATATTTTCCCTTGTTTTGTTTGTTTGACGTGTTTTTGTATGAGTGTGTGGAGTGTGTAAATGTGATTTGATGTTCTCTGTTTAGGCATAAATCCAATCTGAGAATTGTTAAGGATCTTGTGTTCTTGCAGGAACTGAACTAGCCTGTCGTTGATGATGGAGCAGAAGAGTTTGCCCAGGTTGCTGCTCACTGTGATGCCCCTGTAATTATTTGGGTCGTACTGCTCGCCCTGTTTAAAGATTGGTGTAATCAAATTTTCTTTCCATATCTCAGGAAAGTGTCCTGCTTTTAATAAAAGATTGAATAATTTGAGAATTGCATCTTTCAGTTTGGGGCTGCTGTGTTTCAGCATCTCATTTAATATTAAATCCATGCCACAGGATTTTTTATTTTTTAGGGATTTTATCTTGTCTGTTAGTTCAATTAATAATATGGGCTGGTCTAAATGGTTTAGCTGGTCTTTTACAGTGCGTTCCAGGTTATGGAGTTGGGAGGTCAGGTGTTTTTGGGTGAGGGTTGGTTCGTTTTGGGAATAGAGTTTTCCAAAATGTTCGGTCCAGATGTTTGGGTCATAGATGGGAATGTGTTTAGGTTCTTTCGATTTATCTAATTTATTCCATAATTCCCCAAAAGAATTCTGATCTACTGCCTCCTCGATCTTATTAAGCTTTGATTTCATGTGATCCACTTTTTTCTGTATTAGTATTGACTTGTATGTTTTGAGGGTTTGCTGATATTTGTCTCGTGTTTGTTGGTTTGCAGGGTCTCTGTGTTTTATATTGGATAATGATCTTAATTCTTTTCTTAATTTTTGGCACTCTTTATCAAACCAACCATCTTTAGCAATTTCTTTCTTACATCTATATTTTTTTCTTTTTCTCAGGGCTTTTCTGACCACTGTAGAGAATATTTCGTTTAATTGATGAGTTGCTAAATTGATAGTTCTCTTCTCTTCACTAAATGAAGTAGATAGAAATGAATCTATCATGTTCTGGACCCGAGTGCTGTGGAGCTGGGCTTCGTACTGGGCAGGACTATCTTTACCCCATATAAATGTGGAGGGGAGGGGGTGCAGTTTAACCTTCGGATCTGAAGGCCGGAGATTCACGGATCTGTTCAGACTGAGGACTGTGTGACAGTGGTCTGATAACGGCAGCTGTGGCATCACTGTGAAATAGTTGAGTTTACTGTGGTCTACATCAGTGATGGCTTAATCTACTGCGCTGCTGCCGAGATATGAGCAGTAGGTGAACCGACCCAGAGAATCTCCCTTTGTTCTGCCGTTAACTATATACAGACCCAGGCTTTTGCAGAGCTGCAGGACTTGTTTTCCGTGCCTGTTTATCGTGTTGTCATAATTCTGACGTGCCTTCGTAAAGTGTTTCCGTTGATATATATGTGAGTTGTTAATATATTTGTCTCCATCTGAGGTAATGTAATCTGCTTCCTTCCCCGTTCTAGCGTTCAGATCCCCCATTAACAGAACTGATCCTAGAGATTGAAAGTAAACGATCTCTGACTGTAGGGTTGGGAAGATGTCTTCATTATAATAAGGAGACTCATATGGGGGGATGTATGTGGCACACAGGTACATGTCCTCATCTAAACACAAAAGCTCTTTTTGAAGTTTTAACCAAATATGTGTTTTCCCTTTTTTCACAGGCTGAATATAATGCCACAGATGGTCTTTAAACCAAACTATGATTCCTCCTGAATCTCTTCCGTTTTTAATGTTTCGTAGCTCTCTGTAGTTTGGAGGAGTGCAGATTTTGGAGTCTAAACGACACCATGTCTCAAGTAATATAAATATGTCTGAACTATATACAATATTTACAAAATCAGGGTTAGTAGTTTTCTCCCCAAAAGCAGAAGAGAACATCCCCTGAATGTTATAGCATGTTATTTTAAACGATGACATTGACGAATATTGGATTTACCAGAAAAATGTATGAAATTCATGACCCAATCATGTTTTAAAATATAGATTAATCAATTAGAAAGCTAATATAGAGGATATATCGAAGTATGGTGAGTCGGTCAATTTTACACATTGAATAAAAAATCAAAAAAATAAATTATAAAATAAAATAAAAAATAAAAATAAAAAAGTGATTAAGAAATAATGATCATTCTTGACAGACACACTATGAGTATTTAAGCTAACATATTGTCACATATAATTTGCAGCATGTGTTTGATCTGGATCAGGTCAGTGGTGTCAGCTCTACCTGTTCCTGCCACTACAGCGGCGTAGCTGTCCGTCTGTCTGACTGACTCGCGCTCAGGGGGCGCGTTTTCTGAGGGCGTTTCAGGGCTGACTCCTTGATGGTTTTTGCGAACAGTCTCATGCCCTCGCTATGGATGTGGATACGGTCATATAGATGCTCATGGGTGATGCGCTGATGGTTGGCTATGTGAACGCTCGGCATTGAAGCACAGATGTTGGCTATCTCCGCGTTGATTGTGTTGATGATCCTTTGAGGGACGTCTCTGCGAGGTAGAAGGGTTGAGATGATGACCTTGGCTCCGGGGTAGATACTGCTGGCTGTTTTCACCACGTTGGACAGGGCTTTAGTGACGTCAACCCTTGCACTGAGGTCGTTTGTTCCGGTGTGAAGAATGATGTGACGGTGCACCCAACACTCCCTCTCGCAGCAGTCTCAAAGCAGAGTGTGAGGTGGGACACCAGAACTTCTTCACCGATCTGCCCGGAAATAGACTTCTGTGGTCAAGATGGTGGCCATTTGAGTCACAGAGGATGACGATGTTGTCTTTGCTCGCCTGATCTCTGCCGGTGCTCGTGGATGGTGTTGTAGTTGGTGGACGGTATGGTGTGATGCTGCTGCTGACTTTCCTCTGAGGGGCTTGATGAGATTGTGGGGTTGCAGGAGTGAAGGAGCTCAGTGATGGTGTACTGACACACTGCTGATGTTCAAGAGTGAAGGAGCTCTTTTTTGTGTGTGCTGACACTGCTGATGATGGGATCCGTTCCGGGTGGAGGCGCTGTGTGTTTGAGTGCTGACACACTGCTGATGTTGTTTTGTGTGCAGCTGGTTTCTGGTCTCTTCCAGCAGTCTCTCCAGTGTGTGGCCGTGTTGTTCTCTTCTACCCAGCTCCTCTCTCACCCTCCTCAGCTCCTGTCGCTGCTCCTGATTGGCCTCCTCCAGATGTTTAACGGCCGAGCAGAGCTGTTGTAGTTGTTGAATGCTGTGATGGCTGGTCATATTCAGGAGCTGGTGGATGTTGTTGGTAGTTTCCTCTTTAAACAAGTAGTAGTCCTGCTCCAGCTCCGCGATGTTGTCTCTCAAGGCCTTTATCTTGGGAGATGCAGGAGTGCTGATATGTCTGTCTGTCAGAGGAGTTCTTGAACCTGGGTCAATGTTTGTGCCGTTGTGTTGTAGAGTCCCTCTTCTGTGCTTCTCTTTACTTCAGGATCTTTCTTAATCTTCTGAACCTCCACTTTAAGGTTTTTGAAGTTCCTCTGGAATTCATTAAGGCTGGTTTCTGGTCCCTGGACCATGACAGTTCCGTTATGATAGAGGTTCACAATCAGCTTTGTGTCGTTGTCTCCTTCCAGAGTGAGTTGTCTGCCTTTGCTGATGCCTCTCTCTCTCTCTCTCTCTCTCTCTCTCTCTCTCTCTCTCTCTCACACTCACTCTCTCCATCTCTCTCTCTCTCTCTCTCTCACACACACTCTCTCTCTCTCTCTCTCTCACACTCTCTCACACACACACACACACACTCTCTCTCTCTCACCCTCTCTCACACACACACACACACACACTCTCTCTCTCTCTCTCTCTCTCGATATACATGTGTGTATTATATATATATATATATATATATATATATATATATATATATATATATATATATAATGGGAATGGAAAAAACAAATTCCCACACTTCCCACAGCTCCTGGTACTGCATGATTTGGGTGGGAGATGTAAGAGCCGAGACTTGGCAGCCTGATTGAGTCAGCTACTCAGCACATTGAGAACAGGCATCATCTTAAGAGTGTATTCTGTGAATTTTTTGCTCATTAAAAAGGCTTTAAACAAAGAAATTAGCATTTTTTCATGGAGCTGGTTGTCTCGCACACTGAAAATAAATGTGTTGGATTTAGATGATTTAATCATGTACTGTACATTAAGTAATTCAGAGTTAATGAATGAAAATTAAGCTTTAATGTAGTTTATATGTCTATGTGGTGTTTTTACAGTATTTCTGAATTGCTAAAACACAATTTTTGAATGTTTCTCTCGCTTTCTCAAAACCTTAAACACAAATCACCAAACTTAAGCTACACTGTCAAAACCTTTGACTTGTCTTGCTATATCAAACAATTGCTTCAGAACTATGTAATCTTTACCCAAAACCAAACTGTTTAGAGATAACACACACATCCAGCGAATGCATAAACACTACACAGCAGTCATTACACTACAGAGATACATGCAAAACACTGCACTCAGGGCAGAGCAGGGGAAAAAATATATATTTATTATGAAGTACTTGCACAATCCTGCACACATTTAAATGTAGTCACAAACAAAATATGCAGCAGATCGATAGCAAGCAATGTCTTCTGGCTCAGCATCATGCCTCTGGGCATGGTCAGGCCACAGGACCTCATCAACGTCACAGGCAATCCTGTCCCTTGCTAAACACCGGGGAAAGAATCCTTTAGCATGCCGAATCCAACCTTGAATCTTGTAGAGCATACAGAAACGTTATAAGATGGGCAGTGTTGTAAGACCCTAAAGTCACATGGCGGTGAATAACCCCGTAGCTGCTGATGGCAGCACATATGGTCACGTTGCCACATATGGTCCGTGGAATCCAGTTGAAACATTCTCTATAGAAATGAACAAAAAACTCATTTTTGAAGTAACGTAAATGACATAGCATTCCAGGCTTCATGCCCCTGTATACATGTGCTGCATTACATTCAACACAGTAAATATGTACAGTAACTCAATAGTGCTGTATAATCTCTGGACATGATTACTTTATTGATATCGTAGCTCTTTTACCCTTTCAGAATTTTTCTCTCAAATGCTTGAGACTTATCAGGTTGCGTTTCAGGACACGGTCAATTGTGTTGAGACTCACACTGTTGATTCCTTCAAAGTTCATGTTGTCTTCCTCAACTCGCTGTTGTATTTCACGCAGACGAATTAGATTATTTTGAAAGACCATATTGACAATAATGGTCTCCTGCTGTTGTGAGAACATACCTCTCCTTCCACTGGTATCTGGCAGTCTTTTAATTCTAGCAAATAAAACCTCTTGTTAGAATTGTACAGACAGGCCTAATGCATTACTATTATGGTTTTACTGTAATACTGCAAGAAAAGGGCCAATTTTTAGAGATATGTTACAGTAATTTACTGAGACGATCCACAACTGTACATACTCTACAGTAAGTTTGAGGGACCACAAATGATAGTACACTTACCTGTTGTCTTCTCTGAATGTCCTGACAATGGAGGCCACAGAGAACCTGCTTATATTTGGTTGAACACGTAGTCCTGCTTCCCTCATACTCATTCCATGAACCAGAACATGGTGTATGATTGTTGCTCTAATTTCATTGGAAATTATGGCTCTTGTTCTTCCTCCTCCTCCTCCTCCTCTGTCTACTCCTCCTCTTCCTCCTCCTCCCCCTCTTCCTCCTCCTCCCCCTCTTCCTCCTCCTCCTCCCCCTCTTCCTCCTCCTCCTCTTCCTCCTCCTCCTCTTCCTCCTCATCTTCCTCCTCCTCCTACTCTTCCTCCTACTCCTCCTCCTCCTCTTCCTCTTCATCTGTCTCTTCCTCTGTCTCCTTCTCCTCCTCTGTCTCTTCCTCTTCCTCTGTCTCTTCCTCTGTCTCCTCCTCCTCTGTCTCTTCCTCTGTCTCCTCCTCCTCTTCCTCTGTCTCTTCCTCTTCCTGTCTCTTCCTCTGTCTCCTCTTCCTCCTCAGTCTCTTCCTCTGTCTCCTCCTCTTCCTCCTCTGTCTCTTCCTCTGTCTCCTCCTCCTCCTCTGTCTCTTCCTCTTTCTCTTCCTCTGTCTCCTCCTCCTCTGTCTCTTCCTCTGTCTCCTCCTCCTCTTCCTCTGTCTCTTCCTCTTCATCTGTCCCCTCCTCCTCTGTCTCCTCCTCCTCCTCTGTCTCTTCCTCTTCCTCTGTCTCCTCCGCATCCTCCTCCTCCTCTGTCTCTTCCTCTGTCTCCTCCTCCTCCTCTGTCTCTTCCTCTGTCTCCTCCTCCTCTTCCTCTGTCTCTTCCTCTGTCTCCTCTTCCTCCTCAGTCTCTTCCTCTGTCTCCTCCTCTTCCTCCTCTGTCTCCTCCTCCTCCTCCTCTGTCTCTTCCTCTGTCTCCTCTTCCTCTGTCTCCTCCTCTTCCTCCTCTGTCTCCTCCTCCTCTTCCTCTGTCTCTTCCTCTTCATCTGTCCCCTCCTCCTCTGTCTCTTCCTCTGTCTCCTCCTCCTCCTCTGTCTCTTCCTCTTCCTCTGTCTCCTCCTCATCCTCCTCCTCCTCTGTCTCTTCCTCTGTCTCTTCTTCTGTCTCCTCCTCCTCTTCCTCTGTCTCTTCCTCTGTCTCCTCTTCCTCCTCAGTCTCTTCCTCTGTCTCCTCCTCTTCCTCCTCTGTCTCCTCCTCCTCCTCCTCTGTCTCTTCCTCTTTCTCTTCCTCTGTCTCCTCCTCTGTCTCTTCCTCTGTCTCCTCCTCCTCTTCCTCTGTCTCTTCCTCTTCATCTGTCTCCTCCTCCTCTGTCTCTTCCTCTGTCTCCTCCTCCTCCTCTGTCTCTTCCTCTGTCTCCTCCTCATCCTCCTCTGTCTCCTCCTCCTCCTCTGTCTTTTCCTCTTCCTCTGTCTCCTCTTCCTCCTCAGTCTCTTCCTCTGTCTCCTCCTCATCCTCCTCTGTCTCTTCCTCTGTCTCCTCCTCCTCCTCCTCTGTCTCTTCCTCTGTCTCCTCCTCCTCCTCCTCCTCTGTCTCTTCCTCATCCTCGTCCCCTTCCCCTTCCTCCTTCTCTCCTGCCCTCCATTGTGAAAATCACACATGCCATTTTTGGCATGTGTGGATTTGACATTTATATCCTGATTACTGATTAGGTGCAACACATTACTGAATTGAAACAAGTGTGTTCAATTTTGAGTGCTTGTGTGTTACCGATGACAACACTGTGTTGCTTGTGTTTCACTTTTGGGGGCTGTGTTGTGCCATTCTGAGTTGAAGTGCACCAAAATGCTACAGTACATGTGATTTGTGAATGACAATGTGTTTACAGTTTTGCACAAATAGTGATTCCGATTTGCTGGTTGTGTCTAATGAGAAGTGTTTAAAGTTCTGCAAACTGTGTGATTCAATCAATAAAGTGGTTGGTTTGTACACTTGCAACTTTGGTTTTGCAAATGGATTTTAGTGTTTTAGCAATTCAAAAATACTGTAATATGACTTAAGACAAACCATGTGTAAATTCATAAGTCGACAGCATTGCTGAGTATTTTCTGCTTAAAACTGTAGTGAACCAAAGACAGTCTCATAAACACGGTTTGAAATCGCGGGTGTTTCTGACGTCACAAACTTGGTTACCTTGTAACCAATCAGATCAACGTGTGATCGTCAACGAGTGGATCTCTGAGCTGAGTGAGTGAGTGGAGGCGGGGCTCATTTGCATATTCATAGAACCACGTACACTAAATGAGGCAACGGTGTCGAATTACATTCAAGATATTTTAAGGCATGAAGAAAATTATTTTCAAGGAAAAACGTTTAAATATGTAATTATTATTATTGACTACAGGGAGACTTTAAATTACTTAAATACCTTAATATACATGAAACACTAGTTTCCCCTATCCACCTGTTTCCGGGGGGCGCTACTGTAAAATAGAACGTGGGTGAAACTTCCGGTTAGGTGGCGGAAGTAGTAAATCAACGGTATTTTGTGTTACATAGCGAAGAGGTTAGGCATTTTTCGAGTACATTTTTCTACTATTTAAAGTCGCAAACATTAATGAGAGATGTCGTTACGGAGCTCAGGGACAACATGTGCTGTTCGTGGTTGTACATATAACCGCACTAAACTAATTCAGTGGCTTAAACGTGAGTGTTTTGAACATAAGCCTAAAACTAAATCTGAGTGTTCCGCATACACATTGAGCGAGCAATCAGACGTCTTAAGGTGTACAAGATCCTCTCTCAAATCGTACCTATTCATTTTGTCCCTAAAATCGACAGAATACTAAAAATCTGTGCAGCACTGGTAAATCTGCGTGGAGAGCTTATTTCTAGAACATAGACACCATATCTTACACAATCAGCTTGAGCTTAAATGTTCAATTCTCTCTATAACTTTATCAACTGTATAAACCAATACACAACTTTTACTTGCACTGATTTTTTTTTCTAAACTGTTGTAATTATTCTTATTTGTTTTGATTATTTTAATTTCTTCTATGTAAAGCACTTTGAATTACCATTGTGCATGAAATGTGCTATATAAATAAACTCGCCTTGCCTTGATATACCAACACCTTTTCTTTTAGTTGTTGTTTCATAGACAGCTATTTTCTTTTTGCTGTGTAAATTTAAATTCTTAATATTTTTCAATCTCGTAATATTCTGCAAAAGAGAGAAGTGTGTGTAATTTCACAGTATAGCATTGCTATTTTTATTTAATGAAATGTTCTGAATACAACTGTTAACCAAATGTGCAAATGACACATTCATTTATTCTTATAAATTCAAAAGCCAATGAGTAAGTGTCTAATATGTTTTTATTCAGGGTGTATTTTTTTATTTTAATTGTGGTTTGTTTCCCCCACAACTGTAACCATGCCTTTATAAGCCATGTCTTTATATACCATGCCTATATATTATAATAATATTGAGAACAGTGTAAACATTTCCCCAACTACGCATTAAACATCTGCAGGTATGTTGGACAGAGATGGATTTTCTTGTCAGCAAAATCATCAGCCAATCTAGGTAGCATGTGAACAAAGATGAAGTTCTGCAGCTGTTGCACTTGTGCATCTGTGTAGTGCTTATCAAATGGTTAAAATTAATGTTCTTCACCTTCCTCATTCCTACATTCTTCTTCACACCTGAATTCCACTTCCTTTGCACATCAGTGCATGCCATCCCTGTCTTTCCCTGCCTGACTGCATTCTCAACCTAAATTGAATTCAATTTTTTATTATCCAACAATATTAGAATAAATATTTTAAGTCAAGGCTACTGTGAAGCAACACATACAGAACATGAATGACACACAGTAAACATTTCAGTTTAGTACATTTATTAATTAATAAAAAATATACAATAATACACAATACAATAATACATTTTGTGCCCTTAATTGTCCTAACTTTACTGACCTTCCACAAAAGTGCTGCTGCGTGACTACAAGTCGAGCGTCCTGGCCCTGCAATACATGAACAACCCGCTGTCTGTACTTCACCTGCCACTGAAACTAGCACCCAAGCCTTGTGATGTGTTACGTGCAAACTCTGGCTCGGCTCAGTGTCAGCTTTTAGATACGCAAGGTCGTTTCCGACGTCCTTAAACAACACTCGACCGACTTTATCACTGTGTAGATATTGATATGCCTCTGAGCTTTTCAGGTTGCTCATCGCCTTGACGCCTTACCACAGGCTACTGAATCTACAAAATAGCTAAAAAATGTTACCATACGTGATGCGAGGCCACTTCTTCACGTCATCCTCCCAACCATCTACCGCGGATGGTAAAGGTACTGTTATATCACCCCTTTTAATTTCGTTGAGGTTGTGTTCCCACATCATTAAGTTTGGATCGCTAAATCTTTAATGACGGTCAACTAATGAATGAATGAGTGTCAACTCCTGCTTGTTTACTTCGAACCGGAAGTCGCGCCCACTTTTGACGCAATGCCTCATGGGACGTAGGAAACTTGTGCATAGGGCTGGGCGATATGGCCAAAAATATTATCACAATACTTTTTTTTTCCATATCATTTGATATCGATATTTATCCTGATATGTATTTACCGTTAATGGGGAAGGAAATGCTTTTCACATATTTGTTAGAATGAATGTAAACTTGTTTGTTCACAATTAAACTAATTTGGGGAATAAAAGCAATTTAATCAAGCTTTTAAAATGTAATCAAATGAAAATATAACAAATAATTTACAACAAAACATTGCATTTTATTTTTTTGTCAAATAAGATGCTGCACAATAGAACATAAACTTAAAACATGGATGAAAAAATAACAATAAAGGCAAATTAATAGCAAGAGAATTGTTTGCATTACATGGCTAAGCATTTACATATTTGAATGTGCAATCATAAAAATGTCTGTCATTGCATCATCCCATGATCCAAACATAATTTCTCAACAATAAATCCTTTCATATCACTGTCTCACAAGCTTAATTCAAATCACCTGAAATGAAATTTGCTAATCTGTTACACGATGTTAACGACATTTGCAAACAGATATGATGGTTTGGTCCCTCTTTATAATAACCATGGAATAACATTTGATACAATGCACGTATTGCGAACATTAATAGGCTTGTTAACTACTTATACAAAGGCGTTTAGTTAGATTGTTAATGTGATCAAATTTCTTCCACAGAGATACTGAAGCCTATTAGCTTTATAGGAGCCAACATTTTCTGCTTAGATAAAAAAAGATAATACCACCAGTAACCAGCAGAGGGAAGTGTCAGACTGATGATTTCATTAGAAAAAAATCAGATGTCAAGCAGCGACTGCAGTATCCTGTAAATATGGAATACATGATATATCTGTTATGAACCCTTTTTTAAAGTCCCCCTGTGGTGAAAATTAAGCTTTTAATGTTGTTTATATGTCTATGTGGTGTTTTTAATATTCTTTAAGACAAACCATGTGTAAATTCATAAGTCGACAGCATTGCTGAGTATTTTCTCCTTAAAACTGCAGTGAACCAAAGACAGTCTCAAAAACACGGTTTGAAATCGCTGGTGTTTCTGACGTCACAAACTACCTTGTAACCAATCAGATCAACGTGTGATCGTCAACGAGTGGATCTCTGAGCTGAGTGAGTGAGTGGAGGCGGGGCTCATTTGCATATTCATAGAACGCGTATACTAAACATGACAAGGGTGTCGAGTTACATTCAAGATATTTTAAAGGGTTAGTTCACCCAAATATGAAAATTCTGTCAGTAATTACTCACCCTCATGTTGTTCAACCCCGTAAGACCTTCGTTCATCTTCGAAACACGAATTAAGATATTTTTTATGAAATCTGAGAGCTGGATCACTCCTGGATCACACACTTTTTGTGCGCAAAAAAAAACAAAAATAACGACTTTATTTCAACTATTCATTTCCTTCTCTTTGGGCCTCTAGTGAGTTAATGTAGTGTAATAGCGTAGAGCTACGTCACACGTAGGCTCACTATTGGCCGACGCTGGTCATGTGTGTGATGCGCAGGGCCGGCTCTAGCCCTTTGGTTGCCCTAGGCGAGATTGATTTTTGCGCCCCCCCCCCCCCCCCTCCTTTAAAAATAATGAACTAAACAAAAATGCTCTTATAGTCACTCCAAAACTTCAACAAGCAAATTATGACTTGAACTGTAATAAATTGTTTATACAAATGCTACAAAGAACGTTCTAGGATATTTCAATCATCCTACATAGTTGCATTGTACAAATACATTTTATCTGACCATGTAACTTGTAGTAGATGAATGACAATTATTACCACCATTACAATTATTACTAATCTATTAGGCTGCTACAAGGCTAGGGGGGTTCGGGGGCATGCTCCCCCGTAAGAAAATTTTGTGCATTTTAATGTTAAATTCATCAATCTGGTGCACTTTGAGAGCTCAAAATTAAAAGCTCCAACCCATATTCAGTGTTCAAATTAAACAAAGAAAAATTCAAACCTCTTTTAGTTAGTGTCTGTCTACATTACATAATAATAGTTATAATATTAATCCCATGATAATACTCATATATTGTAAAACAATTCACTGAAAAATAAAGAAAACTTTCATAAGTTTTGTACTAATTTCTATACTTATAAAAAGAGTATTTTTCTATACTTCACATTAAAGATGTGATTGGGCCAGCCCAGTGTCAATCAAGAAAACAACCAATGGGCCGCTGATCTACGCGTTTCATGCGGTGTCAGAAAAAAAAGCTAACACTGACTTTTTTTTACCAATGCATTACACCAGCACTAACCCAGCGCCGCCGATTAAGCAAAACAAAACAAAACAAAACGAATGGGCTATTTCTATTTCTATTTCAGCCCCCGGCCGCTTTTTTGCTCTTATCCATCTTTTTCGACGACAGCTCAATAACTCGTGCCTGTTCGCTCAGCGCTCACGGCGCCCGCGCCCGCTCGCGATATTATTGGAGGGGGGTCCCCTGTCAAAATTCTATGATGAAATCTTTTGAGGGCGCCTACTCCGCTACACATACCGGTATACCCACTTTTTGCGCCACTGGCAGGCTTATGTAATTGCTCCACTCGTTGCAGTGTTAATGAAGTACAATAAAAAGCGGAAAGTTCCTTACGCGGCTCTGGCGCCCCCCCTAGGGTATAAGGCGCCGGCGCCCTTAGCATTTGCCTATACTGCATATGCCACGGGCCGGCCCTGGTGATGCGTGTGACGTACAACAACAGAAACACTACACTATTACACTAGTGAACTGACTCGAGGCCCAGAGAGAAGGAAACGAATAGTTGAAATAAAGTCGTTCTTTATTTATTTTTTGCGCACAAAAAGTATTCTCATCGCTTGATAAACTTAAGATTGAGCCACTGTAGTCACTTGGACTATTTTAATGATATCTTTAATAACCTTTAGGGGCTGGCAAGTTTCAATCCCTTAGAAGCCTATGGAGGAGTGATCCAGCTCTCAGATTTCATCAAAAATATCTTAATTTGTGTTCCGAAGATGAACGAATGTCTTACGGGGTTGAACAACATGAGGATGAGTAATTACTGACAGAATTTTCATTTTTGGGTGAACTATCCCTTTAAGGCATGAAGAAATTTTTTTTCAAGGAAAAAAACGTTTAAATATGTAATTTTGGTGATCAAAGATGAATTTTAAGGGATAAAATTGACTACAGGGGGACTTTAAATTTCTAGATGAAAAGTTTGTGTGGATCTTCTATATCAATTTATTCAGTGATTCAAAAATTTCAATGTTGTTAAATGTCTGACATTTAAAATGGTTAAATATCACAAATCAGAGGTAAAAATGTTACATTCATTACCTCAAATTTTGATATTATGTAAGTATTATATACACACAATCATGCCACAAATAAACAGCATATTTTATTAGTGATATAAAGTTTTTATTTTTTATTAAAAAATTAGTTCGCGTACCTCATCAACAATTAAAACTGCCTCACGGGTGGAATATTTTCATTATGATCATAATTTGTGTCCAGTAAGTAGCTTAAATAAAACTCATATTTATTTATTCATACATACCGTTTACTCCATGGCACATTACATTCCCCTTTTCATTAATTTTATTCTATATAGCTTATGTCTTGTACTGGTATTTTTGTGTACACTTGATTTCTACTTTATTTGTTGTAGTATTTCTCTGTGCACAAGACGCTCAACAAGACAAAAGATTCTGTAAAAAATATTCTATAATAAAAGATTCTATAAAAAGATACTGAAGATGAATGTACCATTTATCCCTGCTTTTCCATACAATAGACTGTTCCATGTAATGTGTAAAAGGTTATGTTCTATGGAAAAATACAGTAAAAATTTAAATAGTTTCTTGATGTATTCATTTCAAAGTTCAGTATTTTATTCTGGCTTTGTAGTCATAATACATTTGTGTTGTAAATGAGGAATGAGAGTGAGCGCACGAGTCTCTGACAGCAGACTGTCCCACGCTGAGTGTCTCATCTGCACATCTGTCACTGTTACCTGCGATCCCAGGCAGTTATTCACACTTTAATATGTGTCATTATGCACAGGATTCCTTTGATACACATTAAACTTTCAGTGTTTTTTCCTCTTCACAGGGCATCCGAGTACAAATGTGCAAGAAATCCTTTCCAAAACAGAAAAATAGAAAGAACTTGTGTCTCCGAGTATGAAAAAGATGAAAAAATTGAGATTTAGCTATGAGATAGTGCATGTTATGACCCCAACAGTACCCGTTGAGTCGTATAGTACTGTTAAACTTAAGAAAAATATCCATAGAAATGCATGTCCAGGTAGAAAATGTGTCATTCAAAAACACTTGGAAAATTCCCTCGTATTAAAATGGTACATTGGGACTTTTCTTAGCGTGTACAAAAAGTGCAAACATTCATTGATGCTCAAGAAGGCCACACACACTCACACACACACCATATTAAGTACCACGAGGATGTAGTCGTTCGTAAACAGGATGATCGGTATAAATTGTTTGTCTGGTTGGAAATATGTAAATATTTAATGGAAGTTCAGAAAGCCATTTGTAAATCAAAATAAGATCACTTACATTTGCATCAATTCTCTAACAGATTGAATAAAATTAGGAGTCACATGTGATTTGCATAAAATTGTATTTAACATTATATTATACAATGTCCAAAATCAGTGAGTAATCTGCACTATTGTATATGGCACATTTATGGCATAGGTAAGTATATTTTACATTGTATATGTATATTTAAGTGCTATAACAGTTGTTTCTTCCTGTCTATTAAGTCAAGTCAAGTCAAGTCAAATATATTTATATAGCGCTTTTCACAATACAGATTGTATCAAAGCTGCTTCACAAAGACTTTAAAAGGCTGTGTCCGAAATCGCATTTACATGTTAGTACATCTACTGTAAGTAGATACTTATTTTGAATAAGTAATTACTTCACAACCGCAAAAAATGTATGTTCTATATAGAATGAGTGTGTAGTATGAATGTAATCCGGACGTTCTACATTCACTGTGTATTATGTTACGACAATGATGATAATTTCCGTTTCTTTTCTTCAAGCATTTAATAAAAAAAATAAACAATTCGTCATGTTGTCATTATCATGTGACCTATCAGTTGCGCCAGGTTACCGTCATTCACAAATTTTCTCCCGTGGCCTCATGGGATAGTAAAGTCTCCTATGCACACTTAAATGTGCAGTCTGTAAGAATGACAGCTAGTGGTCGAAATAGGTACTGCAGTCCAACTCAAAATATCGGAGATCATTGTTTCTCTCGCCCCCTCCTCCTCAGACTCGACGGCGCTCACACGGGTTGCGAGTTTGAGCACACGCAACAGGAACGAGCGCAATGGACAATGAAAATTGTCAAATTGGCATCGTGCAGTTTCACAGGCCCCCCCAAAAAAACTAAAAACATTCCAGCCTGGAAACATTTTTAAAGTAAAATAACTGGCTGTTTTTCAGAGAAACCAGTATGTGAACTTAGCATGTGTCCTCAATATATGCAGACATATTATGGTCTTCAGTAATATGTATGCTTTGTAGTGTGAAAAAGTTACATACAGCACCTTTAAGAATCTCGCCGGAAGTAGCAGGTCATCTCCGAATTCGGACATACTTCTTTTGTCGCATAGTGTTTTTCACCTACTATATAGTAGGGAAGTATGTGATTTCGGATGCAGCCATACAAAGATGGTGCACTGATATTATTACTTATGATTAAGAGAAAGTGCAACGCGGAATATGGTGGAATAATTCCAGCCCTCTAAATAAATTAGCCAATCGCTGATTGATAAAGTCATCACGTCACTGCAGCTTCCGTTAAATGCTCCGGTTTCTGTTTTGAGACGAGCGCTTAGGACGCATTGAAATTCGCAATGAAAGGGACTTTGCTGTTAACCTCGAGTCTGCAGACCGTTTTTAAAAATTCAGTGTTTTGTGACAGGTGAGAATGCTGTCTTTTGGTCACATGAACAAAGTCTGCAGTTATTACAAAAGGCTATTGGTGGGGTCACTTTGATATCCCATCAATCACAGCCGGCTCCACATTGTAATAGCTCCCTAAGCAGTCATTGCATTGTTATAAATACAGTACTTGGCCAGAGCGACCAGGCAATGCAATTACTGCGTTTAAGAGAGCCTTTGGACAAGAAACAAATGCCCTTAGAACGTAATTGCATTGCTAGGGGTTGCTTTCTGGTCAGGTCTGAAATTATGCTTCTTTGGATCGATTTCATTCAAACAGGCACGATTTGAATTAAGGTTGTGAGACTAGTAGAGAGCTACAGATGAAAGATTCATTAATTTACTCTGGTCTTACTGTTGTTGTAGCTGAAGGCAATGAATTTTACTCTGGAACAACTGTTTGTTAAAAGCCCCTCCTTCCGAAAAGCACACTGTGCTCTGATTGGTCGGCTGGACCAGTGTGGTGTGATTGATCAACGGCTTTGAGTGTGTTTCTGAAATGACACGCCCCTTATCATAACCTTGAGTTTCAATGCACTACTAACTAGCTCAACCAGGCCCCGCCCATTTATTTTGCATTTGCCTTGGGCGGGAATAACTGTGCCATGTTCGTTACCGGAAGAAAGTTCAAGACTACATTTGAGACATTTAGAAAAAAAAAAAAAAATCAGTAGACAAAAACTCCATAATACAGTTTTGTGCTGTGAAAATTACATGTTCTACAGTAGGACTTTTATACAGTGCTTGTCCCTCAGCCTCGTTTTCACCTGCATTAAATTCAATATGGTCTAAATTGACTAAGGTCTATTAGCAGTAGCAAGTCTGTTCTTGCTAGCCTATCCGTAAAAACTTCCTCAAGTAATAACCTAGAATACTGTCTAACACTTGATGGCTGCTCTGTCAAGTCTTCGTCGTTGGTTAGGAACCTGGGTGTGCTCTTTGATAGCAATCTTTCATTTGAAGGTCACGTGTCTAATATCTGTAAAACCGTATTTTTCCATCTTAAAAATATATCTAAATTACGTCATAGGCTCTCAATGACAAATGGGTTCATGACATTAAGGCTAGATTATTGTAATGCTCTTATGGGTGGTTGCCCTGCATGCTTAATAAACAAACTACAGCTGGTCCAAAATGCAGCCGCTAGAGTTCTTACCAGAACCAGGAAGTATGAACATATTAGCCCGGTTCTGTCAACACTGCATTTGCTCCCTATTAAACATTGTATACATTTTAAAATATTGCTGATTACTTACAAAGCACTGAATGGTTTAGCTCCCCTGTACTTGAGCGAGCTCTTAACGCATTATAGTCCTTCACGTCTATTGTGATCTCAAAGTTCCGGCCAGTTGATAATACCTAGAATATCAAGATCGACTGCTGGCGCTAGATCCTTTTCCTATTTAGCCCCGAAACTTCGGAACAATCTTCCTAACATGGTCCGGGAAGCAGACACAGTCTGTCAGTTCAGATCTAGACTAAAAACACTCCTCTTTGGCCTAGCATACACATAACACATTATAGACTTCTATAATTCAATGTTAGGCTGCATAGATTAGGTCAGCCGGAACCGGGAACACTCCCCATAAATCCTGATGTACTCGTTACATCATAAGAAGAATGGCGTCTACGCTAATATTAGTCTCTGTTTATCCCGAGGTTTACCGCAGTCCGCCGGATCCAGGCTGTATCTGGATCTGATGAAGGACCTGCCCCTGGACACGTCAACTAGTCTCTCCCCTGTGAAGGCCTCCTTCCCTTTACCTCTGTACAGATAAAACGTTGTCGGGATAATTCCGGTACGAGGAAGCGATAAATAATTCTATATTATACGTTTTTAAGGCCAGACAAGTAGTTTGTTGAGGGACAAGTAGTTTGTTGAGGGTTTGTAAAGAAGGACTACACGCATGCGCACATATATTATATTCAAACGTGCATACCTATAGACTAAACAAGTGATGCGCATGTGCACGCCGTCAGCGTTTTCGCGGGTTTGCGCAGAGATAGCCTTTTTTTCTTTTTTTTCAAGGCTTGCACCTTGGAACCTGTTTTGTGCGGATGGGCGACCGGAGCGCGTTAAGGGTTTCTCTGTTAGAACGGTGTCATGTAAGCGGCCCCTAAGTTAATAACTAATGATCTTTGCAACGGAAGTGAATCAATCAATCAAAACTAACTTTAGCTGGACAATAACTTTATTCTAGAGCTGCTGTAAAGCCAAAACAATCTCTGTTACTGTAATTTCCTATCATCACTGTAAAGCTGCTTTGAAACAATCTATATTGTTAAAAGCACTATATAAATGAAGGTGATGTGACTTGACTTCTTGCTCTTCTGCAGCAACAATCAACAGCAACAGCGTAGCAGATCTATTCCCACCAAGACTAAATACATTAAAGGTATAGGGTAGGACATTTTCGGAGAGGCCAGCAATAGTAGCTAGCTTTGAAAGCATAAGATCCCACCTTCCCTTCAGAGCGTCTCCAAAGCCACACCTCCTTCAAAACACATGAATGCATACAGCAGGGCGCAAACAAAAGCGCCACGAGAGACGGCGTTAAACTTCCTCATGTCTAAATGCACATAACATTACAATAATAATGAATATAAAACACTTAAAGAGCTCTGACCTGCACCACCTGACTGCTGCAGATTAATTTCAGGGTTAATAGCGTTACCATTTAAATGCATGAATTCGAGACACAAACCGCTCTGAGTAGAACGTCACGGGTTTCCATCTCCTCCAAATGACAGTAGTTATGGCAAGAACGCAGCATAAGCTTGTTGTTTCGGTTCTGGTAAACTCTAAAAAGCTGCTACTGTTTGTTTATGGTGCTCAGTGACTGACGTCTGTCTAACTCTGCATAGCATGAAACGCGTGGATTACATGTGATGTCTGTGTGAACAGGTGCGCGGCGGTGTGGAAATACATATTTTGACTGAGAGGTAGGACATCGTACCATTGCATTCAGACCGAATGCAATGATGGGACGAACATTTTATGGTTCTACGCCTTCCACAGACAATATACAGTCAAACCTAAATTTATTCAGACACCTTCAACATTTCTCACATTATCAAAGTTTATTCGCTATAGTTTAGAAAATGGTAATACAATTTGACAAGAACTCAGAGTTATCAAATCAGCTGATATTTCACTGGTTTTGTCCATCCTTCTGTTAGATTGTCTCACAAATGAATTATGTTGAATATCTGTCAGCTGGTAAATTTAACTACACAATTAGATAATACCAATTTAGTTCAATAAATTACCAAGCAATGCTTAATTTTGTTCAGTCTGTGGTGTAAAAAGGTCGCATTAGCAATTAAAGAAAAAACACTTCAGCAAAACATGTTCAGGTGAAAGTATCTGAATAATTTTTGGTCCCAAATGTTTATAAATTTTACTGGTAGTCACTGTATGAAGAATTTGTGGGTATAATATGTCACAATTTGCTTTATTTTGCTATCCTCACTTACATAATTGAACTATAGTGTCCTGCACCCACCAGTAAAAAAATATCAAAAATTATATCTGGTGTCTGAATCATTTTTTGGTTTGACTGTATACATATAAATGCATTTAGACCACTTGACTTAGTGATTGCTATCAGCATGTGAAGAGACTTTCAACCAGCATAACAAAAATGTTTTTGGAACAAATCACCTACCCTAATCACCCAGAGTGTGTGTGTGTGTGTGTGTGTGTGTGTGTGTGTGTGTGTGTGTGGGTGTGGGAGTGGAAGCATATAAACAAAGGAACATCTACAGATGTATAACATATTGATGACAATTATGATAATGATGATAATAATAATAGTAAAAATAACTGGAGGATGGAGGAATTAGGAAGATGATATGATAATATAGTCTTATATAATAATACAATAATGATATAATCAGAATAGTAATAGTAGTAGCAATAATAGTGAAAACAATATACACATAAATGTATTCCAGAGAGACACGTTGTATGATCAGCATGAAGATACTAACGAACTTTCATAACTAACGAACCTTATTGTAAAGTGTTACCACATTGTCATATCTATTGCAACGCTAAAATATTCCGAGAGTAGTCATGATAGAACTTCACATATCTTGCATATCTTTAAAATCATTCATTTCAAAATCATGTTACAATTCCCTCGTGAAAAGGTTGTATTTTCCAGAGAGACACGTTGTATGATGAGCATGACGATACTAACGAACCTTATTGTAAAGTGTTACCACATTGTCATATATATTGCAATGCTTAAATATTCCAATATTATCTTTGAAATCATTCATTTCAAAATCATGTTATAATTCCCTCGTGAAAAGGTTGTATTTTCCAGAGAGACACGTTGTACGCTCAGCATGTTTCCGGCTCCCTCATGAGGGCATCTGACCCCTGGCTGGAGGAACGAGGGCATCACCCTTCAGGTGTTGGGAAACACCGGGAGCTGAAGCAGCAGATGGGGAGGACATGACCTGAGACTGCTGGGACAGCTGGAAGCCTCACACCCCCTCCAGCCCACACACCTGTTAATTATTATGTTCAGTCCATCACACTTGCCCCAAGGCCCACCTTAACACAAGCCGAGTATTAATGAAGCCAGGGGCGAAAATTTCATCAAAATGTTGGGGGGGACAATAAACATAACAATTCTCAAGAGCAATTTTTGAAGGGGACACCAATAATACAGGCAAAATTGTACTTGCAAGGATACGTGTACACCGAGGAAAGCCTTAACGTACTACTATTATTAGTGTAGCAGGGAGACCGTTCCATTATCCTTCTTCTCAAAGTTTCTTTCTGGTTTAATGAAAAAGCTGACTAAATTTACCAAAAAAAATTATTCAAAACCATACATTTTTTTGTAAATAAGGTGTTTTGTGTAAACAACTTATTTACAAAAAATGTGTGGTTTTGAAGAATTTTTTGGTCAATTTAGTTAGCTTTTTCATTCATTAAGCCACCAATGGATTTTTTTTTACACACCTTTAGAACAACCGAATCAAGCCCAGTGTAGGCTATAGTGTATATTGTGTATAGATAATGTAGAAAAAGTGACACAATTTGACGCAACTGAGATGACGGGAACCATGTTTTATTTACTACGAAAAGTTGATTGGGGTCATAGACCCCAAAGATAAATGAGGGTTAAAGTAGCATTTAGATGTTTTTACACAGACATAAATAATATTATGACGTTTTAAAAATAAAATGTTAAATATTTATATTTGAAATGATTTAAAACATGAAAAGATACTTTAAATGTGAAATTAAAACCGCCAGTAGAAGGCAGTAAGTCACTGTTAATGAGTGAGTCATTGAGATTCATTCAACTGATTGTTCAAAAAGCTGATTCATTCAGTAAGGAAACACCTCGCTGTGTTTCTTCAGTGCTGTGGCTTAGTTTTCAACTATTTTCGTTGGTAATATGGTGTCTAAAATGTACATCACTTAATATTAACTTCTTGTTTATTAAACTTGTATAAATCAAAATCACATTTGTTATCATGCTGATATCTGGAGAACTTCCTGTGATTATATTAGATTAACATATCATATTATCAACTATAATATTAAATGATATAAACCGACTAAATCACAGCGTTTACATGGTTCAATCGGAATGAAATCAATCCGATTGATGAATCCGAACACGGTGTTTACATGAACGATAAATAAAGTAATCGGGTTGATGTGCGCGTTTATATGTCACAAGATTCAAATCGTAATTTATTTTTTGACATGCGCACACTGCACGAATATGCCGCTGTTCGTGCATAACTATTCTCCTCTATTGCATAACTATTCTCCTCTATTGGTTCTTTATTTTTTTTTAAACCGCAGATTTAATATTTATCCATCTCTGGTCATGATTTGGAGACGATGAGCATGAACCGCTTTGCCGTGCTGCTTATATTGATCACGCAGTAAAACCCCGTGCCCAAAACTAGTCGTCTATGGATGATAATCTTAAACAAGCACTGGTGGGACGTTGTCCTGCTTCACTTCACAGACGCTGAGTGAAATGAGATTTTTTTAATAACGGAACACTCATTTTATATTCACTTTATTCAACAGGAAGAACAGCTCGTTCCGTGCGTCATACGTCATTACGCTATTTCAACGTCTTTGCACATGCGCAGTCCTTTTAGTTTCGGTTTTCAATCCGATCAAGTGTTTACATGTTCTCTCGATCGGATTACAAAAGGAGTAAACCACCCCTTTCAATCGGATCTAAATTTCAATCGGATCGAGCTCAATCGGATCGATTAAGGTTTTTTTAGTCCGATTGAGCCGTCAATCCGATTATAAGTGTCCATGTAAAATCTAAATGCGCACCCGGACTAGTCTAATCTACAAGACTGACGTTAACGTTACATCACGTAGTGCGTAAACTCTATGGGTGTGGGTGGATATACTGTATTAAACAAGCTAGGTAAACGCAGACTGTATTAAACAAGGGTAAGTTAACGTTAAACGTTATAATCGCTAACATAGCAGACTACATCAAAAGTACATTGGTAACGTTACACTGTACACAATCATATATTTGTTTTTTGACATGATTTATTAATGACTCAGCATCATCTATATTAAAGAGAAAATAATCACTTCATCCGATGTTTAAAGTGAATAAAACATTGACTTACTGGAGTTCCACAACTACTCAAAAACTTAGTTCATCTCTCCCGCCACCGGAATGTGTGTCGGTGGTGAGGTAAAAGGGGCGGAGGCAGTGGACCAAAGCACTGTGAGGCAAGGGAGGGGGGACTCAAAATGTTTAAAACGTTTTTTTGTTGTTGGCCCGTTTGCATTTGTATTATTTTATTTCTTAAACAATTATTTTAAGAATATATCATTATTTTATTTACAACACACATATTTTAATGATATTTTAGGGGGGACAACCCTCAGATAGGGGGGGTCCTGACCCCCCCGTCCCCCCCCGCGATTTCCGCCTATGAAAGCGCTCCGTGAGTAAGAGCCTATAATATTCCTGGAATACAACAGAGACTGAGAACTGATATACAGATATTGTGTGGGTTCTTGACACAGCTCATATTTCCTACAAATTATGCATGTATAATGTGTGTGAATATGGCATTTAACTCTTTTCCTGCCGGCATTTTTTTTAAAAGGTTGTCAGCCAGCGTTTTTGACCATTTTCACAAAATTTTCATGGCCCCCAGAATTTTTTGTTGTATGAATATCTGAACAAGTTTTTGTGAAAGTCTACCTCTGGATCATATTCAGAACGATGATCAAAACACAAATGGAGTAGATCGAGTCCATCAACACCCCAAAAGCTTCACAGTCCTAAAGCTCGTCCTGGGTCGACATTTCGTTAGGCAGTTTTGATTTATATGCTGTTTAAAGTTGATGATCATCACGTTATTTTACATATGCATTTGATTACATATGAGATCGCTGATTTCTGCATCTTCTTCGCTTGTGTTTTGATCAGGAGATTCGAACTCTTTTAGAAGATGTGCCATAGCGCCCCCTACTGTATAACAGTGAAAACACAGAAAGCCGGAAATTTCCGTCAATTGCGG
Source organism: Gila orcuttii (assembly GCA_026230005.1). Taxonomy (NCBI): domain Eukaryota; kingdom Metazoa; phylum Chordata; class Actinopteri; order Cypriniformes; family Leuciscidae; genus Gila; species Gila orcuttii. The sequence goes on along the minus strand of JAPDVR010000001.1, from coordinate 67,541,986 downwards.
GGAAAGAGTTAACATGTATATACATCTATTGATGACATTAGATAACATTTATTTTGGTGCTTTTGCTTTTTCACAGAACAAAGAAACAAAATAAATAAATAAATAAATAACAACAATGGTAATAATAACAGTTATCGATATACTTTAGGCACGGTGTTAATTACATTATCAGTGATTACAGATAGTCATCAGTTACTAATAAATTCCGCAGGGGGTCAGCAGCCTAAAAATGTATTACTCTAGTTATCTTGATTCAAAACCTGTCCCTGGATTTTGCCAAATAAATCAGGTCTGTCAGTGTTAATGTATCTGAACCTCTCGAATGCAAGGATATTTAATAGATATTCAATCATGGCAACTCTCAGAACAGTTTTAGCATGTTATTGCTAATGTATTTGGTCTTGGTGTTCTAGATCTGCTACACTGCTGTTGCAGAGCAAGTATGGACTTGCTGCTGCTAAAATATACATATACGCTGTTGTGAGCATGTAAGATATGCCGCTGCTGCATAAATATACATACATATATGGCAGATCTAGGCAGGTGGAGCTGGGGAGGAGGAGGGTCTCAGAGGAGCTCTGATAGCAGGACCAGCTTACAGTGAACACTGAACCAGACTATTTAAATGTTGAGCGAGCAATCTCATTGGCTGCTGGATAAGCAGAGGCCAATCAGCTTGTGCCATGCAGTAATGATGTCATTGCTTGCAGATTGCATGTAAAGGACCGATCAGCCTGTGCCATCTAGAGTTTCATGACTGAACTAGATATTTAACTTACATTTCAAGCTTAGGCACTAAATCAGTTTTGTAAATCACATTTGCAAAATCAACCTCATAGAAATGATCATGCCAAATATTATGGCTTGTCTTTGAGTGGACAATGTTCAAGTTTCGGTCACACTTTATAATAGGTGACTTTAACTACTACTAACATAAAGATATTAGCTACAGTCTACTTGTTGTGTTCATGTTGTATTGCAAAACACTTGTAATTACAGAAACTAATAAAGCTGTAATTACATGCAAATCATTTTAAATATAAGTACAATGTAAAAACATGTATTTACACTATACGTGCATTGTATTAAATAGTTAATTTAAAGACACTTAATACAGTGGGACCCAAGTTTCTTTTTTAATACTTTATAGAAACAGTTAATATTCCACATTAGATAACATTTTTTATATATATTTAGCTAACTAAATGTGAAAATAGTTAACATGATCAAAGACTCTTAATTGTATGGAATATCATAGCTAATAAAGGATACCATTTATTTTAAATACTAGGAAGATACTAAAATGCAAGAGGAGTTGGCAATCAATCAGCAAAATCTTTTGGGGAAAAATGTGCGCATGCATATACAGTCTATCTTTCATCCCTCGAACTGGAGTCGGCCTTTAGAGAAAATATGATGAGGAAAACAAACAACACAAACGAATGCCAGAGCAAACAAGCTTTCCGAGCTCAGAAAGTGGCCGAGGGAGCGCTAAATGAACCTCTGATTTCCCACAGCGGTCATCCGTCTCCATTCTCAGAACAGGTTGTCAGGAAACTGAAATGGAGACTGTTCTCATCCAAGAGTAACAGCTTTTTATGTGATGATTGCCTGTGAAATTACCCAAGGATGGGCTGGTAATGAAATGATTGTGTAATGTAAACACAACTCCAGAGAGAAAGAGGCTCATGACAGACAGATTTGTTTTTTTGGGAGGTTCCATATTAAATCTTCTTACATGTAAAGAAACACCCAAACTATAAAACGATATTAGCATCCAGAGACTACAACGTTATGTTTATTCTAAGAAATAATTCTGAAAGTGATTCCAATGACATCATTTATTTTTGTGTTGTGGACATTATAACTGGACATTATTACAACTTTATGGTTATAGTTATCACATTCGTCATTGGTGTGAACAGCCACAGACAAATATTCAGATTTCTGATTGTGTTGTTTCTGTGCTGATGATAGTTTAGTTCTCTCATAAATGATCAGACATAGTAAATACTGACCATTTGTGTAAGGCTATAAGATGCCTTGGTTGTCAAAAACAAGTCGATTCACATGCCGTGGATAAAATCAATCATCAAAATATATTTCACATTTAAGTTACACAACTGTTCAAAAGTTTGAGGTTGGTTAATCTATTTAATGTTTGTTTGTCACCAAAGCAACATTTATTCAATCAAAAATACAATAAAACAGTAATATTGTAAACTATTATTACAGTTTAAAATAACTGTTTTAATATATATATATTTTTAAATTGTGTCAAATGATTCGTCAGAAATCAGAAATCATTCTAATTTGGTAACGTGGTGCTCAATAAATATTTATTATTATTATTATCAATGTTGAACACAGTTGTGCTGCTTAATGTTGTTTTTCTGGAAACTGTCACTTTTGATTATTATTGTATGAATCGAAAGTTCAGAAGAACAGCATTTATTTGACTTTTTTTTGTTGAGTGACTTCATGCATCTTTGCTGAATAAAAGTATAATTATTATTATATATTTTTGAAAAGTAGTGCATATTGTATGGTTTGTAACAGTTGTATTGCTAAAACTATTTTTGCAGCCATTTCATCTGATCTCCGTCTCCATCTTCCTTCTCTGCTAGCTGGGTTGTGTACAGTGCATTCATCTTCTCATTATCTCTAATTTAGCCTTCATCATTCTCTGTGGACAATAGGTAATAGAGGCTTTATAAGATGTACTTCAACAGTGATTACTATAGGCGACAGTCCTACTGGAAATGGCCAAGAAATAAGCATAATTTTCCATAGCTGTTATGAGAGAAAAACAGCCCACTTATTTAAAAGACTGAATACAATTAGTGTAAATCTAATGAAAAAAAAAAAAAAAAACAGGTAATGGAAGGTCAAATTCATTTTGGAGGATGTTGTTGGTGGTTCAATCTGCTTGAGCAAGACAGAGGATCAGGTTTAAACCGGTTTTAACCAGGTTTCAAAAAAAGCCATCTTGACCAGAATGAACCAGCTTTGAACAGATAATGTGCAACTGTCAAGATGGATTTTCTAACAGGTTCTGGAGAAAAATTCCCTTATATTTTGCAAACAGTGTAAAAAGGCTTTGAGATATGCATGTTGTAAATATTTTCCTAGTGAAAAAGAAATGTGCTTAATTGTACTGAATGTGCATTTGTAGTGCACTTCAAATATTAAAAGTATATATATTTTAATATATCCTGCGAGTCTGTGTTCCCTGACAATTCTATCATATTAATGAAATGAAAGGCCACTTAAATGTAGTTTCAAACCACACAAAGTACAACTTTAAAAAGTGCACATAAAATCATTGTTTTAATAATCTTTTGTCGTGTTTAAGTACACATATTTTTGTGTTGACTAACATACTGAAACTCCTGTAAAATACTTGATTATATTTTTTACTATAGTGCGTTATTTGATATTACATTTAAAGTTAATATATGTATTTTAAATAGACTAAATTGCAACTTCATCATAATAAAAATATTTAAATGCATTGTTTTAATTGAAATTATATCAAAATGTATTTTATTTAACCATACATGCATGTCAGTAAGTTCGGCAGTAAGGCATGAATCTTTAACCATATTTCAAAGAATAGAAGATGTAAAGATGAACTTAACTGCATAACCCCCCCCCCCCCCCCCCCATTACATTCATTCTGCACTATATTCTTTTAAAGTATATTATTTAAAGTATTACTTCTATTTCACAAGAATTGTCATGTCATATGAAATGGATTTGCCATATTTCCTTGGAGGAGCACAGCTTCCCATTGTTTGTCTGGATGGCCAGCAGAAACTTTATGCTGGTCAACAGAACAGAAGTGGACGTTGCATTGACAGATAGATTAAAAGAGGGCCCAAACATGAAGCTTTGTCCCGGGCCATGAACTGTCAGTCATTAACAGTCGTTAGCTGTGAGTGATGATGGTGTCATGAGGACGCTTCATTCAGCATGTGGGAATTCGTCATGATTTTCTTACTCATACAGTATGCTTGTGGGTTGACCATTTCTTTTTGAACATCCATCTCGGTCATCTGTTATCAATCAGAAAGCTAGAGGGAGGGATTCTGGGATTCTTGCTGGTGCCCCAACAATCCACACAAAACTCCACCTCGACTCTCATAAATCATCTTCTGTCCATCATTCAGAACGACTGCCAAATCCCTGTGGTTGCGAGTGTCGAGACATCTCTCTCACATTAACTTAGATGCTATTCAGCCATGCTGAACCAACATCTTCATAATAAAACTGCCTGACAGATGTTAAATCTATAGTTTGCCCAGAACTGAAACATACTCTGAAGCTCCAAAAAAAAAAAAAGCACCATAAATAAGGCATATTGGGTGCATTTGAATATTTCCAAAGGTTTGTGAAAAGAACAGACTGAAATTGAAGTCGTTACTCACTAAAAATTGTGCCCTCTCTCAGCTCTTCAATCCGATTCGCCATTACGCATATGCAAATTGGGATATTTTGAACCAATGACATTTGCCACCAATGATGTCAGAACGCATCATTTCTGAATCTGAACCTGCTGATGTGAATAAGATTTCAGAGCTTCAGCAGAAGGAAATATTCTTTTAAAGTCCCCCTGTAGTTAATAATTTGATCCCTTAAAACTCATCTTTGATCACCAAAATTACATATTTTCTTTTTCCTTGAAAGAAAATTTGTCATGCCTTAAAATAGCTTGAATGTAACTCGACACCCTTGCCTCATTTAGTATACGCGGTTCTATGAATATGCAAATGAGCCCCGCCTCCACTCACTCAGCTCAGAGATCCACTCGTTGACGATCACACGTTGATCTGATTGGTTACAAGGTAGTTTATGACGTCAGAAACACCAGCGATTTCAAACCGTGTTTTTGAGACTGTCTTTGGTTCACTGCAGTTTTAAGGAGAAAATACTCAGCAATGCTGTCGACTTATGAATGTGTAACCGAATGAATGAGATGAGTGGTGGTGATTGACGGTTGTAAGCACCAATTAGCAAGGAGTATCCACTATTTAAGAGCTTGTTGGTTATGGCCTGCGATGCGTCACGTCCAGCTCCTTCCCGTTCTCTGTTGTTGACAGTGGACTCAGCCTGTCTTTTCTCCTCCCTGGTTCCCTCGGCTTGTTTTAAGTGGATGCGAAGACTGCTAACCTCTCAGTATTCCCTGTATCTCCGCTGAACGGCAGTTATATGAATACCGTATACCCGTGCCTGTAAAGGGATAATAGAGCTTATCTCCATTTTTCGGATTCCCTCTCTCACTCGTGAGCGATTTGTTTCTGCTAGTTGCAGTCCCGTTCGCTTCTTTGCTGCCATTCTGCGAGAACGCCGTCGCTGTTTGGTTTCTTTAAATTACACTCTAGTGTATTTTGGGGTTTGACGTGCATTAATTTGTGAAATACGGAGAAGACAACCCCGCGGTTGCTCCCTTCCAGCTTGTCTACCCTATTATTTGAATTGAGTTAATTTGTTTCTTTTCTTTTTCATTTGTATATTGTTTGTGATTTGATAAGACTTTATCACTGCCTGTGATCATACAGTGATGTAATCAAATTGTGATTTATTGTAACTGTTTTTAAGTTTGTTCTAAGTTTGTTTTGTTTTCTTTCAGTCGCCGGGGTCCCACGGGTGAAGGGTCTCTTGTGGTGGTGGTGCTCCTCCTACGGTTGCCGTGCAACACTTTTGAAGTGTTTTGGTTGTGTGATCTGAGTGCACGGTGGTGTGTGTGTGCAAGTGTGCTTTTGACTAAGTAGCTTTGTGATCACTTCTCCGTGGTGAACCCGGCCCTGTAAGGTTGTATTTCTTTTATCAGTTGTGTAATTATTAGTTATGTAAATCGTTGTATGTCATTTGTTGTTTTTGTTTGTTTTGAAGCCGATGTCAGCCATGCACTAACGAGTCATTAGACACATCCTGGTGCAACAGAGTTTATTTTAATGTGAGTCTCATTCTCTTTTTAAATATGACTTTGTATTAATAAAACTTTGTATTTCTTCATGGTACCCACGTTTCTGCCTACCTTCTTAAGAGAGTCGAACCTGTGTGACCTAAATTCTTAGGTTTCATTCATATTTCCCGGGGTGAAATTCCCATGGGTGGCGTAGTCGAAATGCTTGGTGTCTGAAATCTGTAGGCTACTACTCCGTCACAAATGTCTTAAAGCATATTAAAAACACCACATATAAACAACATTAAAAGCTGGATTTTCACCACAAACTTTAAATTTCTGTTTGTTCCTCACACAAAGCTGTTGCATTTGTCTGCTTTCAAGACTTGCGGTTTATGAAACTTTTTTGTGTCTTCTTTTTTTGTGCTTGTGGGTGAGTAAATAATTTCACTGGTGACAGTATTTTTTTCTATGGGTTATACTAAAACCAAAATACAGAAATATACTTGTTTGATTAAGCTTTAATATAGGCTGCAATGTTAAGATTTAATAAAGGTATGCACTATTTTCTTATTTAGCTACTTTGTAACATTTTTATTAGTACGTCCGTATAAGATTCCATTTATTCCACTTGTGTGTGTGTGTGTGTGTGTGTGTGTGTGTGTACTTGTATAGTTATCTTTGTAAAAACAATATAAAAATATACAAGACAAAACAAATGAAAATATGTAAATGGAATAGGTTTAAATGAGATTTAGGGATAGAAAATATTATTTGCTCAGTATTAAACAATGGAGTTCAGCGAAAAGTCCCCACAAGGATAGAAATGAATTCAGACCAAACCTAAAATATAGTTGTTGTTCATCATGTCTTATCATGCATGTAATGAATCTGATGGCCCAGATCGTTTATTCTTTCATTTGTCAAGCTTGAGCTTCAAAGCTTTTTTAGTGTTGGTTCTTGGAAGGAGGGAGGGTTTCGTTTATCCCAGATAACTCAGTCTGTGTGGTTGTGGATCCCATCAAATCCCGTCATTCTGAACAAAAGAGAACAGAATAAATTAGTCATTAGAATTTATGGTATGAAAGTAGCTTCGTCTTTTGAAAGTTCAATAATCAGATTCCTTTGATAATCCCACACCTCACTTTCCCGTCATCCTGCTGGTCTCAATTCAGATCTATTGTTACTCTCCTTTAAAAGACTGTCTCTCAGGTGTAGTGTTTCAGTGGGAAGCGAGCTCTCTCCCGTCCGCCCGTGTCTTTAGAGAAATTAGGCTGTATAATGTGTGCAGAGAATATTGTTCAGCAGATAATGGTCTCCGTGTTAGTGGGTCAGAGGCGTAGAGAAGCACCTCATCCATCATAATGACCTGGCCGGTGTGAGGGATTGACGCAGAGCCCTGGATTGAGTTTCACTAGATGCTCCCTGAAAAGCCTGTGGAATCTCAGAGTTTGTTTGCAGGATTTTAATGATGAATGTTTACAGTTTTCATGCCGACTCTCCCTTCCTCAGACGAATGTATTAGTATTAAAGTTAGATTTTTCAGTAACACTTTAGAAAACTCTTCCTTCATTAATTAGTAACAAATGAGTAACGCACTATTAACATTCTGGTAACTACTATTAACTAACAAGAAACTCTAATTAACAAATTAGTAATGCCGGGCGTACACCAAAGGATTTTCACAGTCCCAGACTAAAGACCTGCAGTCTTTAGGAATCTTACTGGAGTCTCGGCGCGCTCCCGTCGTCTCTATCGTTAAATGTGAGGTGATAATCTGCAGTCGGCGACCCGATTTATGCCAGTCTTTCTCTAGTCTTTCATATCAAACATGTTTGATATTATCGCAAGTCTTTAGTCTGAGACTAAAAACTGTGAAACCAAGTCTTTAGATGTGAGCTGATAATCTTATAAAGTCTTTTCTAAATCTTTTCAAAGTCTTTAGGTGTACAGAAAGCATAAGTAATGGCGCTCAGTCGAATGTGGTAGTTCACTATTAGCTAATCAGTAACTACTATTTTCCATACCTCACTGAAACTACATACAGGTTCATAATTAATATTAATAATGCATAATGTATAATATAAGGTAATGGTAACCTATTAGTAATGAATCAAGTGTTCCTACATCCTTCTAAAGGAACTACTAATAATTTGGATCAGTATTCTAAAGTGAAAAGCATGATAATTACCTAATATTGTAAGTCATTGTAAGATTTTGAGGTTTCTGTAAGGTTTTGGATAGTAATGACTCAAGTGTTACTATAAACTTTCACTAGATGTTCCCTGAAAAGCCTGTAGAATCTCAGAGTTTGTTTTCAGAAATCTAATGATGGATGTTTACAGTTTCCATGTCGTCTCTCCCTTCCTCAGACGAATGTAATAAATTAACTGGTTGCATTTTTTTCCCCACAAGGTCAAGCAGAGGTGAAGTACTGTGTGTTACGCTTGCTTTAACTAATTGTCCATTCTTCTTGTTTTCAAGAACAAAACCGAACCAGAATTCCAACCAAGAGGAAAATTGTATTGCTCGTAACATTTAAAGTTAGATTTTTCTCATAAAATTCAATATCAAAAATACAAATTGAAGCAAATGAGACCGTTGTTGTCTCGATTGTGTCTATTTACCACTAAGTGCAAATAGCCTGTCTTGTTGACCAAGCTATTTACACTAACTCTCATTGTGTGGTTGAGCTGATTGGAAATGGAAAAGGAATCAGATTGGTAATAAGACGGTGGCGTGAAGAGTAAAATTGTGGATTTAGCAGCTAATAACCAGACTGCACTTACTAGGGTTAGGATTAGGCTGTGGTTTAGGGTTAGTTGCATGAAATTACTGTACATTACACTAAAGTAAAGTTACCAACTTGTTTTACCCTTCAAAATTCTAGAGGAATTATGAGAGTCTCAGGAGAAAAATCTGAGAATCTGAGATGCAAGAGGCAATTTACTCTCCATATCTCACCGCTGTCAATAAGATAAAAGTGCGATATTAAAGAGATATAATTTCTTTTCGTTTAGGCCTTGGAAGTATAAATACACATCCACACATGGTAAAGAGTTACCAACCTCTTACACCAATAACATCATATGTCCTTGAGATGACTTTTTTAAAGATTACATCTTTCTCATTATTCTTCTCGAGTAATATCAGATATGTGTAAACATCCTCTATGAGCTTTATTAAAGGCTTGGGAGGACAAGCTCCATCTGCTGAAAACCCAGGGTCATGAACTTAATTAGATGTAACCAGAAGATAGAACTTTCCAAACAGATTAATGGAAACTGCCAAATTACTTTCATTCATACTGGAGATGACAGATTTGACCTGTGTGCTGCAGATCAGAACTGAAATATCAAATATATATAATAAAATATTAATAAAATTAATATTAATAAAATGTAAAATAAAATATAGAACAAAATATAAAATAAAATATAAAATAAAATAATATATGAAATATGATATATATAATATTAAATACAGACAATACAGTGTATCTGCGGTAAGATCTGCAAGAACGAGAGGGGTTTAAAAGTCCATCAAGGCAGAATGAGATGGTTGACAGCGGCAACGACGACACAACGCACAGAAGTGACTTCTGGTAAGACGCAGGAGGAGCCAGGCCCGGAGTCAACCCACAGTGCCCAGAGCCTCCTAGTGTCACCAATACCTGCTGCCAGTAGCTCACCTACCACTATAACCCAAGAGACAGCATTTCCCGACAAAGCACATGGCCTCCTAAGCCAGCAAGCTGCAGCCATAACAACTGGCTGTGCCCCTGCGGTCCAATCAAAAATCCCACAAGAGATTTGAGTGGCAACAATTTGATGTAAGCCAGATCCTGGAAGGGACAGCCTGCTCCATCTGCATATGCTCCAAGCCACAGGGTAAAGAAAATTCAGTGCCTCAGGGACGAACTGCTAAAGGCTGTTTCCGGCTGCTAAAGAGGCAATACAAAGTAGCGGGGGAAGTCGAGAGAGCCGGGCAAGCGGACCTGAGAGAAATCCTAAGAAAACAACTGTTGACCTTACGGAGGGCAGAGTTCCACAGCAGGAGGCGGAAGGAGAGGACCAGGAAGAGGGCAGCATTCTTGGCCAACCCATTTAAGTTGACCAAGCAGCTCCTTGGCCAAAAGAGGGCTGGCCGCCTCACCTGCTCCAAGGATGCCATAAACGACCACCTCAAGGCCACATATAGTGACTCCATCAGAGAACAAACGCTGGGTCCATGTAATGCGATGATAACACCACCAGAGCCTTCATCAGACTTCGACCTGAAGGAGGAAGTGGTGAGGAGAGCAAAATCGAGCTCAGCACCAGGCCCAAGTGGAGTGCCCTACAAGGTGTACAAGAACTGCCCAAAGCTATTACATCGGCTTTGGAGGGCTCTGAAGGTGGTCTGGAGGAGAGGGAAGATCGCCCAGCCATGGAGGTATGCGGAGGGAGTGTGCATACCAAAAGAGGAGAAGTCTGAGAACATAGACCAGTTCCTGGTCATCTCCTTGCTCAGTGTTTAGAGTAAAATCTTCTTCAGCATCGTGGCCAAGAGGCTATCCAACTTCCTGTTGAGCAATAAGTACATCGACACGTCTGTGCAAAAGGGAGGAATACCAGGAGTTCCTGGTTGTCTGTAACACACGGGCGTGGTAACCCAACTTATCAGGGAAGCAAGAGAAGGCAGAGGGGACCTGGCTGTGGTGTAGCTGGACCTCACCAACGCCTATGGCTCAATACCCCACAAGCTGGTGGAGGTCGCACTGGAGAAACACCATGTACCGCAGAAGGTGAAAGATCTCATCCTGAACTATTACAGCAAGTTCTGCTTCAGAGTCTCCACTGGCCAGCTAACATCTGACTGGCACCAGCTGGAGGTGGGGATAATCACTGGCTGTACCATCTCAGTGACCCTCTTTACGCTGGCAATGAACATGCTGGTCAAGGCAGCTGAAACAGAGTGTAGAGGCCCCCTCATCAAGGCTGGAGTAAGGCAACCTCCCATAAGAGCATTCATAGACGACCTCACAGTGACAACAACGGCGGTACCAGGAGCTAGGTGGATCCTCCAGGGGTTGGAGAGACTCATGTCATTGGCACGCATGAGATTCAAACCGGCAAAGTCCAGGTCTCTGGTCCTAAAGAAGGGGAAGGTTACAGACAGATTCCGTTTCAGGCTGGGAGAACACCAGATCCCGTCAGTCACTGAGAGACCCGTGAAGAGCCTTGGGAAGGTCTTCACCTGCAGCCTGAATGACAGAGACTCCATCAAGGCAACCGGTGCTGACCTGGAGGGATGGATGAGAACAGTGGATAAGTCTGGGCTCCCTGAAAGATTCAAGGCCTGGGTCTACCAGCATGGAATCCTCCCAAGAATCCTCTGGCCTCTGCTTATCTATGAGGTCCCCATGACAGTGGTGGAAGGTTTTGAGCAGAAGGTGAGCAGCTATCTACACAGATGGCTGAGCCTGCCGCGTAGCCTAAGTAACATCGGGCAGTATGGGAAGACCAACAAGCTCAGGCTCCCTTTTAGCTCAGTCAGGGAGGAGTTTATCGTTGCATGGACACGGGAACACCTGCAGTACTCTGGATCTAGAGATGCCAAAGTATCCGGCGCAGGGATTTTTGTGAGGACAGGGAGGAAGTGGAGAGCAGCCGAGGCAGTCCAGCGGGCAGAGACGTGGCTGAAGCACAAGGCCATCCTTGGAACAGTAGTGCAAGGCAGAGCCGGACTTGGGAGTCTAACAGCGACCCGATATGACACTGCCAGCAGAAAGGAGAGGCAGAGGCTGGTACAGGAGGAGGTGCGAGCTTCAGTCGAGGAAGAGCGAACCAGCAGAGCAGTGGCCATGTGGCTGCAAGGCGCCTGGATGAAGTGGGAGCAGGCGATGGAGCGGAGTGTCACCTGGAAGGAAATCTGGAAGTGGAACCCCCAGAGAATCAAGTTCTTGATTCAGGGGTTCTATGACGTCCTCCCAAGTCCATCCAACCTGTGCACATGGGGCAAAATAGAAACACCTGCATGCCCTCTTTGTTCCAAATTAGGGACATTAGAACACATCCTGAGCAGCTGCTCCAAGGCACTGGGTGAGGGCCGGTATCGATGGAGGCACGACCAGGTCCTCAAATCCATCGCTGAGGCAATCAGCAAGGGGATCAAGGACAGCCGATACACCCAAGCTACAGCCAAGGCCATTCACTTCATCAAGGAAGGACAAAAGCCAGAGAAAACATCGAAAAACTGCTCTGTAGGTTTGCTCTCCACGGCCAGAGACTGGGTGATGACAGTCGACCTAGAAAGGCAGCTGAAAATCCCAACACACATCACCCAGTCCAAATTGAGACCTGACATCATCTTGGTCTCTGAGGCCACAAAACATCTGATCTTGTTAGAGCTGACAGTGCCATGGGAGGAGAGGATGGAGGAAGCTCAAGAGAGGAAAAGGGAGAAATACCAAGAACTGGTCAAGGATTGTCGGAAGAACGGATGGAGGACCAGATGTATGCCAGTAGAGGTGGGCAGTAGGGGATTTGCTAGTTACTCCCTGAGCAAGGCCTATGGTACGCTGGGCATAACAGGTGCTAACTGAAGAAGAGCCATAGGCAACAATGTGGAGGCAGCAGAAAAAGCATCCAGATGGCTCTGGTTAAAGAGGGGAGAGGAGTGGGGGCAGTAGAATGCCACTTGGACACAGGCCGGGGTCTGATCAGCCTCGGTCGGGTCTCCTGGACGAGAGTGTCTGTGGTAAGACCCGAAACACCCAGTGACTCCTGGAAACAACACTGATAATGTGTCCAAGGTTGAGCATCAGAAGATGTTTCTGTAAACTAAAATATAATATAAAATAATATAATATAAAATATAAAATAAAAAAGTTTCTAAATTGTTCGATACATTTTCCATAAAATTACCACAAACAGAAAATAAAGGACCACCATGATTGAACAATTACTGTATTCATGTGTTTACTAGATTGCAACCTGAGTATTCACTGTTCTAAGTCAGATTATTGCAGTGCATCCATAATTACCTGTGTTAGGACTTTGGTAGCTAATTATTTCTTTCTACAAAGCTTGTTATAAAATCACTCGCCAGTCTGTTGAGGAAGAGAAGTGAACAGTGTGCCAAAATGGACAACCGCTGTGAAAACTAAAAAATGTGCTGGATTTATAAAACAGTGTGAGTGCTGCGGTTAAGTTAGAAGGACGTGTGTGTGTGTGTGTGTGTGTGTGTGTGTGTGTGTGTGTGTGTGTGTGTGTGTGTGTGAGAGTGAGTGTGTGAGTGTACGTGTCTGTGCATCAGGTGTGTGTCTGTATCATGCTGTGGCCTTGCGTTGAACAGCTCTGAGGCGATGAATAACACATTATGGTGATTGGTTTTGTCTGCTACCTGCAATCGCTCTGTCTGTGGAATACAAACAGCCTGTTTTATTACAGCCTCTCTCTGACTTACACACTACAAATGATGGGCAGAATAAATTGGCTGGAGAAAATGGATGAGGGTCACTTTGGAGAGGGTCTCGTTATTTAACATACTGAATAACTGTTTCCACCAATGAGAATGTATATTTTTTATGTGCAGGAGAATAATTTGGCTTACCAACTGACTTAACAATGGCATTAGAACAACACCAGGGTTAGTAAAATATGATATAATATTAATTTAACCCTTTAAGGCTAAAACTCTCAGGGTTCTGTCACTTCTGTCTATTTCTTGGTTTTGTGACAGAGCCCTGACACTCCTGTTCTGTCTTGTCTGTGTGCCTTGTTTCATGTGCTTTCATGTCGTGTTCTCTTACGAGAGGTTCTCTCGTATTGCGTAAGTTTAGCTTACGCTACGGGAAAGATTCATCTTCTCGAGATACTGAAGCCAAAAAATTATCCTTAATTTTTGTATACCTTGTCAACGCAGTGCAGCAGCTAGCAGACCTAGAGCAGGCTAACTTGCGTGCTCATTGGCTGCCCTGCGGGCAACTGCTGCAGCCTACCAGTGAGCCGGGCGTGACATCACGCCCAATGAAGGGCGCCCGCGCCTTCATAGCGTCACAGCCCGCCAGAATGGGCGTGGCTTTAGCCTATAAAGGAATGGGCTGTAGGCTGCTTCCCTGATTTTTGTCTCTTCAGCGAGCTCTTCGCATCGCTGGATCTGAGAGAAGCCACCGCCGCCGTCGAACAGTGAACAGCCAGCTTAGGACAGCGCTGAGGAAGCCGGCCGTCTTCGCCACCTTCAGCCATCCGTGCGAGCTACGCTATCCGGCGACGTATCCTTTTTGCCTTGCTATTTAGATTATTTTCTAAAAGAGCAGCGAGCGTCTTTTTCAAGATGCCTCACACTTCCTGCGGCTCTACTACTCGTGCGCGCGCCCTCGTACAAACACTGTTCCAGTTCTGCTCGACCAACGAGCACGCTGCTAGCTCTCTTTACGTTACAAGAGAGCTACCCCGCAATCGCGTCCCCGTTAGCGCGTCATGCAGAGCCCTCTCGAGCTCTCTGCATGACCCGGACGGGCTTGCGCGCCGCCGTCGAAATGTTTCGCCCTGTCAGTCCCCTTAGATAAGGCTACTGCAGCGGTGTATTTGGAAGCCAACGAGCCGGTGATGCAACCCGCTCGCCTGCACACATCCGTTCTCGCGGCGACCCAGAGAAGTCTTAAGTGAGTATATATGAGGTTAAGAATGTAAGTTACGTGCCCGCTCACGAGCGCTCACACTTACTAATAGACACATCGCCTCCGAAAATACGCGCGCTTCCCGCTAAGGCCGGACCGCCGTCAAAGTTTATTCTCTGTCAGTCCCCTTCAAACAGGCTACTGCAGTGGTTCAATTAGCAGCCAACGAGCCGGTTTGTTTACCCTCTCGCCTGCACACAAACGCCGTCTTCACAGCGACCCAGAAAAATCTCAAAAAGAGTATAATGTCTGGTCCGGCTCATGCCGTCGGTGTTGTAAGTGTAGTGAAGTGCCCACGACCCCAGTGTTCACCCCTACACATAAGCACTCCGAATCTCGCAGAGCACACTCTCATAAAGCGCAGAAAAGCCGCTCGAGTGTTGAATGTAAGAAATGTGTCCACAGGTCTGTGCCCACTATCTGCCCGCTCTGTTACACGATCAAGAAGCAGGTTATGTATGTAAGTCTCGTGCCCACCAGAGTGTGTTCACGCTTGCTAACACAAACCTTCCCCCGGGCCCCGCCCGCGCGCTTAAGCGTTATCACAAAACGCAGAGCGTTAATAAAACGCTCCCCGTCTATTATGACCGGGGCGTTAGATACAGTTGTAAGTCTCGTGCCCGCGTCCACGCGCTCACGCTTACAGAGAGCTCTATCACCCAGAGCGCTGCTCGCGCGTCAAAATGTGGTAAAAGTTTGTTCCCCATCCCCTATGATCGGGACATCTCACATAAATCAGCCGGTTTCGGCTGTCAGCGAGTCGCCATTGCCCAGAACCGAGAGCGCGCGCGCCGTGCTCTCGGCTCCGGTTCAGTTTCACAAGCCAGCAAATGGCGGTCTGAACCCGGAGGCCATTCGCCCTCTAGTGGCTCACATAGCCGCGTGGGAGAACATCCCAGGGATTTCTGAATGGGTATTGATTACAATAAAGCAGGGCTATACACTACAATTCATTCGCCGTCCCCCGCGCTTTCGAGCCCGGACCGCGACAATAGTGAATGCGGAAGTAGTACACCTACTTCACGCAGAAATAGCAAAGCTGCTGTGCAAAGGGGCTATAGAAAGGGTACCGCCTTCTCTAAGCGAGTCAGGCTTTTACAGCCGTTATTTTCTCGTGCCCAAGAAGGACGGAGCCTTCAGACCCACCCTGTCCCTGGCACCCCGTACATTTACAAAGTGCATGGGCGCGGCACTCGCCCCCCTGAGAAGTCAGGGGCTGCGTGTAATGAACTATCTGGACGATTGGCTGATGTTGGCACAGTCAGTGACAGAGCTTCTATCTCACGGTCAACTGGACCAAGAGCTCATTACTGCCCAGCCAGTCAATTTCCTTTTTAGGAATAGAACTGGACTCGGTAACCATGACGGCTCGTTTGTCGACACAGCGCGCGCGCCGTGTTCGCCACCTGGCCGCTTCTTTCCAGAAGGGCAGCTTCCTCCCTCTGAAAATTTTTCAGAGGATGTTGGGCTGTATGGCATCAGCTGCAGCGGTGCTCCAGCTGGGCCTACTGCGCATGCGCCCGCTCCAACGCTGGCTGAATGCTCGCGTGCCCCCCCCGAGCCTGGGTGTCTGGCGGTCGGAAAATCTGAGTGACTCAGGCCTGCATAGCAGCTCTGCAGCCCTGGTTAGCGGCCAGCTGGTTCCAGCAGGGAGTAACGATGGGAACCGTCTCTCACCGGAAAGTCATCTCAACAGACGCGTCCAACTCAGGCTGGGGAGCGCTGTTCGAGGGCAGACCGGCCTTTGGCCAGTGGTCAGACCGGGAGAAGGAGTTTCACATAAACTGTCTGGAAATGATGGCGGTCGAGAACGCACTGCAGTGCTTCCTCCCGTCCATACAGGGCCAGCATGTTCTTGTCCGTTCGGACAACACATCTGTGGTTTCCTATATAAACCGTCAGGGCGGTGTCAGATCCAGAAATCTCCGCAATCTGACGGAACGCCTCCTTATTTGGTCTCAGATACACCTGCGCTCGCTGAGGGCGGCGCATGTGCCTGGCCATCTGAACGACGGCCCAGACAGACTGTCCAGAGACAATGTCCCCCCTGGGGAATGGTCCTTGCACCCCCAAATGGTCCAGAAACTGTAGCGCCTATTTGGCAGAGCGGAAGTCGACCTATTTGCGTCAAAAGACAACGCTCAATGCCCAATGTTCTTCTCGAAGGACGAGGACGCGCTGGCCCAGGTTTGGCCCAGCCTCCCACTATATGCTTTCCCTCCGGTCTCTCTGTTACCACAGGTGATCAAGAGAATCAGGGAAACGCGCCACTCGGTGCTCCTCATAGCCCCGCGTTGGGAGAATCAGATTTGGTTCCCGGAACTAGCACAGCTGTCACTTACAGCTCCGTGGCAGATTCCGGTGAGGGCAGATCTCCTCTCTCAAGCTCGCGGCACGATCTGGCATCCCCATCCAGAGCGCTGGTCGCTGCATGCATGGCTGATCAACAGGTACTCGTTACCCTGCCAGAAGGAGTGATGAACACGATCACGCAGTCTAGAGCCCCTTCCACGAGAAGGCTCTACGCGTCTAAATGGTCGGTGTTCTCCGGTTGGTGCACCGACAGAGGTCTGGACCTGCGTACATGCGGGGTGGCGCATCTGCTCACTTTCCTACAAGAGCTGTTGGATAAGGGAAGGTCCCCTTCCACGCTCAAAGTGTACGTGGCGGCCGTGGCAGCGTTTGCAGAACCAACGCACGGCCAGTCACTGGGGAAACATGAGTTGGTCATCCGCTTCCTTAGAGGAGCTAGAAGGATGAATCCGCCGCGCCCCCCGTCGGTTCCTATGTGGGATCTTTCATTGGTCCTCGAGGCCCTGAAAGCTTTTCCTTTCGAACCACTAGACTCCGTGGGGTCGGAATATCTATCACTGAAAACGTTTTTTTCTGACTGCGCTGTCATCAGTAAAACGCGTAGGGGATTTACATGCGCTGTCTGTCAGCGCGTCTTGTCTTGAGTTTGGACCAAATGACTCTAAAGTCATCCTCAGACCTAGACACGGCTATGTCCCTAAAGTGATGGGCACTCCATTCAGAGCGCAAGTTATTTCACTGTCTGCTCTCACAGCATCTGACAGTGAAAGTGATGTGAACCTCCTCTGCCCCGTCAGAGCGCTGAGGGTCTACATCACGCGCACCGCCTCCTTCAGGCGCTCGGAACAGCTTTTTGTTTCGTTTGGTGGGCGCACCAAGGGTTTCGCGTCCTCGAAACAGAGCCTGTCCAGATGGATAGTAGACGCTATAGCGGCCGCTTATGCGTCGAAGGATCTGCAATGCCCTCTGGGCATCAGGGCTCATTCCACGAGAGGCGTGGCCTCTTCGTGGGAATGGTCCAGCGGGATTTCTATCCACGACATATGTGTAGCGGCGGGCTGGAGCTCCCCGTCTACCTTTGTCAGGTTCTATAACCTAGAAGTTCCCGCCTTGCAGGCTAAACTGCTGTCAGTCTGAACGAGAGATGTATTCTGCCCAGATCTCCTGCTCAGATTACTCTCACATGACTCAGCTCTCCTGGTTGAGCTGCACTAAAGGG
This sequence comes from Gila orcuttii, assembly GCA_026230005.1. Lineage (NCBI taxonomy): Eukaryota > Metazoa > Chordata > Actinopteri > Cypriniformes > Leuciscidae > Gila > Gila orcuttii. Next base: position 67,523,881 of record JAPDVR010000001.1, on the reverse strand, counting down.
ATTATGCCATGTGCCTATACAGACCCCGCGCCCGCGCTGCTCTGTATTCCCTATGTGTGCTTATGTACAAGTGATGGCCCGCGAAATGGCCGGCCACCTTATTCTTCCACTTATGGGGTTCCCCCTAAAGTTCGGGGTCTCATGTGGATGCTTGGCGCGCACGGCGTTGACAAAGTGTTCCCGTAGCGTAAGCTAAACTTACGCAATACGAGAGAACCTCTCGTAAGAGAACGATACTCGGTTACTAACGTAACCTCGGTTCTCTCTAGAGAGGGAACGAGTATTGCGTAACCGGCCGTGCTCGCGCCACGAGCGACTTCGCTTCAGTCGACAAAAACCAGGGAAGCAGCCTACAGCCCATTCCTTTATAGGCTAAAGCCACGCCCATTCTGGCGGGCTGTGACGCTATGAAGGCGCGGGCGCCCTTCATTGGGCGTGATGTCACGCCCGGCTCACTGGTAGGCTGCAGCAGTTGCCCGCAGGCTATTTAGATTATTTTCTAAAAGAGCAGCGAGCGTCTTTTTCAAGATGCCTCACACTTCCTGCGGCTCTACTACTCGTGCGCGCGCCCTCGTACAAACACTGTTCCAGTTCTGCTCGACCAACGAGCACGCTGCTAGCTCTCTTTACGTTACAAGAGAGCTACCCCGCAATCGCGTCCCCGTTAGCGCATCATGCAGAGCCCTCTCGAGCTCTCTGCATGACCCGGACGGGCTTGCGCGCCGCCGTCGAAATGTTTCGCCCTGTCAGTCCCCTTAGATAAGGCTACTGCAGCGGTGTATTTGGAAGCCAACGAGCCGGTGATGCAACCCGCTCGCCTGCACACATCCGTTCTCGCGGCGACCCAGAGAAGTCTTAAGTGAGTATATATGAGGTTAAGAATGTAAGTTACGTGCCCGCTCACGAGCGCTCACGCTTACTAATAGACACATCGCCTCCGAAAATACGCGCGCTTCCCGCTAAGGCCGGACCGCCGTCAAAGTTTATTCTCTGTCAGTCCCCTTCAAACAGGCTACTGCAGTGGTTCAATTAGCAGCCAACGAGCCGGTTTGTTTACCCTCTCGCCTGCACACAAACGCCGTCTTCACAGCGACACAGAAAAATCTCAAAAAGAGTATAATGTCTGGTCCGGCTCATGCCGTCGGTGTTGTAAGTGTAGTGAAGTGCCCACGACCCCAGTGTTCACCCCTACACATAAGCACTCCGAATCTCGCAGAGCACACTCTCATAAAGCGCAGAAAAGCCGCTCGAGTGTTGAATGTAAGAAATGTGTCCACAGGTCTGTGCCCACTATCTGCCCGCTCTGTTACACGATCAAGAAGCAGGTTATGTATGTAAGTCTCGTGCCCACCAGAGTGTGTTCACGCTTGCTAACACAAACCTTCCCCCGGGCCCCGCCCGCGCGCTTAAGCGTTATCACAAAACGCAGAGCGTTAATAAAACGCTCCCCGTCTATTATGACCGGGGCGTTAGATACAGTTGTAAGTCTCGTGCCCGCGTCCACGCGCTCACGCTTACAGAGAGCTCTATCACCCAGAGCGCTGCTCGCGCGTCAAAATGTGGTAAAAGTTTGTTCCCCATCCCCTATGATCGGGACATCTCACATAAATCAGCCGGTTTCGGCTGTCAGCGAGTCGCCATTGCCCAGAACCGAGAGCGCGCGCGCCGTGCTCTCGGCTCCGGTTCAGTTTCACAAGCCAGCAAATGGCGGTCTGAACCCGGAGGCCATTCGCCCTCTAGTGGCTCACATAGCCGCGTGGGAGAACATCCCAGGGATTTCTGAATGGGTATTGATTACAATAAAGCAGGGCTATACACTACAATTCATTCGCCGTCCCCCGCGCTTTCGAGCCCGGACCGCGACAATAGTGAATGCGGAAGTAGTACACCTACTTCACGCAGAAATAGCAAAGCTGCTGTGCAAAGGGGCTATAGAAAGGGTACCGCCTTCTCTAAGCGAGTCAGGCTTTTACAGCCGTTATTTTCTCGTGCCCAAGAAGGACGGAGCCTTCAGACCCACCCTGTCCCTGGCACCCCGTACATTTACAAAGTGCATGGGCGCGGCACTCGCCCCCCTGAGAAGTCAGGGGCTGCGTGTAATGAACTATCTGGACGATTGGCTGATGTTGGCACAGTCAGTGACAGAGCTTCTATCTCACGGTCAACTGGACCAAGAGCTCATTACTGCCCAGCCAGTCAATTTCCTTTTTAGGAATAGAACTGGACTCGGTAACCATGACGGCTCGTTTGTCGACACAGCGCGCGCGCCGTGTTCGCCACCTGGCCGCTTCTTTCCAGAAGGGCAGCTTCCTCCCTCTGAAAATTTTTCAGAGGATGTTGGGCTGTATGGCATCAGCTGCAGCGGTGCTCCAGCTGGGCCTACTGCGCATGCGCCCGCTCCAACGCTGGCTGAATGCTCGCGTGCCCCCCCCGAGCCTGGGTGTCTGGCGGTCGGAAAATCTGAGTGACTCAGGCCTGCATAGCAGCTCTGCAGCCCTGGTTAGCGGCCAGCTGGTTCCAGCAGGGAGTAACGATGGGAACCGTCTCTCACCGGAAAGTCATCTCAACAGACGCGTCCAACTCAGGCTGGGGAGCGCTGTTCGAGGGCAGACCGGCCTTTGGCCAGTGGTCAGACCGGGAGAAGGAGTTTCACATAAACTGTCTGGAAATGATGGCGGTCGAGAACGCACTGCAGTGCTTCCTCCCGTCCATACAGGGCCAGCATGTTCTTGTCCGTTCGGACAACACATCTGTGGTTTCCTATATAAACCGTCAGGGCGGTGTCAGATCCAGAAATCTCCGCAATCTGACGGAACGCCTCCTTATTTGGTCTCAGATACACCTGCGCTCGCTGAGGGCGGCGCATGTGCCTGGCCATCTGAACGACGGCCCAGACAGACTGTCCAGAGACAATGTCCCCCCTGGGGAATGGTCCTTGCACCCCCAAATGGTCCAGAAACTGTAGCGCCTATTTGGCAGAGCGGAAGTCGACCTATTTGCGTCAAAAGACAACGCTCAATGCCCAATGTTCTTCTCGAAGGACGAGGACGCGCTGGCCCAGGTTTGGCCCAGCCTCCCGCTATATGCTTTCCCTCCGGTCTCTCTGTTACCACAGGTGATCAAGAGAATCAGGGAAACGCGCCACTCGGTGCTCCTCATAGCCCCGCGTTGGGAGAATCAGATTTGGTTCCCGGAACTAGCACAGCTGTCACTTACAGCTCCGTGGCAGATTCCGGTGAGGGCAGATCTCCTCTCTCAAGCTCGCGGCACGATCTGGCATCCCCATCCAGAGCGCTGGTCGCTGCATGCATGGCTGATCAACAGGTACTCGTTACCCTGCCAGAAGGAGTGATGAACACGATCACGCAGTCTAGAGCCCCTTCCACGAGAAGGCTCTACGCGTCTAAATGGTCGGTGTTCTCCGGTTGGTGCACCGACAGAGGTCTGGACCTGCGTACATGCGGGGTGGCGCATCTGCTCACTTTCCTACAAGAGCTGTTGGATAAGGGAAGGTCCCCTTCCACGCTCAAAGTGTACGTGGCGGCCGTGGCAGCGTTTGCAGAACCAACGCACGGCCAGTCACTGGGGAAACATGAGTTCCTTAGGTCATCCGCTTCCTTAGAGGAGCTAGAAGGATGAATCCGCCGCGCCCCCCGTCGGTTCCTATGTGGGATCTTTCATTGGTCCTCGAGGCCCTGAAAGCTTTTCCTTTCGAACCACTAGACTCCGTGGGGTCGGAATATCTATCACTGAAAACGTTTTTTTCTGACTGCGCTGTCATCAGTAAAACGCGTAGGGGATTTACATGCGCTGTCTGTCAGCGCGTCGTGTCTTGAGTTTGGACCAAATGACTCTAAAGTCATCCTCAGACCTAGACACGGCTATGTCCCTAAAGTGATGGGCACTCCATTCAGAGCGCAAGTTATTTCACTGTCTGCTCTCACAGCATCTGACAGTGAAAGTGATGTGAACCTCCTCTGCCCCGTCAGAGCGCTGAGGGTCTACATCACGCGCACCGCCTCCTTCAGGCGCTCGGAACAGCTTTTTGTTTCGTTTGGTGGGCGCACCAAGGGTTTCGCGTCCTCGAAACAGAGCCTGTCCAGATGGATAGTAGACGCTATAGCGGCCGCTTATGCGTCGAAGGATCTGCAATGCCCTCTGGGCATCAGGGCTCATTCCACGAGAGGCGTGGCCTCTTCGTGGGAATGGTCCAGCGGGATTTCTATCCACGACATATGTGTAGCGGCGGGCTGGAGCTCCCCGTCTACCTTTGTCAGGTTCTATAACCTAGAAGTTCCCGCCTTGCAGGCTAAACTGCTGTCAGTCTGAACGAGAGATGTATTCTGCCCAGATCTCCTGCTCAGATTACTCTCACATGACTCAGCTCTCCTGGTTGAGCTGCACTAAAGGGATTATGCCATGTGCCTATACAGACCCCGCGCCCGCGCTGCTCTGTATTCCCTATGTGTGCTTATGTACAAGTGATGGCCCGCGAAATGGCCGGCCACCTTATTCTTCCACTTATGGGGTTCCCCCTAAAGTTCGGGGTCTCATGTGGATGCTTGGCGCGCACGGCGTTGACAAAGTGTTCCCGTAGCGTAAGCTAAACTTACGCAATACGAGAGAACCTCTCGTAAGAGAACGATACTCGGTTACTAACGTAACCTCGGTTCTCTCTAGAGAGGGAACGAGTATTGCGTAACCGGCCGTGCTCGCGCCACGAGCGACTTCGCTTCAGTCGACAAAAACCAGGGAAGCAGCCTACAGCCCATTCCTTTATAGGCTAAAGCCACGCCCATTCTGGCGGGCTGTGACGCTATGAAGGCGCGGGCGCCCTTCATTGGGCGTGATGTCACGCCCGGCTCACTGGTAGGCTGCAGCAGTTGCCCGCGGGGCAGCCAATGAGCACGCAAGTTAGCCTGCTCTAGGTCTGCTAGCTGCTGCACTGCGTTGACAAGGTATACAAAAATTAAGGATAATTTTTTGGCTTCAGTATCTCGAGAAGATGAATCTTTCCCGTAGCGTAAGCTAAACTTACGCAATACTCGTTCCCTCTCTAGAGAGAACCGAGGTTACGTTAGTAACCGAGTATCGTTTTGTCTTGTGCTGTGTTGCATGCAGCTTGTGTTTACACTGGCTGTGTGCTTTCATGTTGTCATGTTTTTTGTGAACACGTGGCTTGTGATTTGCCTTACTGGCCATGTGCTTGTGTTTTAGTCATGTTTGGTGTGAGCACATTTCTTGTCATGTGTTTCATTGTGCCATGTGCTCTCCTGTTGATTGTCTAACCCCACCCATCTTGTTACCTGATTATTGATTCATTTGCCCCACCTGTCCTCCCACGTTACCTCCTTTGTTTGCTCTCCCTATTTATTCTCCTTGTATTTGCATTCCTGTGCTGGTTAGTCATAGTATATACACCCTGTGTTTCAGTCAAGTCAAATCAAGTCTTTCGAGCTGGAAAATCAAACTCTAGTCAGGCCAATCACATCGTGTATAGATTTGGTGGGCGGGCTTAACATAATGACGACAGAGATGTGATGGTTCCGGGTGAATTCCCTGCTCCTTGAAAACAAAGAAGATGACCGCTGCTGCTGGCGAACAGTGGTCTTTCGAATTGGCTTTGGCCGCGACTCTGGAGGACTTGAAGTTATGCTTTTCTTTGAGAAAAGAACAAAGAACGGCACTTAAGCCATTCTTAAAAAAGGAAGATGTGTTCGGAGTTTTGCCGACCGGATACGGCAAAAGTTTAATATATCAACTAGCTCTGCTGGTGGGAAAACGCATGGGACTCACTCAGCCACAGCCGTTCGTTGCTCTGGTTGGTTTTAGCGCTATCCTATTGCGTGCAGAGGGAATTTGAAAGACAACCGTTTATCCCGCCCCTCGGATTGAGGCATGCCCATGGTGAGTTCCCAGACATCTTGATGTGGGTCTGGCTTGCCCGGCTAATAAACTTATATTTTGACATAAAAACGTAACACTTTATTTCGGTGGTCCACTTTAGACATTCTACTAACTATAAGTAACTTTGCAACATGTCAACTTATTCTACTAATCCGAACACTAACCCAAACAGTCTAACAGTTTACTACAGTCTACTAATACTCTAATGACTGCTAGTTGACATGTACAAAGTTATAGTTAGTAGAATAAGAGTTCTCAACGGGCCGGGTCGGCCCGACAAACCCGACGGGACCCGCGGGTTCGGGTCGAAAATATAAGCAAATGACTCGGGTCGGGTCGGACCTCGGGCTTAATCTTTTCCGCTCAGTGAAAAAAAAAAACATTTATTAATCATCGCTGCTGTTCACCGTAAAGAAAGTCTGGCTGCTGCGTGCAACGTGCATCGCGGGGGCAGACCTGACACCGCTCGTGCACGCCTTTAGCCTGGAGAAGAAGATGGAGTTGGTGAAAAGTAGCCTAAACTTGCCGCAGGTGAATTCACCGTCGCTACTACAGGAGTGGGAAAATCAGAGGTCTGGAAAGTGTTTGGAGTGGTGCTGTATTCTGATGGAAATTCTACAGGTTATGGGCAATGCTCAAAATGCAAGGTGCTGATGAAATATGACAGCAAAAAAACAGGGTCGTCCAGAAGATTTTTATTTGAGGCATATTTAGTATATAGCCTATTTATATATTTAAAGTTTGTTTCAGTTGTTTGTATTGTTTGTAGGCTATTCAGACGTGAACATTAAAGGTTGATTTGAATTCCCGTCTGCTGGTCATGATAATACGTGTATGAGAAAAAAAAAAGAAAATCCGCGTCGGGCCGCGCGTCGGGTTCGGGCAGATAATTCATGTTGATGTGTCGGGTTACATCGGGTCCGGGCTTTAAAAGCCACGGGCCGGGTCGGGTCGGGTTGTAATTTTCAGGCCTGTTGAGAACTCTAAGTAGAATGTCTAAAGAAGACCATCAAAATAAAGTGTAAAAAAAAAAAAAAAAAAAAAAAAAACCTGATCTCACGGGAATTCGTACGTTTTTTACGATGAGGCTAATTCGTATGTATTACCACGCCCATAAACCTACCCGTCTCTGGGGTTTAGACAAATCGTACGAATTCGTAGGAGTGATGTCGTACAAATTTTTACGAATTAAGCCGCCTTTCCACTGCACACGACATTCTCATACGATTGTCGCATTTCGCCCCCTAGTGGCAGTTGCACGGAACTGTGAAATTGGTCGTGAAGCAAATGTTACCTTGGCTTATTCACCATGGTAAAGTTAATAGTTTTAATGAATGTAATGCATGTATGAATATATCCACACAAAACAATTGACCTTTAATACATCTAAAATAAAAACTAGGGATGCACCGATACAACTTTTTTCAGAATCGATCCGATCCGATACCAAAAATTCTGAGTATCGACCGATACCGATGCCGATCCGATACCAACACAGTTTTTTTTTTAAATTAAGTAGAATTTATATAATTCTCTGTGTGTTGAACTGATAATCACTCTTTTGTGTGTTAAACACAATCTACTTAATACAGACAACTTCATTATAAAGAAAAACAAATCCAAAAAATATATGATCATAATCTATGACAAAAATGCTTTTATAAACTAGATTAGTGGATAATTCAGCAGTAAAATTTAGTCTAGAAAAATCCACAATAGTCCACAATAATTGGAATTATTGTGGAAAAGTCCACAATAATTGTATAAAATCTGAACATCTAGTGAAAAAAACAAATAAGAGACAATAAGTGTAACACTAAATCTGGTAAAACGTTACACATTGCTCTTTGTATTGTAAAATACATTCATGAAAAACAAGTTAACAAAAATCAAAAAGATAAATTATTTTAAATATAGCTATAGGCTTTAAAATATTGGTTAAAATATAGGTTAAAATATTGATAATTCTAGCTTCTCGCTCATAGTTTTGATTAGAATAGGCTACATCACATCCGGTCGGCAGGTTGCATGCGGTCACGATTTGGTGTTGGTTCTTGTCTCATGTCATGTTTCTGTGTCTTGTCATGTGATCCCCTGTTTGTCATGTGATCCTGCCATGTGTCTTGTCATTGGTTAATCATCTGATCATTCTTCACAGGTGTTCCTCCTGGTCTTGTAATTAGTCTGTGTATTTAAGCCCTCATGTTTGCCCTATGTCTTGGTCGAGTATTGAATGTGTCCTGTAATGTTGTGTAAGTTTATGTTTTTTTTTTTGTTTTTTTTTTGTTCCATGCCTCATCATGACTTTGTTTTATGTTTGATCATGGATTTTTAATAAATTGCATTTGTGTTCTCACTACTACTTGCCTCCCATGGACTTCAAGCATTACACATACGGTCTAGCCGCAGAAGTTCAAATATTTTGTATCTGAAGCTCAAATCGGATCCGAAATTTCCGCATACGCATATGATCGTAACTCCACACGGCTCCAGTACTACTCTCCATTGGAAATGAATGACTTCCGGTCCAACGGCTTCTCGTTTGTCGTGTGCAGTGGAAAGGTGGCTTTAGCCACCTCGTAACATATGTATGAATTGGTAGTGAGATAGCATTGGAATAATGTCTTCTGATGAACAGAGGTGGGCACAAATACATAAAAAACTATTTTGTTACAAAATACAAATACTGGCTCATGAAATGTAACAAAATAAAATACAAAATACTGATGTGAAAAATGTATTTAAATAAAATACAAGTAATTAGTATTTTGAAAATACAAAAATACTCCCACAATAATCTTAAGTCTTTTTTTTATTACTGAAAGGTCAATAACACAAATAGTAGCAATAACACAAATATGATAAATGTGTAAATTCAAAATGTCGAAGTAGCAAAATAAAAAAGTATGAGCATTTCACTAAATCTCTACAGGGCCTGAAATAGCTCCCTCTGACGTAAATGGCATGTATAGCTAAGTTCACATCAATGGTGTGGTAGTTTTATACAAAATCGATCAATATTTCTCATATGTAATACGTTTATGTTGTGATTTCAGTGGAGTTACGACAGACGCGCGGTTTCATAATAGGTAGGGCCTATGATGTCCTTTTATGAATGACAACACCCCCGACAGGGTGGGTGTTGTGAGGTTTTGCTCCGACTTCGCGTGCAGCCGTGCACGAGCGCAAAACCTCACAACACCCACCCCCTGTCGGTGATTGGTTGGTAGTGATGTAGTACTCGGGTCTCGAGACCGATTTCTGCTTTCTCGGACTCGTCTCGGACTTGTTCCTTCAAAGACTCGGTCTCGACTCGGACTCGACCCTTCAAAGACTCGGTCTTGACTCGGACTCGGCATAGGCGGTCTCGTCCCCATCACTAGTAAAAGCATAGTCCATATTAAGACGTTAAGACTGCTCCTCTAAACAATTCCCAATCTAACTTAGGCCTAACTGTTGATTATTAACTGGGGTGATATTAAATCATGAATATCAAAACTGACATGCTGAGACAAAATCTCGACTCGGACTTGCTTCCTCAAAGACTCGGTCTTGACTCGGACTCGACTGTATTTGAAAACCAACGGACTCGGTCTCGACTCGGACTCGACCCTTCAAAGACTCGGTCTTGACTCGGACTCCGCATAAGCGGGCTCGTCCCCATCACTTGGAACTTTTTGTGTGCAGATCTCAGAGCCTAGGCTGCCTACAGAGACGCGTTTTTTGGACGGCATGCATATGGGGCGGGCAGCTAGCGGATCGCTAGGAAAAATTAGATGAATGTGATAATTTATGTTTCGGCCTTTTTTGGGCCTGAAATCGCTGATACCACCTTTAATGCCGTTTTTAAGAGGAGCAGCGCCACTTCTTCTCCTGTGTTCAAAACTCATTTACTTCTTGGAGGGAGCCCGGTCTACAGGGTATCACGTGATTTTCGTGCATCTAACCTGGACATTGCCATTGCCAACATCAGACCGAACTATGGCAAAATCATGTACTATGGTGATTTTTCTTAAGTATTTAAGTATTTGAAATACTCTAAATACACTCCCTCAAAATATTTTGTTACAAACTACATTTTATTTTTTCCACACCTGCAAAATACAAATTACAAAATACACTAAAGTAATTAAATACGTATTTAAAATACATTTAATTGAAATACTGCCCATGTCTGCTGATGAACACCTACCCAGGCTGAACATTTCAAGGTCCTTGGTATTCTTGTGTTTCATAATTCAAATTTATTTCTACTTTCATTCTCATTTAAATGCTCCCTCCTATAAATTCAAATTCAAAACAAAATTCTGCGTTATGATGGCTTCCTCAAGTCCAATCAAACCGTGACATCATTATGTGCATATTAGCATTCATAAAACTTTACGTTAGACCCTCATTACGGCATGAGAATGCATGAACCCATAATGCAACATTTATGAGGACGTTGGCATTGCTTTCTGTGCGGTGGCAACATGCCTTGCCTGGCAGAGCACTGTATGTTCTGGCTCTGAGACCCAGTGAGGAGGGAGCGCTGCCAGTCGGTGCTCATCACATTATTGTTGAGATGTTCCCCGCCAGTAACACCTGTTCAATCGGACTGGAGGAGCTCTAGCAGAGGAAGCCCATATGTCATGCCAATCCCTACACTGCTCCTCCAAACCCTACCGTCTTACAGTTACAATTGCCAAGAAAACATCTTAATCCAATATGCTTCAAAATAAATAATGTAAAAAATTAGACTGAATCAAAAAAAGTGTCTAGGGTCCATAGAAGACACCAAAAGTAATTTCCAAAAGGGATATGTGTTTTTTGTGACCCTACAAGTTTGATTAAACCATCAATATATATATATTTTTTAAATATGAGGGAAGAACAAAACACTAAACTTGGTTAAGGTATTTGTTTGAGAGAATCATATGTCAAAAATGTTTTATAAAACAAAATGCATAGAAAAACAAAAGGCTCACAGAGAAAAATGCATACATTGTCACGGGTTGTTGTAGGTAAACAATAATGCTTAAAAACAATAAGGTTTCAAGACAAGTTTAATATCATTTATTCTCAGAACAGACAAACAGACAGACATGTAGTGTGTTTGAACGTGTAGAGCAACACACACTAAACGTTCAAACACACTACATGTGCACAACACACTACACTTTTCAAAAATTGTTAGCGGCCACTAAGTTAATAACTAATGATCTTTGCAACGGAAAGGAATCAATCAAAACTAACTTTAGCTGGACAATAACTTTATTCTAGAGCTGCTGTAAAGCCAAAACAATCTCTGTTACTGTAATTTCCTATTATCACTGTAAAGCTGCTTTGAAACAATCTATATTGTTAAAAGCGCTACATAAATGAAGGTGACTTGACTTGATAAGTAAATGTGACCAAACTATGACAGACTTAAATTTTAAAGGTGCACTGTGTAAATTTTAGCGGCATCTAGTGGTGAGGTTGTAATTGCAACCAACAGAAGTTACGGTGGCCGACAGTAAAAGATGTCGTCGTCTGAGACCGCAGAGAGTAGCCAGCTCAGCAATGAGGTTTCTTTACAAAGATAAATGAAGAAATTTGGTTTACTTAATTATTCAGTAAAACGATGTTATTGCGAATATTATTGTTACTTGTTCATCATTGTGTCAGTGTTTTATTCGCTGACTTTAGCTAGCTTCTTTGCACGAAGAACAACATAGTGACGAAACGCATTTGTCCATTTAGGGCCACTGTAGAAACATGACCGCGCATTGCAATGTAAGGAGACCCGCGGTGTGTGTAGACAGAAACTGCTCATTCTAAGGTAATAAAAACATAACGGTTCATTATGTAAGGTCTTTATACACCACTCAAAACATAGTTATGTTTATGATATTGCATTTCTGTCATCAGATCCTCCTAAATATTACACAATGCACCTTTAAAACTTAAATACGGACTCAAACAAGATTAATAGAACACAGTGGAACCAAATGAACTCATAATGACGGTTACCATGGAAACAAAGGAGTGGTAGGAAAATCAAACAAAGGAACACAAACTAAAAGTCCATAATAACTTAGACAAACTGAACATAACTGTGACAGAAACATAATCAGTTAATAATATTGTGTTAGTTCTCTCTTGTTTTTGCATGTGTTCATAATTATTATTTTTTTTCTTTGAATGTCAGCCTGGCCAAAAATTATGTCCGCACAATCTGGCATGTTTCCTTGCGATATCACAAAATAAAACAACTGACTCAGGCACAACTATGCAATAAGCTTACAAAACAATAATAATATTTGAAAAAAGGGTGAAGATGTCAATTTTCCTAGGCCGGACATCACTTTTTGCCACTACCGTACATGCAGAATTATTATTTAACTTGACTAACTTACTTTTTTAAGTTAATTTTTCTTCTTTTTGCATACATATTCTTTTGTCAAAATTCACTCTTCAAAAAGAGGCGTATTTGAAACTACAATTGGTGAAGACACAATGTGTTTTGTGTCATTGTTTCTCCGGTTCGCGTACCTACCCGAAGTGATAAAATAAACTAAAATTCTGCATCAAAATTTATAGGCAAGACAAGTAGTTTGTGTAGGCATGGTTTGTAGGGAATTACAAACCTGAGCACATATATTCCAACGCACATAACTTTAGAATCAATTCTTAATGCGCATGTGAACGCCATCAGCGTCTATCACAGGTTCACGTTTAAAGTCTGTTTAGAGAGAACGGTGTCGTCTTAGCGGCCCCTAATTTAATAACAAATGACCATTTCGACGGAAGTGAATCAATCAAAACTAACTTGAGCTGGAAACAACATTATTCAAGAACCACTATAAAACCAAACCAATCTCTGTTACCTTAAATTATTTGTTTATCTCTGTAAAAAGCTGCTTTGAAACAATCTACATTGTTAAAAGCGCTATATAAATTATATACTATATAAATGTATTACTAAACAATATATTACTAGGATATTGGCTGTTTATTAGTAGCCTACTTATAAAGCACATATAAATGCCATATTCTACATCACTTAATCTACCCAATACCTAAACTTAACTACTACCTTACTAACTATTAATAAGCAGTAATTAGGAGTTTATTGAGGCAAAAGTTGTACTTAATAGTTAGTTAATAGACCCTGAACTAAAATGTGACTAAAATTGCTAGTAAATTTCACAAATAAAATACAAATAACTGTTGAGTAAAGAATTGAATTAAACATGACATTTTGAAGACTGAAACAGTATTTTCTTGTGAATCATCCTCCAATAAACTTAGTTTAAATTATTGAGTAACACTTTATTTCGATGGTCCACTTTAGATGTTTTACTGACTTTGCATCTACATGTCAACTTATTCCACTAACCCGAACCCTAACCTAACAGTCTACTAATACATTTAACTATTTAATACACTATGCCATATTGTAGCTCTTAGAAGAATGAAATGAGAAAAAAAGTATGTTCCCATTCTGTTATACTGAAATCTTTACATATTAATAAGTATTGAATTCTCTTGGTTAGGCATTGATCTTTTTTCATAAATCCTGACAGGGATCGAGATGTGTCAGACGCCTCCAGTGAATACAAGTGCTTGCATTCAGATAGATTTGTTAATATTTATCTGGTGATCGAATAAAGTGTTTTTTTTTTCTCCTGACGATCAGTCACAGCTGCAAACAGATGTGTTTGGGAGTGTATTTCTGAACGGTTGGAAACAGCTGGCCCAACAGATTGTCTGCTATCAAATAATTCTGATTAGACAAATATTCTCATATTGTATGGAACAATACAATTGCGCAAATGACAATAGAAAAGAAAACTTAGATGATTGAGATGTAAATATAGAATATATTTAAACTTTTGTTGTTGTTTCTTGGTTGATCACCATTATTTTGTTACCGACTGAAAATTTGCTGAACAAGAAATCTGCAATTGCCTTCATGAAATTATTGGCTGGCTTTAGTGAACAAACAGCTTCACATTGACAAAACAAAGTAGTTTTACTTAGGATGATTAAGACTTGAACTTAAAAACCTGAATGCATCATTTTGCCTTGCATTTGCAGCCTTTTTTGTGCATCCTTCAGGAGAATCTTTACTTTAAAAGGATCAGATTCCTGATATGGATTTCAAGGAAATGAGCTTTGACAAAGTTGACAAAGCAAACATGCATTAAGTCAGTTTATCAGTAGAGCAGGTGGGTTTGAAACACTCAGTGTGTGCTCAAGTAATTTTACCTGATAACAGCATTCCATTGCTCTTGGAAGTTTGCTTTGCTCTTTTCCACAGCAAAACACTGAAACCTGTTCAAGTGATGCCAAAATGAAGCAAAAATCCTCAAGTCAACCCCTACAAAATGTATTTCTCTGATTTAATTTCCATCTATGAAAATATTCCGCCATTTTAAATTTTCTTAACCTACTTTTTCGAACTCGTCCTTGGCCATTACTCCGATCTTCACTAAAACAGGTACACAGCCACTTGGGATGATGCTGGCAAAAAGTAAAAACATTTTTGATTTGACAAAGCATTGCAAAGATATAAGTTATTTAAATGGTCAGGCAACGCTAATTTTTCGAGTTGACCTACTGCTGAATGCAATGTCCAAGCTTATCGAAACTTGACACTCGAAGACAACAGGACATTCTGAAGACACACACCAATTTCCGTAAAATTCTGCCAATAGGGGGCGCTACAACTAAAAAAACATTATAACTCAGCAAACATATGATTCATGAATTGACTGAAAATTGGTATGCATCATCTTCGGTGGATGTCCTAACAAATCCTCTAATATGACTCAGATATTTAAAAAAACATGTCCGCCAACAGCCAATCAAATAATGGTCTACCATTACAAAAATGGATGTATTTATGCATTGTGTGAAAATGAACATGTGCACAGAAGTTTGTGAAAATCAGCCACAAGGTGGCGCTATTTTAAGCAGCTTAACTGATCATTAACATTACATTATTTTAGAAGACTAAATGGCAATTCCTTCCTCCTGACTTGCAACATAAACTTCTGCAGTACATCTTCCTCTTGAACAGATTATCACACATTCTCATGTTTTGAAATTCACAATCTGTTGAGACTGATCAACATTTCTCTTGCAGAATATTTAGGTTTGTTAGTCAGGTTGTTTAAGGAGAATCATTCACAGTGTTTACTGTTTACAATATTGATGGCAAGCAGAACCGGCATCTGGGAGAATCGTCACACTGGAAATATGAGTGTTTACAAGATGACAGTAGATTTATCTCCAAGTATAATGTGGATTCTGACAAGTCGATTTATCTGGTTTCTTATAGCATAAACATCTGGAACCCAAATATTACAGAGACTCTTTCATCTCCTTCTCTAACAAGTTTCTAAAATCAGTTCATTTTCATTATTTCCACATCAAACTTTTTCTACATCATACACAATTCTTAGTAGTTCACATCTTACACATCTTTCCTTCACTTGTTATGTCTTTCTAATTTTCCCAGTCTTGCCCCACTGTAGCATTTTTCATCCAAGTGCTTGTTTTGGATACTTACACAACACACAATATCTGAAAATTTGCTCCAGCTAACTTCTGCCAAGAACATGTATAAATAAACAAAATAAATGAAAGGCACAGTTCCAGAGAGTCCAGGGTCAATGACTGAGTATGCACATGCATTTGACTTTATGTAACTGCTAAATTAATTGCACTTCATTGTTACAATGTATGATCGCACATAATTTGAAAAAAATCCTTAAACCCACATTTCCTCAGAGTCTTTATCACAGTTTTTATCTTTCCACCAGGACCCTTTTATTGGATAGTTTCATTTTACACCACATGCAGATAGATAGATAGATAGATAGATAGATAGATAGATAGATAGATAGATAGATAGATAGATAGATACTGTAGATAGATAGATAGATAGATAGATAGATAGATAGATAGATAGATAGATAGATAGATAGATAGATACTGTAGATAGATAGATAGATAGATAGATAGATAGATAGATAGATAGATAGATAGATAGATAGATAGATAGATAGATAGATAGATAGATAGATAGATAGATAATGTAGATAGATAGACAGATAGATAGATACTGTAGGTAGATAGATAGATAGATACTGTAGATAGATAGATAGATAGATAGATAGATAGATAGATAGATAGATAGATAGATAGATACTGTAGATAGATAGATACTAGATAGATAGATAGATAGATAGATAGATAGATAGATAGATAGATAGATAGATAGATAAGATAAAGCATACAATTGACCCTTCGCTAAGCCCCGCCCTCCCTAGTTACTGTTGCTACGTCTGTCAAGCTTTCGCCCCTGGCTCGTCTATTACAGTGTGTATGCACCGGTGTCAGACATTCCCAATGAGATAATTAGTAATTTTTGGTTAACGTGAAATATCTGAGAGAGCAAGACAAAAGGGACTGCAGTATGCATTCGAGGGATATATCCACGACATAATATGCAACCGATTAGCGAATAATTTCATAAAAATTGAAGCTAAAGCCTATAGTCGCAGCAGCAGCGCCTCATACACTGACCATTCACATGGGAAACACACAAATCGAGGAACAGCTATGTTCGTGCACAGCAGGGTAAGTGAAATGTGAAAATAATCTAATAATTATAAATCAAACAGTTTATCCATACATTTTGTGGAATAACACTAACACCGGGAGAGCCGCGATCGGATTGGGTTAAAGTTACTCAGTCAGGGGTAACTTAGTAGGCCGTCGATTAACAAAATGCTGAAATATAATTAAAAGTATTTCAGTGAGCCTCCCTCTTGTCTTTAATCGTCTTATTTTACGTTAGAATATATGCAATATGAACAAAGAACCGTAATTATTTCCAACTTCCAAGCAATAGGTGTTTTTGTTAACCTGTCGACATGTAGTTGTTAATGGGGACTCACACTGCTTGATCCACGCACATCATTTCTCGCCTTGGCTTTTAGATTTTCGGGAAGGAAAAAAAATCCACTCCCCGTCCACACTTTAAGAATACCGGGTATCAGAATTGCACAATCCATACGCACAACGCTTCAGCATGTTTCCCTCGCTCGAAAGCTTGCGAGACCTCCCGAGCCTAGTTACGGTTGCTAAGACACAATTGGCCAGGGCGTGGCTTAGCGAAGGGTCATGCAATTCAATATTCAATCACAGAAGGAAATCCTCTTTGCAAGATGTGGAATAAATAAGATGTGGAGTTGACTTTTTTTTAATCAAATTTTGTGCTTGTCGGCCAGAAAGAGTCATGATTCACAAGATGCGAAATAAACATTTGGGTTTTTCATAAACCCTCACTCTTATAAGTCCTGCAAGTTCATGCGGGTCTCTGCGATTGAAAGAACCCTTTAAGTGATGGCAGTCATTCAGCAACAGCAGAAGAAAAACTCTTCACCACACAAACTCAGGCTGTGGGAGAATGTCACAAGTTATTTCAGCCTTTCCCAATTTAACAGCTGTGCCTTAAAGTGCTTTTACATTGTGATCACATCATACATGTAACAACTGGTTAAAAATCTCTTACATTAAAGCCTTTCAGATACGTTATTCAACTAGATGAAAAATACAATAATCAATCATTTCCGTGGGACATGTTTTGTCTCTTGCTCTATTATGCTGTCCATCAATAACACTAACATCTGTGAAATTAACCACATTAAATTCCAGTGAGCTGTGATGATTCTGTCCCAACAAACTCTAAGAGGCTTTGGTGAGGCACACAACAAGAATTGGTTTTGAATTTGTGGCAGGCAATCACCCCCCCCCCCCCCCGCTGTGCTGTGGGACGAGTCGGCCTCCACATGCGAAGCCCCCTGGTGTGGAGAGATGGACGACACACTTACCATCATTACTCTCTGCTCTCTACATTTCTGATTTTTTAAAATCTTCAACCCAAATGCACTGTTAATTCTCTGCTTTGAAGTACTTTCAAGTTAAGACAAATTCAAGGATTTACTGTTGGGAAATTTATTTTCTTTAAAATCATATTCATATTCATATTCATAAGCCACCAGAAGGAAAGGGATTTATGTCAAAAACACTGCCATGTTCTAGCATGCAGTGCCAGTCCAAAGTGAATTCACTACCTGTCCCTCATTATGGTGTACGGAGAGAATATTGCTTACAAACACAGACCTTATTGCATGTAGTCTGTTTTAAAAATAATATAGCATATGCAAAATAACATTATTATAAGAGTTTTTATTTATAATCTATTTATTTCTGTCTATAAACTCATAAGCAAAACCAAAAACACATTCCTGACACTGAGTATTTCACAAAGATTTCCCAGTGCATTATAAGATGAAAATGTTGAGGTTGCCTAAGCTTTTATTTTCTGACGCTTTTAGCTCATCTATGTGGTGTTTTTATGCTTTGAGACAAACCATGTGTAAATTCATAAATCACACTGAGTATTTTCTCCTTAAAACTGCAGTGAACCAAAGATAGTCTCAAAAACACGGTTTGAAATCGCTGGTGTTTCTGACGTCACAAACTACCTTCAGACTACCTTCATAGTTACCTTCAAACTATCTGAACCAATCAGATCAACGTGTGATCGTCAACGAGTGGATCTCTGAGCTGAGTGAGTGAGTGGAGGCGGGGCTCATTTGCATATTCATAGAACCGCGCATACTAAATGAGGCAAGGGTGTAGAGTAACATTCAAGATATTTTAAGGCATGACGAATTTGTTTTAAATAAAAAAAAAAACGTTTAAATATTTAATTTTGGTGATCAAAAAATGAGTTTTAGGGGATACAATTATTGACTACAGGGGGACTTTAATAATTTTAAGGCAATGGGTTTCCTCACTTTTTGCAAATTAAGTCAAATTATCACTTTTTACAGTGTACACATTACGCAAATATAGGCCTATACTTGATTGCAAACTGAGTGTAACGTTTTCAGACACTTAATTGCAATTAAATTAAAATGTAAATTGACCCACCTAAGCACTTTCATGTCATTTCTTTTGAAACTTGTATGTCATGTAGGCCTATATATAATTTCAGTGCTGGGTTACTGATCACATGTAATCTGGATTACTGTCACATTTAGAGTTTGGTCATGTTTAAATTTTGCCTTTTCTGTTCATGTCTGTTTCTAGGTTAGTTTTCTTGTTCTGTTAATTAGGTTTCTCTGCCTGTTAGTCTCCTAGGTTACAAATGATTTGATTAAATTGTCACGTGTTTCACGCTTCTTTGATGTCTATTTAAACCCTGTGTGTCTTTTAGTTCATTGTAAATTCTACGCCGTGTTAAGTTGGTTGTTCTCTTCCTGTTCTTGAGTGTTATGTGATGATTTGAGTTTGTTTCCTCTGCACTTCAGCTTCAGATAAAAACAGATCATGTTTCGTCTCGGCTGCAATCAAAACGTGACAATTGCGTAATCAGATTCCAAAATTAAGTACTTGTAGTTAGATTGTACATTTTAAAATACTTGTAATCAGACTGAAGTTTCTTTATTGATAACCTGATTACATATTGTTTACTCAATGGCAGTATATCATTTATAATTTATTGGTTCTCCCTAATTCTTTTTTTTTTTTTCATGTTTAAAATTTCCTTTTAAAAATGATATTACTTATATACATATGGAAAGTCTTCTAGTTTTGTGAAATTGCACACACAGTCCAGTCACATATAGTCAGGTGGCTATAATTACAAGGAAAACTGAGCGTTTCTGCATTTACAGAAATCATTTAACTTTTAAGGAGTGTTTCATTGCATATTGAATCCAGTGGCGTCCAAAGGGGGTGGGGGGGGGGGGGGGGTCTCAAGCCCCTGCCCCTTTTGTCTCAAAATGTATTGTGCCCTTTTCTGATAATTGTAAATAATAATTATTATTATTATAAATATTATAATAAATAAAAAAACACACACACCCTTGCCACTAACAATAATAATACAAACAAATATTATATTAAAAAAAAATTTGGCGGAGAAGTGGTAGGCGGAGTTTCCTTTGCAGCGCCTCATACGCATTTAAAGCTCCAGTAGGTAGCTTTTGTAAACAAATATTTGTTAAAACTGTCATTATGTCCTGACAGTAGAAAATGAGACAGATAATCTGTGGAAAAAATCAAGCTCCTCTGGCTCCTCCCTGTGGTCCTATTGCCATTTGCAGAAATACACCGCTCCCGGTCAGAAACAACCAATCAGAGCCAGGAGGAATGTCTTAGCAGTGTCAATCACGCTCGTGTACGCGCTGATCACCCCTCTCTTGCACAGCGCGAGCGCGTACTGTCGTTCGTGACTCTCGTGTTCGAACTCGTTCATCCAAATGAACGAATCTTTTTTCGAGTCATTTCGTTCATTCAACGAACGAAATGACTCGAAAAAAGATTTGTTCATTTTGAACGAGTCTTTTTTGGAGTCATTTCGTTCATTCAACGAATGAAATGACTCGAAAAAAGATTTGTTCATTTTGATGAACGAGTTCGAACAGGATCACGAACGTGCATCACAGAACAGAGCAAGGCGAGCATTTGTGCTTATAAAACTTAAAGTTTTGTATTTATTTTTGAAATGACCGACCGTTTCGCTAGATAAGACCCTTATTCATCGTCTGGTATCGTTTAAAGCCCTTTGAAGCTGCACTGAAACTGTCATTTGGTCCTTGAAACGTTTGTGTCCTATTGAAGTCCATTATATGGAGAAAAAGCCTGGAATGTTTTCATCAAAAACCTTAATTTCTTTTCGACCGAAGAAAGAAAGACATGGACATCTTGGATGACATGGGGGTGAGTAAATTATCAGCAAAAGTTTTTTTTTAAAGTGAACTAATCCTTTAACGTTATCTTACTAGCTATTTATAACTTATAGAAAGAGTGCAACGTTATAAAGTTACATGTATTGCAAAATACATAATGATTTGAGGACCAAGTTTGTAGTCAAAGTATGGGCAGGCCATAGTCAATGTAAAGCATATTGTTGATGTTTCGTCCCTATTAGTGAATGTTCCATAACTGTTTATAATCCGCCGTCATCGGTGGTCCTGCTTAAGGCCTCATTATGCTTCTGCGTCAACTCCACGGCGTAGCTACGCCGTCACTCCTACGGCGTCGTGGCCGTTTTATGGTTCTGCGTCAGGTTGCGTTGCATCGCGGTGCATCTGACCAATCACAGCCCTTGCGGTCTGCGTCGCCTCGACGTGTAGTTACAATTTTTTGGAGGTGCACGTCGAGCTACGGCGGAGGGGTCGGAGAGGGGTTCGCGTCGACGCAGAGGGGTCTGCGGGGGTACGCCGTCGATTTGACGCAGAAGCATAAAACAGGCTTTACTAGTCTGCGCGTTCAGGGCAGGCTCCGCTGTGGGGGAAGGGCTGTGGAGGGAGGGCTGTAGTGCAGCAGAGAGCAAGGGGGTTGGACCTGGAAGTTGTGCTTTTTCAAATTTTCAGGCTAAGTCAACATTTTCTCAAAACTCCCTACTGCAACTTTAACGGTTCTGGTACGCACTACGCAGCAGTTCGCGCGAGTCTCTTCAAACGAGCAGCAGGGAACGTTTAAGCTAATACGGAAAATTACATTTATCCTACCATCACCATGCTACTCTAAAAGTTGCTGCAGGATGCGAGTTATTCTTAACTACAATAAAAGTATAACTCGATTTCAGACGCATTCTGAGTGACAATGTCATTCGTTTTTTATCCAAGGAATAAAAGTGCAAGGGGAAATACATCTAACAGTTAGTTTAATGAAATCTTAAGTCCATGTCCAACTCTAAATTGTAAGGAACTTATATCTTTGATTTCATAGTTTTACAATAAGCTTTACACGCTTTACAATAAGGTTCATTTGTTCATTACTCATGTATGAACTAACATGAACTAACCATGAGCAACACATTTGTTACTGTAGGCTATATCTTAGTTAATACTACAACTGTTAATTGTTTATTCATGTTATGTCACAGTCAGTGCATTAACTGATAACAAATACAACTTTTGATTTGAATGTTTTAGTAAATCCTGAAATTAATATTAACTAAGATTAATAAATGCTGTAGAAGTGCAGTACATTATTAGATCAGTTAACTAATGAAACCTTATTGTAAAGTGTTACACGGTGTTTCATACATATAATACATACATTAAATTTACAACATCAACAAAACTAAAAATTAATTTTCCATAATTACCTTCTTGATTCTTACTGTTTTGTTTGGTAAAGTAAATAATATTTAGTAATATTATCATAATTTCCCTATTTTAAATTGATGTGTTATGTATTCTAATAATTGTATCAACATATTTTCTTAGAATGCCAAGGAAAGAAAGAATAAAAACAAAAAAAATCAAGAAGTAGTAATTTTTTTTTATTTAGTGCCCTTTTTGGTCCCTCCGCCCCTGCCCCTGAGGAGGTCTGTGCACGCCACTGATTGAATCAGCTCAACACATTAATTATTATTGGAATTATCACTCAGTGAGTCATTTAACCATGCATTACTGTCTTTGGAAGGCTTTTTTCTTCTTTCAAACACATTTTTTATTATTATTTTTAATATTTAAAGTTTTTTAAAAAAAAAATTATTAGCTTTTCTGTGGAAACCCCCTGCAATTTCTCTACAAACCCCAGTCTGGGAAACCCTGACGTAATGTTTTATGCACTTTTCTTTCTCTTATATATCAATATGGTGCAATACTATCCTATTCAATTCAATGTGATAAATGAGGTAGGTCAAAAGTAATCTAAAAGTAATCCAAAAGTAGTTTGATTATATTACCTATGAAAAAATGGTGTAATGTAATGGATTATGTTACTACCTACAACTTTTGTAAACTAAGACATTTTTTTAAAGAAGAAGAGTGACATAGAAGACACTTGGAAAGAGGTGAGTAGATGAAATATCCACATAAAAAGGCTCAGAAGGTAAAGATAAATTGACCTGCATCAGTCAGGATGAGTCTATGAACTGTAATTCTGGCCATTCAGCAAACAAGGTGTCCATATGGCGTATGATGTCCCAGTATCCACAACCAAATAATCTGTCTTAAATGAATAAGGCTCAGTGCTTACAGTGATCAGATTAACTCCGCCGGCGTTTTCTAAACCTGTATTAATCCCTGTAATCCTCAGCAGTTTCACTGCCAAGTGCTTTAATCCTTTAGCCACCAAGTGAGGAAAATTCGAAAGTAGCCATGAAGACATAAAATTCGGTTCTGTCCATCATTCCAACTTTCATAAACAGGAACAAATACCTAATCAAGTTTATCTCTGTTGTGCATGGATAAGGAACACATCCCAAAGTTTTAAGATAATCAAGCTTAAACCTTAATAATAAAGCTAATAAAGCTAATCAAGAGTAGTGTGTTGTTGAGATACCATATCACTATTAGCATAAAAATAACACCTGGTGCATCCTGCAAATTTCACCACACAAATAACGTGAAATACACTAGAGGAGAGTAATAATTACCAATGCATTTTAAAAAGGATGTAATACTACTAAAGTGAGCAGTGCATGGTGAGAATTATACCTAATATCCTGATCAAAACCCTTGATTAAATATAATAGACCTACAAGACAACATTTTCATTACATTTCTTTACAAAACAGAACATTTATTAGGAGAAATCAGTCTTCTGTGCACTATCAAAAAAGGACCATAAAATAATGTTTTTTTAAAGACAATTTTAATAGCATGTAAATACTGTACCATATCATGCTGTACCATGTTCTGTAAATCAGTAAATCTGCCAGTAGATGGAGCTCTTCTAAGAGACTGTTTCCACAGCTGATCTGACAATGTGTTGCATTTGTTTCTATCAAGTCTAAAAAAAGGGTAGAGGACAAAAAAAAAAGGCTTTCCAGTAAAAAATACAATAAAAATAATTTAGAAAGAATATTTAAAATATGAATGTTGGTTATTAGCATCTGAACCACACTGAAAAAAAAAAAAAAAAAACAATATCTAAAATGTACTTTTTATGTTTTTTTGCACGTACATATTTTTTAAAGTAAATGTCACATATGGAATTAAGTAAAATCTACTTAAGCTAAATTAAGTAAAATTAAGTACATTTAACTTCGCCGGTTAAAGTTTGAGTATACTTGGCTTAATTCAGTGTAATATTGTTTGAGTAAAACGTACTTGAAACAGAGTATTGTAAAGTTAACTTCAGCTATGTTTTAAAGTGGATGCATGGTTTATTTAGAACATCTAAGTAAATATAGCCTAGAGTAGATATTGTGTTGACACATAAATAATACATAATAAAACAGCTGGTAAACAGTGAAAAATGCAACCTTATTAATTATGCATGCCCCAGTGCATTATGGGGACTAATTTTTATAACGTTTATATTTCCTACAAGCTTAAATTGAGTACTAATATAGAATTTACATTGTTTTTTTTTTTATTCTTGCCTGAACTAACTTATTCAGGTAGAAATTACATTCATTTTTTCTGCATTTTTATCAGTGCAGTTTAAATAGTATTTGGAAGCCTGTGATCAATTATTTCAACTGGCAAACATCATATGACAAGAGTGTGAGTGAACGCAACATAACTTCTGTCATTAACTATACAGACTAAAATGCAAGTATGTGACATTGATTGTGTGTTTTTTTAATTCAAGAAGTTGAGTGTTTGCAACTGGATGCCTTAATGTTCCACCAGAGATGTTTAACAAATCAAAGTTTATACATTTAAGGTAGGCTAAGTCTTAAATTATGTTTTAAAAGTAGCCTATAGCTATATTGAAAACAAAAGGTTTAAAAAAGAGATCACCTTATCAATGTTTATAGGTAGATCTTTTGTGAGGTATTTAATTATTATTATTATTTTTTTAAACTTTAAAAAATCTGAACTAAATCCTTAAATTGTTCAAATTAGCCTATAAAGAGATTGGGGGACAATACAAAACCCATTCCAGGCTTTTGTGATGACCATGTCAAATGAATCCTGATCTCTTTCAGATCCAGTGTCGGTTTTTCCAGGTTCCTATCTGAATTCCTGCTCTCTTTCTCTCTCTCTCTGAGATCAGTGAAAAAATATCTCCAACCGTCCGGACTCTCTCTCTCTCTCTCTCTCTCTCTCTCTCTCTCTTCACCTTTGCACATTATGTCTGCACTGACGCCTCTCATTTCGCTATTCTCCAACTCGGCTTTGGTTTAATCTGGCAAATATGGATTGACTTTGATTTTACTCGGTCGCCTGTTGAAGTTTTGAAGCGGCGGATCGTGTCTCTGCTCTACGAGCTTCATGTTTCCTTCGGCAACTTTCGGAAGTAACTCGTTCCGGATGCGTTGTTCACACTATTGAACTGATCCGTGCGCGCGATCAGGGGGATTTTAAATCGGGATCGTGTCCGAGGCTTTCCACACTTCTTTTATTCGTGTTTAAAGTGATGGCGGAGCGGGGAGCCCGGCTGCTCCTCTCTCTTTTCTGCCTCACGATCACTCTTTCACATGCTGAAAAAGGTAAGTCTGAGATTAAAGAGCATTAAAACTTTCTGCGGTGCGACCCGCTGCCTGTTTCTCTTGAGCGTGAAATGAGTGTGTGACTATTTTCATCTGAACCAACTTGATTTCATCTAGTTCATCGAACACACACCGTTCAGATAGCCTCATAAATCAAAACATATGCGAAATATCTCACATGTTTGCTCCGGAAAGGGTTATTTACTGCAAAGGTGTGTTCTGCATTAACACATTTTCACCTGAAAGAAAACCCCATTCCTTCATCAAATGGAAGCAAGTAAATTATCCTAAATCTCGTTAATTATCATGTATGTGGAAATCAGTGTTTTTTCCACGCACTGTTGGAGTAGGCCTATATATGCTGCTTAGACACTGTCTCTGTAAGAAATTGCATCTTTTTCATCATAATCCTAGATATTTTCCTGTAAAGTTGCTAGAATGCGAATAGTGCAGTTGATTTTGACCGCACACTTGAAAGAAAAGAGAAAATTAATTTTATATACCATCTTTATTTTGGTGTGTGTAGAATTCTGGGCTGAACACATGAAAATAAATAAATTGCTTGTAACCAAGCAGAAAAC
Source organism: Gila orcuttii (assembly GCA_026230005.1). Taxonomy (NCBI): domain Eukaryota; kingdom Metazoa; phylum Chordata; class Actinopteri; order Cypriniformes; family Leuciscidae; genus Gila; species Gila orcuttii. Next base: position 67,497,940 of record JAPDVR010000001.1, on the reverse strand, counting down.
ACACCTAGGACAAAATAAAATAAAATATTGCTGATGAATATAATGCTGTCTTTACCGAACTGAAGCGGCATATAACCAGAAAGTATGCCTTAATGCTGCACAGAGGTGGCATGAATTTACACTGCCATTGCAATATCTGTAATATTCCTATGAAACTATTTTTAAAATAAGAATATGAATATAGGTAGGCTAGCCTACATGAATACTTAACATGATGAAAATGGCAAAGTTTAAGACTGCACTTCATTTACACAGAGCCAAAGCAGCATCAGAGGTGGCTTTGATGCAGGGTGAGAGCTACCTTTTATTTTTTTATTTTTTGGTAAGGTTTTATTTGCCATTGCATTCTTGCACATAATATGGAATATATTGCACAGAAAACGGACCTGTGTAAATATGCCTTTAGAGAAATGGGTATTTTTGCTTCAGAGTATAGAAACTGAATCTTTTGTTAGTTTATTAATCATCTTTGTTCATAAGGTGCACATTTAATTTGCACGATCATGCATCATTTAACTCTTTCATTGGTATTGGCAACATGTTTCCACTAGTTTGTGCTTGTTTATTAGGCTCACGTACGATGAAAGCAGGCCGTAGTGGAGTTTGCGGCTGGGCTGTCTTGCGTGCAGAGGCTGATGAAAGCTGCTCTGCTGCATGAAAAGCAATGTGCTGTGGTGAAAAATCACAGGCTTTGCTGGAGATCAGTACAAAAGAGAGGAATGGGGGGCTGGGTGGAATGGGCAGACTCTGTCTGGAAAGTAATAAAACCAGGAGATTAAGGGGGGAACAGGGAGTTCCTTTGGGAGTTTTGATTGATTCCAGAGAATTGGACCTACATGCGGAGAGAGAGTTTCAAGTTACTAATTGTGGGGTCCCCTTCTCAAAATATGTGTTTATTTGAAACATATTTTTTGAGGTCCCGAAGCACACAAATGCGAACCATAAGCAGTTTCGTGAAGATTGTCACCTACATCTCGCCGATAACAGCATTCCAACTTTTCGTTGTTCTGGAAAGGATATGGGCATGTCTTGAAGTTGTTGTTTTTTGGGGGGAAAAAGTTGTCATTGCATCCAATTTGCATCCCATCTTATCTGCATAATCCTGCTGGAAGAGAACTGTGCTGATGGCTTCCCTGCGGACAATGTAAACAGCATGCTAAACTGTATAAACACCCTCACTACCTTGTCTGCAACCACTCAGCGATGTAAGAGATCTGCTTCCTTCAGAGGCCTTCATCGCACTACATTGCACAGACCTAAGCAAGACCTGAACAAAAGGACAGTGTTGTACTAACATGGGTGGCGTTTTTTTTTTTTTCTGTTCTGTAGGCTATGTACCTGGTTAAGTTGAGTTAGGCCTGGTTTCACAGACAGGGTTTAGATTAAGCCAGGATTAGGCATTAGTTCAATTAAGGCATTTAAGTAGGCTAGCTTTTATAAAAAAAAACATTACTGGTGTGCTTGAGACAAAACAATGGGATAGATATATTTTAAGATAAACAGACGGGATTTAAACTTTGTCGGCTGAAGACCCAAGTTTGGTTTGAAGAGGAAAAACGTACCAAGCACAATGTTCTCTAACACAAACTGAGACACTGAGTGCGTGTTCAGGAAGTTTAATTACCCAAATTAATTTACCCAAACTTAATTTTCAAATTTCATTAAAGTGTAAAAATGTAATATTGGTGCATAGCTGTTATCAGTTTTTTTTTTTTTTTTTTTACAAAAAAGCTATATGGCAACTTGTATACTAACAGAGTGCTTCTTTTGTATGGGTTGTGTTGTATTTTTGCTTATTTACAGTATCCGGAGAGAGATATTTTAATCCTAGATAAATGGATGCCTGTTTTTGGAAATATTCCATCAGCGCAATAGCTTGTTTGGTCATATAGCGGTCCATTGCATTATAATCATTATCCAAAGTCATCATTACTGTTGCAGCTGCATGTTTTCAGATGTCAGGGAACAAAGAGGATCAATATCACAGTAGCAAATTAAGTATTGTCAGCAATTGAATCTCGCTGGAAATAGGGCGTCACAATAAGCTCCAGCTGAGAGATCTAGCCTTCGATGTTTTTTATTAACTTAGATGGACAATGGGCCCTTGGCTAATCGCCTAATGTGCAAATGAAGGCTTGATAGCAGCCTGTAAAATGGATTATGATTGATGGAGTTATTTGTTTATTGCACTAGCTGCAAAAGTGCTGGTTAATAATTTGACCTCATATTTGTCAACATTTGATTTGGGTTTCTTTGTGAGAGAATCACACCCTTTCAGTGTCCTTGTAATAAGCAATATTGCAGGGTATGTTTGGAATGGCTTTCTATTTACTATTTCATATTTCATATTACATATTGCTTTGAATGGAATGGAATGGATGATGTTCTACTTTTGCCAAAATAAGGAGGTTGCGTATTATACCAGAATGCAATGCACTCGACATGACCTTCCATTTAGAAAGCAAAAAAAAATAAAATAAAAATTGTTTCTTGACTCATCAGATCAGACAGTGAAATGACTAAAAATTTTAGGCTAAAATAGGCATATTTTGTTTCTGATGAGTGAATGTCACATAGTGAGATCATCTGGCAACAATATAGCATGCTACAGTTTGAGATGTTCAGTGTTGCATGCTGTTTCAATTATTGTTTAAAGCAATATTATATAAGCAGTATGTAAGCTCAGATATTCCATTCCCAGCTGGCCTTGATTGACTGTGTCAGGAATCCTTAACGTCAGCACAGACTATTCATCAGCATTTCTTTTGTTTGGTGGCCTCTAAATTGAGGTGTGAATGGTTAGAGCTACTTGTGAAAATTTGAGTCCGTTTATTGAAATGGTGAGCTTCTGCTGTATGAGATTATTGGAAAGATTTCAGGCCAACCCTGGTCAATTCTGCTCCATTACCATCAGTAGTGTATCATTATGTTACTGAGTGCACTATTTTAGTGTAGCATTTGAGAAAATGACCAGTCTACGCAAATACACACGAGGTAGCGGATTGCTTTTTGTTGTTGTTGAAGGAATTCCGATGAAATGGTCATACCTAAGGAATGTTTGCTGGTCAACACCCTCATTTGGGATCTGAGTGGTTGCCTTTCCCAGTGGATCTCTCTTTGCGGGTGAAATCTCTTGCCAGCCTCAGCAGCTGGAGAAGATTATGATGCATATGTGATATGATTGCTCGTGCTCGGTGAAGTGAAGCAAAATCCAAATAGAGCTTCTGATAAGCCAGTTTGTAGTGTCTCCCTCTTGGTGTGATTGTTTTGGCCCTAGCAAATCTAGATTTATTCTAATAATAAATGGTATTTAAATAGCTCCAAACAAACAGTGCTGTTAATAGTTCTTATACTTAAACAAACCCCTTCATTTAAACTTTAAATTGCTTTCTATAGACTCAAATCATAATCCAGTATTTGGTATCAACTGATATATGCAATTATGCATGCTCATATTTGTACATTTCCTTTGCATCTATAGGTTATCTTTTAAAACACAAAAAATTTAATAACACTATTAAATATTTTTTTTTTAACTGATTTCAAAATTAATATCCATTTGTGATGCCTAAATTTACTAAATTTTATTTCTAGTGTTATGATTTATGATATAATAATGTTTTATTATTGTTAATATTTCCATAACTCTCAAAATAATTGGTTTGAGTAGGGCAAACTTAAATTAAACAAATTTGTGCAAACTACTTTTATGAGTATGTAGAACTTTTGAGTTCACATTTTAAGTGATCTGAATTATTATTTTTTTTTTAGTTAAATGAAAAGGAAGAATAAAGGCTTTTACACGCTGCAGTCATTGGAGAAAAAAACATGATTTTCTCAGCTTGTTCTTAAAATTTTTTTTATGAAACTTACCCACATTCAAGTGTGGTTAAAAAAAATAATGCATGAAGCTAGAATGAAATGTTTTTATTTTATTTATTTATTTTAAAGCAGAGGCTCTGTTCTTTCTTTCTCTATTCTTTTGCTTGTTCAGATATTCATACAACAAAATATTCTGGAAAAGAGTATTTTCTGAGTATCTGAAAAGTATCAGATACTCAGAGTATCTAGAAAATTATTAAAAATGCTGGCGGTGGCTGGCAACTTTTTTCAAAAATACGGGCGGGAAAAGAGTTAATATCAGTGGATCGCTTAACTAGAAGGAGGTCCCGAGTCAAATGTAGGGCCCGAAATCATGATGGTGAACCATTAAGTGACCCAGAATGCAAATTACTGAGTTTTCACAATTCTGTTTAGCATATTTCACAGTCATTACCATACCACGGATATCAAATGCTGAACAAGAGCAAATATGAGCTCTCGATTGGGGGAAAGCATTTTTTCCATGTGGTAAACTGCATGTGGCTCTGATCACTGCTCAGTCCAACTGAAACCCATTTTCTGCTGACCCAAATTGTTCAAATGTTAAGCATTCGTTCTTCTTTCTGACCATGCACTGCCATGTTAATTAGTATTTTTCTCTCCATATCCTTCTTTGCTGCTATTTAAGCTGTCATGAAATGAGGTCTGCTTTCTTTATGGCCTTTTTTGCAGCATTTCAGTTAATCACGAATCGTGAAAGTACCAGTTGTTACAGTCTCCACACACCTGCCGAATATGCTGACAAGCTAACTTGTTTCCCTTTTATTTGGTTCCCCGTTCTCACAGAAAAGGTTATATGTGAGTAATGGTAGCATGAACTGATATCTGTGCCAAGCATCCCGGCAGACTAAAGCTGTTGAAGCACCCTGTTGTTGTTGCTCATTGCTTGAACGCTGATGACGGGCCCTACGTTGGCCCTTCCCTCACGGCTCTGTATAAAGGTCTCATAGTGTGGCCTGTGGAAGTATCACTGAAGACGGATTGTGAATAAGCTCAACGTCACTGCCAGTCTGCATTAACTCGGCTTGTGGCTCTTGGCAGCTCAACTTTCGCTTAAGATCTTCTCGACACGCCATCCTGCGGTTTGCTTCTGGTTTATCGCAAAGATCCAGCAAGAACTCGCCATACCTTTCTGCTCGAAAAGCAAACACTCCTTCATTTGCTTATTAACCAAGGAAGTGTGGAAAATGGAACATTAAACACTGCATTTTTTCTTAAACTAGTAACCTATTTTCCATACCTCACTATCTTTAAAGCTGTACTTCATCTGGAAATTTTACATTAATATCATTTACTTGGTTCAAAATCCATATAGCTTCCGCAAAACTTGAGTAATTTATACTTATTTATTTTCTATTACAATGAATGTGAAGTGGAGCTTTCAAGCTTTGAAAAACAATCCAAGATTTTAAGTAACTAATGACTCAAACTTGAGTTTGTTTATCATTTGGCTTCAGAAGGCTTGGAAAATATAGCAAGAATTGAATGGACCACGATTATGTTTCTTTTGAATTAGCATTTTGCACATGAAGCTTGAAATCTGTCCTGATTCGTTGAGATTAAATTGAAAGGGCGAACAAAACAAGCTTCACTTGGTCATTGAAAAGAAATATACATAGAATTTATTCACCCATGTTCACATTCATAAATGTGAGTGTTTATTTGACAAATAAAAGCAGGATTTGTCAAGGTTTTCACTCAAATGTTTTTTAAGAGGTTTTTCCTGAATATGTCTGTTACAATGCATGTTAATTATGTATTTCATAACATGAAATGAGTACAGAATCTAGCCTAGGTTACATCATGTGCTGTAAATACGGTATATCCTGGCTGAAATGAGTCTTTGACAGGTCTGAGGTAGATTGAGTTCTGCTCTTTATGTGTTCAGTCCTGAATCTTTGCAGAGATAATGGATTTCAGAGAATCATAAGGAACTGTGCATTACTTAACTTCCATTGTATTGAACATTATGGACAGTTATTGTATATATTTACATTTTCTCTGCATTTTTATGAGGTAAGTCAGTTTGGGGGATTTTGTTGTGGGAGGTTGCATTTATAACTTGTAGGTGGTCTTGCAGCTGCAGTGCATGCAATATGAGATATAAAGAATTTCCTCCCAATGGTTAGGAGTGACGGGAATGATGGACACCAGCTGCCCTGGGTCCCTGACCTCGAGATTTGACCTCTGACCCTGCGATGGATAAATGCAGCTGGAGAAAAAAGCCAGGAAAAAAAGATAAAGCAAGAAAAGCATCTGCAGAGTAGGCTTGACATTCCTTCACTGATTCTTGGACACGTGTCACATGATCCCAGCGAGCGTGGCCGGATGGGGGGGGGGGGGGCATCATTAAGGGGAGGCCAGCTGTTACTGTATATGCCTAATGAGCGCTTTTATGGAAAAGACTTGATGAACACGCACATTTGACCGGCTACCTGCGGAATAAGTACGCCTACAGAATCAAAAAAAGTTGCCTGAAATGAACATGATTTTTTTTCTCCTTTATCTAACTTTTAATTAGGTTTTTTTTTCTGATTTAATTAGTGATTTACTGTTGGAAAGTTCTAAACGCACCTGAGTGTGCAACACAGACTGTATCCCTGTCTTTACATTATAACAAAATGTTACAAACTGTTGTTAATTTGTGATTGTTCATACACTTGAATTATTGTAATTATCACCTTTTTGCTCTAGAGTATATTTAGGTAACAAATATTGTAGTAGTTAGTGCAGGATTAGGTTAGTCTGCTTTTTCAGCAAGTAAGAGTGTAGTATTTTCAACAGTTTAACACATTTACTTTTTAAATCCATTCTGCAGAATTTAATGCAGATTGCTTGTGGGACTAGGAATGAGTAATCACTGCTATACACCAATGCAAATGTGCCCCATTTCTCTTATGTCCTCGAAAAAGAAGCAAATGAGCTATTTGGCTAGATTAAAGAACGCCTTTTTGCAAAGCGGAGTGAAAACCTTCCTGGGATTCTTTTATTCACAGATTTTTTTTTCTCATTTCTGTTGTGTCTCACCTTATAATAAGGCTTGATATTGGTAATTTGACCATTTTGGAAAATATAGTACAGGCCCATTATGTTCATCAAAAAGCAATTACAGGAAGCCACTATTGCAGGACAAGTTTAAGTATGGTAATTATACGAACTCTACTTATATCTTCTGTTTCTCACTTCTAGACGTTTACACAATCACCCACTTCATGTGAATTAAGCAGAATCGTGTACACAATAACTTTATGATTGGATAATTAGCAGTTGCAATCAGATGATATCACAGTCATTACCATTTCTCATCTTTTGAGTCATCTTTTTTGGGGCAAAATAAACACTCGTGGACGTTGAGCTTGAAAGATTGCTTCACTGAGGAATTCCTAATGGATAATACTATTCACTGAGCAGTGGACCGGGCCGTCCCACCCACACCACCCCAGTTCATAGTCTTACTGTCCCTGTCTGCATTCCCAGCATGGCTGGGCCAGTAATTCACAATCAGGGTGGTGTCGCATATTGCTTGCCGAAAAGAGGGGGGTCAAGGGTTCAATTGCTCCCCCTGGGTAAAGCCTTAGATACATAGTGACTGTACGGCTGCCCCACGCTGACTACAGTGGTAATTAATTTCTAATGAGGGCTGGACCGCTCGCTTGTGCCATTCTGCATTGAGCCCACGGGCTCCAGACGTATTCTTCCATGCCCCATTTGTTTAAAGAGTTTGTAATATTCTCCAGGAGGTCAACAGTTTCATTCCGCTTTATGCTGTCTAATCTTCTCCAGTAATTTCTTCTAGTAGCTTTTCAACACTTCTATTTTGATGAGATCACAATATTGCGATATGAAAAACATTTGTCTTTTTGGTCTTACTGTGTGAGATGAGATGGAAGTTTTTCACTTAATCCTGGTTCTAGTTCAATAAACCCATTCTAGTTTAATTCTCTATTTTTTTTTTTAATAAAGTTATGCTCTTTATGCCTCATTTCATTGCTCTTATAGTGGAAGCATGCCTTCAGCGCATTCAAGCAGTTTTAATGAAATTCGGTGACTTGTGTATTGTGGTTTTGGGTCAGTGCTGAAGCGGCTTGTATTGATAACATTTCCTGAAAAGAAACTATTCTGTGAAATACAGGAAGCCATTAGGAAGTCTGAGCCTCACATCTATCTGCTGCCAGTAAACAGTGACCAGCTCCCTGTGTTAACTGTATGGATGAGCCTTAGTGCTCGTGAAGATCATTTTGTTGTGAAATTTGTTGGTTATTTATGCAATGTTTTTCTTAGTAGTGTAATACACACACACACACACTATACCGGTGGAGCTGGGGAAGGTGGAGGGTTCCTGAAAACATGCTACACTGCAAATGCTGATTTGTATTTGAAGCAAGTATTTGAAGGTTGAGCAGCGAGCTCGTTGGCTATTGATGATGCAGGAACCAATCAGCTGTGCCCTATAGAGAATGATGTGATTGCAAGCAGATTGAGTTAAGAACCCATCAGCCTGTGCCATCTAGATTTCCATGACAGTACTTTGTATTTATACAAAAACAGGAAATAAAATCTGTTTAAAGGGCTGAAAACATTGATTGAAACAGTTAACGTTTCTATGCTGACATATTTTTCCTGTGTCAGCATCTATTTTGTGTGCACAGTAGAGGTCTTCATGGGTCCAGTTGGATCCGAAAACCTGAGGCCCGACCTTAAGGTGATGATACACAGGGCAACTTTTTAAGCAATGTTGCTGGGCAATCTTGCCGAGCGATTGTTGCATTGAAAATGGGCAATAAATTTCTATCTGGATAATTTAGATTGGTCGTGGGCCCTGCTTCTCACCTGGTTGCCTGTTGACGGCAACATTGCCCAGAAACATTGCTCAAAAAGTTGCCCTGTGTATCATCACCTTTAGACCGTAGTTGGGGTTGCTTAAAATGACCAAACCCTCCAGGATACTGGTGTGGGTATTTGCTTCCTAATAGTAACATTAAAATAAATTTGGGTTAAACATGGGTTAAAACGTAGCTAATAAATGTTACGAAGAAGGGCCAGAGAATGGATTTCATCTACAAATAAGGTAGGATGATAGGCATCATTTAAAATCTACTCCTGGTGTTTCTTATTTCTCTTATCTGATTTTGGTTTGTGTCATCTCCGGTTTTGAAAGTCACCGCTCGCCACAGGGATGCAGGCTGTGCGGACATCGCTGCTTTTTACATTCGGCTCCAGTCGGGTTTGAAAAATATTCGGGTTGGACTCGGGTTTAATTTAATTGGGTTTGTCTCGGGTCAGGTTTTTCTTTTTTTTTTAAATCGATTTATGCACGATGGGTTCGGATAAGAAGTGATTCGGGTCGGGTACAGATTTTAAGCCCTGAGAAGACCTCTAGTGCTCAGCGTAAATAAGCTACCGCAAAATATTGAGAGCCGGCACGTTGCCGAAGAACTTTACTACGACGACTGGTTTATCCCCTGTGGACACGACTCCCTGAAAAGCATATATAGCTTACACAATTACCTAGATTGAATTACCAAATCTTATGTTTGGTTTAGGTTTTGGTTTCAGTGATTCAGTAAAAAAAATATTTTGTTGGTATCATTCATATATGTAGCAAAGACAATGCGGGACTTACATGCAAAAGTATTAATAAAGCTTTCAGTTAATACTGCTTTTGGAACATTTCATTTAGATTCCCATCATATTTTCTGACATTTTTTTAAAAATAAAATTATAATAGTTTTCAATCTCAAGTGGTTTCTCTTCAAAATTTGTTAATATCACTTCACCAGCCTTTCACAGCAATTGTATCATTTTTTTGGGACTGATGTTCAATTCAGCCTTTAGTCTTTCAATATTGTAGAGATTCTAGAGTCGGGATAATTAAAGTGTGCTTGGAGCGATGATCTCCAGAATGAGATTTTCCCAATATAAACCTTTGTTCATTTCCAATGCTTTGCTCTGCACAGATTGATTTTGGCTCCTCGACGAACTCTGGAACTCATTCAGGTTGTTGTTATTGAACCCTTGTAACTGAATTACTCAAGGTAAACCTTTCCTAATATAATTTCAAAGCTTTGCCGTCCATTTTCATCTGGCGAGTTCCCTCTGCTAATGAACAAGTAAATGTGACCATTAAGGTTGTGTGTTTCTGGTGAATGGTGAATACAAAAAAAAATGGATGTCGTCTACTTGCACTGGGTTTCTTCATCAACAGAAATGTTATACGGAGCATTGATCACCCATGAAATCGCATATCGCCAAACATCACTCCAGAATCTCAGTGGAAAATTGACTAGCAGTTAAGTGGTTTTGGAGATGTGCTGTATTGGGCCCCTGAGAACCTCGGTGATGCTTCGCTACGTCTATCCCGTTGTGCGGGGCTCCTATTTGAATTTCAATCAGCACTTGATGTGTTGTTATGTGAAGGAATGGGGGATGGAGGTGAGGTGGAATATGTGGCGTGACCAACGGAGACTCATTTGAGGCTCATTTGTGTCCCAGGAGGCACATACCGTAAACTCCTAGCCGCTGGGCTTGCAAACACTATTTTTACTGCTAGCTCAGACTGGAGGTGGTACAATCAATATTAACCCCCTCCCTTCCTCCTCCCCCTCCTGTTTTGTGTCACTTCATCATGTGCTGTCACATCTACCACACCTTAGTTTGTTATATTGAATTAAATGTGCTGTGGTAGCCCGTGTCATTCACTCCACGGGGTTCAAGACCGTAATTGTATCCCGGACTCCATTAAACAACCATATGTTTTATGGGTATTTACCATAATGTGTGATTGAATTATTCCGCGTGTGACACCGTGCATTTCTTACAAATGCATTGCATACTGGGAAATGCTAATTCTGCGTTTTCTCTAGCTTTCCATATGGCGCCAGTCAGACCTCTTAGGTCTCTGCGGTGATGCCAAATGAGCAGTTTTTGAAATGAGATTGTAGCCGACAGTGTGAAAACGTCTTGAGGAGGACAGAAAGGACAAAGCTTTTAAAGATGAACAACAAATAATTCATGTTTTTGAGGTACTAGCTCCACCAAAAGCCACATTTGATCCATTTCCCCTTGCAACCGGCTTTCATTAATAATGGATGATAGTTTCTCCCCCATCTGAGTCCTGCGGGGCACAAATCCCCATCCCAGCCCCCCACATCCCTCCACTGTGGTTCCCATCATTGACTATCCCGGTTGGGTTCAGGGCTGAGCTTATACATCATATCGCACCCTGACTTACTCCCATTGTTAGTTTAGCCAAGTGCATCAGGAGGTGTCCGCTTTGTTGTGTTACAAAGCCAACTGTCATGATATGACGTTTTAATAGAAATTCTTCTCTCTTGTGTTGAGGTCACCTCGGACAATGCTTCAGATACCTTCATGCTGTGCTTAAGGAGCCATGTGGGTTTCTTCTTTAGCAGTGGCACAATGTGGAGGGGTCAGAACTGGTTGAGCACTGGAGATTTATGGCTGGTTTGGAGTTGAATAGGAAAGCTGTGAGACATGCCAAGTGTATGATGTAAGAAACTGCCCAGGCTTACTCTCACTGCCACAGCGAATGAAGACAGTGATGAATCTATGAGAAAATTAAAGCACGCCTCATGGTGATCTGATTCATAAGTCTAAATCCTGGGGGGAAAACTAGGTCATCCCAGTATAAGATGGTCAGGCTGGTATTGGGAATATGATCACTAGTATGTTGCTGGTGGCCTACCACCCCAAACCAGTGTAAAGGAATATTCCAGGTTCAATACCAGTTAAATTCAATCAACTGCATTTGTGGTATAATTCTGATTACCGAAAAAAATAAAATAATTCAACCTCTCGCTAGTTTTGTTAAAAAAATCAAAAATTGAGTATATGGTGAAGTACTTACAATGGAAGGGAAATATAAATTATTTTGAGGTTTTAATAGCCTAAATGTGAAGCTTCTAATAAAAAACAGAAATTAACTCCTGATAAAATGTGTATTATTTGATATGTAATGCTGTTAATAATAATTTTACAGTTGTTTTAGGTTTTTTGATGTTGCATTGTCATGGATGTGTGCAAAATTGGATATAACCTTACACAACGTTGTTTAGTACATTTTTTTTCCACATTATAATCATGTTAACACACATTGTTTATGTCTTGTCTATTGAAACAGGGAACCATTGAAACTGTGTGCATTTTTTAACATTTACAGATTGATGCCATTTACTTCCATTTCAAGTGCCTCACTGTAATGTGTATTTTAGCTCGAAAAGGAGGAGACAAGTAGAAATTAATTTTAGTGGGAATCAACATAATACCATAAATGCTGTTAAAGATGATCTATCTAGTTGAAAAAGTCTGGCTGATCAACCATCTAATGGACCAGCTAATGGTCATAAATGAAAAACCTTGATTGTAGCTCAACACATCCACCTCATGTTATCGCATACTAGCATTTCCCATAAACCTCAGTGTGGATATGCTGATCCATGAAGAAACTATAGTTGGTAATATCACACAGTACAGATGTGTCTAAATTCATCTGGCATAGTTGGGCTTCTGGAGAACAGACATATTATTTCCACTTTTATATTGAAAATTTCGATTATTTCGTTTAAATAGAGATCAGGATTCTTCCACGAGTCTGAATAGACAATTAAACAAGATAACATGTAATTTACTACAGGTTCTTACAAAATGTTAATTGTTTACTGATTTTTAATAATCAGTTGAGTGAATGATTCAGTGACTCACTTGAATCAGCATTTTTGAACAATTCTCTTGAATGAATTATTCAATGACAAATACATTCAAGTCACTTGTCGCCACCTACTGGTGTAACGATGTAATCGATACAATCTTTATTTGAAGCATCAAGTCACTTTCAAAAGGTGATTTACTCTATTTTGATCGCTACCGTAGACATCAGTGTTTATATCTGAACTATAAACTTTTATCCCAGTTCTTCTGTAATGATTTGAATTATTTTAAGACAGAAATAATGGAACTGTGTGGTTGAAAAGACAGTTAGTGAATCGGTTTCATATCTATACATTACAACTGCTCTCTCTGGCTCAGAACACAGATCTGAATGTTTGCTATAATCGTGCTTGTTAAAGTTTTTATAGACCAAGCCGAATCGTTGTCATTTATGAACAAGATCACGTAGGTGTTTAATCGTGCAGCTTTTTGAATATTGACTGAAGTACAGCACTTATCTGAGCTTTGTGAATCTCATTTTCTATAATTTGAAATTCCTTTTAAATCTCTCCATTTCTATACACTTTTCAGCCGTCAGAAAGCTCGAAATTATTTCCAAAGCTGCCAGGGTGTTTGTCATCCTAAAGGCGATTGCTTCTGTCCATCAGTCTTTCTGTCATCTCATTGATCCCTGTGAGTCATGAATATGTAGAAGAGGCTGCTGAAAAGGAGATGGGAGGAGTTATTGACGTTTGACTTTGAGAATGTGCTAAAATTGCTCTGAAATCATTTTCTCTGGCCACAGAGATTATAAACACTCTAGAGAGGATTATTACCTCCATTTGTTCCCTTGCTTAATTCATTATTATTATGATTATTGGGAATATTGAAGGTCTGTCTGTCCTTTTGACATTGAATGGTTCACAATAACACTTCACCACCGTGCTATTTTAGTATTATCACTATTATAGTATTCATTAATATTAAGTTTTCATTTTAATTTTAGTTTGTTTTATTCAATTTGTGTGCTTTTGACATTTTTTGTATTTCTATTTAGCTTTCAGTTGCCAAGCCAACATTTTTGATAAATTTTTCTAAATGCAAGTTTGTTGCTTATTACGGTCAATTTATTCAAGCACTTTAAAAATCCAGTTTGAACATACAGTGACATGAATGCACCTCTTCTGAAGTCTTTTTTTAAATATATATTATTTTTGTGTATTCTTGTATTATTAGGCTATTTCTCAAAAAAAAATCTTTGTAGCAATTTTTGTAGAGCATTATAAATATTTAAAAAACCTTTGTCTGCCAAATAACATGCATGTTGTGCAACCAACATACAAATACATAAAACAAAAGAAAGAGAAAAAGAAAATTATATCATTAAAAGGACCCGTAAAGACATTTAAAACATTAATTTTTTAAAAAATTTTAATTAATTGTTTTACAAAATCGGGTTGAGTGAATGATTCAATGACTCACTCATAAAGCCTTCACTTGTTTCATTACTGGATGAATCAGCGTTTTTGAACGAATCTCTTGAATGGATGATTCAATGACCAATTCATTTTTAACAGTCACTTGTCGCCACCTACTGGTGTAACAATGTAATTGACACAATCTTTATTTGAAGTGTCCTTACTTTCAAAAGGTGATTTCCTCTATTTTGATCACTACCGTAAACATCAGTGATTATATCCAAACTATAAACTTTTATCCCAGTACTTGTGTGATGATTTGAATTATTGTAAGACGGAAATAATGATACTGTGTGGTTGAAAAGACTGTTTGTTTACTACTGTTTCTCAAAGGTTTAAATAGCCGAATTGCTGTTATCTAGGATTAAAGATCACGTGGGTGTTTGAATCGAGATTGTGATCTTTTAATGATTAATTGTGCGGCACTAACAGGGATATAAAGTTTTTTAGTACCTAACCACAAGCACGAGCAATAACAATAGCAGTAAACACACTTCCCATGTGAAAGCAGATTGTTCTATGAATGGCCAAGCAGAACTCATGATACAAGGAGACGAGGCCCGCTGCGACAAAACTAAGAACAATAATTCTTTCTTAATTATGATTGCACTTACTGTTAACACTGGTAAACCTCAAAAGCTACTCAAAGAAGTCGCACCAATCACGTTTAGAGAAGTATGTGTGTTGAGCTCCATTTATAGCAATGCTATTTGCTCATTGCCATGAAATATGTTAATTGCATCTGTACAACTGCTGTTAAAGCAAATATTTCAGCTGCAACACAGACGTGAATGTTTTTCATAAGCGGCTGCATGAGCATGGTTATATGTTTGATGCATGAATAATGATTGTATACAGCATATCAGATGTCTAAATCTGTGTCTGCTCGAAGAAAATGATCTTGTTATGAGATGGTGTCATAAAAGACAAGGCAGACATTATTGTATTAGTTCTCAGATATGAGCGTTTCCTCACCCAGGGGTGTTTGAGGCTTTTGTTTTGATGTTCTGTGCATGAGGAATCATGTCTGGAACACAAATCAGATTCTGATCACAAATGACTCAAGAAAGAAATGGAAAAGTGACATATTTCAGCCCAAACAGATTTCTGTTTACATTTAGTTATTCTGAGACCCATTTTGTCTGGAACTGATGGAGAAGAAAAGCAAAATGTTCCAGTTGTTTAAAGAGGGAACTCAGTCGGTCATGTAAACTTTCACACAGCACATAAAATGTT
This sequence comes from Gila orcuttii, assembly GCA_026230005.1. Taxonomy (NCBI): domain Eukaryota; kingdom Metazoa; phylum Chordata; class Actinopteri; order Cypriniformes; family Leuciscidae; genus Gila; species Gila orcuttii. Next base: position 67,482,677 of record JAPDVR010000001.1, on the reverse strand, counting down.
CAAAGGGGAATCAAATGAGCCTTATTTTGATAGGATTTCTATTTCTCATTGTGTGTTGGTGTTGGTCAGTGGCTTGGCAGCATTTGTACTTTTCCAGCAAGCATGGATGGTTTTTAAAGGGACTGCAAGGGTAAATTATAATCTTTACACTCTTTAATTAAACGTACCCTGTGTGGTCTTGGGTATTTTTACATGTTCAGTTTGGACGTTCTCAATCGGTTTCATTTAGACTGACACCTCCCACACGGAGAGTTTGGAAACGTGGTGATAATGTGGATGTTCTGCTCCGCTATGGAAAAAAAATCATGGAAAGAAACCACAAGATTTCAAACTCTCGGAAAACAATCCAAGACTTCGTCTCAAACTGTGACTGCGTGGAACAGGGTGTCTACTGGTCCTTAAACATGTTAAAATACACTTTATTATAATGTTGCATGTAACTAATTTCATTTATATAATTCATTTTATTATAATATAACATAGTTTATATTCTAGCCTATATAAAGTTTGTAACAATTTATTAATGTTTTCTGAAAGAAGTCTCTTCTGCTCACAAAGGCTGCATTTATTTTATCAAAAATACAGTAATATTGTGAAATACACTATACTATATTACAAATATTACATTTTAATATATTAAAAATATAATGGATAAATAGTTTAATTTTTTGTGGAATCTGCTTAAAAATGTCAGGAATCTTAGCTGAATATATACTGTAGAAACATTATAGTATATATTTTAGATTTTGTAACATTATAAATGTATTTACTGTCACTTTTGATCAATATAATCTGGCCTTGCTGAAAAGTATTAATCTCTTTAAAAACAACAACAACGTACACAACACAACAACAGCTGTTTTGCCGTTTCAATGTCATTATAAGATAAACAAAAAAAAAAAGTAATTAAAATGCATTAGTCTTCATTTAATTGTTTTTTTTTTTGGAGGGGAAGCGGTGCAAAATGTGAGATGTAGTATACCATACATATACTAATGACATAAAGTAAGCCATACTAGTTTGAAGAGAATGTGTAGAGTGTGACACAAATTTAGTAAAAATTCTGCGGAAGGTGTGACTTTAGACATATGAATGTTGATTTTTGCTAAAGTGTTTGGCAGACAGTGTGCCAGTCTGCTCGATTAGACTGATATTCCACTGATTAAATAAACTGTGAACATAAACAAGATGAGATGCTGTGCGGTGCTGTCCAAGCCAGTCATCTTTTCTTCATATTTTTGTGCAGGACCAATTATTTGTCCATACTGTTCACAACCCATGTGTTCATCTCAATCCATTTTTTTCTATTTGCTGATATATAAATACATGTTCCTCTATCTCCCATGGACATGTATTAGCATCTTCTCATGCTGCATCCCTCATCAGTGGCTGGTTTTCTCCCGTCGGATCAGGACGCCCCCCCCCCCCCCCCCCCGTCTCTCTCTTTAACTGCCCCCTTGCCCCATGGGACTTCATAAATATCATTTCATCCAGTGGAGCTGCTGACATGGAGCAAAGGGCCGCCATAAATAATTCATCCTTAGTCCTGGCTCCCTGTTTAGGAATTCACAACACAAGATCTTTACTATGCAGGTTTGGAGCAGATCATGATCCAAAGACCTCCTCTCTCGCTCACTCTGACTTCTGTGAATGTCTCGCTGTGTGTATCTCCTCCTCGGGTCCTTTCCAATATTTTATGTACACCTTTGGTCTTTATAGAGAGAAAAAAACCTTGATCTTTGCTGTCTTTTTTCTTCTGCCTGGCTGTGCTTATTTCTTTCTTCTTTGCTTAGTAGGTTTTTTTGTGGCAAAAATGTAGATTTGTTATCTCTCTCACTGCCTCAAAGCGCTGGTTTCAAAGATTTTTGTTTCATTATTTATTCAGAATCTATTAAGTCTTTAAGATTCAAATATTCCCCTAGATAGTTTTTATAATATTAGTCTTAAAAGGCTTGCTGAATATCTTCAACATTAATCTCTTTTGTATGCCTTTTTTTTCCCCAACCTTTTTTTATTGGCACCATTTCCTTGAAAAATACAATCTTCACACCTTAAAATACTGTAGCTTGAATGTAACCCGACACCCTTGCCTCATTTATTATGTGTGGTTCTATGAAAATGCAAATGAGCCCCGCCTCCACTCACTCACTCAGCTCAGAGATCCACTCGTTGACGATCACACGTTGATCTGATTGGTTACAAGGTAGTTTGTGACGTCAGAAACACCAGCGATTTCAAACCGTGTTTTTGAGACTGTCTTTGGTTCACTGCAGTTTTAAGGAGAAAATACTCAGCAATGCTGTCGACTTATGAATTTACACATGGTTTGTCTTAAAGCATATTAAAAAACACCACAACACCACAAACAACATTAAAAGCTTGATTTTCACCACGGGGGGACTTTAATGAATAAGGAAACATCTCCTGTGTTACTGAAGTGATCTAATTTCTGGAGGAAGCTTCATATCTGTGTGAATTTAAATATTTTCTTATCATAGTATCACATTTCAGAGCTTTGTTTCAGAGTTTTGTTTTAGTATGTACTTTGCACTAGCCTGACTACGTCAGACTTCGTACTTCCGCTCAATTTCATTTCGCTTCTGTACTTAGTCTGAGACATCGACATGTCTCTCGGTTTTCCTCCGGCCTGAAAACAGCCGGCCAATCAACGAACAGAGGGCGGGCTGAGAGCCGTGACGTAGACGCTAAGCGCCGAGTTTAAGATTGGGGAAATCGAAAACGACCGCGGATATGGGGACACAGGACGCAATTCGCTCTGTTGTGGAGAATATTCCTGGCATTTCCAAACTGAAGGCCGAACAAGAAGAGTGTTTGGTAAACATTTTGAATGGAGGTGATGTCGTGGCCCTACTCCCGACAGGTTTTGGTAAAAGTTTAATTTATCAAATATTACCGATATTACCGAGGCCGGCAAGGCGATAGTTGTGATTGTGGTTGCACTCATGGAGGATCAGGTTAAGGAGGCAGCAAAACTCGGTCAGCCATGTTCACTCCGGTATTTCGCTCGATGGTTTCGTTTTTGCATGTGTTTACAGTGGAAGTTCGATGCGGCTGAGCTGGCGAATAACACACGTCATAACCAAACGTTATGTGATTGGCTTACAGGTAACCAATGATTTTATACTTCAGACAAGCGCCCCCCCGCGATAAAGAAAACCCTTTTCAATGATGCCATTCCAGACTCTGTCTATGAAGCAAAGCGAAGTAGCAGAGTTTGGTATTACCAGGCTAACTTTGCACAGCATGCATATCAGAATACACAGATGACGCAAGTTACGTAATCAGATTACATTTTCAAGTAACTAGTAAAGTATCGCATTCCTTTAAATTTAAAACCAAATATCTGAATTACTTTTTTAAATAAGTACTGCAAGTTACTTTGTTTTCCCATTTATTAACTGATAGCTGTCTTGTTCTCTCATGTTGAGAGAAATCGTAAGTGCAGAGACGTTGTGTGTGTGAACATGATGCTTATTGTAGTTCTAGACTAAATGTGAGCATTTACTCAACTCAGATTCATTATTTCTCAAAATGAATAAAAACAGTGAAATGCAAACTCAGACGATTATGCAAACCTGCAATAATTCAATGTTAAATAACACAAATATACTTTATGTATTTGATCTCACTTTTTTAAGCAATGTCTTTGCTGCTGATCTTCAATGATACAATTCAATATTATGAATAAGCAAAAACTACTTATTTATACATAGATAACATGACACATCACAATGGCAGCAGCTGAAAGTTTTATTTAAACTCATTACTTTCCATAAAAAGTAATAAGTAATGCAATTAGTTACTTTTTTAGAGTAACGCAATATTGTTACATGCTAGTTTTAAAAGTATCTCTCACTGCAGGTGACTACATTTGCTAATGTTGTAGAGTACAACAAAATAATTTGTAAAACTGAACCCAAAATGCATTGCTCTTAATTTGACCTTTTATTTTGAATGCAAATGAACCATGACTTTTAATCTTGAAAATACTACCAAAAGACATTTTATTCTCCGCAAAATAGGATTGAAAATGCAAAATAATGTCTGAGATGATAACTGGAAGCCATCAGCTGAATTAAAGACGCATTGATTGAGGCCTTACTGTTTGACAAATTGAATCTACATACTCTTTCACATATTATTTAAAAACATACTAGGCATTATAATTTGTTGCTCAAGTATTCTGATCGTATATTCCGTCAGTGCAGTGCATTATGGTATCGATTGTTCATTATTAACGAAGCTTTCATGTGTTAGATTTCCAGAAGAATCAACCGAGGTGAAGTCAGTGGATTGCTGAGAGGAATTGTGGGTAGGATACAACAGAGCTTAGTGAAGCAGAGGCATATATATATGTGATGTGATTTAGGCCTTCAGAGAGACAAAGCAGCACTTCAGAACAGAAGGAAACCTATTTTTATCATAAAGGATAATTCAATCATGATTTGCATGATCCCATAAGAGATTTGTTTGAAGTTATTGTCTCTTGTTAGAGAAACACAGAAAGCGGTTTGAATGGGCTTACAGATGAATGGTTGTTTCTTACTCTCTTGCCATTGCATAATGCAAATAAATGCTATTTGAATAGTGTCTTAGCGTGAATGTTTTCTCAGCAGAGACCATTGCTGACATTTCCACACAATGCTGGTACAGAGCTTCATGCGATTTGACAGCGAGGCTTTGCTCCTGAGGCTCCGTTGGCTGTCTTTGTACAAATTGGTGTCAGTCTTGGCAGTTAAGTTTGGCCAGTAAACAAAGTCTCTCCGTGAAGAGCATTATTGCTGCTGATGCCCTGTGTGGACGGCACTGCTGTTTTCCTCCTGGCTTCTGCTTTACAGTGGCTTTGTTTCACAGAAATACTGTCTTAATCCACTACCAGAAGAGTGCTCTGGCTTAAAGGGATAGTTCGACCAAAAATGATTATTCTATCCCCATTTCCTCACCCTCATGTCACTCTAAAGCCATTTTCTGTTGGCCCCAAAAGAGATGTTATGAAAAATGTTCACGCTGTTCTTTTCCATGCATTAAAAGTGAATGGGGACGGATGTTGTCAAGCTCAAAAATGAAATAAAAACCCCATATAGTGGCCCAGACTACTACTCCGAGGTGACAAGGGGGAAAAATTGATGAGAAAATATTCAAATATAAAACTAAAATGATTCATATATTACAAAATATGGCATTAAAAAGTATATAAATCACTAACGTTTCTAAAGTCACTATCCAACAGCGACCCCAGAATCCTGAGGGTGAACCGCTAATATTTGATGTCATGTGACGCACTGCCTCATCTTGCTATAATTGACATATTAAGCTGTTCACGTGATAAAGAAACCTCTCGATTTGCAAATTGATCTGAATAGCTAAATAGTGGTGTTAATTGGAAGACTAATTGAAAAGTATGTATCACAGCTAGCTTTTTATAGCTTTTTTTTCTCACAGCTTTTTAACCTGAAACTACTTAAAAACACAAGGGTATAAGAGTATTTTTAGTGATCAGCTTGCTGAAATTAAATCAGTTCAGTATGTTCCTCCTCTAGTAAGAAAGCAAATGTTGCTAGCTGGATTCAAACTCGAATAACCACATGTGCACCAAAGCTCATTTTAGAATGCATGTTAATGGTTTTGACAGGTAAACAGTTTTTTTTTTAAATAGTTAAATTATGCATTTGTATGTATATATTTTTGTGACCTTTTCCGCCCATGGCTCAGTATTTAAAATGATATTTTTCCTCTTGTAGTTCTTTTGAAATGGAATACAAAGTCCTCATTGTGCATAAATAATAGCTGTGTTTATTTCAGCTTTATTTGGCTTGAAATTGTGCCTGAGAGAGTCCATAAAGAGGGCTAAATTGATTTTAAATGATATGTATTGGACAGTTAATTAATACGGCTAATTGAGTGTGTGAGGGCCCATCATGCTGTTTGGCTCGGCGCTGTACAGATGCTGCCTCAGGAACTGACGGCCCCACACAGTCATGTTTTTATTGATTGCTTCTCGCACCCTTTGCCCCATAACAGTTGTCCAAGGCCGCAATAAACAATTAGCCTGTATCCGCTATACTTATAGCCTCAACATGCCCGTGATTTACCCAGGGGAGGGTGTTGGCGAACGAAGGCACCCCTCAATCGCTGGATGTCCCGTTTCCCACCCCACCGTTCAGTCGAGACGGTGTAATCAGTCAGGACCCCCACCCCCCCATCAGTGACTATCCCACCCGTGTATGGAGAATGAAGATAAATGCTGCTGTGGATGGGGATCAGGCTGGTCTTTTATGAGCCACTGGAACTGTGACGGAGATATTTGCCCTAGAATACCTCCTCTCAGGCCTGACTAATATCATTTCTCATTACTTATCATTTATTACATGGCTCTCTGGATACTTGATTCTGATTGGTCAATCACAGCATTTAACTGTATTTTTAACGTAAGAGCCTACTTTTAACTTAAATGTGCAAGGCTTGGCTGTACAACAACAACAACAGTCTTTTATGCTGCAATTTGGTATTTATTATGATATTATGTAATAGATAATGTACATCCAGCCGACTGTTATCGCAAAAATAAACCCTGAAAGTCCCCCTTTTGTCAGTAATTGTATCCCTTAGAAATCATCTTTGATCACCAAAATGACACATTTAAACGTTTTTGCCTTGAAAATAATTATTTATGCCTTTAAATATCTTGAATATAACTACGACGGACATTTAATGAATAATGTACAGTTGTATCACTTATTTTGTATCACACAGCTTTTTTTACCACATAAATAATGACAGGGACATGAAATATAGATTTTTTTTTTATCCAGTTTATAATGATCCATTACAGTGTACAAAATCATTCCAGCAACAAGACGAACACTTCAACAATATTACCGTAGGCCTGCTACGGTAATGACCACCTGAAGTCCTCCGGCTTCATTTAACAGTAAATGGAGTCGATAACTGAGGCGCAAGATAACCGTCATTATACAGCACTGCTATTGATGGCAGTCATTGTCGAGGAATATCTGACCTCGTAATGTTGCGACTGACCAATTAGAATCAGGCATTTCAGAGAGCCGTATAATGACTTTACTTATTATTGTAGTCATATATGCACTGGTTTGTTTGCGCAATTAGTTTTACTGTTTACTGCACTTGTTGTGATTCTAGTTATTTACCGATAAGGGACTAATGAATTGGAAGTCTTGGACGTTGAGAGTAAATAGCTCACTTTTGCGTTGAAAAATCAAGTTTGCCGCACACATCCTGAAAAGTGAAGCTAAAACATTTCGATCGCCCCCTGGTGGCTGCCTGCAGTATAGGTCGTAAACCCCACCCTCTCCATGCAATCGAATGGAGCCAATCTAGAAAATCCAATTAAAACATTTTCTGAAGATGCTTTCTGTCATTTTAGGTAGTTCACATCATGCTGCCATATGTTCAAGTGTTTGTTTTTCCAATAAGTTTGGTTTTAGTTATTTGGTGCAATCAAAACGGGGTGTAACATCATGATTGACAGCTGTGCGTGTGATTGAGTCTGGGCTCAGGATCACCACAGGTTCTGAATTATGTAATCCGCGTCTGGGACATTTTGGCTTCATTTTTCTACAGTGTAAGGAAATGGAGATGTCGTCCATCTTTGTTTACAGTCTATGTGAAAAATAAGGTGTATAGATGCTTGCTCTGTTTTGTTTGTACTGAGCGATAGGACTTGCAATTTGTGTCTGGTGGACAACAAAACGAGTGAAAAATGTGATGGAGTCTTTTAATTTGGGCCAGTAAGCAAACCAGTCACAACGGCATTACATTCTCTTCATAAAATATACCAATCTAGAAAGGCTGATATTAGTTATAAGTGATTCTGATTCTAGATCTTAGATTGAAGTCTTTCAGCAATAGTGTCCGGGTACAATCCAACAAACTGTTAATGTGTCATTTGTGCTCGAGTGCCACATGTGTTTTTTTTGTTTTTTTTTGCTTTTTCTATAGTTGTTTCTTTTCAGCGGTACACAATGCACAGCCTCTTCTGGAAGTGTCTTTGTTGAAGAGATTTTGCCTGGTTGTCAGAATGAATGCAGAATAACAATGTACCTTGAACCTTTGGAGAAAGAAAGCGTGTCTTTTCTATCCAGGGTTTTTGTGCGGTGTAGGAACATTTGTGTGTGTGTGTGTGTGTGGGGTAGACGGGGGTGTCAGACATGCATGAATGTGCACATGATGTCAGAGTGTTTGGACAGAGCTCGTATGCGTTCACTCAGTCTGTAACTCCTCCTCCACCACCAGAACGCTGTGTCTGGACAATGTCAAATCCACTGTGAATGTTCTTTGTTCCTGTGGCCACCAGATCTGTGTTTTGGCCCCGCTGGCGATCTTGGTAATGTCTCAATTAATACTTGTCCCACACGGCCTCAATGTCCCACTCTCGCGCTTGCAGTCACACTTCACAGCGGATCATTTTTTCTTGTTCTCCACAATTTTCAGAACTGTAGTTTAGTATTTCACAATTAATTGCGAAAAAGCACTGTACAAATAAATTGAGTTACACTAACACGAATGTTCAGTGACCAGGTGTAAACAGGGCCTTGCATGTATGATCTATTATATTATAAAAGATTCATTTTATAAAATGTACATTTTTGCAAAATTAATGATTAAAGTAAAAAAAATCTCTTATTTCGCTACATTGCTAGAATTTTAAATGTTCCAGTTGTAACAGCAATGATGACATTGCATTGTTTGCATGTTCACTTCACAGAAAAAACAATGTTTGGCATGAAAATTCAGTCAGATTTTTGCATGCAAATCATCTGTTCAACCAATGAACATGAGACCAGCTAAAAAAAAAAGGGGCGTCTACTTTATACTTGTGTTACGACTAACTTGTTAACGGTTGTTCCTAAAAGTTGGTGAGTTATAGAGATCGTTATGTCCCGGTCTTAGATTTATTATGTAATTCTGTTTGTTATAAACTGTACAATTTTACAAAATTAATTATTAAAGTAGGGCTGTGAAACGATTAATTGCGATTTATCGTATCCAAAAATAAAAGTTTGTTTACATAATATATGTGTGTGTACTGTGTATAATTATTTTGTATATATAAATACACACACATGCATGTATATATTTAAGAAATATTTGCATGTTTATACTGTATATTTATATATCATTTATATTATATATAAATATTTCATATATAAATAACACATTTTTCTTGAATATAACATGCTTGTGTGTGTATTTATAATATAAACACACACATGCATGTATATATTAATATTTTATATATATATATATAATGTGTATATATAAATATATTTATAAAATATAAATATTTAATATATAAATAAAACATTTTTCTTGAATATAACATGCTTGTGTGTGTATTTATAATATAAACACACACATGCATGTATATATTAATATTTTATATATATATATATATATATATATATATATATAATGTGTATATATAAATATATTTATAAAATATAAATATTTAATATATAAATAACACCTTTTTCTTGAATATAACATGCTTGTGTGTGTATTTATAATATAAACACACACATGCATGCATATATTAATATTTTATAAATATATATATATATATATATATGTATATATAAATATATTTATAAAATATAAATATTTAATATATAAATAACACATTTTTCTTGAAAATAACATGCTTGTGTGTGTATTTATAATATAAACACACACATGCATGTATATATTAATATTTTATATATATATATAATGTGTATATATAAATATATTTATAAAATATAAATATTTAATATATAAATAACACATTTTTCTTGAATATAACATGCTTGTGTGTGTATTTATAATATAAACAAACACATGCATGTATATATTAATATTTTATATATATATATATATATATATATATATATATATATATATATATATATATATATATATATATATAATGTGTATATATAAATATATTTATAAAATATAAATATTTAATATATAAATAACACATTTTTCTTGAATATAACATGCTTGTGTGTGTATTTATAATATAAACACACACATGCATGTATATATTAATATTTTATAAATATATATATATATATATATATAATGTATATATAAATATATTTATAAAATATAAATATTTAATATATAAATAACACATTTTTCTTGAATATATACATGCTTGTGTGTGTATTTATAATATAAACACACACATGCATGTATATATTAATATTTTATATATATATATAATGTGTATATATAAATATATTTATAAAATATAAATATTTAATATATAAATAACACATTTTTCTTGAATATAACATGCTTGTGTGTGTATTTAAACACACATGCATGTATATATATATATATATATATATATATATATATATAAATATTTGATATATAAATAACATATTTTTACGAACACAAACTTTTATTTTGGATATGATTAGATTTCAGTCTCTTCAGCTGTGTCTCATTTCGATGGCTCCTCTGGAGGTCGCATTTGTCGGCTGCGTACGTCATTGAGGCTAATTTCAGTAAAGTAACCAGTGCACTCTAAAGACATTATGAAATGTTTCGCTTTACAAGTAATAACAGTCCATTATATAATGGTTACTTTTCTGAAACGAGACATCCTTGATGACATATGCGGCCGACAAATGTGACCTTCGAAATGAGACTCAGCTATTGTTAGAATGTTCAAAATGTAACAGCGATGATGACATGCAAATCTGGTTCTTTGTTGTTGACATGTTTTACATTGTTAACTTTACTGCCATTCTTCTTCTCTCAACAATCTGCATTTGTGAAAAGGAAAGCGTGTGTGTATATTTTGTCGTGGATGTGCAAGTGATTGGGATCTGTGAGAAGAGTATCTATGATCAGCATACATGCCCAATACCTCAACAGGAAGCAATCAGTTCCACACCAGAAATTTTAACCCCTGCCGCTTTATCATTCAAAAATGAGATGCAAATAACTGTGCTTTGGGAATTCAGGAGTCATGAAAGGCAGCGGACCGAGAAGGATGCCCAACAGACTAACAGATTTCTCTGCTGGGAGCAACGAGCTCCATCAGAGGTGCCACACAATGGCACATTTCATTGACACATCACTGCCAGACGAGTTTTGCAAGGCCCTGTGGTGCTCTGTTGGCTGGAGATGCTTAGCATTTACATTATGAGTCAGTGCACTTGGTTTCTGAGCTTGTCATAGTTATGCCAGGTTTAGACTACATGATATTTTTGTCACGTTTACGATAGTCACTGTCAAATTATGCAATTTTGACTCCTTAATTCTTGTTGTGTCGTGGACAAGACGAATGTGAGACTACACGTTGCTTCCAGATCAATCATCGCTTGGCCTCTTTAAAGGGGTCATGAACTAGCTTTTTAAAAAATTTTATATTGTTGTCTGAGGTCAACTTATGACGTTCGCTTGGTTTTTACATTCAAAAACATCAAAATGAATAAGTAATAGGCTATTTTCTACCCTAGTTATGACCCTAGCTCAAAAACGCTCGGTTTTTATGGGCGTCTCGCATTGAAGACTTGGAAGTAAACGCGCACTGCTGTGAGTGGATAACAGTTTTGCATATTATAAGGAGTTTCAACTCACTCGTCAGTAACGATTAGACGATACACATGTACACATAATTATTAGATATCAAACGATCTGTAACAATGCAATACTAGCCTATCAGATTATTATTATTTTTTAAATAAAAATTTTACTCACATAAGTGTGTTGCACCATTCCTGTCGGATCCAATATAGAAGGCACAGCACCGTTTTCTAATCTTAATCGGTCTGCAAATCCAGTCTCGACCAGTGTCTTGTTTCCAAAACAATCCTCAATGAAATGAAGCGAACAAACGGACAATGTTTTACCCACATCTGCTGGAACGTCATTAAAAATAAAGTTTAACCAAGCATTCCTATTGGAATCCAGAGGAAGCTTATGCAGCGACTGTCTTCTTCCACAACCAGGCACTGCACAATATTTTGTAAATGTCATGTTTGTTGCTCGGTAGTTCGATCCGGTTTGTCATCACGAGGTAGGCCCATGTTATTTAGCTATGCGTGTAATGCGCGAATCGGTGGGCGGGGCTAAAGTAGCCGTGTTGAAGTAGGCATTGATCTTCTTCAGCGGGGGTGGTGTTTTATCCTCTTTGACGTCATAGTTCCCCACTTTGAAAAACGAGTCGTTTGCTGAGCCTGGTGTCAATAAAAGCATTTATTGGACTAACAAGGACGTTTTCAGTTCTGAAATTTACAGGATATTCTTATAATATGATGACCTCTTAGATGTCAAAAGCTCAAGGAAAATTTGATTTCTCAGTTCATCACCCCTTTAACGACACTCGTGATGTCATCAAGAAGGCAGAACTAGCGACTAGTGTCGCGGAAGACCAAAAAAAAAGAAAACATGCTATAGTCTTTTTGTCGGGACATTGTGAAGCGTTGCAGACGCGGTATCGGTTGTCATCCATTATGACGCACTATACGAGATAAAACGAATGATTTTTGCGTCCCGACGCCTAATTTCATTTATGAAGCACCATGAAACCCTACGTCAAACAGATCAGGCCAAAATCGGGCTAATATTGTATAGTCTTAACCTGGCATTAGATTAAGGTCTTTGATTAAAAGTATTTCAAGCAGAATGTTTTTTTTTTCTCTTTCATACTGTATACTAATAATATTTCCAGATCTCCCTATTAACGTGGCAAAACCGGTCCATGGCTCTCATTTCCCATAGTTATGGATGGATGAACCAAGCCCACCTGACATAAGTCAACATGAAGTCATAATTGCCCATATTTACTCTCTTAAGACACTTTCCTTATTCTGTATGATTCATTGGTGTGTGCTGTTCCAAAGAAAATTAATGTTTGTTTTCAGAAGCATTTATCAGATTATTTGTTCCGCCTCTGAAACGGCTTAGGCTCATGTCCAGACCTGCATTTCTTGTCTGAAATACATCACATTACTGAGGTAAAATGGGTTGTGAACCACTTTTTGAGCATTTTTTCCTAGTGTTTTGAAGTGGGACAGTGTGCACTCAATGGCCCTTGGAGTGATGTATTAACTGGCGGATCAGAGCTGAGCTGAAGTGGTCCGATCCAGAAGTAGGACAGGCTGAATGGCTCCCGCTGACAGAGATGAAGATGTCTAGCGGAGGTTTGCTCTGTGCAGACATGTTGATTTTCCTCTGTTGTGAACTAAGAATCTCAGAGGAGCTACAAGACAAGGCTGTTCTCCGTCTCCATCACCATTGTTTAGAAAGCATGAGACTTTTCACTAGGTTTGATGCATAGTAGAGCTGCACGATACTAAATTGAGAATTACGATTTACTAGTATCAAACAGAGATCACGATTTTGAACAGACAACTAAACAAAATAACATGTAATTCACTACAGGATATGACAAAATGGTAATTGCTGCAGTCTATTAAAAAGTGTATTTAATTTGAATGAATTATTAAAAAAAAATCAGTTTGAGTGAATGATTCAATGACTCACTCAAACACTTCACTTGTTTCATCACTGGATGAATCAGCGTTTTTAAACGAATCTCTTGAATGAATGATTCAATGACAAAACATTTTTTAATAGTCACTTGTCGCCACCTACTGGTGTAACAATGTAACTAATACAATATTTATTTGAAGCGCCAAGTTACTTTCAAAAGGTGATTTACTCTATTTTGATCACTTCTGTAGACATCAGTGTTTATATCTGAACTATAAACTTTTATCTCAGTTCTTCTGTGATCATTTGAAAACAGAAAATATTTAACACAGAAATAATGATACTGTGTGGTTTTTTAAAGAGCACCATATTTGATTTAAAGAGATAGACCCAAATGTCGTTCTAAAGCTGTATGCTTTTTTTTCCCCTTGCTGAACATAAAAGATGATATTTTGAGTATTCACAGTTTCGGTTCCCATTGACTTCCATTGTGTGGACAAAAAATACAATGGAATTCAATGGGAACCGAAACATTTTGTTTACCAACATTCTTCAAAATATCTTATTTCATGCTCCACAAAAGGAAGTCATACAGGTTTGGAATAAAATGAGGGTAAGTAAATGATGATAGAATTTGCAATGTTGGGTAGACTATGCCTTTAAGGTATCATAAGATATCAGCAGGATGTAAAGTTGGGGGTTTGTTTGGTGAGCATGCAGTTTTGAATTTGGTTTCACCGAATAATTTTTTTTATTTTTTTGTTCTCATATTTTCTTGTAACTATAATCTTCTGAAAACCATTTGGAACAGAGCTGCAGATACAAGCGTTCAAAACCTCCTCCCTCCAATTTAGAGCTTTTGGAGAAAGATCTAGCCTACATGAGACCTGTAATTAAACTGAAACGCGACTCTCCCTGGAAAGTCTTTTCAGCGGGGGTGTAAGTTGCACAAGTCGTAGTGCTTTTTTTCTTCTTCTCCTATTTGTCTCAGGAAACATGCCTTAAATGCTTTCAACAAGAACAAAATGCTATATTTTGGCAATTCTTTGTGTTTGTGTGGCTGTCAGAGTAGCATTCCACGCTCATTTTCTCTCGCTGTGTAACACGTGTCTGTGGGAGGACAGCTTCATACCTGCACAATAGACCAAATGTGCAAATAGTCACAGCTCAATAGAGCGTAACACTGTTATTAGAGCTGCTCTCAGGTGCTAAACGGCCTTTGTTATTGAAGAACACAGGAAGACAATCTCTTATAGCCTCACTATGGCTCGTCTGTATCACAGCAATAGACCTTTCTGGGATTACTAAGTTAAAAATACTCGCCATGATCTCGAATTTAGTCAGAGAGCTTTTTCTTATGAGGTTGAGAGTGATACTCTGCCTTCAGTTAATCATGGATTCTTCTTGTGGTCAGGGAAAATTATTTTTTTCTTCACATCAGAGAATCAAAGAAGGAAATTAATGTGAGGAATATGTGGTTTTATGTCCCTCTGTACTATATGAGTGAATCAGATCTGACTTTGTCGTTCACATGACTGAAAGTGCTTTTATATGTGGCAGAATAACCTTGACCTAGAATGTCTTCTCCAATTAGACCATCCAGATTATGTCTTTATATGTAATTATAAAATAATAATTCATATAAAATCATTTATATAAAATGAGATATATTATATATATATAAACTACTGTCCAAAAGTTTGGGGCCGGTAAGATTTTATTTTAATTATTTGAAAGAATTTTCCAAGTTCACTGCATTTTTTGATCATGAATTTGTAATATTGTGAAAGATGAACATTTTCATACGATTTTAAATTTCCATTTTAAAATATTTAGTAATTCCTGAGATGGAAAAGCTAATAGATTTTTCAGCACTATTAATTACTATTCTTCAGAAATCATTCTAATATGCTGATTTGGTGCTCGAGATTATTATTACAGCTGAAAATTACGGAGCGCCGCACATGACACGCAAAAAAAATATGTATATCGTGGCCATGAATTAACAATTCATTCCCACTATTTACTAATATGTCACATCAGCACGTTTTACTGCGTATGATATAACTCGTTCACTGGATTTACTCAATCATGGCCACGTTAATATAATAATTTGGTTTCTTGTTTTAATCAAAACGAGGGAATGAATTAGATCTACGTGGCCAAGATTTACTACAACGAGGGAACAAATTCTTAAATATATTTATTTGTCTGCATGACAAAGTTGCATGAGAAAAGTTATGCGGCTTAATATTTTTGTGGTAACCGTGATGCATTTTTTTTCAGGATACTTTGGTGAATTGAAAGTTCGAAAGAACAGCATTTATTTGAAATGGAATGTGTTTGTAACAATGTAAACATATTTACTGTCCGTTTTTCATGCATTCTTGCCAATTAAAAAAACAATTCTTAAAAAAAAAATCTTACTGACCTCAAACTTTTCAATAGTGTGTGTGTGTGTGTGTGTGTCTGTGTGTGTGTGAAATACTATAGAAATACAAATTTTGACTTGACTTGACTTGTAGATATTTTTTGGATTGATAGCTGGTCATTAGCTTGTTAACTAGCCTCAAAGTTGCAGAAATCAGCCTGACTAAGCTGGCATGACCAGGTTGTTGGTGGTCCAAGATGGTCTACCAGCATGAACCACCTAAAAACCACCTTTCAAAGCACAACCACCACTTTGAGATGGAGTTTTCAACAGGGGAATCATCAACACTGGTACTTTTTGGTCCTGTTTTAAAAAACAAATCATAATCATGCTCTGTTCCTGTAACATAATTCATCAGAAACCATTTGACATCACCTGTACATTTGTTTCTCAGTGAAAAAGTGGCCTGCAAGTGTTTTCAAAAGCTTTCTATACTCTTTTGTTTTATTTTGAATGCGATGTGTACAAAAACAGTCTGATTATTGGCAGTGCGAGAGCTTTTCTGTAAATGTCTTTGTTTGGGCCCACCTTAGTGAGAGTGTATCTGGCAGAGCGCCAAGCCCCGCCCACCAGACTCCGCCCACCTGTGCAAGCGAACCTGTCAATCACTGCGTACGTCTTTGTTCATTCATGCCTCGAGTTTTAAAAACCGTCAAAACTATGCGCTCTAAATTTGGAAGATGCTAGATGAGGTACTGAATTGTGCCCATTTGGAGGGTGGTGGGGGATGTAGTGTTAAGGGGTTAGGCAGAGGGGTCTCTCTGGGACCCAGCACACTTATTACTGCGAGGAGTCCATCACTGACAGCAGGTCACCATGGTAACGGTTGGTATGTGATTCCCACAACAATGCCAAACCTTCCCCCAACCTCCCTCACCATTTTCCCCAATCTGCACATGCAATTCTCGTCTCTCCCCTTGCTCTCTCTTACTATGTTACAGTATTGTTGGTCAGGGACAGAGTTGAGGGTGTTTTTGACTGCTCGTATAGTGGTAGGATTGCATGCATTTGCATGTGTGTGTTGCACGGAAGTGTTCGTTGCAGACTTGCAGGGCAGTAATTGTGTGTGTGAGACTGTTTTCCGGGATAATTGTGCACTGATGGATGGTGCTGTTCTGGATTGAAGCCACGCCTGCCCTCATAAGGGCAGACGGGTGTGTGTTTGAAGATGAAAAGAGATTGCATGTTTGTGTGTTGGGGGTTGGAGAAAGAAGGTATGGGTTTGATCTGCAACAGGATGACCACTGGTTGGCCGGCTCGTGACCAGGATCAACATCTTGTGCTGTTTTCTGCTCTTTATCAAAGCACTTGCACAAAAAGCAGAATGGTAGTGTCATGTTTCTTGGATGTACCAAATACCATGATATGCAAATGTAACTTTGCTTTGCATTTATTACTTAAAGCACACGTTAAATACCAAAGCAAAAACTACTAGCCTAACTAATAAAGTTCAAACATTATTAGAGGCGGGTGAACGTCAGTAAAAAAAATAAGATTAATTGCAAGCATAGATAAATATAATCTAATAAAGTTACAAATAAAGTAAGGTCTAAATGTGGTGCATTCAGGTACAGAAATGTAATAATTAGGCCTTAAGGCCATTGCACACTGAGTCCGAAATTTTCGTATGCGTTTTTTCGTATTCGTGATTCGGTGGCTCTGAATTGTCAAAACACCATTCAAACACCATTCAAACTGCTTGCTACGGATGCGAAAAACGCAGAAAATCGAACCCGATCCGATTTTTTTTATGATGGACGAAAGTTTCGTATTCAGTGTGCAAGCGTGATTGACATAACGTGAAGTCTGATTTTTTTTTTAACGTGCGAAAATTTCGGATGCGAATTCCGGACTGGTGCAATGGCCTTAAATGTAAAATAACACTATAGTTTTCACTATATAAATTAAATATAGATTAATATTTGTTAAAGCTGTGTTTTGTTGATTGATTAGCAGGTATTCAGCAGCTTTAGCAGCAGGGATTTATAGGTTTCTGTCACTTTGGCCTTGTTTACATTGCAGGTCTTGATGCCCAATTCTGATTTGTTGCCTATATCCGATTTTTTTTTTTTTGAGCGTCCGTTTACACGTTCTTTCAATTGTGACCCATGTCTGATTCATGTGTTTAGACTTGACATAGGCTACTATCTGAAACATTGCGCATCCTTAAAGGGGGTTCTTGCACAGATAGACTAACGCAAAATATGCTTGATGCTAGCTTTGCCATCTATGTGAAGTTCGCCAAACATCACCATGATTTTGAGACGGATGATGACGAAAAAGGCCATCATTGCAGCCGGCGAATGTGCTTCAGTTATTGTGTGCGAGAGAGATCTCAGGACTGGTGGGAACATACAACACAATCTCATTAAAGTACGTATCTATACTACTAATTTTATTTCTCGTGCCATTTATACGGCAAAAATAGTTTTTGCGTGCATGATACACACTGTAAACGCCTTGGGTAGGATTAGGGGTGTGGAGTGTGTGCGTATTACACGCCATAAAGTGCATTTCATATGCAGCTAAAACGGCATATCATATGCACGCAAAAACTATTTTTGGCGTAAATGGCACGAGAAATTAAATTTGTGCTATAGATACGCACTTTCATGAGATCGTGGCGGGCTTTAACGAGGAGCAGTGGGTCCGAAATTTTTTGATGAGCAAGCCAACCTTTGATATGTTGTCAATATTTGTCCACTTTCCTCTCCTACGACGACACAACGTTTCGCAGATGCACGTCGGGGTTTCTCTTGTCATTAAACCGCGGAGACTTAGCCTAATGCCTCAGAAAATCCGATCTGCCTGTTTACATGACAGTCGCTTTGGCACATATCTGATTTATATCTGATTTATTTCCAAATATGAACGAGGCCTGAAACCGATCTCGAAATATCCGAATGCATGCGTTTTTTTCCTGTTTACACGGTCATAGAACACGTCCGATCTGTGTCACATATGAGCAAAACATCGGAATTGGGTCACATTTCACTGACAGCGTAAACAAAGCCTTTAAGACTGAATGCACAGATCCAATATTATGATACACACCCGATTTCTTTCTCAACTGTTTACGTTCACTTAAGACAGAACCAACGGTGTTCACAAGAATACGTGGCGAGACTGCTATTTTTACACAATTTTGTGTGTGTTTCCATTCAAGCGCAAGAGATGCGAAAGAGGAATCAGTTCGGTGTTCGTGTGATATCTGAAACGTGCCTTTCTGTGTGTGCACGCTTTGGGTGTGTGGGGCTCAAAAATTACGATGTACACTACTAATCAAAAGTTTGGAATCATTAAGATGACTGATCATATGAAGTGTGTAGTATGAATAAATTTGTCATTGTCATGTTACTTCTTGCCTATTATTTCATTAATACTACAAATTCTGACACTTTTTTTCACATTGTGTCTTTCGCCTACTATTTAGTAGGTAAGTAGGCATATTCGGATGCATGCCGTACCATCGTGCTCCCACAGAACTTTTTGTAATAGAAGCAAAATCGTTCTGGCAAGGAATCTCGCTCGCAGCAAAGTGTGATTCATAAAATGTAAACAGTCCCGCTTCCCTTAAATGTTTAATAAATGTTTTGGCCTGTTTTCCAGCTGGAGTGCAGTGCAATACTCTATTCTTTTGTTTATATTTCGCTGACTGACACTTAGTGGTGTGGATGAAGCATCACACAAAAACGAAGGGTTTCAGTTACTGATGACATTGTAGAATCTACACTCGCAGTCAGCCATGATTGATTTATTCCTAAAGCTAATGTTGTTGAATAATACAGGGGTAATTTATTAAAAGTGATTAGTCTCCGACTGGTCATGTGATCTCAACATGGTGGCCTACATGATGTGATCCTCTTCTTTTAAAAATAAGCCATTTTACTTGCTTCTATGGCAATGGCATGGTTAAAATGAAACTGCTTTGGCTCAGACTTTTTTTATTAGGATTTGACTGGAGTCTTTATCTCGCGTGATGAGTGTCCATGAGTTTAAACCTATAAGTACTGTTAATTAATTTATGTGTACAGCTTTTTTTAATGTGGGAAAAATTACTGTATGCACCTTCAAATTCCACTCTGTAAGATTTTCCTCGTAAATCAGTGCAGTTACCAATTCAACAGACCCACCATTCATCCAGATTCGGCTGAAACTGTATAAATGACCTCACGTTAATTAATTCCCTTTTTACAATTACTTGCACATCACTGCTAGGGGAATGCAGAAAATGATGCAATTTACCAATACCGCTTAAGAGATGCCAACCTAAATATACGTTTTCTGATTATTAGTAAATATTAGGGGTGTAATGATACCCTCATGTCACGATTCAATGCATATCACAATACTGAACTCACGATACGATATTATTGTGATACTCCAAGACATATGATAAAAGGTTAACAAAAAATGTACTGTTGTTTAAAATGCTAAATTTGATATAGCATTGTGGGTGTAAATGAATATTCTTGGACTTGGAAACCCAATGCACAGGACAATGGTGACACCAGAATAAAAATATTCAAGATTCTGAAGCTGAAAATACAGAATTATTTTAGACGAATATGTTTGCACTCTGTCACTGACTAGATCCATTTAAAATAATGTAGGCCACTTTTACACAAATATATCCCTATTGCAGTATTATACATTATATTCAACATTATATATAATATTTTAATGTAGTACTGACACCAAAACTCTGAAAACTTAGTCACATAGTAATTTTTATTTTGGGTGAACTGTTCACGATACATGTTGCATTTTTGTATTGCAATATGTATTGTGACACGATATATTGTTACACCCCCTAGTTAATATATATGTGAGTAACTCTAAATGCAAGTAAATCTTCCCCTCGTCTGATGGTAAAACAGTCTAAGGTCAGAGACATGTAATGTTACCATATGCTCCCGAGGCCCTGTGATGCTGCATTAGCAGAGGATGTTCAGGAAGTGACATGTTGGTCCTCGAGTCCCATGCTGATGTTGACTAGCCACCTAGTGAGCTGACACCTGCCCGCTCACACACTTCCAGCCGTTCTCTTGAGATTTCCAAGAAAACGAGGCTGTGCCTCACCCAGATTTGACGTTATTATCCTCCACTGCGATACCATGGGCTTTGCTCATAAGTATCTCGCCGTTGCACCCTCATATTGTTAATGCAGTTCCTCTTGATACAGGCATGAATGGAGAGAAAGAGACTTTTGGGAAAGTGTGAGGTGGTGAAAATCCCGCTGTGTGTTTTAAACGCATCCAAGATTTAAAACTCTTGTATTGTGCGTATGTAGGATGTGGATAGACGGGCCCGTCTTGCCGAGAAGGGGTTATGTTAATATGATTAAAGCGGATTACAGTGTTCATCTGCAGATCAAAGGAGCCGAACCAATTAGCACTCCCACCTTTAACACTCGCGACGACCAAGGCAGAACAACCGAGAGAGCCAAGATGGGCGCCTTTTATTCGCCAAATCTAAGAAAGAAATTTCAAGGAACTCTTTCCAACAGCCATAATCTCTGTGTTTCCTTTCATTGGTTTGTGTTGTCTAAAAATGAGAAGGGATATCAAAACAATCCTGAAAAATTGCCTGTCATAATCTTCTAGTGTGCGTGTACGTGTTCAACAAAGATGCCCCCTGAATTGACATGAAAAGGTGTTGTGGACTCATCCCAGCATGCTGTCAGGACTGAATTAAGACATTCAAATCCTCCTGTCACCCTCTTTAGCTCTCACTAATTTATTCACTTCTTCTCGGAGAGCTGCAGCCAAACTGGACTCGCCTTTGTTCAGTCGTGTAAGAAGCGCAGGCCATTCAAAGCACTGGCTGAAAACCCTGTGGCCCAGATTTATAATTCTGTTATTGCTGTCGAACACGAGCAAGCTTGTGTTCTCTCTGAGCAGATGTACTGAGAAGAATGATTTTTCATAGGAGACTTTGGAAGGTTTTGTTCAATTACTCTGAACCCTGGTGCGATTGCTCTTTTCATTTGAATTGCGTATCTTTTGTTAGTGCGTATCATTTGAATAATTGTGAACGCTGCTATCTGAACCCTGGTGCTCAACAAACAAGCTGACCGAGACCCCTGAAAAGATGGATCTCGTTTGCGTTCGACTGAAATATGAACGCAACACGAACCAAAATTTATATTTATAGGAGCTATGTTGCCCATTACAGTTCCTTTAAAATTTTGTGTAGTGAGTGTGTAGCACCCAGTTACATGCATTCTGTTACCATGTCAATCCAACACAATCTCATGAAAGTCCGTATCTATACCACGAATGTTATTTCTCGTGCCAATTATACGGCAAAAACGGTTTTAGCAGCATATGCTACGCACTGGTGGGGAGTGCGTGCGTATTACATGCCATAAAGTGCATATGCAGGCAAAAACTATTTTTGGCGTATAAAAGGCACGAGAAATAACATTCGTTGTATAGATACGCACTTTCATGAGATCGGGCTGGTCAATCATGTCACAGTTAAAATCCTCCAGATTTAATGTAATTTTATTTTCTACCTTATTGCAGATAAATGTAGTAGCATGTTGATCTGCCAGTTCATGCGGAGACTCCCCTCATGTGTTTGCATAATGATGCATTTAAAAGTTAATGACCCAGCGTATCTTTATAAAAGTTCACAGTGCTGTTGTAGATAAAAATATATATATTTTTTTTAGGTTAGATACTTGATTTATTTATCACTCACTTCTTTACATAACTGTCGGTCTCGCACATCTGCCATGTTTGTAGTTTTTTAACACTTTTTATTTGTAGTTCTAATTCGAATACTCATCCAACGCGCAATAGGTTGTGGGTAATATTATCCGTTCGAGAGTGCACGGATCTGTATACCAACCAAGTATTTTTGGGATACTATGATTTGGGACATGCTAATTCTAATTTTAAATACTATTTAGGACGGATAGTATGCGAAATGGGACACTGCAACAGTCTTTGCTATTTGGTAATTGCTTTAAGCCACATCGTGCCACAGCTCTAAGTAAACCATATGGATTTTAAATAAAAATAATGACTAGAGGTTGATGGATATATCGCCAATGCCCATATATCAGTCAACGTTTTTTAAATATCGGCATTGGAATCGCCGTATGTCGGAAGCAGGGCTTTTATTTTGGCGCTCCAATTATCCATCTTCATTAGTTTACGGTTTCTGTTTATCAGTCCTATCTTATACGTTATTAGATACAACTGTTAAACAAAAAGTAAGTGGTATACAAAAAAAAGCGTTATAGTGTTATACTAAAAGTAATAGAAAGGCAAAAACTATCATACATTCTTATGTCCTTTTCTTTTTGTGCTGTATGTAAAATTAGTGTTTCCTTGTTTTTATTTATAAAAAAAATGATTCCAATTACCATATTACTGAGTGTTTACTTATGTATTTTTTTTAACAATTTCTTTATTTGCGAAAAATATTATAATATGATTACATAATTAAAAAGTTTCTGCTTATTTTACATATTAAAATTTTAAACGTCATTTTTAAATGATTTATTTGTTAGTAAATGTTAAGATATCGGGCATCAAACATTTTTTTTTTTTAAATCGGTCGACAACTAATAATGACAGAATTTTTTTGACTTCTAATTTGTTTTTTCATATGGGCTAGTCTTGAAACAGAAATGTCCAGGCAAATACACTTCCAGCCTTTTATCAGTTAAAGATATACTCTTGAAATTTGTATTCTCACTCAAATCCCAGGAAATCCCAGGAAAACATCAGCAAAACTGTAGCGTCTCAGCTTGTTGCACTGTGGGATCGGGTCTGTGCTCTCTGGCCTCATCCGAACGTCACTAAGAGGCTGTCGCTGGCTCTGCTGTTTGTCTCTTTGAAATCCCGGGCATTAGTTCATGTAAATTGAATGAGCAGTGCTGCATGTTTATGTGGCACTGGAGAGAACCAGGCACACAGTTTTACTCCATCACCACCAGGTCTGTGCGTGTAAACAAGTGTAGTCGGCACGCAGACGTCGCGTCTATCTCTAACCTGCTGCGGGTCCGCATGAATAATTAATCACACTCTTTTAGCGTGATGGAGGAGACGTCAAGGCCTGCGGGGAAAAGCACTCCAGCTGGGAAAAGAGGCTGTCTTGATTAAATATAAAAATGGTTTGTTGAATGCTGTTCATAGTATTGTTGTTTTTCCACTCCGCGTTTCCTGACTTGTCATTGCCTTTACAGATTTGTTCTTTTGTCATTTCCTCCTGAATTACAGAGAAGAGACCTCAGTTTCTCTCTATAAACTCGAATAGCCTCTCCTCGTGGGTTAGTTGGGATAGAATGAGTAATTGGCACAACACAAACACAGCATAAGTTGCTCTTGCTCTGTGTTCGAGGGCTTAAAGTTGCAGGCATTTTAAATAGCTCTCCTCTCCACCAATCAGAAACTGTGTATTTATACTTTCACGAGAGTGGAGAGCCATGAAAGCAGATGCACACAACATAAAAATAGGCTTGTAAAGGGTATGAAGGGTTCACGGCCAGAGAACCCTTGTGTTTAGAGGGAAGGGCTCTGTGAAAACACAAATAATTACCCAGCTTCAGCCTGAGTGTCTCTTTTCCAGACACACACACACACACACACACCAACAGGCAAACACAGCTGCGTGCGGGGAACGGTCTGTGTGACCTTCCACTCTTTTTCCAGTGTTGAAGAGGCTGGCACAGCCCAAACTGGCAGCCATGCTGGAGTGACTGTCCAAATCGCGTTCATCTCTGTGTTTCTTTCACTGTTTTCCTCATGCTACTGAAGATCTGCTCTCGCTGGATTCTGCTCTGTGCTGTTTGAGTTAAAAATGCTTACAAGAAAATGCATGGGATTATCACACAAATATATTTTTAAAACTCGTGTTTTTTGATGCATAATTGCAAGACTTGCTGTGGACAGTAGGCCAGTGCTAGACAAAAAAAAAAAAAAAAACGTAATATTGACCTGTTGTTTTATTATTATAAATATATAGTTTTTATTTTTTTTTATTTTTTTTCATTTTTTGTAATTTTGTTTAGTTTTTTAACAAAATGTATTTGATTTATTTTTATTTATAAATATTTATATTGTTTTATTTTGATATATATATATATATATATATATAGTTTAAGTTTTTATAAATGGTTTTTTAAATAATTTTAGATTTAATGATGTCAACTTTTATATTGACTTCCAATGGTGCTTTTTTTTTTTGCCACAATCATTGAATGTATATATGTTTTCCCATCATTTATTTTTAAAATTAAAATTAATTTGTATATTTTTGGCCATAAAGTCAAAATTATCAGTGTGATACAACTGTCATGCTATCATAATGAAAAAAAGAAAGAAAATAATGACATTTATTGAAAAGAAAACCAAGTAGTTTCATGCAAAATATTTAAATTTCTTAGGAATATATTGAAGAAAAAAAATCTGACAAAGCAAAGTCATCTGGTGCGATCAACAAAGTCACATGGTGCAACCAACATGCAGACAGACCCTTATGAATATATGACGTTCAATAAGTCTCATTAATCAGAAAATTCGCTTTTTTTTATGATAAGGCGATGTTAGTTTAGGTTCATTCTCCTGGATGCTGTATTTGTGGAGCGTGTCCTTCAAGGTGGGATGAATTGGCTTCACCGACTTTGATAAGGCGGCTTTAGATCTTAGCAGGGAATGGATTTATTGAGCGATGCTCCTGTATTGATGGACAGCTTTGCTCTGCACATGCAGAAGAGATGTGGATATCAAGGCATCATTTAATGAATACGGAGAAATGGCAAGCTTCACAGTGTCTGTCAAATGTCTCCCTCCTACTCAAACGTGTTCTGGTACCGCTACATCTGCCTTTTCAATGGGGGAAATAAGCAGAACTGGGGTCTAATGCAGTGCCTTGCATTTCAGTTCTGTCTCTGCATTTAGTGGTTTGATTAAATGTTGCTGAAAGCACCTGAAAGTCCTTGTAAAGCAGCAGATATAGCCCTTTCCAATAGAATATTATTGATTATTCATCATATTCAACCTATATGTGATGTATGAAGAATATTAAATACCTCTAGCCCTCCATTTATTTATAGATTTTTCTGCTTTTAACAGGATTGCATCTTCCAGGTCGCAGATATTGTGAAGCGAGGAAACAAAACTTAATTTGTTTTAGTGCTGTTTAGCTTAGTGCTGTGACACATAGAGCCTTGGTGCTCATGTGAACAATGAGAGTTTAAATCCGGCTCGCAACATTTCCCCATTCTCATTCCTCTTATTCCTCCCCATTATTTCCTGTTCTGTCGCTCACTGTATCTATCCATAAAAGTGTCAAAGATTTATCACTTACTGTAATCATGGTATCTGCAGCATTGTGCAAACTAGACATACAGTATACAATGTACAGTTCCTCAGGCATCTCTGTGTGTCTTGTGTAGATATTCTTGACTGGGCTTTGAGCTTTTGTGCATGTCATGGCCTGAAGATAAGACTGTTTTTGATGGCATCTGTGTCAAGAGCTTCAGCATGTTCCTTCCTGTGTTTATAAGAGAGGCGCTGAGATGACAACGAGTAGATAGAGGAGAGAAAGATAGATCCCTCATCTCACAGTCACTTCAAGTAAATCCCCCTCCAGCGTACAAACACACAGAGCTGCGACGTGTCTCGTAAGACTTGACATTTCTGTTATACCAACTGTATCTGGTGATGCTAATAACAGATACAGTAATTTTCTGTATTCAGATTTAACATTGGTACGAACATACTATCAATCAACCAGTTTTTTTTTTTTATCCGAATATAGATTTACCTGTCATGTAAACTTTACATGCCTGTCAGATGGTTTTAAAGGCCTGTTCACACCAAGACAAATATTTGGTGTGAAAATTCAGAGCGATTGAAATTTTATTTTTGAATGAATGGTCTGTTCTGACCAATGCAAACATTCTCCTTTATTAATGAAGAAGTGTTTAAATCTCTAATCGAATGCAAAGAAAACTGGGCAACCAATAAGATTCACTCCTTGTCAACCATACATTATCATGTTTATAGTTCTGATATAAACACCGATGTCTATGTTACAGCTCAAAATAGAGGAAATCACCTTTTGAAAGTGATTTGACGCTTCAAATAACAATTGTATCATTACACCAGTAGGTGGCGACAAGTGACTGTTAAAAAATGTATTTGTCATTGAATCATTCATTCAAGAGATTAATTCAAAAAACGCTGATTCATCTAGTAATGGAAAAAGTGAGGACTTTGTGAGTGAGTCATTGAATCATGCTTTTTTAAAGATTTGAAATAGACTGCAGCAATTGACGTTTGGTCAGATTCTCTAGTAAATTACATGTTATTTTGTTTAGTTGTCTGTTCAGAATCGTGATCTTTGTTTGAAACAAAAAAATTGTGATTCTCAGTTTGTCCAGAATTTTGCAGCTCTAATAGCGTATACAAAACGCACATATACACAACGGTGGTTTGAAAACCCAAATACTATTTGTCTTTCTTATTTGTCACAAGTGGTTTTCTATAAGCGCTACCTACTGTCAGAGAGTGGATTTGCATTTTTACATTCAGTCCATCAGCTGTTTTTCAGACAAATCACTTGTGAAAATCCAACCAAATTGTTATGCAAAGCATTCTTTATTTTTTTGTAAACAGTCCTTAAGTTTAAAGTTCTTGCAAAGTAGATAAAAGTTTATGCTAATAGTCAAAAGAAAGTCTGGATTTCGTGATTTCTTACATGTGATAAACATTATCATCTGTGAAAGAGAAGTTCTCACATGAAGTTGGCCATTGCAGGACATTGTTAGTCAGTAGCTACGTTTACATGGACGCCTTTTGTTTTAATCGGAATTAATTCATTGATGTATCCAAATGAAGTGTTTAAATGAACGCTAAATAAAGTTATCAGGTTGATTTGTGTGTTTATATGTCACTAGCTTCAAATCAGAATAGTTTTTTTTGACATGTGCACACTGCACAAATATATACAGTTTCCCGCTGTTTGCAGATATACCATTCTCCTACATCGCTTCTTTTGTTTGTTTTAAAGAACAGAATTTAATATTGATCTGTTTCGGGTCTTAATTAGGAGACGACGAGCACATGACCCGTTGTGTTGTGCTGCTTATATTTTTCAAAACGCCCCTTCCTGCATCTAAAACAAGGCGTATTTTAGTGAGAGACAGAAACAAGGACTGGTGGGACATTGTTCTGCTCCAATTCACAGACGTTTAGTGGAAAGAGAATTTGAGAATAACACGACAGTCATTTATGACACTCATTCTTTCAATAGAAACTCATTCCACGCATCATACGTCATTTCGCCATTTCTACATCATTGCACATGTGCAGAACTTTCCAGTTCGGGGTTTAAATCCGATCAAGTGTTTACATGTCCTCTCGATCGGATTTAGAAAAGTTTAAAATAACCGCTTACAATCCGAATTAAATTTTAATCGGATTTGGCCAATTCACAATTCATCAACATGGTTACGTGTGACTTTTTATTATGACATAGCTACTAGTCCAGTTACAATTGGATTATTAGGGTCCATGTAAATGCAGCTACCGTATTGGTCCAAGCTAGTCTAGATGTTTTTTTAACCAAGTAGACCAGGTTTGTCCAAACTCGGTCCTGGAAAAGCCACTGTCCGGCAGCGTTTAGCTCCTGCTTGCCTCAACACAACACAACACACCTGGCTGGAAGTTTCTAGCATCCCTAGTAAGACCTCGATTAGCTGGTTCAGGTGTTTTAGCTAAACTCTCCAGGAACAGGAATAGACACACCTTGGCTTGAAGTAGTAGACCATCATGGTCAAGTTGGTTAGGACTTTTTGACCACCATGGATGAGTAACAAACAGGCTACCTTATTCTAAAACAGCTTGAAACTCATTAAACATCTTTCTTTAGCAGGCCTGTAGCACAATGGTTAAACAAAGCTCTGTGGCATGAATCCATACAGAACAAAGCCAAACAAAGGCATGTAATGGGGAACAGAAGAGAATCGACTGCCGGACCCGGAGAATTCCTGTGAATCTCAGTGGAACGGCAGGCCTGGCTCTTAACCAGTGGAACCGGGAAAGATAGCATCAGTTCAAATAGCTCTAACTAATTACGGCTGCTCTACTTGGATTCAGTTTCCCTTATCTTCGCAGTCGTGCTTGACTTTCGGACACTTAGCCTCCTCCTTTCCCGGAAGAAGGAGCTGCTGCAACTTGGGATAATGGTGCCATCAAAGAAAGTTTACGAAATGATTACACAAGAATCCATGTGCAGTGTTTATTTGTTCCACAAGGCTCACTGAATTTTCTATTAAAAGGCACAGTTCTGATCCTGGATGCTGATTGGTCAATACAGAGATCAAGGCATTCTGTTATTTCCTAATGGAAGAATGACATTGAATGAATTGCTTTGTTTTAATGAAACATTTTGTCCAGAATATTTTTTGCTTAATGCATTAAGGCACTCGAGGCCTTTAGCCACGACTATATTCACTATACCTTATTGCTTAGTTAGAGACAAATACAAGCTAATATAGTCATTGATTTTTTTATTTTTTTTAGCCAAAAATTGATTGACTTTTGTCTTTTAGTGGAAGAACGTGTATTTCATCGAGTTAGCCTGGTTCTGGCGTTGACTCTCCTCAATGACTGCACCATGAGAGATTAGATCAGGAGCTTGTCTCGGGAGTTTAGAGTTGTTAGTTTTAGAATCGCTCTCTAATTAAAAAGGTTTAAGAGGATCTACTGCTCACTGGCTCTGGTAATGAAGGAGTACATGGTGCCAAATAGAAAAATAACCTGTTCGTGTGTGTGTGTGTGTGTGTGTGTGTGTGTGTGTGGAGTAATGCAGTCTTCAGAAATCCTTCAGAAATCTTTCTAATATGCTGATTTCCCGCTTAAGAATAATTTTTATCCCTTAAAACTCATTTTAATCACCAAAATGACATATTTTTAAAAAAATTCTTGAAAATCGCTTGAATGTAACTCTACACCCTTGCCTCATTTAGTATATGTGGTTCTATGAATATGCAAATGAGCCCCGCCTCCACTCAAGGTAGTTTGTGACATCAGAAACACCAGCGATTTCAAACCACGTTTTTAAGACTCTCTTTGGTTCACTGCAGTTCCCTTTCGAGAGCGGTAACTCTACATTGCATAGCTACGCTGCAGGAACTGAGCCTGTCAGTATTGCTTTGCAACAATTGGCCAGCTGTACCAAGCTGGCGTTAGCCCATAAAATTTCAACAAAAGTGGAGAAGGGAGGAGTCCCCGCAGCGTATGTCTTGTTCACGCCTCTTAGGGAACCGACGTTACGATAGTAACTGGAGACGTTTTAAGGAGAAAATACTAATAAGGATAATTTGCACATGGTTTGTCTTAAAGCAATGGTTTAAGAAAATCCAGAAAAAAAAATCCTCAGACTTATGAATAGGAGTGAACATATTGTGGTATCAGGAAAATGATTAATCTAGTTTTGTGGGTTTAAGGTAGCAAAGTCAGACATGGATATTCAGCCACATTAGAGACACATTCAGACATCAAATGAAGTGTTGGAAATGACACCTAACTAACAGCGTTATCTACCCGGCCGATCGCTCTGTGTGCCCCGCAGAGAGAGAGAGAGAGAAATGAACGCAGTATGAGTTGATTTCCTGGTTTTTGAAATTCGATGCTCCTCAGTGCTTGACTTTGCAAAGCTCTGCTGGAGTATATTGATTTTTCTGGTGTGCATGTGAGGGAGGAAAAAGGAAAAAAACGCTGTATTGTATTATAATAAAAAAAATCCATAGTATATCTAATTACGACCACTTCATTTTCTTTACTATTAGGACAGAAAGATAAATGTTTCTGTCCCTCCTGTATTATTTGCTCATCTGCCTCAGGCCACTGGAGATGAAGAGCACAGCACAAACTCTCTGGTTAGCAAAGTGCAACGCATCACTTTCACTGTGATATGCTTGTAGAGACATGGTCAGTTTATTATTCCAGTGACAAACAGGACAATGAAGTTTCTCAATGGATGAGCAAAAGGCTTCTGCTAATAGAGAGCCTGCCATACAGGACCTGTCAAAAGTTTGGAAATATAATTTTTTTTTAAAGACGTTTTTGATTTGCTTCTCTCTTTGTAGCATGCAAGCCATTGAAAGTGCACTACATTGACGGAGAATGCGGATGGACGCGGATGTGCACTGCCTTTTTGACTGTTTATACACTGCAAAAAAATTATTTTCTTAGTATTTTTGTCTGGTTTCCAGTCCAAATATCTAAAAATTCGTAAACCAAGATGCCTTTACTAGATGAGTAAAATGCCATAAGATATCATGTCTTGTTTTTTGGGGAAGAAAATCTAAATGAAGTGCTTTTTTGCTTAAAACCAGCAAAATGTTCTGCAAAATTGAGTTTCTGCTTAAAACTAGCTAAATTATCTGCCAATGGGGTAAGAAAAATAATCTTGTTTCCGTTTGAATTAAGATCATTGTTCTTACCCCATTGGCAGATCATTTTGCTTGTTTTAAGCAAAAACTCACTTAATTTACAGTATATCCTCCCCCCCCCCCCCAAAAAAAAAAATAAGGCATAATATCTTATGGCATTTTACTCATCTAGTAAATGCATTGATTTAAGAATTTTTTCTTATTTGGACTGGAAACAAGACAAAAATACTGAGTAAGAAAAGCATTTTTTTTTTTTTTTAGCAGACTATTCTGATGATGAGAATCCTGTCTTGCAGACTGTCTGAGAGACAAGGGAAGTATACTTTGGGCATGATCCCTACAGTGAGGATGGAGTAGACAGCCCATCATTAGGTCACTGCACTCCTACAAACCCCCCTCTCAGTGTCTGGTGGTCCTGCCGCAGGAGGTGCCATTATTTATTGATAGAATTTGTCTATCCATGGTGTGTCATATTGCTGTAAATTCATCTGGTTCACTCTTAATGAATGCATTCAAACTTATTGCACGCAAGCCTCAGTATTTAACACATTCGCTTGATGTCCCAAAAAGTGAGAATTCATATTAAGTGGAATGCATGCATTAGATTTGTCTCATTTTTTTTTTTTTTTTTTTTTGTCGTGTCTCTAGTCTGCTTCGTATCATTTGCTGAGAATAAAAGGTGAAGCCTCTTTTTTCAGTCCTCTTTGACTGTGTCCTTGTGTCTGCACTGCTTTGATGATGGAGGGAGATCGAGTTTCAATCAGTGTGGTTAATTACTATGTCCATCTGAGGTGAGAGGTTCGGCGTGCAGCGAAGCATTCCTGGAGCCGGGAAATTACCTGTGTGCTCTGGGGATTCGCTATCTGCTAGAGACAGCTCGCCGACTCCCAATATCAGATTCGTATCGTTTTATTTTCATTCATTTGTTGCTAGAGGGCTTTTCTGCGGCACATGGACTTCCCTGCCCTTCCCCCGTTTGAGCTGCACTGCTTTAGCTGCACCTTTGTGGGGTTTCCGTCCTCATGAGTCTGTTAAACGCTCGTACTTTCAGATCCATTGGGGCCGTGACACACCAAGTCCACTGTTAGCCAATGTGAGCGTCTGTCAGTCTGCCCCCATCTGTGACAGTTCGGCCGATTCAGTATGTTGGA
This sequence comes from Gila orcuttii, assembly GCA_026230005.1. Taxonomy (NCBI): domain Eukaryota; kingdom Metazoa; phylum Chordata; class Actinopteri; order Cypriniformes; family Leuciscidae; genus Gila; species Gila orcuttii. Next base: position 67,450,180 of record JAPDVR010000001.1, on the reverse strand, counting down.
TCAGTGTCTTGGCCATTGTTGAGAGAGATCCCTCTGGGGTGTGTTTCTCATCCAACGACGTAACTCGCCACTTAAAGGGATATTCACCCAAAAATGAAAATTCTGTCAGTAATTACTCACCCTCATGTTGTTCAACCCCGTAAGACCTTCGTTGATCGACGAGAATACTTTTTGTGCGCAAAAACAAACAAAAATAACGACTTTATTTCAACTATTCATTTCCTTCTCTGTGGGCCTCGAGTCAGTTCACTAGTGTAATAGCGTAGTGCTTCTGTGTTGTACATCACACGTAGGCTCACTATTGGCCGACGCTGGTCATGTGTGTGATGCGTGTGACGTACAACAACAGAAGCGCTGCGCTATTACACTAGTGAACTGACTCGAGGCCCACAGAGAAGGAAATGAATAGTTGAAATGAAGTCGTTATTTTTGTTTTTTTTGTGCACAAAAAGTATTCTCGTCGCTTGATAAACTTAAGATTGAGCCACTGTAGTCACTTGGACTATTTTAACAATGTCTTTAATAACTTTTCGGGGAACAAGTTTCAATCCCTTAGAAACCTATGGAGGAGTGATCCAGCTCTCAGATTTAATCAAAAATATCTTAATTTGTGTTCCGAAGATGAACGAAGGTCTTACGGCGTTGGAACAACGTGAGGGAGAGTAATTACTGACAGAATTTTCATTTTTGGGTGAACAAATTGGTCGTTTAACCAATCGAATTAATGCTAGATGTTTTGCTATAAATTACGGACATAGCATGGTAGGACTATTTCTCATTTTTCTGTTATTTTGCTTTATTTCCAGGTTCAATCATAGGCTTGTTCTTAAGTAGTAGAGCACATTCACACGTGCTTTAAATCTCTTGACAAACTAAAAGACGTAAATTACATTTGTATGTATTATAAATAAAAGATATAGATTGTATTGAATATCAGCTTGGTTATTTGGCTCAAGATAAGGATTTAATGAGTCCACATGTCATGCAAACAAGAAATGATGCTTCTAACCGCAGGTTTGCGAATGTTCAAACGAAACACACAATGCTTTCGGGAAACGCACCCCTGGTTGGCTGTTCATTTTATTGAATGAGTCAGTGGATGAGAATAAAAGCGAAAGTGATGACAGCGAGCAAAGAAGTCAAGACGGCACAGACAGAAGGCTGTATAATTTTACCTCATCTGAGCTGAGCATTGCAATATTTTTTTTTTGTGGCACATCCCTTATCCACAGGACTGTAGGGTATCCCGATTGTCATTTTATGATTTATGCTTCACCAGCGGAGTATTGGTGGACTATTACCCAGTTGCCCATGTGGCAAAGTGTAGACTCGGAGGGGAACCACATGAGCTGAGGTTGCGATTTGGGACAGGGCCTAAACTGAGTCTCTTGTGTATTTCACATGAAGAGCACTATAGTTGTCGTCTATGTAGAGCGTTTCTAAGCCAGTCACTTGTAATGTTCAATTAAGGTTACAATAGCAGCGTGACTAGCTGTTCTGGAATAATGCAATTGTTATTATTTTGGATGTCATATCTAATTTAGCTTGCATTATAGACTTTGCAGTTTCTCTCCTAGTCCTATATAACGTGTGTTTTTCACGTTATGTTATAAAGACACGTTTCGTAGAAGCTTGTTATACAAAAATTTCCAAATGGAAATGTTTTTTTTTTTTTTTCGAGAACTTAAATATCACTTGGATGCAAAACCATCATGATAATTAACTCTGTGGTTTGCTAAACCGAAAATTAAAAATCCAAATAAATAGTCTATCAAAAACATTCAAATGATGTAATTTACTCATTCCAAACCTGACTTTCTTTCTTCCCTGGAACACAAAAGGAGGTATTTTCCAGAATGTCCAAGATGCTCATTTCCGTACAATGAAAGTGGACTATGATTTGTTCTGCCAAGCGCTAAATAGGAGAACCTTTAAGGCTCAGAAAGTTGTCTGTGTGCGGTATTCTAAGACTTAAGCATATATTAAAAAACTTATTTTGCGTTTCACAGAAGGAAAATCACAAGGGATTGACTTGAGGGTGGGTAAATGATGACAGAATTCACATTTTTGTGTGGACCATGCTTTCACCTTAAAGGAATATTTCACCAAAAAGAAAAAATTCTGTGCTCATTTATTCACCCTCATGTCGTTCCAAACCTGTATGACTTACTTTCTTCTGTGGAACATTATAGAAAATACGGCGATGTTGAGTAAATCAATGATGGTGAACTCTTCATTATATTTATATATAATTTATAAAGGAATTGTTTTGAATAGGAGTTTAATGATACACTAAAGCAAACCCCACAGCAGCAAAAGAAAGGTGTTGTCTTTTGTTGCACGGGTCTATCAGAGTCAAAATTAATTAGGCTAAATATCTCGTAATTCTGCTAAATACGGTAGCGGAGGGACAGAATTGGCTTAAGCTTGAGCTCAGGATTTTCTAATCCTTGGAAATGCTCCCTGGCAGGAGGAAGAAGGGTAGCTTGAGGTGTTTCGAGTTGCGAAAATTGTATCCTTTCGCCTGTGTTCTGCCAGCTGAGCGTGTGCCAAACTAATAAACCCGGTATGGAGGCCTACCAATCATTTTGTACAGCCGTTACACCTTGGATCCTTGTTGAGAGGGCAAAGCCACTATCTGAACATCCAGACTGTGGGGTGAGGGGTCCTGAGTGGGAGAGAAGCCTTTGTTCCTATAGATGAAGTGGGCATCTGTGAAACGCAGAACCGGAAGTGAGTGAGTGCTGAAGACAATACAGAAGGCAGCATTCACGGTGCAATCCTTTATTCTGTGGTGACAGTGACCTTTAAAAATGGCTCATCTTCCCACCCCACTATTATCACTGCAGTCTATCCTTTCTAAGATTTGAGAAGAGGTCAGCTTTTAAACAGCCAAACAATAAAACATGACTCATTTAAATGGGTCAATAAACCCAAAAGTACAAGCCGAGTACAAGAGAGTAAAACTTCCGTCAATATTCAACATTAAAACGGGGTGCAATTTACTCTGTAATACAAAGAATATCTTAAGATGACATTTTTAGCCAATAATCAATAGAAATTATATTTTAGTTCTCATTGAGAAAATTAAACCTATTTTTGGACAATTACACCAATTTTCTTCCAATTTCTCATTACGGTAATTCATCCACACGTAATTCTAGTTTATAATTTAATTTATATTATTTATAGCAATACATATTATATAAATGATTGGAAATTTTTTGTTTGTTTTAATCAGCATGAATCAAAAGCAGTACAAGAAATGTGACCATCATGATATATAAATGTTTTATTTTTTAAATATATTTTTAAATAATACAGAACTAACAATCTTAAAAAAAGATTTGATTTATTTAAAAAAATATATATATATTTTTTTTTTTTGCATTAATGTAGTAAAATTTATCTGAACTATGAAAGTCTTTGAAAATATATTTTAATTAATTTTGATTGATTTTGGGGGTGAAATGTGATGAACTGGTTTCCTGAAATTCACCTAGCTGCCACTAAAGGACAAAGAATATCTTAAGATTGTAAATTTTTCAGCATTTCATTCCAAGGTGCCCTTAAGGAACAGTGCTAAATCTGTTTTTATCTTCCTGAATATGAGTAATATGTGTTTTAAATGAGAATGAGGCCCAGATTCAGCTTTCAGCACATGATCATAAAGCACACATGGAGAGAAGAGTTTATTACACTGGTTTAATATGTGAGATCTCCACAGGGAAGTCCAAAAAGCAAAGTTACTCATCCTTGAGTCAGCTCTCTGACTCTCCGAGCCTCGTCTCTCGTAAGCGGATCTCTGATGATTCCTCACTGTGTTCTGCAGTGACAGATGGGGAAGAAATGATGCTGGAAGATAAAGGCAAGCCTGGGGAGAAGCAGAGAAACTAGAGGTGGACAGACATGAAAGGAAAGGCATTCCAGTCGGACTAATGAGCCTGAAAGGGAATGACAAAGAACTGAGATATAGAGTCTAGGAGAGTCGAGAAAGCTGCTTGATATGTTGGAAAAAATATCTGTACCTGCATGTGACTGGCTGTTTTTCAAAGCGCCAAGGGTTTTTGCTCGAAGTATATTTATTTAGCTGAAGGTCAAACCGCTCAGAAGCCCCTTCTACTCAATAATGCAAAGCCGCGGGGCATTTTCCCCATTGTGCATAAACTAGAAACAGAAATTCTGTTGGAAGGCGTTCTCGAATGTAATTTCCAGATGTGATCCTGTTGATTAATAGCGAAAACTGATATTTTAACTTATTACTCTTCTTTCGCTGTGGTGTAATACAATTACCCGTTTTAGTTTAGTCTCAAAGTCTGCTTTGTGTTCATTTAATGTGAGCTCTTTTATTCTGGGGTTTTGTTTTATTTATGTTTTTGTGGACTTCCCATAATGCTTTCTGGAAATGACCCGAGCCTCATTAAGAGGCGATCTGGAGGCAAAGTGGTCTTTGGTCGCTCTGCTGTTTCTGTGGAAAATGGAGGTTGTGTACAGGACCTGATTGGCACAGCTCAGTCTTTGTGTGAGAGCCAATGGAGACCATGTGGCTTCCTGTTGTGAAGAAACCAGGTACAGGGGGTCTTTGTTTTGGAAGAACTTCTCTACTGTGTGTCCCTATGTGGATATTTCACTCAGAACACATTAGCTGTGTGTTAGAGCACATTTCTTATAATATAACATTAGAATATTAAGAAGTTATCTTTAAAGGGTTAGTTTACCCAAAAACTGAAAATTCAGTCATTAATGCCTCGCCCTCATGTCTTTCCAAACTCGCAAAACTTTCGTTCATCTTTGGAACACAAATGAAGATATTTTTGATGAAATCTGAGAGATTTCTGTCCGTCCATTGACAGCTACGCAACTACCACTTTAATGCTTCAAAAAGTTCATAAAGAGCTCGTAAAACTAATCCATATGAATTGAGTCCAAAGTTTCTGAAGAGACTCGATTGCTTTATATGATGAACAGATTGAATTTAGGCTTTTAATATATAATTAAACATTGATCAGCGAACATAAACAGCAGCTCAACCGAACCTGCTTGACGCACGAGAACAAACTTCTTGCAGAAGCTCAAACGTGCTGTGTAACACGAGAATGAACCTCATTGGTTCTTGCAGAAGCTCAAACGTGCTGTATAACACGAGAATGAACCTTATTGGTTCTTGCAGAAGCTCAAACGTGCTGTATAACACGAGAATGAACCTCATTGGTTCTTGCAGAAGCTCAAACGTGCTGTATAACACGAGAATGAACCTTATTGGTTCTTGCAGAAGCTCAAACGTGCTGTATAACACGAGAATGAACCTTATTGGTTCTTGCAGAAGCTCAAACGTGCTGTATAACACGAGAATGAACCTTATTGGTTCTTGTAGAAGCTCAAACGTGATGCGTAACACGAGAATGAACCTTATTGGTTCTTGTAGAAGCTCAAACGTGATGCGTAACACGAGAATGAACCTTATTGGTTCTTGTAGAAGCTCAAACGTGATGTGTAACACGAGAATGAACCTCATTGGTTCTCATGTATCAAGTGAACATGCTTGAGCTTCTGTTTACCACAACTGATGTGTGAACTGATGAATGTTTATATTTGAATAAAAGCCTATATTAAATCTGTTCATCATATAAAGCAATCGAGTCTCTTCAGAAACATTGGACTAAACTGCTCAATTCATATGGATTTATGAACTTTTTGAAGCAACAAAGTGGTAGTTGTGTAGCTATCAATAGATGGACAGAAAGCTCTCAGATTTCATCAAAAAGATCTTCATTTGTGTTCCGAAGATGAACGAAAGTCTTACAGGTTTGCAACGACATGAGGGCGAGTAATTAATGACAGAATTAAAAAAAATTCCCTTTAATTCTTAGCTTAAAATACATGTTAGCTTTCCTGACCTGAGATATCTTCAAAATATTATAGTCAAAGTTATACTTGGTGATTATGAAGAGCTCTCTATATCTATCTTACTCATCCGTCCTACACAGTCTGACAGACACTTTATAGAGGCGAAAGGTTTTGAATGAGGCACAAGACAAACCTATTTTTATTTTTTTCATATCTGCCTGGTTTCAGAAATTTCTACTGACGGGAGCTGTAGATTTAAAGTGCTCTTTGGATGTGGAATAAAATAGATTTCACAGGACTAGGGACGGGGGTAACGGCTCATACTTATCAAACAGACAACCTCATTTTCTCTTGGTTCCCTGCCCTGGACTGCAGAACACATTTTGAAGTCAATGTGTGCACTGTGAAAAGGAGAATAGATCAGACTTCTGTCTGTAATATGCTTCCAAAGATCACTCTATTTAGTCACTAACAAAAACATGTGATGGTACAACCATGTGTTTTCGACAAGTACCGTGGTAGGAAAATGGTATTCTTTAGTACATGTGCATTAATTGGCATTTCCAAACTTTGTGTTTGGATAGAAATTCATCCATTTAACATATTTCTTGTTAGCATAAGGAGATTAATTTTGCCATATACTGGGCTTGACAAGTTCAAAAGCGTTGAGGTGGTTAGTGGGTAACCATTTTAGAAATATTCCAGCAGGGATGGTCAAGGTTGTTCTTTCTCTTTTTTTCATTATTCATTATTTATGTGACAACATTCCTGTGGAAATCCAATTTTCTTCTGACCAGCTTAGTATTTAAAATGATTTACAGCCGAAAATATCTAATATGAATTTCAAGTGACTCTAAAGATTGTGTAATTGGGCTATAGCCTAGGATAATCCCGCAGCTCCTTGTCATTGATAAGGCAGTGGAACTCTCCTTATTCCTCTTTGCACAATCTCAGGATTGCATGGACCCAATATTTCCGGATTCCGGATTAAATAATACGCTTCGGCCTCAGTGTGCAAGGTTTCTGTGTGTGACGAATTTTTAGGAAGACGAATGTGAAAAAATGCATAAAAAAATTTTGGACTCAGTCTGCAAAGACATTAAGAATCCAGACCAACTTACCATGCAAACTGGTTTATTCAGCTTATCCACTGAGAATTCTTATATTTATATAGCCTGATGTAGCAGCATAATTCATTTTTCTGTGGTTTGTTTTAATGTTTTGTCCCTGATATGGCTCATAGATGTGTAGCAGAGCTTTAAAAGCTTAAAGGGATAGTTCACCCAAAAATGAAAATTCTGTCAGTAATTACTCACCCTCATGTTGTTCCAACCCCGTAAGACCTTCGTTCATCTTCGGAACACAAATTAAGATATTTTTGATTAAATCTGAGAGCTGGATCACTCCTCCATAGGCTTCTAAGGGATTTAAACTTGTTCCCCGAAAAGTTACTAAAGACATCGTTAAAATAGTCCAAGTGACTACAGTGGCTCAATCTTAAGTTTATCAAGCGACGAGAATACTTTTTGTGCGCAAAAACCCCCAAAAATAACGACTTTATTTCAACTATTCATTTCCTTCTCTGTGGCCCTCGAGTCAGTTCACTAGTGTAATAGCGTAGTGTTTCTGTGTTGTACGTCACACATAGGCTCACTATTGGTCGACGCTGGTCATGTGTGTGTGATGCGTGTGACGTACAACACTGAAACACTACGCTATTACACTAGTGAACTGACTAGAGGCCCACAGAGAAGGACATGAATAGTTGACATAAAGTCGTTATTTTTGTTTGTTTTTGCGCACAAAAAGTATTCTCGTCGTTTGATAAACTTAAGATTGAGCCACTGTAGTCACTTGGACTATTTTAATGATGTCTTTAGTAACTTTTCGGGGAACAAGTTTCAATCCCTTAGAAGCCTTCCGAAGATGAACGAAGGTCTTACGGGGTTGGAACAACATGAGGGTGAGTAAATACTGACAGAATTTTCATTTTTGGGGAACTATCCCTTTAATGAACTAATGAAAATTGTTGAAAAGGAGACGAAGACGAGAGTGGTGTCAGTCTCAGCGTTACTGTGGGACTCTGGGATGCAAGGTCTGAGCAGCAGCAGATGGTCATCAGTTGCAGCTGGAGCTGGAGGAACAGCATTGCACTCCTCCTCTGTGCACGATCCGAACAGCCGCTAACATGCTAATGATTAAGCATGCTGATCTTCTGATGCTCTGCTGCAGGGTGGTATTCCCTTCTCACCGGTGTAATACAGGCCTCTCCATCTGTGAGATCTCCCTTCATTACTGTGTAGTCACTTATGTGCTGTACTGTCTCTTATTAGAAAGTACTATGGTGGTAACATGGTATAGTGATGGTATTGGATGGTTGGGGTGTAATGATACCCTTATGTCACGATTCGATACATATCAAAATACTGAACTTCACGATACGATATTATTGTGATACTCCAAGACATATGATAAAAGAGTAACAAAAAATGTACTGTTGATTTAAAATGCTAAATTTGATATTACATTGTTGGTGTAAATGAATAGGTTTTGACTTGGTGCTGGAAACCCAAAGCACAGAACAATGGATAAAAATAAAAATATTGATGATTCTAAAGCTGAAAATACAGAATAATTTAGACAAATATGCTTGCACTCTTTCACTGAGTAGATATATTTAAAATATTGTAGGCCACTTTTTACTGGTAACAAGACATTTGGCATTATCAGGACCCACAAATATTCCCCCATTGCATTATTATACATTATAGTCAACATTATATATAGCAGTTTAATGTAGTACTGACACTAAAACTGTAAACTTTATTTTTTTTTTCTCACACAGTAATTTTTATTTTTAAACTATACACAATATATATTTTCACTATCCACGATTCATATTGTTGCAGTTTTGTATTGCGATATATTGTGACACAATATATTGTTACTCCCCTATTGAATGGTAATAGTATGGCACTTGAATTTCTTTCCCTCGTTACACACCAGAAACCTTCTACAGTTCATTTCAGTGTAAGTGCTGATATCATTAGCAGAAGGACATATAGTGCCTGAAATTCATGTAAATATTTAAATTAAACTTCTCCCTCAAGTTTTATGTTGATAATATAAACTGAAGCACTACACCTAGTGAAACTACTGGTCTCAGACATTTAGACACCACTGTACACCACAGTTTATTGGTGTCTGTTATAAACACTATGAATTCTTTGTTGAAAGCTATATAACAGTTACCTCTGGACTCTGAAGTGTTTGTGACCGGAAAGTTCATCTATCTTTCAGGAATTAATCTAATCCAGATGTGTTTATGCTGGAACCACCGTTGCCTCGCATCAGTCAAGGAAACTATTCGAGGAAAGCTTAACATTTGCCAGAGAGCAATTATCTTATATAGCAGGAGAACAGTTCAGCCAACGAAAGCAGCTGTAGTAAAGCTCTCTATAGAAGTCCAAATGCGAGTCAGCACATCGACATAAGTGCTTCGTTCCAGGAGGCCTTTCTAAGTTGATAGAGGGTTGACCATTATTACTACCCATAGACCCTGAAACTGACCAACAACCCCAGACTCCATTACAGGAGACTTTAAAACTGTGTGCAATAGGAAATGTGCCTTTACTGTGTGAACGGGCCATAGAATAGGTGCAAGAAACCCCAGTACTAAAGAGCGTGATGGTTACTTCCAAGTAGGTAGCTTAAAACTTCAACAGTTCAGCTAAATTAATCTTGTCCATGAACAGCATTTTTATGCCCTTAAAGGTGCAATGTGTAATATTTCTGAGGATCTATTGACAGAAATGCAATATAAGATCCATAACTATGTTTTCAGTGGTTTATAAAGACCTTGCATAATGAACCGTTATGTTTTTATTACCTTAGAATGAGACATTTATATCTCCATAACCGCGGGCACCCCCTTCTATGGAGGTCGACATATTGTGTCGTCATGTTTCTGCCGTAGCCGACAGCGAACACACAGCGCTACAGAGCGCGTTTCCTCACTACCTTGAAAAAGAAGTTTTCAGTGGTGTATAAAGACCTTACTTAATGAACCGTTATATTTGTATTACCTTAGAATGAGCAGTTTCTGTCTACATACACCGCGGGTTCCCTTACATTGAATGCGCCGACATGTTTTTGTCAACTTTTGTTGGTTGCCATTCGTAATCTCACCACTAGATCCCGCTAAAAATCACACATTGCACCTTTAAAGGGCACTCTGGGAAGGGGACGTTGCACAAAAGTGAACAACTTAACTCCTGCTCAAAATGCCCTCCCTCAAGGTTGTTAGCCTTCCAAGGTCCTTCCAAAGCATCCACTATAAGGCCTTGGAGTGAGTATGGCAGAATGATGACTTTTGGTTATTGTGCTGACCCAAGTCATGCCAGCTCTTTGTAGACTCGCCATAAACTCGACTGCTTTTTAGCTATATTTAGCATTCAACTCATCACTTTGTGCAGCGTTTAAAAAAGCCTTTAAAAGCTCATTATTCATTTCCCATCCAAGAAGTACAGATGATTCAAGTTATTTATCCACATAAAGTTCTGATGCCTCTCGAGGCCAAGATTTGAATAATTTATGAGGACAAATGCGAAGAAATTGTGCTTAGTTCCAACCCCCACCATTTGCGTTTAAATGAGCAACATAGGATATCCAAATGTCTCTTGATGTCCAAGGGTTCTGTTGTTAATTTACGTTTAGAATTAAAATGATTTACAATGCATTCACTCATTGTTATCCCTTTTTTACCTCAATGTTTGGTCTTTTCTGGACACTAGTAATAAAGTTTTGACATTTGAATGAATGTGTTTGGATCTCGAATGCAAGAATGAAGAACAAATGTTGAAATATATTTGGATCTAAAAAGCTACGGCCCATGTTCATCCACGCAAATTTAATTGTATTAAGCAATGATGCAGATACGTCTGTTAATAAATTCCTAGTCTCTAAACCCAAAGTTCAACCTAATTTCAGTTTATCATATTGTGTGATGATGAGAAATCCAGTGCTGATTTGATCCTCTTCCTCCGTAGGACCAGCAGTGAGGAACTTCAGCCCATTCCAGTTCTCCACGGAGCCGTCAGATACGCTGGTTGTGCGGGGAGCGCCGGCGCTGCTCAACTGCTCAGTCCACGGCGAGACTCCTGCCAAGATCGAATGGAAGAAAGACGGCTCTTTCCTCAGCCTGGCCTCAGATGATCGCAGGCAGGTCCTGGCCGACGGTTCTCTGCTCATCAGCTCAGTGGTGCACTCTAAACACAATAAACCCGATGAAGGGGTTTACCAGTGCGTGGCCACTATAGACAACCTGGGCACCATCATTAGCCGTACAGCTAGACTCAATGTAGCAGGTAAGATACGTGGTTTGATACACCTATATGCACAGCATTCTCACACATACCGCGGAATATATGCACGATATATATATTGACCCGTGTTGGGCAGTGGTTCTCAACTGGTTTTGCCTCAAGACCAATGTTGTTATAAATGCAAGGACAGTATGACAGCGAAAGAGTCTGTCCTGTCTTCATCCTTCAGTGTTATTGCCTGCAGTGGAGTTCAATAAGTCAGTCAGGGCATCCGCTGATGCAGCATCACTGTTGGTAATGTCTGAGAGCATTGGGCTCTCTGCTGTATTGGGCCCTTTGAGTTGAAATGAAAGTGACCTTGTTCAATTTGCAGGAGGCAAGCTGCAGGGATTACGAGGTGTTTGAGTTGGGTCTTACTCTGAAATTCAATTTGCTGTTGGAGGGGGAAAGGAATGCAATTAAGTTACATCAAGCCCTTGCAGAGTTGCCTGTGTAACCTCACTGAAATCTCTCTGAAGGAGTTCTCTGAAAAGTCAGAGACAAATGCTTATTTGACGTCTCTCGAAGTCTCTCCCACGTGGAAGTCTGTTTTGAGTGAACAAGCTCATTATTTCTCAAATGCTCGCATGGAGTGCAAGCTGGAGATTTTCATTGGGCTTTTTAGTGAGGTATTCTCAGTTGTGCAACAGATTGGACCAAAGTGTGTGGTTTACTGAAAGTCTGCACTGCTTAAATGGTGTTTCAACTAAGATCCCACTACTGGTTTTTGTAATTTCCCATAGAGATGGAAAATCACAACTTCTTTAATATCGCAAAAGATTCTCCTAGGCATCAATGGGTAATCTTGCATGTGTCTCCTTTAAACCAAGGGTCTTCAGCCTTTTTAGGCCAAAGATACTTTTGTTGGAAAGAGACATTGAGCAGTGTTTCACTGTACAATATTTCAGTATTTACATATTTCTATGATACTTGCATTGCAAAGCGATTGAAAAGTAATGTACACACATTAGTAGAGTAACATACTTGTATGTAATATTTTGATTTGACTTAATTCTCTTTTATGTAGGAGGGCCAATGTAACATTAAGCTGAATAGCTTCTTAACTTTAGCTTTGGTTGAAAATGAACTTATTACATTAAAAAAGTTCAAATTCATTAGTGAATGGTTAATTCCTCCAAGTTATTTGAGCTATGATCTCCACATTCGTTGTAGAACTCTATATTCTTACTGATTAAACTTTGCCCAAAAAATTGAATGATTAAGTTTTTCAATAAGCACCTGACTTGTATTGCACATATGTTCCAAGATTTATTTAGCTTGTTCATCCATTGTCAAGTCAAGTCACATTTATTTAAATATGGCTTTTTACAATACAGATAGTTTCAAAGCAGCTTTACAGAGATAACAGGAAAATAATGCAACAAAATTTGTTTCCGGAAGAAAATAGCGTCACAGTCCAGCTTAAGTAAGCTTAGTGATGTTTCATTTTTGTTGTAAAAAAGTTATTAATTTAGTTCATTTATGTATATAGCTGTTCTGGAGAAAACCGTGATGTCATCGTCCAGCTCAGTTCAGTTCTCATATAATGATGTCAATGCAGGCAGATCAATATTATTGTTTAATATTAAATTAAATATTAAATTTAATATCCCCAACTAAGCAAGCCAAAAGCCAATGGCAACAAAGGTGAAAAAAAGCGACAGTGGTAATTTTGTACAATTGTAATTCTAGATGAGGATGAGTTTCTGTTTTTTCTACCTTAAGGAATTTTAAGAGAAATATCTGCGACAAAGTTGATATTTAAATAACAAATAACAGAGAATGCCATTAAATCTCTTGAGCTTGAAAGAGAAAACTCTTGAGCCATTATATTTGTGTATATGTGTGTGCTGGTTTGCTACATTGTCTGACCCTCGACCCTTGCCGTCTAGGAGTCAAAGAGAGGAAGATCATCAATAAATCACATACAGCTGTACCATCATCTTCCACAAATCTACAGTATACGTGCATGCACTGGCAATGGATGACTATGGAGAAACTGTTGTATGCTTGCATAGTGCACGCTTGTAAAAACAAGCATAAAATGTTTCTACAGAAATGCACTAACAATGGATGTTTATAACTGACCATGCATTTTTGGAATGAAATTTTGCATTTTGGTACCCTAAAACGTTTGGAAAGCCCTGCCCTAAAAAGAGCAAATTAATTTGTATTACTAGCACAAACAATGTCTGTGGTGTTTTGTTCTGTTTTCAGGTCAGCCAAATGAAAGTCGTCTTTCTTCACTTGCGCTCCCTCATTTTATTCTCCTTGAAACAGTGAACTGTTTGCTGTGGCTGACAAGGCGTGTAATAAAAAAAGGTTAATTGTTGCATCTTTGCTGTGGGCTATTACAATGTCATTGCACGGGGAACAGCGTTGCTGCCGCCACAACCTGTGAGACGTCAAAGCAACAGGCACTCAGACAAATGCGAGAGTAATCAAAATGATGGATGGTAGAAAACCGTGTCTGTTCTTCCATCGTCGAGTTTGCTTTCACTTTCCTCTTTTTTTTCTGCTTAACCACACATGCAAACAAATGCCCTTTTTATGGCACTCAGACAGCGACATTCACGTACGCATTCATTCAGAAGGGGATTAGCCGTGGCCTTGGCTATTTGTAATTCGTGAAGCGTCGGTTCGAGATGGCAGGGCAGAGAGCAAGACGTGGGTAATGGGAATTGTCTAGCTCGTGCCGCCTCACAGCACGCACCACACTTTGAACTGAACTCCTCAAGGCGGGCTTGAGGCAGAGTTGTGCAAGCTGTGAAGGAGAACACCTGAAATCTAAACACCTTGTTTGTATGCTCCACTGGTACTCTGCAATCATTTTCTGCATTTTTTCCGGTCTCTAAAGATGAGACCTAAATGTTGCTTGGTAGAATCACCTTTGGTGGTTGGCTCTTTTGTGAAGGTGATTTGCCAAGTAGGACATGTTCCTGGATTACCTTTCTTGTTGGTCCTTGCTAAGGGCAAGAGGTCTGTAGTACCCGGAGAAAGCTTTCTATTAGCATTTCGATTCATTTAAATGGCAGTTGCTCGGTCGGCGCATGACCCCTTTGAAACATGCTAAATAACTGACATCTTTGCTCATGATCATGCCATCATCTGCTGGTACTCCCCATAGGGGAGAGACTGCAATTGGATATGCATTAACTACCAGTACTCTCTTTTTTTATCTCACAAGCACACAGACTTGATTGTTCTCACTTGTGCAGTTGATCCTATTTGACATTTCTCAACAAGACACCGTTTCCTGGTTCCAGAACAGCAAGCTTTTAGGGTCAGAGTCGAACAGACTTTTGCCTTTTCTTTGGTGGAAATGCACAGAACAGTTCAAGAATTAGCAAAATTACCAGAACCGTGTCTGTTTAAAAATGGCACATTTTCACATGAATATATCTGAATTTGTTCAGATGGCCCTTGGTTGCAGAGTTCTGGTTCACTGCATAATCAGGGCATGTTTATTTCCATACAAACTGATCCGGGGTCAGGATGTGACACTAATCCCGGATCTTTCCTAACCCCGCCTGCATATTCCTCATTCACCCTTCTGCAATCCCTGTCTTCCTGTGACCTCTGCCCGAGTGGAGTTGTGCCGTTCCCCATGCTGTTTTCTCAATCAATCAGTGTTTCATTTCACACTTCAGCCCTCTGCACAGATCTCACCCGGCCCTGCTGGCTGCCGCCCAGCAATGAAATTCAAACAGCTACAGTATGAATTTCAAACACCAGTGACACTGGAAACATTCATATTTCAGATGTTTCATTTTCTGCTGGATCCGGTTCAGTTGTATGGGTTGCAATCTTTTGGATTAGCTCTGTTGTTTCTTGTGTTTAGAAATGTCTGAATTTCCTATTTAGGAAATGGTGCAACAGTTTTGGCTTGGAAACTCTGGTGGAAAATGTTTAGCCCGGCATGATGAAACAAACCTGATGTCACAATTAAAGATTTATACAGTTAATCATTAACAGTTTCATTTTAAAGTGCTAGGCTATGAGGAAGCATTGCCCTCTTTACTGGTTATCTGCTCCAGTGTCAGCATTCAGTTTAAACATTGAAATGAATCGCAGCCTGAGATAATATCTCAGACAATGAATGCTGTCTGAAATTCATTGTGTGCTCATTTGAGTATGAAATGCTTTATCAGTGCTGTGGTGAAGTATATTGCTGCTCCTCAGATAGGCACCTTTCTGAGAACATGCACCTACTGTTCCACTGACGTCTGTATTGGTTCATGTGTGTGCTTGTGTATTCACATATTTTAAGGCTATTTTGGTGCAGCTTTATTGATCAAATTTAGGAGCTTAGATTTTATTCCTATACTTAAGTATAGGGACACAGAAACCTCCCAGAGAGTAATATTTACTCAACATCCACACTCAGGAAGAGAACACATATCTGTTGTTTCATGGTAAAGTTTGGCACAGGATTCCAGTGACCTGAATTGTCATTCACTGTGAGCACTCAGGTATGGCCCGTACTTGAGGCTTTCAGCTGTGCTGCCTGTGCGGTGCATTTTTAGCTTGTGTACAGGTCAACAACATTTGTCCTTGTTGCTATATTCCAACTCTCAGAAACATAAAAGCAGAGTCATGCAGAGAGTGTATTAAAGGGAGAAGATGGATCACTTGTAGAAAAATGAATGAGAAAACCACAACACTCAATATGGTGGCTGTAGGAAAAACATGAGTAGACCAAACCGATACAGCTTTTTAGCATGATTTGAGCAACAACAACAAAAAAGCCAAAAGTAATGATGGTATTATTGTCAGATTTGACATATGCTGTTGAAAGTTAATCTTAGCCAGAAGTTTTGCGGTCTTTCCATATTCAAGTACAAAGGCGCTGTACTTGCTTGGCTAGAAAATAGCTGCACAAATGCCAAATAACTGACTTGCCTTAAAGGGAAATTGTTTGGCTTTGTTTATTCCATGTGCTGTACAATTCCCATTTGTTATTGTGTTGATCTTGGAATAGATCAATAATATTTAGTGCAGCACCCATGGCATATTTGAGAAATGGAGTTTGTGCGTGGAGGAATTTGCTCTATTTTAAGGTCTGTTTTTGTTATCATCTAAAAGCCGATTTCAGTGTCAATGTGCTGACAGTTAGATGTCTACTGCACGGTAATGTGAGAGGATGAAAACAGCAGTGCAGCAACAAGCAAGGCCAGTGGCTCCCAAAGGCACTCTGATTGTAAGATCCTGTGTTCAACATTACATTTTAGAGCCTCTTGATTTAATAATTAATAATTCTGAAGAAACACATGTATTGTTGTAGTGAGAAGAAAAATATACAGTAGAAAATATCTACTTTAGTGAATGACAATTATTTTTTTTTCTGGTGATTTGGGCTGCAAATGCTTTACTAGAATGAGTGACTTTGATTCTTATAACAGTGCAATTAATTCTTGTTATATCAAAGAAAACCATCGATCAAATGAATTAAGTATTAGTCTTTGGATGTGCCTTTAGTAACAATGGTTACAAAACCACAAATCTCACTTTTTTAATGAGGTCTGAGATGGTAATAATGGATGACCAACATCAAATGTGTTTATATTTTTTAGTAATTGTGCTTTAATTATCATGCTGTGCTTTGGCTTACACCAGTGCTTCTCAAGCCTTAGTGCTGAGATAGTGTGCTGCAAAACATTTAGCATTTAGAAAATATTTGCATTGAAAATGTTCAGTCTCTTTCAACCACCAATTTGGATCAACCATTTTTTTGATAATGATAATAATAAATAGCTGTAAGCAGCAATTAAGGGGCCAAGCACTACAGAGGCAAAATGATGAGCATCAACCCAATTCTAAAAATGAGTAAAAGGCATTTGGAGATGATTTTAATCAAAAAGGTTGAAAACCCATAAATACAACCACTTTCAATGTGACATAATTGCTTATTACTTTTCACCAATAGGTGGCCTTGACACCAAATTATTTTGGTGGGGTCCGTATTGGGTGGCAGTGACATACACCAAGTTTGGTGTCAATATGCCAAAGCCTTGTAGAGATACAGCCTCAGATGCTTTTTGGCATCATGCTATCAAATTCGTTGATGTGGTAAATGAAAATGGTTTTGTCAACATGAAATCCATAACTTTTGATCCAAGTGCAGGTACCCTCAGGTCATAGTTGTTATTACACAAACCAAGTTTGGTCTGAATACGGTTAAGCGTTTTGGAGATATGACCTCACGTCCACTTTGGTGTGTCCTTCGTAGAATTCTTTTGCAATTTATTCAAGAATGGTTTGACTAATTAACTTGAATTACATGTTGTTGTGTTGGCATGGTCTGAAGATGATCTGGGTCGAAATTGCCTTTTATATCTAAGATACTGGAAAAAATTGTGCATGCACAGCTTAATGTGGTAATTAAGCTTAATAAAAATTTAGATAGATTCCAGTCAGGTTTTAGAGCTGGCCCTAGTACAGAGTCTGCTCTTCTGAGGGTCTCTAATGACATCCTATGAGGCGTTGATTCTGGAGGCTGTGTTGTTTTGCTTTTGTTAGATCTTACCACGGCATTTGATGCAGTAAATCATAATATTCTCATTGATCGTCTTAGGGATCTGGTTGGTATTCAGGGCTTAGCCTTGAAATGGTTCTCTTCCTATTTAAAAGATAGGACTTTTTCAGTCAGTTTAGGGGATTCTTCTTCTTTTTTTGTCCCTCTTGTGTGTGGGGTTCCTCAGGGTTCTATCTTGGGACCAATTGCATTTTCCCTTTATATCCCTACTTTATAGGTTCTATTTTTGAGAAATTTGGGATTCACTATCATATGTATGCGGATGATTCTCAAATTTATTTACCACTGAAACATGGGCATAAAAGTGCCATTTGAATGTGCATGAATGTTTGACTGAGGTTAAGTGCTGGTTGGCGAATAACTTTCTCCAATTGAATGAGGATAAGACTGAGATAATTTTATTTGATAATAAGGGATGTGTAAAGGATGTTTATGACTGCTTGAGATCTGTCTAGCGTAAGAAACCTTGGTGTCATTTTTGACTTAATTTTGACCAGCAAATCATTGCTTTTGTTAAGAATAGTTTTTTCCAACTTAGATCTAAATTAAAGTCTTTTGAAGATATGGAGAAGGTTGTTCATGCCTTCGGGTCATCCTGTTTGAATTACTTTAATGTGTTGTATCTGGGTGTGAGTCAAGCCTAATAATGTTTTTAATTATATAGCTCTTTTTAAGAACTCAAGGTGATGATTATTCTGCACTTTAGTTTCTCATCAGGTTTTCTCTATAATCAAATGCCGTCTAGAACTTGTTGCATCCCGCCCTGACACTATAAAAAGACACTAAAGCTGTGTCTGAAATTGATCACTTGTTTACAGCAAATACCACACAATATGTGTTCTTTCAGATTAGTTCACTAAAAAACCTTTAGAGAATACTCCTGTATCTGGCGTTTGTGGGTATACTCTCACGTTTAGCGCTTTTACCTTTGGGATTCATTTATCACTCTTCGTAACTTACCACTTAGCCAAGGCTTCTAATAGATAAGTCTTCAAAAATAAACAGTCAATCTGCATAACAAAGCAAATCTAGATGCACTTGGTTCATTGTTTGTTCTCCCACAACACATTAAGATTCATCGAGCAGTGCTGTGGAGAGTGAGCTTTTATGGTAGATGGCACGTCTTTACTGGAGCAGGACTCTTTGGCTCTTTCAACTCTGCGCTGAAGTGTCATTATGCCAAAGGCCTCTCATCTAAAAATTGGCGCTTACAAATCCTGATCGCTCCACTCGAGCTTCTACCCCAGGGGAAATCTGCTCTTCAACTCAACTCTGATTGAGACAGACACAAGCAACGTCATGCACGTCTGTCCTTCACCAGATTGACAGACCTTTGAACTGTATCCATTTGGATTTTCGTAAGGATCGACACATTCGTTGAAAACATTAATAAGCAGTGACAGTCCTTATTGAATGGACAGTGATTTATTTTGCCATCTATTTTTTTTTTGCAGCGTTGGCTAGCATTAGTATTCAAGTAAGGTTCTAAATGAAGAATGCCTATTACACAATTTTTCTATACTTTACCACTGACGCCCTGGTACTCCCTTGTAGCTCCCATTTTTAGGTGGATCATTTTAGGGCCGTGACACACCAGGCTTTATAGATCGTTATTCAGTTTCTCAATTTAAAGGGTATGTCTAATGCTATTTCATGCATTCTTCATGCATACTTATTTAGACTGTTAAAGAGTTGGATTCTCATGCTAAACGTGGCCAAAGTTTAAAGAAATTAGTTGGACGTATGACAGAGTTTTTGGATTCGTATAAGATTCGAGTATGCCCTGTATGACGTCATAAAGTATGTAATTCCTTGTATTTCCTGGAAGAGCGCGCGCTCACACATCAACCAGAGCGAGAGCAAGAGAAACGTCCATCAACGTGCTTCGTTCGGGTTACGGAAGCCATTGGCAGCGCTGTAAAAAAAAGCGCTGTGTCTAAAGACTCTTCTGAGATATGAAGGATGCAATACTACTCTACAGGTACTCAAGATTAACATGAGATTGGCAAAAACTTTGAGTGTTATGTGCCCTTTAAGTTTTAGCGCCTTCTCAACTTCTAGCATGTCACCAGTTTCTGTAAGACTCCAGTCTGTAGGTGGTAAGCTCCTGCTTAGCTCCCTTGTCAGAGCAGATCCAGGCACCACGGTCAACCCTTCAGCCCCAGAATGCCATCTGTCTACAGCCAGCAGATTCCCAGCTTGTATCCATACAGTAGCATGGTAGCATTTTCCCCTCGACTGAATGCGCTTGCTTTTTTAACCCCTCATTATTAGAATATTTGGCTTATATCTGTGTTTTTCAGTTTCCAAACTCTCACTGTAGCATTATTGATTTGTCTCTGCCGTCAGTGAAGTCAAAACAGTTTGAACCCCGGGGGTTGATTATTCTGTTTAGTTGCGTTTGGCGGGAGGCTCATTTGTATTTGTGTCAACGCTTTGTCTCGATCCTGGCCGTGGTTTCAAAGTGTCACTCAAAACTAATAAAAGATGGGGAGGCAGTCACTGTTGCCACGGTACTGGATTCTCGTCTTTCTCTCGAGAGCAGCAGGGGAGTGAACGCTTGTAGCAGTAATGCAGACAGCCGGTTCTCAGTCGCTGAATGAAAGAAATCCGGTTTCTGAGTTTGAAGTGTCTGCCGGGGCCCGCTTAGAGCAGTTCTTTGAGCAACTACAGCAGAATGATGAGAATGTGTGTTTAAGGTCCTTGTTTCATGAGGCTGCCCTGAACCCTGTGTGTAAGGGCCCTGGGGAAACTGGAGGAAAATCCGCTGCTACTAACTAACTTCTGTCAGTATGTAGCAAGTGAAGTGTGTCCTAGACCGTAAACCCAGGTCAAAAGCAACGTGTAAGTTTGTAGCAGTGTTGGGGATGCTACTTGCATGCAATTAATTAAAGGTAAAGTGTGTAATTTCAGTGCCACTAGCATCACCGAACTGAAGTGCTAAAAAAAAATGGGTCCAATTCTCACTATTAACTATGACTTCTCCCTCAATAAACTCCTAATTACCGCGTATTAGTAATTAGGAAGGTAATCGTTAAGTTTAGGTATTGGGTATGATTAAGGGATGCAGAATAAGGCATTCATATGTGCTTTATAAGTACTAATAAACAGCCAATATCCTAGTAATATGCATGCTGATAAGAAACCAAGTAAAAGGGAGAATTGGACCATAAACTAAAGTGTTACCGAAAAATTAACAGGGTTCCTGAACACCATTCCTCCCACCATTAGATAGAGCCTAAACTCATATCATTGGTTGAGCCGGTGTTGTTATCCCTTGTGAAAAAGAAGTGCACATAATTGTTTTGAATGTGCATTTGTAGTGTACTTCAAATATATTAAAAGTATATTAAAAAACTGTACTTGCAGACAATATAGTATTAATGTGAAAGTGTCTTTCTTCACACACTCAAGTACCCTTCCAAGTACACTTGTTTTTGTGTTGACTAGCATACTAAAATACATGTAATGTACCTGATTATAAGTTTAACTTCTGTTATGCAATATTACATTTAAAGCTAATGTATTTAAATGTACTAAATTGCTACCTTATCATTATAAGTGTTTAATTAATTATGAATATTTAGATGCATGACACACAAAAATTAAATAGAAATTAAAGTATATTTTAGTTTACCATAAATGCTTGGCATTGTAACATATTTAAAAGACAAAAGAAGTAATTATTAAATTGCATATAAAGATGCACGTTGGTCCTACTTAAAAAGTTAATCTAATTACATTTAGTATTTAAACTACAATACATTCTCATATAATTGTAAATAATATTAAGTGTCCAAAAAACATTGCATTCAGGGAAATCAACTTGTGAATTACTTCAAATTAATTTTTCAAAACAATTACCAACCAAAAAAGTACTTACATCACCTTTAAACTACTGTACATTGCATTTAAAAAAAAAATCTTGATTAAAAAAATAAGTCAAAATTAAGTCAAAGTTTGAGAATAACAGTTAAAAATATAGTAACAGAAGGTTGGACTTCTGGTTGTTTGAAACTAACCATCTGAACCAGAATGAACTGATTCATTAAAACACTTCACGATTAGTTTTTTCCCCCTCAGCTCTAAAGCTGCATGCACAACACACTGGGCAAAAACAGTGCACTGTGTAATTAAAAAAGTAATTAGCATAACACCACACAGCTTAAAGTCGCTTGTTACTACGAAACGGTATGTTATTTTGAAAGCATCTGAATACTGAGCTAGTAACAGCGGCTCAGTTTCTCTCCAGCACTGATGTGTGTACAGTATGGCTGTATAGGAGATGTGTGAGACGACATTCCTGTGTTTTCTCGGCTCTGAGGGATCCCTGCAGCTTCACACCTCACAGAAGAAACCTGTTCAGACTGGACAGATATGAAACGACAACACTACAGGGCCCTGTTTGAGTGTCAGTGGAGCACCATCACTGAACTGGAGAGGGGCTTTATCGTCAGTCACAGGCTGTCTCACACATGCAGGCAGTCTAATGTATGTGGGCTCTCTATGACACCAGGATCTACGGTCTTAAAGGCACGTTCACTCCAAGAACGTTAACTTTATTAGTGTTAGCGATATTGTGAAGTGCGCTCTGCAGTTTTGTCTTTAAATGCAGGATGGATTCTGATTGACTGTCAATGTTTTTATCGTTCATCAGCTGGAAAAAAAATCGCTCTGATAGTGATTCCAACGATATTGCTATAGATTTTTGGACCTATGTTTTTATAGTTATAGTGATTGTCCTTGGTGTGAACAGGCCTTAATTCTTGATTTAAAGTCCCCCTGTGGTTAAAATCAAGCTTTTAATGTTGTTTATATGTCTATGTGGTGTTTTTAATATTTTTAAGACAAACCATGTGTAAATTGAAAGGTCAACACCATTGCTGAATATTTTCTCCTTAAAACTGCAGTGAACCAAAGACAGTCTCAAAAACACGGTTTGAAATCGTTGGTGTTTCTGACGTCACAAGGGACAGGTGTGTGTGATACGGGTTAGGTTAAGGTCAGGTGTGTGTGATATGGGTAAGGTTAGGGTCAGTTGTGTGTGATACTGGTAAGGTTAGGGTCAGGTGTGTATGATACGGGTAAAGGCTGATTTATACTTCTGCGTCGGACCTACGCTGGAGCCTCTACACTATACACTACGCGTTGGTTTTCATTTATACTTCTGCGTCGTTGTCCGCGTTGACGCGCAATTACACATGCAGAGGGAGCATGTGAAACCCGAGGGAGGGGTTCTAGCAGACCAATCACAGCGCTTGCGTCCGCGTAGAATTGATGCGTTATTACATTTTTGGAGAGGTGCACGTCAGGGTACGCCGAAGGGTACGCGCGTTACACAAAGCCTACCACGTAGCTACAGCGTGAGTTTGACGCAGAAGTATAAATTGGGCTTAAGGTTAGGGTCAGGTGTGTATGATACGGGTAAGGTTAGGGACAGGTGTGTGTGATACGGGTAAGGTTAGGGACAGGTGTGTGTGATACGGGTAAGGTTAGGGTCAGGTGTGTGTGATACGGGTAAGGTTAGGGTCAGGTGTGTGTGATACGGGTAAGGTTAGGGACAGGTGAGTGATACGGGTAAGGTTAGGGACTGGTGTGTGTGATACGGGTAAGGTTAGGGTCAGGTGTGTGTGATACGGGTAAGGTTAGGGTCAGGTGTGTCTGATACGGGTAAGGTTAGGGACAGGTGAGTGATACGGGTAAGGTTAGGGACAGGTGTGTGTGATACGGGTAAGGTTAGGGACAGGTGTGTGTGATACGGGTAAGGTTAGGGTCAGGGGTGTGTGATACGGGTAAGGTTAGGGTCAGGTGTGTGTGATACGGGTAAGGTTAGGGTCAGGTGTGTGTGATACGGGTAAGGTTAGGGACAGGTGTGTGTGATACGGGTAAGGTTAGGGTCAGGTGTGTGTGATACGGGTAAGGTTAGGGTCAGGTGTGTGTGATACGGGTAAGGTTAGGGACAGGTGAGTGATACGGGTAAGGTTAGGGACTGGTGTGTGTGATACGGGTAAGGTTAGGGTCAGGGGTGTGTGATATGGGTAAGGTTAGGGTCAGGTGTGTGTGATACGGGTAAGGTTAGGGTCAGGTGTGTGTGATACGGGTAAGGTTAGGGACAGGTGTGTGTAATACGGGTAAGGTTAGGGTCAGGTGTGTGTGATACGGGTTAGGTTAGGGACAGGTGTGTGTGATACGGGTAAGGTTAGGGTCAGGGGTGTGTGATATGGGTAAGGTTAGGGTCAGGTGTGTGTGATACGGGTAAGGTTAGGGTCAGGTGTGTGTGATACGGGTAAGGTTAGGGACAGGTGTGTGTAATACGGGTAAGGTTAGGGTCAGGTGTGTGTGATACGGGTAAGGTTAGGGTCAGGTGTGTGTGATACGGGTAAGGTTAGGGTCAGGTGTGTGTGATACGGGTAAGGTTAGGGACAGGTGTGTGATACGGGTAAGGTTAGGGTCAGGTGTGTGTGATACCAGTAAGGTTAGGGTTAGGTGTGTGTGATACGGGTAAGGTTAGAGACAGGTGTGTGATACGGGTAAGGTTAGGGTCAGGTGTGTGTGATACGGGTAAGGTTAGGGTCAGGTGTGTGTGATACGGGTCAGGTGTATGTGATACGGGTAAGGTTAGGTTAGGGTCAGGTGTGTGTGATATGGGTAAGGTTAGGGTCAGGTGTGTGTGATACGGGTAAGGTTAGGGTCAGGTGTGTGTGATATGGGTAAGGTTAGGGTCAGGTGTGTGTGATATGGGTAAGGTTAGGGTCAGGTGTGTGTGATACGGGTAAGGTTAGGGTCAGGGGTGTGTGATACGGGTAAGGTTAGGGTCAGGTGTGTGTGATACGGGTAAGGTTAGGGTCAGGTGTGTGTGATACGGGTAAGGTTAGGGACAGGTGTGTGATACGGGTAAGGTTAGGGTCAGGTGTGTGTGATACGGGTAAGGTTAGGGTCAGGTGTGTGTGATACGGGTAAGGTTAGGGACAGGTGTGTGATACGGGTAAGGTTAGGGTCAGGTGTGTGTGATACGGGTAAGGTTAGGGTCAGGTGTGTGTGATACGGGTCAGGTGTATGTGATACGGGTAAGGTTAGGTTAGGGTCAGGTGTGTGTGATATGGGTAAGGTTAGGGTCAGGTGTGTGTGATACAGGTAAGGTTAGGGGCAGGTGTGTGTGATATGGGTATCTTTAAGGCTGGGTTAAGGTGTAAGGAAAGGGTCAACTGTGTAATTACAAATGTAATTACATAAATTAATTACAGCTGTAATTACATGCAAGTATTTAAGTAAAATATGACAAAATATAAGTACAATGTAAAAACATGTATGTACACAATAACTCCATTGTATCAAATTTTTAATTTCAATGTAAGTACATAGTACTTAAAGCCACTTAATATAAAGTGGGACCCAAAAATATGTTTCCTAAGTGAAATTACGATGGCTACTAAACCGATGAAATATGATTCTTAGTTAGGAGGATGTTTCTATATTACAGTGAATATGTTTCAGTTAAAACAATAACCATAAGGATTCTCAGTTATGGATTATATGCAATATTAACTTTTTCTCAAATGTCCTAATATTAATAAAATGAGAAATGTATTCATTAAAAATAAACTTTCTTGAAATTCCTAAAGAGAAATAAAAATAGACACAAATTGCCATTGTAAATGTACAGTAGGATCGATGTTCCTGCATAGTCTGTTTTTTTTTCAGGAGAAATCAGCAAATATGCAGCACTGATTCATTTGTGAGGACTATATGCATTATTTATTATTTAATAATATATGTGTCATTATTTACATGTGAATTGATGATTACTATAATTACATTTATTATGTGAATGTTATTTAGATTTAAAAGTAAATAACAGTTATTTGGTAAAATAATCCTGATTAAATAAATTAATCTAAGTGAACATAAATATGATTAAATATAAAAAAAATAACACACTCATAAAGCACACATATAAATATATATATTTGAATAAATCTATCGATATGTCTGTATAAACCTTATCATCTTGGCTCATGAATATTAATTAGATGATGAGCCCT
Organism: Gila orcuttii; assembly: GCA_026230005.1. NCBI lineage: Eukaryota > Metazoa > Chordata > Actinopteri > Cypriniformes > Leuciscidae > Gila > Gila orcuttii. The sequence continues at coordinate 67,424,393 of JAPDVR010000001.1, read as the reverse complement.
AGTCATACAATATTTATGCAGCTGGCTTTTCTTTATTTTTTTTTATTTCTTTGCACGGCAGTTGAAATTCTTGAATATAATGATTAACCTTCAAAAAAAAAAAAAAAAAATGATTTGTTGCTATACCAATGTGACCCACCCAAAAGAAATATAGGAACATTGTGTGGGCAATTTAGAGAAATTTAATCTGAAATATTTGAGTTCACATTGAAATCTCTCACTTCAGATTTTCAGACCTTGGTATTTAGGCACACATTTTAAAACTTCTTTTTTGTGTCTAAAGAGAAAAATCTGTGAAGCAGAAGTCTCCATTTATTGCTATTTAGATGAAACAACTGTAATATCACAGAGATCTCACTTGTGATTTGTCTTTCCTAAGGTTAGTCTCAAATTTCCGATGTTTCTTTGTTTTACTCATGAATCAAATGTAGATGTATCATTATGCATATGATAATATGATTCAGGATGAAGCTGTCTGTGACCCTAAGGCAAGCACAGGATTCACGCAGCTCTTGGCTCTCACACTCGTCTCGCACCCTCAGTTTTGCAGGTGTCTGGTCTAAAGCGGCCGATTCTTCTGATAGAAGTGAAGAACAGAAAGGCGATCTCGCCGCTGTGTCTCGCAGAGCCTCGGCTCATTCACACTGCGCTGTCACCTCTCATACAAGTGCGATTGGCTGAAGCTCACAATTACACTCGACAGATTATTGTTCTACGTGCCAATTTGCTGCAAGCCATTAAGAAAGACGCATCCAACAAGTCATGAGCTGAGAAAGACACCTGCTCCCTGTGTGATCGTTTTAGTGATTGGATGGCCTGAAGGGAAAAAAAATCTGATTTGCCTTGACTCTTGGCAACCCAAACATGAGTAGCTCATACATCTACATCAGGGCATCATCAAGAACCCAGAAACCCTGAGTTGAGATATTAAGAACAAGATCCACATTTAGCCATATAATTGTACTGTAATTTAATCCTGTGTTTTCCCAAGACACCATTGAGATTGAATATGTAAATTATTTAATTAGATTAAATCTTTTTTATTTATTTATAAATAACGAAAATAATTAAACATACATGGAAGCTCATAACTTCAAAAATCATGAATCGTGTTCTGGTTTTATGTTTTTACACAGACACATAGAATTGTCTCTTTTATATCTTCATTTTTTTTCTAAGACCGCAATAAGGTTTTGTTTTGTTTTGTTTTGTTTTTTTTTGTTTTGGTTTGGTTGGTTTTGTTTTGGTTGGTTTTGTTTTGGTTGGTTTATTTTTGGTTTGGTTTTGTTGGTTTTGGTTGGTTTTGGTTTTTGATGTAATCATTTCCATCTGCTTCCTGATCTCAGCATATTAGGTCAAGATTGACGTAGCTTTATAATGTAATTACACTTTGAATGTGTTTTCTCCATACACCAATGAGATGAAATGTGTAAATAATTTATTTATTTATTTATTTACTTGTGTATTTATTACTTGCCTCACTTTTCTTCACTTTCTTCATGTTTTATTAAGTTAAAGTAATAATGCCAACACTGTAAAATACATGAGGGTTCTTGACTACGGTTGATTATGCTTTTTATGCATAGACTTAGAAAAAAATTATAGTTAAATAAAATGCAAATTCTGCAAGATATATGGGCATTGATGACTATAAAAATGACAGTATTTATAGCTGTTACATTTTCTTCATTTGCTGGCCTGACAAATGGAGTCCTTCATCAGACCAGACCGCTTAATTCTGTGACCCCTGTGAGTGTGGGACACTAACCAATACCCCCCCTCATCCGTTCTCCAATTCCAACTTACTGTCCATATGAGCTTCTGTCACAGCCTGAGTCCAGACCGACTGACACACAGCAGATCTGCAGATGCTCAGAGAGACACAAAGAGCAATGGGTCACTCTTCCTTTAGTGAATCTGAGCAGCTGTCGGTGCAGAACACAGTAATCGGGTCAGCTGGTGGGCGTCGGCATCAGCAGGTGATGAGCTCTGTTCTCATTGGCTGAAGTCTGAGAGGCTTTGATTGACAGGTGTTTTGAGGGTCTTGTTCTGAGAGGCTTTGATTGACAGGTGTGTTCAGGGTCTTGTTCTGCTCAGTCGAGGCCTGTGGAGGTACGAATCCCCTCGTCTCTGATAAGAGGGAGACACAAGGTCCTGACAACACATTTATCTCTGCTTTGTAATGCGATCGGCCTCTCCCTGCGGTGAAGCATCTCCCCTGGCAACGACCTCTCGTGAAGGTCAATGTAGCTGAGAATGGAGAACAAGTCGATCAGGGTAAAATATATCACCTTAATAGTGTAAAACCAAGGTGTTGAGTTTCTTCCTCTTGTGTTTTACAAAAAAGGAAGAAAAACACACAAACAAGATTGATAGTGTGACTCTCACTGCTCTTTTGAAGCAACATGATGTGATGTGAAGGAATCGAATCAAATAGAAGAAACAGTCTACAAATAGGAGGGAAAATACATTTTTGACAAATAATATCTCTTTTATATTATTTATTTAACCAATATAGCAGATTAGATTTATAAAATTGTTTATAACATAACATAACATAACATCATATAACATATGATTAGCATATTGTGATAAAGTTCATTATTTTCCATAATGTAATGATAAAAATTAAACTTTCATATATTTTAGATTCATTGCACACCAACTGAAATATTTCAGGTCTTTTATTGTTTTAATAGTCAAGTCAAGTCAAATATATTTATATAGCGCTTTTCACAATACAGATTGTATCAAAGCTGCTTCACAGTATCAATCAAAACAACTTAACAATGTTTGTTTATTACTGGAAAAAAGACATCCAAGTTTGGTAGAGCTGATCAATGGTATGATTGGTTAATTAATTTGAATATCCCCAACTGAGCAAGCCAAAGGCAACAGTGGCAAGGAACGGAAAAACTCCATCCAGTGACCTAATGGTGTCCTAACACTCCATCAGATGACCCAATGGAGAAAAAAAACCTTGGGAGAACCCAGGCTCAGTCGGGGGCCAGTTCTCCTCTGGCGTTTATGAACTAGAGGCCGAATTTACAGTAACTATAAAATAAAAAATGTATATGAATGCCTGGCTAAATAGATGCGTCTTCAGTCTAGTTTTAAACTGGGAGAGCGAGTCTGAGCTACGAACAATATCAGGAAGGCTATTCCAGAGCTTCGGAGCTAAATGTGAAAATCTTCTGCCTACTTTGGTGGATCTGGATATCCTAGGAATGACCAGAAGCCTCGAATTTAGTGATCTTAAAGAGCGCGATGGATTGTAAGGCGATAGAAGATCCGTTAAATAGACTGGAGCTAAACCATTTAGAGCTTTATAAGTCAAAAGCAATACCTTGTATTTAATACGGAACTTTATAGGTAACCAATGAACTGATGATAAAATCGGTGTTATATGATCATATTTTCTTGATCTAGTAAGAACTCTAGCGGCTGCATTTTGGACTAACTGTAGCTTGTTTATTGAAGATGCAGGACAACCAGCTAATAAAGCATTACAGTAATCTAGTCTCGAGGTCATGAATGCATGAACTAACTTTTCTGCATCAGAGACTGATAGCATATTACGTAGCTTAGCAATGTTTCTAAGGTGGAAAAAGGCAGTTTTTGTAACATATGAAATATGCTTTTCAAAAGACAGGTTGCAGTCTAATGTAACACCCAGGTCTTTTACTGTAGCGGATAAAGTAACAGGGCATCCTACTATGTTAAAGTCGTGCTGTGAAAGGTTTTGTGGACGGTTTTTAGAACTGATAAGTATTACCTCTGTCTTGTCTGGATTTAATAAAAGAAAATTACGCGTCATCCAATCTTTTATATCTTTAACACAATCTGTCAATTTGGATAATTTAGCGTATTCATCTGGCCGTGATGAAATATATATTTGAGTGTCATCAGCATAACAATGGAAACTAATTCCATGTTTCCTTAGAATATTACCAAGTGGCAGCATATATATTGAGAATAATAAAGGGCCTAACACAGATCCCTGCGGCACTCCATAGTTTGCCGAAGTTATAATCGATTTTTCTCCATTTAAGTAGACGAAATGGTAGCGGTCAGATAAGTATGACCTGAACCAGCTTAATGTTTGTCCTTGAACACCAGTGTAATTTTGTAGTCGATCTAAGAGTATTGTGTGATCTATAGTATCGAACGCAGCACTAAGATCAAGTAAAACTAGTACTGAGATACAGCCTTGGTCCGAAGCTAAAACTAAATCATTTGTGATTCTAACAAGCTCAGTTTCAGTGCTATGATGTGGCCTGAATCCAGACTGAAACTTTTCATAGATGTCGTTTTCTTGCAAGAAAGAGCCGAGTTGAGCGGACACAACTTTTTCTAATATTTTTGACATAAATGGAAGATTCGAAATGGGTCTGTAATTTGCTAGGTTATTTGGATCTAATTGTGGTTTCTTAATAAGAGGTTTTATAACTGCCAGCTTGAACGTTCTTGGAACATGACCTAAAGATAAAGATGAGTTAATAATATTGAGAAGAGGCTCTTCCACTATAGGTAACACTTCTTTCAGTAGTTCAGTTGGTATAGGATCTAATAAACATGTTGTTGTTTTAGATGAAGTGATAAGTTTATTTAACTCTTTTTGCTCTATGGTTGTAAAGCATTGTAATTGTTCTTGCGGGGTGATAATTGCGGCCGAATTATAAGGCGCGAGCAAAGATCGAACGTTTACGATTTTGATTCTGATGCTTTCAATTTTCTCTGTGAAGAAGTTAATGAAATCATTACTACTAAACTGTAACGAGGTATTTTGTTCAGACGACGTCTGTTTATTTGTTAGTCTAGCCACGGTATTAAATAAAAACCTTGGATTATTTCGGTTGTTTTCTATTAATTTGCTGAGGTGCTCAGCCCTGGCCGTTTTAAGTGCCTTTTTATAAAGTGACATACTGTCTTTCCACGCGATTCTAAAGACCTCTAAATTAGTTTTTTTCCATTTACGCTCTAAATTACGGGTTTCTCTCTTTAAAACATACGTAGTATTATTGTACCATGGTGCTATACTTTTTTCTCTGACCTTTTTTAATCTAATGGGTGCAACAATATCCAGTGTTCTAGAGAGAATGGTGCTCATAGTGCTAGTTAGTTCGTCTAGTTCATCTTTTTGTTTGGGTTCAGGCAGCAGCTGAGACAGATCAGATAAACTATTTGAGAAATGATCTATGGTGGATGGACGAATTGTTCTACCTGGTCGATAACGTGGCGCAGCATGACATATTACAGCAGTGCGTAATATGCAAGTTACCAAGTAGTGGTCAGTGACATCATCACTTTGTGGAATGATATCTATATCGGTTGGATCGGTTCCATATGATATAATTAAATCGAGTGTATGATTAAGACGATGAGTTGGACGAAGGAGTTTAATAAATCTGTAAACGCAGCCCCTAATGCATCATTTAAATTATCTACGTGTATGTTAAAATCTCCAACAATTAATGCTTTATCGACGTTGACCAAAAGATCTGATAGAAAGACAGCAAACTCTTTTAGGAAATTGGCGTAAGGCCCTGGAGGTCTATATATGGTAGCCAATGCTAGAGATAATAGGGATTTTTTTCTTACATCTAAGAGCATAACATTTAGCACAAGCACTTCAAACAAATTAAACCTATGAGGAGTTTTCTGAGTAACATTAAGGATATCTCTGTAGATTGTTGCAACACCGCCGCCACGACCGATCAGACGGGGCTCATGCTTATAACAGTATCCTGGCGGAGTAGACTCATTTAGACCGAAATAATAATTTGGTTTAAGCCAGGTTTCAGTAAGGCACAGAACATCGAAATTATTATCTGTGACCATTTCATTTACAATAACTGCCTTAGGTGTGAGCGATCTAATGTTTAGAAGACCTAGCTTTAGAAATTGTTTTTGTTCACTAATAGCGAATTTTTTTGTTTTAATAACGATTAGATCTTTTCTAGATCCCGCAGTAGATTTATTATTTGATCTTAGTAAACGAGGAATAGACACAGTTTCTATGCAATGTTCTACACTAGTATTAATATCAATTAAATTGGTGCAGTAGAGACTGTGATTTGGATTTTTGGTTGCTAGTCAAATGGTATTTAACATCTTGGAGATGTTATCCGACAGAAGATCTGCCCCGATTCTACTTGGGTGTAAGCCATCAGCGCGGAAGAGCCTTGGTCGCTCCCAAAACAGATTCCAATTATTTACAAAAATCAGTTTCTGCTCATTGCACCATGACAATAACCATTCATTTAGCGCAAATAATCTACTGAACTTTTCATGCCCTCGTCGGTACGTAGGAAGCGGTCCAGACACAATAATCGATGTTTCAGGCGATGTGCTGCGTACCGTATCGATAAGGCTCCTGAAGTCTTTCTTCAGAACCTCCGTCTGTCGCAGCCTAATGTCGTTAGCTCCCGCGTGCAGCACAACAGCTCCGACGCGCTCGTCACCGTTCAAGATCTCAGTTACCCGCGCAGTGATATCGAGAACACGAGCACCAGGAATGCAGTGACTGTGCACCTTACTTTTACCTAACGTAGCGTGGACGTGTCGGACGGTGGAATCGCCGATGATAATACTGATGATTTTGGCATACAGCTCATGAAAACCCAAAATTCCTGTCTCAAAAAATTAGCATATTTCATCCGACCAATAAAAGAAGTGTTTTTAATACAAAAAAAAAAAAAGTCAACCTTCAAATAATTATGTTCAGTTATGCACTCAATAGTCAATACTTGGTCGGGAATCCTTTTGCAGAAATGACTGGTTCAATGCGGCGTGGCATGGAGGCAATCAGCCTGTGGCACTGCTGAGGTGTTATGGAGGCCCAGGATGCTTCGATAGCGGCCTTAAGCTCATCCAGAGTGTTGGGTCTTGCGTCTCTCAACTTTCTCTTCACAATATCCCACAGATTCTCTATGGGGTTCAGGTCAGGAGAGTTGGCAGGCCAATTGAGCACAGTAATACCACGGTCAGTAAACCATTTACCAGTGGTTTTGGCACTGTGAGCAGGTGCCAGGTCGTGCTGAAAAATGAAATCTTCATCTCCATAAAGCTTTTCAGCAGATGGAAGCATGAAGTGCTAGCCTGGTAATACCAGACTCTGCTACTTCACTTTGCTTCGTACACAGAGTCTGGAATAGCATAATAGAGAAGTGTTTTCTCTCTCGCTAGGGGGCGCGTACTGGCGTTTAAAATCATTGGTTACCCGTAAGCCAATCAGATAAGTTTATTTATGACGTATGTTATGCGCCGACACAGCCGCATCGAACCACAGACATCATGCATCGAACTCAAATCTATGATCGAACTTCCACTGTAAACACTTGATGATGCAAGCGAAATACCGGAGTGAACATGGCTGTAAACGACTTTTTTGATCGGTGAGTGATGTAATAGAATGACTGCTGCGCTTGACGGCACAAACGAGCAGAGAGAGAGAGCCCCGGCCGCGCGCGCGCACTCTCACGTCTTTAAACAACACGAGCGCTGTCTTGCTCTCTCTCCCTTGCGCATATTCATCAAAATCAATCGACAAGATAGTAAAAGGTCGGAAGACCGCGGTTTCACGTGGAGCATTTGGAGATTTTTAGAGATTAGAGACTCTAGGAACAACATCTCAATGAACAACACTAAATTCTAAAGGCCTGTCTCATATAGACGCCTGTCTCAAGTACAAGCCGGTGCAGTTCGACGATTTGAGGAAATAAAAGCCCGGGCTATTATTTGAAGTTTTACGGTATTTAAGACCTGGAAAAGAAAGGAGACACTGACCTGTCAAAAGGCTCCCCAGTTTCTCGCTGACGATCGGTAATAGTTGATAAATTAAACTTTTCCCAAAGGGAGTAGGGCCACAACATCACCTCCGTTCAAAATGTTTAATACACACTCTTCTTGTTCGGGCTTCAGTTTGCTAATGCCGGGAATATTCTCCACAACAGAGCGAATTGCATTCGCGTCTCCATATCCTTGGTCGTTTTCGATTTCCCTGACCTAATCTTAAACTCGGCGCTTAGCGTCTACGTCACGGCTCTCAGCCCGCCCTCTGTTCGTTGATTGGCCCGGCTGTTTTCAGGCCGGTGGAAAACTGAAAGATAGGCTGCTGTCTCAGACTGACTACAGGAGCGAAATGAAATTAGCAGAAGTAGGAAGTCTGACGTAGTCAGGCTAATGAAGTGCTCCAAAATCTCCTGATAGCTAGCTGCATTGACCCTGCCCTTGATAAAACACAGTGGACCAACACCAGCAGCTGACATGGCACCCCAGACCATCACTGACTGTGGGTACTCCAGTGCTGCTTCTCTGTAGCCCAGGTCAGGCGCTTCTGCCGCTGTTTCTGGTTCAAAAGTGGCTTGACCTGGGGAATGCGGCACCTGTAGCCCATTTCCTGCACACGCCTGTGCATGGTGGCTCTGGATGTTTCTACTCCAGACTCAGTCCACTGCTTCCGCAGGTCCCCCAAGGTCTGGAATCGGTCCTTCTCCACAATCTTCCTCAGGGTCCGGTCACCTCTTCTCGTTGTGCAGCGTTTTTTGCCACACTTTTTCCTTCCCACAGACTTCCCACTGAGGTGCCTTGATACAGCACTCTGGGAACAGCCTATTTGTTCAGAAATTTCTTTCTGTGTCTTACCCTCTTGCTTGAGGGTGTCAATGATGGCCTTCTGGACAGCAGTCAGGTCGGCAGTCTTACCCATGATTGCGGTTTTGAGTAATGAAACAGGCTGGGAGTTTTTAAAAGCCTCAGGAATCTTTTGCAGGTGTTTAGAGTTAATTAGTTCATTCAGATGATTAGGTTAATAGCTTGTTTAGAGAACCTTTTCATGATATGCTAATTTTTTGAGACAGGAATTTTGGGTTTTCATGAGCTGTATGCCAAAATCATCAGTATTAAAACAATAAAAGACCTGACATATTTCAGTTGGTGTGCAGTGAATCTAAAATATATGAAAGTTTAATTTTTATCATTACATTATGGAAAATGATGAACTTTATCACAATATGCTAATTTTTTTAGAAGGACCTGTATACATGGGGAGGTCATGGCTACAAAAATTAATCAAATTCTGCTTTTTCAAGACAATAATAAAATCTTTTTTATATATCAATTGTTTCACCAAGATTTATTTATAATATATTTATTATATATAAAACAATGATAGAATTTCAAACAAAAGGAATTAAAATATTTTTATGTATGTCTTAAACTGCAGATTTTTCAAGATACCAGTCTGCAATCAAAAGTCATTTCAATATGAACCCAAACATCTTTCATCTGAATTTTCTGAGCTACTATCCATGCCGATTTAACATCACTTACTGTGTGTATTTTTATTTCTCCTATATATTTATAAGAAATATCTTAGACAAACATCTTTAAATCTGACAGAGCAATGAGAGCAGCACACACATCACTTCACACTTCTACAACACTCAATAAATAATAACGGGTTCCAGCACCAATAATTATGAGTCTGTTTCTCCTGTCTGTGCGGTTGATATTCAAGACGTGTCTTAAGGGCATAAAGGACTGGTGTGCATTTTCATTAGCTCATCTGTATGCAAATTCAAGATCAAACAGAGGCCCCTCCCCTTTACCAGAATGGCCAAAAACCTCTTACTGAAGATACATTAAACAAAAGCCAAAACACATTTAAAAATATCATATTTTATGTACTTGTTTAAACTTTGGATTATTATAAGATAATTAATTCCTAAAATATGCATTATATATTTTTAGAGAATAATTAATTTCTAAAACATGCTTTATATATCTTTAGAGAATATTTAAAAGCACATAGATTATTAGAAGATAATTAATTCATAAAACATGCTTTATTTAGATAATATTTAAAAGCACATAGATTATTAGAAGATAATTCATTTCTAAAACATGCTTTATTTAGAGAATATTTAAAAGCACATAGATTATTAGAAGATAATTAATTCCTAAAACATGCTTTATATATTTTAAAAGCACTTTGCAGAGTGTTAAACAATCTTTCCCAGTCGTCGTCCTGATTGGTCCACACTTGAGCTGTGAATCCCTGTGTCCGCTGTGGACAGGAGTCGTATTACACTGTCCATCTCACTGTCATTCATAGTCTCCATGACGGAAAATCATTTCTTTTGCAATTACCTCCACGGCACTGTGAAATGAAATGTCATCCTGTTTGGTGGAGTCGGGCTTTCTGAAAACTCTTGTGTTGCCTCTGATTTAATGCAAACCTGTCACCGATGTTTCCTTTAAATAAATGTCATCTCAGCTGTTTGAGCGAGATCACCTGACCATAACCCTTCTGGAGTGGCCAATTTCAGTGAATATTTAATATTTTGCAGCTGAACATAAACAATTCCAAACTTCATTTGTAGATCATTTCATTCATTCATTTAAGAAATTACATTTAAAGTCCCCCTGTGATAAAAATCCAGCTTTTAATGTTGTTTATATGTCTAAATGGTGTTTTTAATATTCTTTAAGACAAACCATGTGCAAATTCATAAGTCGACAGCATTGCTGAGTGTTTTCTCCTTAAAACTGCAAACTACCAATTTTGAGCTTGTGTGAGTGAGTGGAGGCGGGGCTAATTTGCATATTCATGGTTGCGCATATACAAAATTAAGTAAGGGTGTCGAGTTACTTAAGCTGTTTTAAGGCATGAATATATTTTTTCACAAATATGTAATTTTGTTGATCAAAGATGAGTTTTATGGGATAAAATTATTGACTACAGTGGGACTTTAAATAAAAAATATTAACATTAAAATCTCCATTAACTAGAATTACAGGCAGTGATTAAATGGTTCAGGATTCCTAATGTAACATTTATAGATGATCTCGACAGTCTTTCTGCGTCAGCTTCTCTCTTTCTCTCCTTCCTCTGCTTTTCTGGATCATGTACTATCAGATTTTATGTTATAGGCTACTGGGCTTTATACTTACACATATATTTTCGAAAACGATTGGTTATTTTTCCGTTTGTTAGTGTGTAAATGCAGGCAGTTTACAGTCAGAGTCTGACCTCAGTATGAACTGTGGCTTTGTGTTTCAGTCAGTGGAAGCAGATGTGAATGTACAGTATGCTGGTGATATCTCACATTGATGCAGTGCTAATGTATCAGATGGGAAGTGAAGTTTTATTGTGTTAGACTTCTGATGAGGCAGTCTCGTGGGAAAGAGAAACTCGTTCACTAATGTGTGTGTCCGTCAGCAGTCGGCCGCTTCTGGGAAACCGGCTCGGAATATAATATAACCCGTGGGCATACGCTGACATTCATCTCTAGTTAGAAGAGATGAAGAGCTCGGTAGTTAAAAGGAAATAGATGAACCTGTGGTAAGCCCACATTATAAAACAAACCGTCGTTCTCACAATCTTTATTGGTTTTCTGATATTTGGGATTGCAACTTTAGGGGCTGTTTACACGAGACCATTTTTACCACGAAACCACGAAAACTTTTTATGCGTTTTGGCCGTTCATTTACACGACAAAGGCGTTTTGGGTGCCTGAAAATGCAAAGTTTTGAAAACGAGTTTCAAAGAAAACGTTCTTCGTGTAAACAACAAAAACACGAATCTCTGAAGATGATGACGCCATGCACATGCATATTACGTGTTTAGTCTATATAGTGTTTCATCATCATCTAATGGCAGCAACAGGGTTTTTAGTCGTTTTCAAGGATCCGTGTGAATGTGGATTGTTTTGACAATCGTCTGTACGCGAAAAACTCAAAGGAAAAACTTCTCTGTTTTAAGCATATCATTGTTGTGTAAACGTACCCTAAAATGCAAAAAGAACAAAAAAACTTGTTTGTAGAGCTGCAAAATTGGCCAAAATGTTGTGATTATATATCAATATGGATATAATAATAATAACGTAAAAATACAAAATAAAAACTGAAGTTACTATATTAAAATATTTAGCTACTAAAAGTCTTAAATTCTTAATTTTCAAATGTTAAACCATCAATTTGTTATTTTGACAGAAAAACATAGGAAGCTCTTAAAATTACAATGAAATAAAAAAAAATTAATGGAATATTGCTGTATTTATTATAAATGATTTATCCATGCACATCATAATTTTATTTTTTTTTATGTTCCGGTTTAATCTTTAATCAAAATAACTTCACCTCCCTTCTGATGATGCGTTTACTGGCGCGAGGGCGGGGCAACCTGTCACTCACATGAGATCAACCAATAGCAAACCACAACCATCCAATCAATTCCCCACGTACAAAATCAAGCCCCGCCCTACATTTATTCTTGTTCGAAAAGCCATTTCACTCAGATATACATCATAATAGGGAAGAAAAGACTATCGCAACTTCCATTTCATTCCTACTTTAAAGCTTCTCTTGTTTTGATGAGCACTTCTCATTAAAAGTACGGGAAGATGTTGCATGTTAAAATGATCTAAACACAGCTTTTACTGAGAACGAGCCGCTCTGAGACTCATAATGAGCTGCTCACGTAAGAACAGTGCTGCGCTTCACTCTGAAACACGCAGCACACACATTTCATTAAATCACAAACTTCATAATCACATTTTCATAATCAAACTAAGCCAAATCATTCCGGTTTTATTTTGATTATTCATGCAGCCCAGGTTTTTTAGCATGGTGGACTTGGTTTAAACGGGTGCTAAACCAGTTGATTGATTGTCACATCTATTACCATAATCATCACTCTTTAAACTTCTTGAAAGTCATTATTTAGCCTATATTATCACTGAATTTAACTCCCATCTGAACTTACATTGACTGAAGAATCTACGCTTCGATCTTCGTTCAGTAGGTATGAGAATTTAACCAAACGCAGATTAGTTTAGTACTTATATAGTTGACTCCATTTAAACTCATGACAGAAGATCTTGCAGACCGCCATAAAATATGTATCTCTGCTTGTCAGACTCATGCAACATTTACCGGCTGGGAAAGGTGACATGCGGTTCTCAGTGTGAATCCTCCCTGAACTGGGTCATGTTATGGCTGGCAGTTTTCTCCTGTAGGTCTTTCTTAGAAAGCACATTTATAAAACTACACAACATATGACTGCAGCTCTCTAATTTGGACCGAAGCATGTTAAGATTGCACAAACCTCAAAATGAATATTTCATGAGGAAAAAGAAGGGTGGCCAACCTAAGTCTTGTCTTTTAGTAAAAGATGATAGAATGGTAGTTGGTAATTCTCAGTAAACTGCCATTTATGCTGAATTGTACAATTTTAATGATGACTAATTTATTCTGCATAACAAAATGTAAACATTTAGCTTGACAAGGCCGAAATACAGTAGGTGCAAACATAATTAAATACTAATAAAGACTGTAAGAGAAACTTTCTTTTATATGATATCAGAAATATCAAACCCTAATCTTTTAAAGTCCCCTTAAGGTGAAAATCAAGCTTTTAATGTTGTTTATATGTCTGTGTGGTGTTTTTAAAATGCTTTAAGACAAACCATGTGTAAATCCATAAGTCGACAGCATTGCTGAGTATTTTCTCCTTAAAACTGCAGTGAACCAAAGACAGTCTCAAAAACACGGTTTGAAATCGCTGGTGTTTCTGGCGTCACAAACTACCTTGTAACCAATCAGATCAACGTGTGATCGTCAACGAGTGGATCTCTGAGCTGAGTAAGTGAGTGGAGGCGGGGCTCATTTGCATATTCATAGGACCGCGTATTCTAAATGAGGCAACGGTGTCGAGTTACATTCAAGCTATTTTAAGGCATGAAGAAATATGTAATTTTGGTGTATATGTAAATAAATATGTAATTATTAACTACGGGGGGACTTTAAGGGACAAATGTCAATTCATAACGTCAAATTCTCAGAAAATGCATAAAACGTTTTACAACTACATTGTGTTTTGTGGTGTGTACTTCGATCTTACACCTTTAACCTTATTAATTATTTTTCTCAAGTATAGAAGTGAGTCAAATCTGGCCTAAATCATAAGCATTTCTAAATACTTACAACTCCTCTGGAGTTTGTTCTTGCTTAAAGTTTTCAAAACCTCTGTAGGCGTTTTATTGTAAACTATTAAATCTTTTAATTGGTTACATTTCTTTTTATGTTTTACCAGAAAGGTAAAGGGAAATAGAAGTTAACCATTAAAGTATGCAATACACTAATCACTGTTTCAATCGAAATACGATTTCGTTCAAATACGACTTTGATTGAAACAGTGATTAGTGTATTGCATACTTTAATGGTTAACCAATTAAAAGATTTAATTGTGTATAATAAAACGCCTACGGAGGTTTTGAAAACTTTAAGCAAGAACTTATTTAGAAAGTATTTAGAAATGCTTATAATTTAGGCCAGATTTGACTCACTTCTATACTTGAGAATAATAATTAAAAAGGTTAAAGGTGTAAGATCGAAGCACACACCTTGAACTCCAGTAAACTCAAGTTAAAGTCCTTTTCGTGCCCTTGAATACACATCCTTGTTTTGGGTTTAAACGGTTGTGTACACCTTTGCCCATACAGTATAAGACCTTTCCTGGAAACAAATAAACATAAATAATAAAAACATACTTCATGTTCAGTTCGCACTTAAGTATATTGTTTCAGTGTTTTTGGACACTTAATTGCATGTTAATGGAAATTACAAAAAAATGCATTATAGTTTAGATTTATATTAAATGCAATTAGCTGAACTTTAGTGTTTAGTACATATATTGTAATTTTATAATTACTTCTATTGTCTTTGAAATATGAACTGTGTACTGCTAAATACTGACGTGCAAATTAAAGAACACAGACGTAGTCGGATCATTTCCAGAATGACCAACACAATCTACCAAGATCAGCGTTATTAGTGTCTGGTTTAAGACAATTGTTAAATAATGGTGCAAATACCAGTAAATTGACTAGCGCAAACCTTAGTAAATCACACTGCATGATACATTTAAATACTGTCCACCCATAAATTTTGCATCTGAAAGGAAACTCTTACAAATGCATATGTAATAAGGTCAGCCGTAAAAATAACCCTGTCCATGCCTTTTCAGTGCTAATTGTTCACTGTGTGACTTTAGTAAATGCTGACAGTAGTTTTTAACGCCAAAAGAGGGTTTGCGCTGGCGCAAGCTGTGAGTAAATCTGACCCTTTATTTTTAATTAAAATATAATGTGAAACAATAGGTACATGCCAGTTTCTTAATATTCCAAACATTCATAAATAGTATAATTAACTCTTTCCCTGTCAACAATAAATAAATAAAAAAGTGTCCAGCCATCGCCAGCATTTTTGATCATTTTCACCAAATTTTCATGGCCCACAGAATATTTTGTATGAATATCTGAACATTCAGAACATTGAGAAAAGTTTTTGTAAAAAACTACATCCAGACCGGATTCAGAACGATGATCAAAACACAGATGGAGTAGATCGAGTCCATCAACAGCCCCAAAGCTTCACAGTCCTAAAGCTCGTCCAGGGTCACATTTCATTCAGTAACATTAGGCAGTTTTGATTTATATGCCGTTTAGTGTTGATGATCGCGTTATTTTTCATATGCATGTGCTTACACATAAAATCGCTCTTTTCTGCATTTTCTTCACCTGTGATTTGATCTGGAGATTCTGTACTCTTTCAGAAGATGTGTTATAGCACATATACCATATAACTGTGAAAACACGGAAATTTCCGTCAATGGCCTGGAAATGGTAAAAACAAAAAATTGTCATGTTCACTCTGCATTACACACTCAAACGAGTTCATATTGTTTATTATCCCAGTAATAAGTAATGGTGATATATTTCACACAGTCGGTAATGAGTACAACAGGTACGCCTGTTTATCGCCCTCACTGTGGTGGAGCCTTTACTTCAGTTATAATCTCCATCTCTTCTGTTCACCGCTGCTCAAACACACGCTGCGGTCAGGTTGGTCTCTTTGTTTTCATTCCAGACCTTCCCAACCCCAGATTTATCTCCTCATATCTAGCTTTAACAGCGTCGGTAAATCGACTCGCTCTACAGGCCGAAAAACCCTGTCGCAAAATGGAGGGAGCCGTTTGTCCAAGGGCCTGTAAATTTCTGGAGGTTTTTAAAGAGCAGCCTGCCGCCGATAAGACCCAATAAAGAAGAGTATCCAGAGTCTCACATGAACCATGAATGAGCTTCAGCCCAGCGGGGGACAAGAGACCTTATACCCACTCAAACTCTCTTCTTGGTTTTTGACTGGAGTAAATGGAAGTTGGGGGCCTTAAAGGGATAGTTCACCCAAAAAATGAAAATTAGCCAATGATTTGCTCACCCTGAAGCCATCCTAGGTGTATATGACATTCTTCTATCAGACGAATACAATCAGAGTTATATTAAAAAATATCCTGGCTCTTCCAAGCTTCATAATGGCAGTGAATGGGTCTTTTTTTTTGGAAGTCCATCAAAGCGCGTCCATCCATGATAAAAGTGCTCCACACAGCTCTGGCGGGTTAACAAAGGCCTTCTGAAGTGATGCATTCGTGTAGGAAAATATTCATATTTAAAACTTTATCAACTAAAATAACTAGTTTCCGGCAGATGGACTATGCAAGTCGGCTTAAGTTTTAAGTTTTAATTGTTTTTCAAACGCGATCTACTGCGGATCTACTACGTTCACACGCTTGTTTTCAGTCTTTTATTTTATCAATATATCCTCATAATTCATTTAATTTTAAATAAAAATTAAACTCAAGTTAAAGTCCTTTTCGTGCCCTTGAATACACATCCTTGTTTTGGGTTTAAACGGTTGTGTACACCTTTGCCCATACAGTATAAGACCTTTCCTGGAAACAAATAAACATAAATAATAAAAACATACTTCATGTTCAGTTCGCACTTAAGTATATTGTTTCAGTGTTTTTGGACACTTAATTGCATGTTAATGGAAATTACAAAAAAATGCATTATAGTTTAGATTTATATTAAATGCAATTAGCTGAACTTTAGTGTTTAGTACATATATTGTAATTTTATAATTACTTCTATTGTCTTTGAAATATGAACTGTGTACTGCTAAATACTGACGTGCAAATTAAAGAACACAGACGTAGTCGGATCATTTCCAGAATGACCAACACAATCTACCAAGATCAGCGTTATTAGTGTCTGGTTTAAGACAATTGTTAAATAATGGTGCAAATACCAGTAAATTGACTAGCGCAAACCTTAGTAAATCACACTGCATGATACATTTAAATACTGTCCACCCATAAATTTTGCATCTGAAAGGAAACTCTTACAAATGCATATGTAATAAGGTCAGCCGTAAAAATAACCCTGTCCATGCCTTTTCAGTGCTAATTGTTCACTGTGTGACTTTAGTAAATGCTGACAGTAGTTTTTAACGCCAAAAGAGGGTTTGCGCTGGCGCAAGCTGTGAGTAAATCTGACCCTTTATTTTTAATTAAAATATAATGTGAAACAATAGGTACATGCCAGTTTCTTAATATTCCAAACATTCATAAATAGTATAATTAACTCTTTCCCTGTCAACAATAAATAAATAAAAAAGTGTCCAGCCATCGCCAGCATTTTTGATAATTTTCACCAAATTTTCATGGCCCACAGAATATTTTGTATGAATATCTGAACATTCAGAACATTGAGAAAAGTTTTTGTAAAAAACTACATCCAGACCGGATTCAGAACGATGATCAAAACACAGATGGAGTAGATCGAGTCCATCAACAGCCCCAAAGCTTCACAGTCCTAAAGCTCGTCCTGGGTCACATTTCATTCAGTAACATTAGGCAGTTTTGATTTATATGCCGTTTAGTGTTGATGATCGCGTTATTTTTCATATGCATGTGCTTACACATAAAATCGCTCTTTTCTGCATTTTCTTCACCTGTGATTTGATCTGGAGATTCTGTACTCTTTCAGAAGATGTGTTACAGCACATATACCATATAAATGTGAAAACACGGAAATTTCCGTCAATGGCCTGGAAATGGTAAAAACAAAAAATTGTCATGTTCACTCTGCATTACACACTCAAACGAGTTCATATTGTTTATTATCCCAGTAATAAGTAATGGTGATATATTTCACACAGTCGGTAATGAGTACAACAGGTACGCCTGTTTATCGCCCTCACTGTGGTGGAGCCTTTACTTCAGTTATAATCTCCATCTCTTCTGTTCACCGCTGCTCAAACACACGCTGCGGTCAGGTTGGTCTCTTTGTTTTCATTCCAGACCTTCCCAACCCCAGATTTATCTCCTCATATCTAGCTTTAACAGCGTCGGTAAATCGACTCGCTCTACAGGCCGAAAAACCCTGTCGCAAAATGGAGGGAGCCGTTTGTCCAAGGGCCTGTAAATTTCTGGAGGTTTTTAAAGAGCAGCCTGCCGCCGATAAGACCCAATAAAGAAGAGTATCCAGAGTCTCACATGAACCATGAATGAGCTTCAGCCCAGCGGGGTCAAGAGACCTTATACCCACTCAAACTCTCTTCTTGGTTTTTGACTGGAGTAAATGGAAGTTGGGGGCCTTAAAGGGATAGTTCACCCAAAAAATGAAAATTAGCCAATGATTTGCTCACCCTGAAGCCATCCTAGGTGTATATGACATTCTTCTATCAGACGAATACAATCAGAGTTATATTAAAAAATATCCTGGCTCTTCCAAGCTTCATAATGGCAGTGAATGGGTCTTTTTTTTTGGAAGTCCATCAAAGCGCGTCCATCCATGATAAAAGTGCTCCACACAGCTCTGGCGGGTTAACAAAGGCCTTCTGAAGTGATGCATTCGTGTAGGAAAATATTCATATTTAAAACTTTATCAACTAAAATAACTAGTTTCCGGCAGATGGACTATGCAAGTCGGCTTAAGTTTTAAGTTTTAATTGTTTTTCAAACGCGATCTACTGCGGATCTACTACGTTCACACGCTTGTTTTCAGTCTTTTATTTTATCAATATATCCTCATAATTCATTTAATTTTAAATAAAAATTAAATAAATTATATATTGTAGATGTTTTCGGTTTATATCTTCACATCTGAACAACATGTCTGTGTAAATTTGCTTTAACAAAAATTATGTTAAACATAATATGTTGTATATAATTTAGATTTTTTTTTTATTTATTTTTTTACATTAATCATGATTGTCAACTTGCCATCAGCAATTATCATTAAAAACAATGCAAATATTGATATTAGTAAAACTCAATGTGTGGCTTTTGCACTTTTTAAAGTACACTTTTACACATAAATACCCTGATTTAGGGTTTTATTTAGTTCTAATAAACAAAAAATCAAATTTAATTTTTAAAAACTTTTTATCCGATTAATCGAAAAAATAATCGTCTGATTAATCGATTATCAAAATAATTGTTAGTTGCAGCCTAGATGCACTTTGATGGACTTCCAAAAAAATATACCCATTCACTCTCATTATAAAGCTTGTAAGAGCCAGGACATTTTTCTATAACTCTGATTGTATTCGTCTGATAGAAGAATGTCATATACACCTAGGATGGCTTGAGGGCGAGTAAATCATGGGTGAACTATCCCTGATTTGAGGTGGTTACTTTTCTCTGCAGGATTTTACCCTTGCTATAGCTGACATTGTGTGGAATCTGCTCTAGGCAATGTCTACATCAATCTGGATATATTTGTGAAAATGATATTTTAGTTTCAAAGCGCTCTCCCTCCACACTATATCACTTTCAATCACTGAAATGCCGGAAATCATTAAAATCATCTTAATGCGTATGTGTAAAACATTATAAAACCTCACTTAGATGATACAGAGAAACCAGACGTAATAAAGTTCTTCCGGCATGAAAATGCAGTTCCTCATGTTTTGATGCAGGTCAGCAATTGTGAGTTAAATTTTGTCTCTTTTCAAGAATGTAATGTAAAGATTGAACAAAGCAACATTTATCTTGAAAGTGAATAGCACACAGCAGGCACATACTAGTTAAAAATAGTAATTATCACTTCACTATTCAGTAAATCGTTTTTCGATTACCTCCATTTTCACACTCATGCGAAGAGCATCTTCAAAAAGCTCAGGTTTCACAGGATAAAATGGCAGTCTCAGTGTGAACGAATAGCCAAAACATATTCATTTTCTAATGTATTAGTGTAGCCTTAGTTGGAAGTTCTCGTCATCCAATCGATTGTTAGTTTTCTTGTGCCTCAGTGCTGATCTGTAATAGTCATGTTAGATTAGCGATTTGGTGATGTGTTGTTAAACAGTGGGACAATCTGAACATTGAGTAGACTGTCCTGTGAAATCACACAAGAGTCTGGCCAATAAACTCTAATGGCTCTGTCAATCCCCATCTCCAGTTAGCAGCGTGTTCTTGTGTACTGAGATTGATGCCTGTGTGTGTGTGTGTGTGTGTGTGTGTGTGTGTGTGTGTGTGTGTGTGTGTGTGTGTGTGTGTGTGTGTGTGTGGTCCAAGCTTACAGCACAGCACTGGTTCCCATGTAGGATCTCCACCAGTGTAATGAATCACTCTACAAATGTTGCTCTTGGACTCTCTGGATGGAGAGGACGAAACAGAGGAAGAATAAAACAGCAGGGAGGGTTTCCACTGCCACCAAAACACATTGCCTGAACTGTACTCCAAACTATGAATATTTGCTTAAAGCTCCAGTTGGTCACTTTTGTAAACAAGTATTTGTTAAAACTGTCATTATGTCCTGACAGTAGAATATGAGACAGATAATCTGTGGAAAGAATCAAGCTCCTCTGGCTCCTCCCTGTGGTCCTATTGCCATTTGCAGAAATACACCGCTCCCGGTCAGAAACAACCAATCAGAGCCAGGAGGAATGTCTTAGCAGTGTCAATCACGCTCGTGTACGCGCTGATCACCCCTCTCCTTTGCACAGCGCGATCGCGTACCGTCGTTCGTGACTCTCCTGTTCGAATTCGTTCATCCAAATGAACGAATCTTTTTTTGAGTCATTTCGTTCATTCAACGAACGAAATGACTCGAAAAAAGATTTGTTCATTTTGAACGAGTCTTTTTCGGAGTCATTTCGTTCATTCAATGAACGAAATGACTCGAAAAAAGATTTGTTCATTTTGATGAACGAGTTCGAACAGGATCACGAACGTGCATCACAGAACAGAGCAAGGCGAGCATTTGTGCTTATAAAACTTAAAGTTTTGTATTTATTTTTGAAATTACCGATCGTTTCGCTAGATAAGACCCTTATTCATCGTCTGGTATCGTTTAAAGCCCTTTGAAGCTGCACTGAAACTGTCATTTGGTCCTTGAAACGTTTGTGTCCTATATTGAAGTCCATTATATGGAGAAAAGGCCTGGAATGTTTTCATCAAAAACCTTAATTTCTTTTCGACTGAAGAAAGAAAGACATGGACATCTTGGATGACATGGGGGTGAGTAAATTATCAGCAAAAGTTTTTTTTTAAAAGTGAACTAATCCTTTAACGTTATCTTACTAGCTATTTATAACTTATAGAAAGAGTGCAACGTTATAAAGTTACATGTATTGCAAAATACATAATGATTTGAGGACCAAGTTTGTAGTCAAAGTATGGGCAGGCCATAGTCAATGTAAAGCATATTGTTGATGTTTCGTCCCTATTAGTGAATGTTCCATAACTCTTAATTAATCCGCCGTCATCAGTGGTCCTGCTTATTAGTCTGCGCGTTCACGGCAGGCTCCGCTGTGGGGGAGGAGCTGTGGAGGGAGGGCTGTGGGGGAGGGGCTGTGGGGGAGGAGCTGTGGGGGAGGAGCTGTGGAGGGAGGGCTGTGGGGGAGGAGCTGTGGGGGAGGAGCTGTGGAGGAGGAGCTGTGGGGGAGGAGCTGTGGGGGAGGAGCTGTGGGGGAGGAGCTGTGGAGGGAGGGCCGTGGGGGAGGAGCTGTGGAGGGAGGAGCTGTGGGGGAGGAGCTGTGGAGGGAGGGCCGTGGGGGAGGAGCTGTGGAGGGAGGAGCTGTGGAGGGAGGAGCTGTGGGGGAGGAGCTGTGGGGGAGGAGCTGTGGGGGAGGAGCTGTGGAGGGAGGGCTGTGGGGGAGGAGCTGTGGAGGGAGGAGCTGTGGGGGAGGAGCTGTGGGGGAGGAGCTGTGGAGGGAGGGCCGTGGGGGAGGAGCTGTGGAGGGAGGAGCTGTGGAGGGAGGAGCTGTGGGGGAGGAGCTGTGGGGGAGGAGCTGTGGGGGAGGAGCTGTGGAGGGAGGAGCTGTGGGGGAGGAGCTGTGGGGGAGGAGCTGTGGAGGGAGGGCTGTGGGGGAGGAGCTGTGGAGGGAGGGCTGTGGGGGAGGAGCTGTGGAGGGAGGAGCTGTGGGGGAGGAGCTGTGGAGGGAGGGCCGTGGGGGAGGAGCTGTGGAGGGAGGAGCTGTGGAGGGAGGAGCTGTGGGGGAGGAGCTGTGGGGGAGGAGCTGTGGGGGAGGAGCTGTGGGGGAGGAGCTGTGGGGGAGGAGCTGTGGAGGGAGGGCTGTGGGGGAGGAGCTGTGGAGGGAGGGCTGTGGGGGAGGAGCTGTGGGGGAGGAGCTGTGGGGGAGGAGCTGTGGAGGGAGGGCTGTGGGGGAGGAGCTGTGGGGGAGGAGCTGTGGGGGAGGAGCTGTGGAGGGAGGAGCTGTGGGGGAGGAGCTGTGGAGGGAGGAGCTGTGGAGGGAGGAGCTGTGGAGGGAGGGCTGTGGGGGAGGAGCTGTGGGGGAGGAGCTGTGGAGGAGGAGCTGTGGGGGAGGAGCTGTGGAGGGAGGAGCTGTGGAGGGAGGAGCTGTGGAGGGAGGGCTGTGGGGGAGGAGCTGTGGAGGGAGGAGCTGTGGAGGGAGAGCTGTGGGGGAGGAGCTGTGGAGGGAGGGCTGTGGGGGAGGAGCTGTGGGGGAGGAGCTGTGGGGGAGGAGCTGTGGAGGGAGGGCTGTGGGGGAGGAGCTGTGGAGGGAGGGCTGTGGGGGAGGAGCTGTGGGGGAGGAGCTGTGGAGGGAGGGCCGTGGGGGAGGAGCTGTGGAGGGAGGAGCTGTGGAGGGAGGAGCTGTGGGGGAGGAGCTGTGGGGGAGGAGCTGTGGGGGAGGAGCTGTGGGGGAGGAGCTGTGGGGGAGGAGCTGTGGAGGGAGGGCTGTGGGGGAGGAGCTGTGGAGGGAGGGCTGTGGGGGAGGAGCTGTGGAGGGAGGGCTGTGGGGGAGGAGCTGTGGAGGGAGGGCTGTGGGGGAGGAGCTGTGGAGGGAGGGCTGTAGTGCAGCAGAGAGCAAGGGGGTTGGACCTGGAAGTTGTGCTTGTTCAAATTTTCAGGCTAAGTCAACATTTTCTCAAAACTCCCTACTGCAACTTTAACTTGACCCTGCTGAAACGACCAGTTTAAACCAGCATGGATGGTTTATGCCGGTTTGATGCTGGAATTTTCCGCATCTTTTTTTTTTTTTTTTTTTTACTGCAATAACAATAGGGGAATACAGAGTCATATAAATGCATTTTGTAAAAAAAAAAAAAAATCATACAGTACATCTAATACATCAAGTATCATTTTTCAGCAGCTGACGGTTGGTACAGTTAACATACATTTTGCTCTATCTATATGATATTTCCCCCCAAAATTTTTATTTTAGTTATATCATCCGTTTCCAGTAAACCGGTATCAAAATCCATAAACAAACCATTATATCAGTTGTAGTGACAAATTTGTAAAACACCTCAAAATAAACAGAAACTTTGGAGCAAAATAATTTGGTATAACTACAACTAAAAAATAAATGTACAATTGTTTCTGTTTCCTCTTTACAAAAACAGCATAATGGAGAAACCCCTTCTTTAAACTTAAATCATTACATGGATATTATCTATTTATTATTTTAAAATGAGTTTCTTTGACTTTATTAGGAATAACATTAATATCTGACCACAGATTCTTAAAAAAAAAGGGAATGAAAATTGGTTTGCATTTCACCAATGTCTTAGGTGAAACACTTTTATTCTTTAGTTAAGATTTTTCTTATTATATATATATTTTTTATCCCTGACAGAAAGGCCCCCAACAGTGAGAGCCGGAAGAAACCCAATTACAGGATTACAGGTCCTTCTAAAAAAAATAGCATATTGTGATAAAGTTCACTATTTTCCATAATGTAATGATAAAAATTAAACTTTCATATATTTTAGATTCATTGCACACCAACTGAAATATTTCAGGTCTTTTATTGTTTTAATACTGATGATTTTGGCATACAGCTCATGAAAACCCCAAATTCCTATCTCAAAAAATTTGCATATTTCATCTGACCAATAAAAGAAGTGTTTTTAATACAAT
Organism: Gila orcuttii; assembly: GCA_026230005.1. NCBI lineage: Eukaryota > Metazoa > Chordata > Actinopteri > Cypriniformes > Leuciscidae > Gila > Gila orcuttii. The sequence goes on along the minus strand of JAPDVR010000001.1, from coordinate 67,400,157 downwards.
AAAAGTCAACCTTCAAATAATTATGTTCAGTTATGCACTCAATACTTGGTCGGGAATCCTTTTGCAGAAATGACTGGTTCAATGCGGCGTGGCATGGAGGCAATCAGCCTGTGGCACTGCTGAGGTGTTATGGAGGCCCAGGATGCTTCGATAGCGGCCTTAAGCTCATCCAGAGTGTTGGGTCTTGCATCTCTCAACTTTCTCTTCACAATATCCCACAGATTCTCTATGGGGTTCAGGTCAGGAGAGTTGGCAGGCCAATTGAGCACAGTAATACCACGGTCAGTACACCATTTACCAGTGGTTTTGGCACTGTGAGTAGGTGTCAGGTCGTGCTGAAAAATGAAATCTTCATCTCCATAAAGCTTTTCAGCAGATGGAAGCATGAAGTGCTCCAAAATCTCCTGATAGCTAGCTGCATTGACCCTGCCCTTGATAAAACACAGAGGACCAACACCAGCAGCTGACATGGCACCCCAGACAGGGGCGCGGCTAGAAATGTTGGGCTCTATGAAAGAATATGAGGTTGGGCCCCCTACCGCACCCATTACTATAATAAAATCGATCTCTGGGGGCCCCAAAAGTGTGTGGGCCCTTAGAATCGTCCTAACTTTTCCCCCCTTAGCGGCGCCCCTGACCCCAGACCATCACTGACTGTGGGTACTTGACACTGGACTTCAGGCATTTTGGCATTTCCTTCTCCCCAGTCTTCCTCCAGACTCTGGCACCTTGATTTCCGAATGACATGCAAAATTTGCTTTCATCCGAAAAAAGTACTTTGGACCACTGAGCAACAGTCCAGTGCTGCTTCTCTGTAGCCCAGGTCAGGCGCTTCTGCCGCTGTTTCTGGTTCAAAAGTGGCTTGACCTGGGGAATGCGGCACCTGTAGCCCATTTCCTGCACACGCCTGTGCACGGTGGCTCTGGATGTTTCTACTCCAGACTCAGTCCACTGCTTCCGCAGGTCCCCCAAGGTCTGGAATCGGTCCTTCTCCACAATCTTCCTCAGGGTCCGGTCACCTCTTCTCGTTGTGCAGCGTTTTTTGCCACACTTTTTCCTTCCCACAGACTTCCCACTGAGGTGCCTTGATACGGCACTCTGGGAACAGCCTATTTGTTCAGAAATTTCTTTCTGTGTCTTACCCTCTTGCTTGAGGGTGTCAATGATGGCCTTCTGGACAGCAGTCAGGTCGGCAGTCTTACCCATGATTGCGGTTTTGAGTAATGAAACAGGCTGGGAGTTTTTAAAAGCCTCAGGAATCTTTTGCAGGTGTTTAGAGTTAATTAGTTGATTCAGATGATTAGGTTAATAGCTCGTTTAGAGACCCTTTTCATGATATGCTAATTTTTTGAGACAGGAATTTTGGATTTTCATGAGCTGTATGCCAAAATCATCAGTATTAAAACAATAAAAGACCTGAAATATTTCAGTTGGTGTGCAATGAATCTAAAATATATGAAAGTTTAATTTTTATCATTACATTATGGAAAATAATTAACTTTATCACAATATGCTAATTTTTTTAGAAGGACCTGTATACATTTTTTCAATTTGATAAGGTGAAGTAGATTCGGTGAAATACAATGAAATAGATTTAAATATTCTTTTGAAGATATGTCCCAAAATTATTAACAAATTTAGAGTAATTATATAGGTTGGAAAATTCAGCATCATTACTTGAGTCTTCAGTGTCACATGATCCTTCAGAAATCATAATAATATGAGGATTTTCTGCTCAAGAAGCATTTATTATTATCGATGTTGAAAACAGTTGAGCTGCTTCATATTTTAGTGAAAATCGTGATGCATTTTTTTTTAGGATACTTTGATTAATTGAAATTTAAAAATAATATTTTTTTGAAATAGAGTTTTTCGGAACAAAAGTCTTTAGTGTCACTTTTGATCAATTTAAGGCATCATTCTGTATAAAAATAAGAATTTCTATACTGTGTGTATATATATATATGTATGTTTGTATTTATGTATGTATGTATGTGTTGTATTATAGATGCACTGTATGAATATAGACATATATAAATAAAAACAGTAAAATATATTAAAAATTATGGAGGCAAAAAAGACTGACATTTACAATAATAATTATTTTATACTTTGTTTAATTTGATTTTAATTTAGTTTAAAATATTAATATGCACCAATATACAACAGTAGCACAACAATATATATATATATATATATATATATATATATATATATATATATATATATATATATATAAATATATATATATATATACAGTAAACATACACTTATATATATATATATACAGTAAACATTTATATTTATTTATGTACTATTTTGTCTGATGTTATTCAAATATTTAGTTCTTCATGGCACTCTTCCATTAAACTCATGAATTGTGACACAAAGCTTTCTGCAACATGATTGGTCAGTCGTGGCATTCTGTGCTCATATATTCTGGAATAATAACTGGTAAACTGTATAGTTGCTTGGCATATTTTTCTATATAATTTCATGTCTGGTATCTATGGAAGCTTGTTTCCGCCACAGATTGAAAAATAAAAAAGGTAATTGAGACTTTTTATCTCACAATTCTGACTTTATTTCTCACAATTGCGAGATATAAAGTCATAATTTAGAGATATAAAGTCAGAATTGCGTGAAATAAAGTCGCAATTGCATGTTATAAAGTCAGAATTGCGAGATATAAAGTCAGAATTGCGTGAAATAAAGTCGCAATTGCAGGTTATAAAGTCAGAATTATGAGATATAAATACTTGAAATTCTGACTTTTTCTCTCAGAATTGCACGTTTATATCTCGCAATTATGACTTTATTATACGCAATTGGGAGATATAAAGTCAGAATTGCTTGATATAAAGTCGCAATTGCGTGTTATAAAGTCAGAATTGTGAGATATAAACTATTCTGAGGGAAAAAAATTCTGTCCTTTTTTTTACATAGAATTGGACTTTATAACTCGCAATTGCGAGTTTATATCTCACAATTCTGAGAAAATATGTCAGTTAAAAATAACAATTATGTGTTATAAAGTCAGAATTGCAAGAAAAAAGGTCAGAATTGTTAGTTTTTTCTCTCGCAATTCTGACTTAATAACACGCAATTGAGACTAAATATCTCGCAATTCCGACTTTATATCTCGCAATTCTGAGAAATAAAGTCACAATTGTCTTTTAAAATGTTTTATTCTGTGGCGGAAACAAGCTTCCATAGGTATCACTACTCTCTTCTCACATAATAACATAATTTCAAGTGAAATACTTATTTACTTCTTTTAACAATGCATGTAGTATGTCTGATAGTCATCCACTTTACATCAGGGTCTGGATCCGCACTGAGGGTTTTTATTTTGCATTAATGGACAGTTTGCATCGTCCCTTAAATATACTATCAATATTTGATACTGTAGCCATACAGAATTGTATCTAACTATGCATGGATTTTTGTCTTTTCTTGATTTGCTCATATCAGTACTGGTACTATATCCCCAGAACGTTTCCTTTAAGAGTTTAAAAGCTGTTCTGTTGTAAAAGGCTGATTTTGTATAGTTTATAAGGGCATTAAAGCCCTCAGCGTGCTCTGTGAAAGCTTTCTGTCTGCTGTTATAAAGCAGAGCCTGTGGAGATGAATGAATGCTGTTCTCTGTTCAGCGCTGATAGCATCTCTCACTGCATGCTCTTTCACATTAACAGAGAGCGAGAGCATGGCATGTCTGTAACCCACTAATGCCAGACAAAGGAATCCACATCACTTTTCTCTCCTTGTCCCTCACAAAGACATGCACATGTACAGTATACGAGTCTTTACGCTCCTGCAGGGGTCTCTGTTTTGAGCTTTAGCGGCGATGCTAATGCTAAAGCAGCTAATCTTACCATACTTAAATGGAGATATCTTACAGCAAGAAATACTCCATTACAAATTACAACTGTAAAAGTCTTAGAATATCTTCAGTATTTTCCTTGTACTGAATATAGGCTCAGAGATGCACTAGTTCTCAACAGCAAAGAAACATGCCAGTGAAAAACAAGAAATGGTTGATTTGTGAGGAGAGCGATCATATGTTTATTTTCCAAAATTAAAAAAAAAATAAAACTGAACACCTCAATATTGCAATCGTCACAACAGCATCTCAAGTGCTCAAAAAGCCCATAAGTAAACCAAAAACTGTACTTAGTATTAGTTAAATAAAAGGCAACTTAAGTGTTATTAAATAGAGTACACTTTCATTAATGTTTCTTAACACACTCTTTAAAAGTGCACTTTGTAATGATGTCAAATTAAGTTTTGCTTTAAAGTGCATTATGTTTTAATAATCTTTTGTCATGCTTTAAAGAAATACACGTTTGTTGACTAACATACTAAAGCACATGTAAAGTAAATTTTAAATGTGGTGTGTTACAACTTTTGCAACTTCAAATGTGTAATTACAAATATATTTAAATGCTATATTAAATATTGTTTTAATAGAAATTATAATAAAGTATATTTTAGTTTACCATAAATTCTCGTCCATTCGTTCAGCGGCACTTTAACCATATTTCAAAAACAAATGCACTTAAGTGGGTCAAAAAGCAGTCTAAAGTTCAGCTAATTCAATTTAATGTAATTTAACCAGTAACACATTTTCACATGCAGTTAAATGTCCAAAAACATTACATTCACTTTGCACATAAAGTATATTATTTTCATAATTTGAGGTCCATATGAGGCAGGACTCAGATACTGTAGACAAACATGTAAAATGAGCAGCAACTCTATGAATGAGAGTGAATTGTGATTAAGTGGAGTCAATTGTATTAGGCAAAGTGTTTAACGCTTTGCTCTTCTTAATGTGAAGTGATGAACTTCCATGACCTCACTGAATTGCTTTAGTGTTAAAATCATGTGGAAGACTTGAGGAACAGCTGAATTAAATATAAAACCAGCCTTTTAAAGAATAAAATAAAATAAAATCTAGCCCTCCTGTAGTGTTTTTTATCAGAAGTGTCCTGTTCAGTCCAAGACTTCTCCAGGGTTTTTTCATCTGCGTCTGCAAGCCATTCGCTTTTCAGGAGTTATTTGAAATCTCATAGAGATATTTCATTTACTTTGCCCAGCATGAGATTACGGCTGTGGAAAAAGGAGCATGTTGGCATTAGATGTGAAATACATTTTCATTTGCAGATCTCGCCTAGTTATTTACAATACTTCTACATACTTTACATCCATCCCAGACTCATAAGTTTTGCTGTAGTAATGTACACTGCTGTTCAAAAGTTTGAACAGTACATTTTCTTTGCAAAGAAATTCATACTTTTATTCAGCAAGGATGCATTAAATTGATCAAAAGTGTTACAAAAACATTTATATTTCAAATAAATGCTGTTCCATTTATCAAAGAATCCTGGGAAAAAAGGAATCACGGTTTCCACAAAAATATTCACTCACAATGGTTTTCAAAGTTGATAAAGCAGCAAATCAACATCATTATAATGCTTTCTGAAGGGTCATGTGACACTGAAGACTGGAGTAATGATGCTGAAAATACAATCAAACCGCCGTTGGAACCAAATAGATTTAAAACGTTTGATGCAAAAAGTAAAAAAATTAATAAATGTTTTTCACTAAATTAATTATATGCACCAATATAACAATCCAGGATATTAACAATAATAAACAGCAATATTTACATATACAGGTTTGCACTACATCTGTAGAATTTGACTTAACACTTTCTTTTTATGGCATTTGGTTCTTAAGTACTTATATAATATATAAGTAAAATGCCATGTAGGGACTGAAAATATTGAGTGATGATGTAAATTAATTGCTGAATCAGATAGTTTCCCTGAAAAGGAAGACAATTAAACATTTAAAGTGAACATGAAATTAAAATAGACCGTATTTCCTTTTTTAAAATACACATGGTCTCGTTGTGTATATGATTGTGGGTTACACTTTATTTTACAGTGTTCTTGTTACATATGTTACATGTAATTGCCATAGTAATAACAGTAAATTATGCATAATTACATGCAATTAACCCTCAACCAAATCATAATCCTACCCTAACCCTATAGTAAGTACATGTAGTTAATTAATATTACTCAGTGCTTAAATATTTAATTACACTGTAACAATGACACCTTAAAATAAAGTGTAACCTGATTGTGTATGATTCCTCAGTGTACATTATTACAGTTGTCTTCAATTAATCAAAATGCAATAACTCCCTCCACCTCTAAAACAAATAGAAAATGATCTGAGCGTACAGATGTCATTGTATACAAACATTTCAGTTTTTATTTGAGTGTAATACATAAATACCATTTGAATATAATAGTCAGCTTTGTTGTTGATTTTAACCTCTAATATTATAGTAATGTCCCAAACGAGAGGGTTTTCCTGTATAGTTTACAGATATTTTTTCCCATAATAAAGTCAGACTCTCAGTATTGGTAGTCATCCTGAATAATCGGTGGAGAAATGAAGTATCGGTGCATGTCTATAATTGATTGTAATTCCTCTCCTCTCTGTCTTCAGGAATCCCACGGTTCCTCAGTCAGCCGGAAGCGGCGTCGGTGCGGGTCGGGGACAGTCACGTGATGAACTGTGAGGTCAATCCTGATCTGGTGTCCTTCACCCGCTGGGAACGAAGCAAGGAGCCGGTGGATCTGGATCAGAGAGTGTTTGCGCTGGCCAGTGGAGCTTTGGTCATCAGTAACTCCAGCGACACCGACGCCGGCCTGTACCGATGCGTGATCGAGAACGCCGGACCCAGCAAGACCAGCGAAGAGGCGCACTTACACATTCTGCCTGGTAGATATTACTTTTACAATCACATGAATATATCATCACGCTGATTTAACGTTTAGATTGATTTCCCATTGGACATTTTTTAGAATCACATGAATAGTTCATCACGAACATAATGTTCCGAATTATGTTATTTCCATGTGTTTTTGTTGTTGTTTTTTTACATTTGTGTGATTTAACATTTAGAATTTTGATTATATTTTAGAATAATAGTAAGTTCATTATAATTATGAAATAACACAATGTAGCAACCATAGAATAATCGTTAACACTTTACAATAAGGTTTATTTACAATTAGTTAACATTAGTTGACTACCTTAATTGACACGAACTAAGAATGAACAATAGCATTTATTAATCTTAGTTAATATTAATTTCAACATAATACTAATACGTTATTAAAATCAGCGGTTGAATTTGTTAATGTTGGTTAATGCACTGTGAACTAACATGAACAAACCAGCCCGATCTCACGGCAATTCGTACGAATTTTACGAGGTGGCTAATTCGTATGAATTCATACGACCTCACTCGTACGAATTAGTAAGATTTTTGCTAAATCGTACACATTTTACGAGTTGCCCAATTCGTATGAATTTGTACGAATGACCTACCCCTGACCCCGCCCATAAACCTACCCATCACGTGGGTTTAGACAAATCGTACAAATTCGTACGAGTGAGGTCGTACGAATTCATACGAATTAGCCACTTTTTAATTGCGGCATCAGCTCTTTTCTCACAGACAAAGGATTCAGCATCTCTAAACTCCGCCTTTCCGAGAGCCTACTCTGCTCTGATTGGTCAGATTGCCCAGTCTTTTGTGTTTTGTCTACTCTGCTCTAAATGAGATGTTTGTAAATGTAAAAGGTCGGCAAAGTTTTAAAGATCGTAGATCCACTTCCAAAGGATAAGGATTATGACTCTGGCTCAAATTGATACAGTAAAACGGCATCATCGTTACTGTTCGTATTACTGTGTATGATGACAGACTGGGTCATCTGACCAATCAGAACAGAGGAGACCAATCAGTTTGAGCCTGAGTCTTAATCCTTATCCTTTGGAAATGCATGCAAAGTGGATCTACGATCTTTAAAACTTTGCCGACCATTTACATTCAAAAACAGCGCTATTACACACTACAGGAAATCTAACAATACTATGTCTTTAAAACTTAAAAAAATAATAATATTCATAACCCTTTATATTAAAAGTTTTTATTCAGTTGGGTTTGTCCAAAAAAAAAAAAAATCCTCCTTAAAAGAACAAAAGCTCTTAGGAGGAAAGGCCTGATTTCCCTTCATTCCTGACAATAAAAATGCAAGACATTGATTCTGATGTGATTTTTCTTACCCTACTCAAACTCACACAATTGCGGGGAGAGAGAGAGAGTTTTAAAGGAAGCCTCCTGGAGCAGGACGGCCACATGTGGTGTTATCAAAGAGAATAATGTAATTTATGCTGAAGTGAAAGAGAACTGAGCTGCTTTGTGGCAGATACTCAGCAGGCAGATTTATTTCTCCAGGCAGAACGCAAACCAGGCCTGAAGCCCGTCTCCTGCTGAGGTTATCACACCAGACATGGAGCAGGAGGCAACACGATGTAAAGAGAGAAATAAAAACTCCTTTTGAATTTCTTTTTCCCTCGTCGAGATAAATCAACTGAGTATAAAAGAGAGAAAAATGCAAGAGCTTAACCTTAAAAGGTTAAGTGTAGACTGTCTATAGTAAATTTTAATAAGTAATTTGTAGAAGATCCCCAAGGGGCACTTTTAAAACATTGCTGTTTGTTTGTCTGATATTTTATCTTAGCCCACTTTTTAAGCCCAAAGAAAAGCCCAAATTGTGTTACATTCATACTTAAAGAGACAGTCCACTCAAATTGAAAACGCTGTCTTCATTTGCTCACCCTCGTGTGGTCGCAAACCTCTATGAGTTTCTTTCCTCTGTGGAACCACACGTTGGGAAACCAAACCACATTGGACCCCATTGACTTCCATTCTATGGACGCTGAGACTTTTCTCAACATATCTTATTTTCTGTTGTTCGACAGAAGTAGCTAAGTCATACAAGTTTGGAATGACTTGAGGGTGAGTTATAACATATATAAATAACATATTTTTTTTATATTTTGGTGAACTATCAGTTTAAATAAGAAATAAAAGTTTCCCATTGAAGTAAGAAACATAAATTTAAAGAAGTTGCGATAGTCTTTTCTTCTCTATTGTGACATATACTGCCGTGCAAAGGCAAAAGACCATAAAAGACCGTCGAAAATGAGTTATTCATATTTTTGGCACATTCAAGACCTCCTTTATCACGTGGATAAGTATCTTGAGTCAAATCCGTTGTTTTTTCGAGAAAATAATGGGTTGTCTTAACCGTAACTTCCAAAAGCCCGTGAGAAACCAAGGCAGAACACCGTAACACCAGTTACCGCTCTTTGGCTTTGTTTTGGAACGCTCACGCTTGAGTTACGGTACTTTAGCCGCACGTCAATATGAAGTTACGGTGCCGGTGTTCTGAGGATTTGTGCTGCCTTCTCAAAAAATGCTACCCAAGCGCGAATCGATCACAGAGAATGTCAATTCATTCTCTATTGTTTCCATAATGGTGTAAATCTCACAATATTATGACATCGTTATTTCATTTAAATCAGGGTAAGTGTATGGGGAGCATATTTAGATTTTTTAAACGAACTAGCAATTATCACATTTGATATAACAAGTAAAAATGACATTATTATATGAAATACAATTATAATAAAATTTGAAGTTATGAGTACTGTATACTGTACTGTTTTCATTTTTAAAACGGTGTGAAAAGTAAAAATTATCATCAAGTATTCATCTTTGACCTGTCAAAGTTTCCTACAAGTCTCCACAGCAAGGATGCATAGATTTATGGACGTGGTAAGCAGAAGAAAAATGAGTCTGCACATGCGCATAACCAGTAAGTAGCACATCTCGATGGGTAGCATGAATCGTCAGAACACCGGCGTTCTATCAAATAATGATACCTACCAGATTATACGGTGGTCTGCCTTTGTTTTACTCTCCATTAAAATTTACATTACGATGTAGCCTGTGTAGCTACTATGCACAGCTGCCATCAGTCCCTGTCTGCTGATGTCCTCAGAGCTTTGTCCTGCACTAATGCGGTCAGAACATTTAGTATGGTCTGAACCCGCATCGACAAACGTGCTATAACGGTCGCGAAGGATATATGCAGAGATGACAGAAAAATGTTACACATGCCATAGCAGGTGAATACAACAAAGAACTAAATGATTGGTTGAAACAATCATGCACCCAGCTGGCAGAGTGCCAAAACTTCTCCGGCGCCTTCAGCACCGCCATGAACCCGGTCGAGCCGACGCGGGATTAATACATCACAGGGAGTGATAATAGTGAAGCAACAAGGGTATATTGGTGCATACAACATAAGGAAGCAAGAGGTGTTGGTGCATTCAACATCAGACCAGCTTTTACAAGCAGGTTATACATACAATCACAGCGTCTGGAATAAATCCGCTGGACGAGCGAAGTGCACAAGCACAATAATATGCCAGACAGCTGAAACCACCGCATACTGAAAAGAAGCGGAACACAGAAGGTTGTGCTATAAATGCATTAGTTCAGTGGTTCCCAACCTTTTTTTGTCTGAGACCCCCTTTTTCTCAAGAAAATATTTTAGGGCCCCCCTTTATAATTTAATGATATTATCGCTCTTGTAAGCTTGCACCAAGGATGACAAAATATGTTGTTTTCAAACAAACGGTATGTTTATGCACAAATAATAGCCTATAATATTGAAAATACAATAACAAAAACATCAGTAGGCCCTTTGTAATTTAAAAACGTAAGCCTAGGAGAAGCCTATATATTGGCCCTATTTGAAATGCAAAAACAAAAATATTCACACTGGTGTGTAGGTAAAAAAAGAAAGAATATAGGCTATTACTAAATGTCTGGGGCCTCAATACTTGCATGTTATTTGTGAGGCTTTATCAATGTGAGGCTTTACTTTTTACGCTTTTGGCGCTATAGCGAGCGATGATAAACTTGCGTTCTCGGCGACGTCATCACTGCTTGCGCACGCAGCCAGAGGGCAAAAGACCCGCGGTCTTCATACCGGAGTGAAGGGTTTCTGATGGCAGATACATTTTGATAGACGTACCCTGCCATGCATTTGCAGTTAGCCGTAAGGATGTAACCAAGGCCCTTATGGACATACACCCAGGCATCATAAGGCTTGGCTTTAATGCCTTGCCTTTGACTAGGGAGCACATCTGACCTCAACACGCAAAAATCCGGTGCAGCATCAAAGTATTTGACGAGCTGCACATGACCACATAGCACGTAGTTGTATGCGTCAAGCGATCAATCATTTTCTATAATCATTTCTCTTGTATACACACTTGGTGTCTGAATTAGACAATTATATATAAATATATATATATATATATATATATATATATACATATATATATCAGGCCATACAATTGCTGGCCACTTCTTGTCATCCACAATCCAAAGATCGTCAGGTATTGGGATCCGGCCAGATCTCACCATTGCTGAGAGTAAGTTTTTTAATATAATCGCCACGGTCGGAGGTAGGCTACTACTTCCCACATAATCCATCGTCAAATCTTTGATTTACAATAAAGTAACGTTATATGTGTGCAGTCATGATATGTTGCAGGTCGTAAAGTAACGTAAACAAGGTTAACTTATATAAAAGCAAATTCGGGCTCTATAGAGGCTATTACATTGCTAACTTAGTCTAACATGATAATTCATACATGCATCACAGTATGTCCAGATTTTGATTCGTAAACAGTTGGACGGACGTTTTACATAATGTTATATTAATATGAAACACAAACAAACAGATCCAACTCTGAAATTGTAGTTTATTATTTAGTCAACAAGAAATTACAAACAATGCGAAATCTACGTTAATTACAATGTTCTTTTACAGAACTCAGCATAACAGATAGCGTTTTTTTGCCCCCTGGATGCGCGCGCATCCGGTATTGTTTGTATACAAGAAACCCGTGTATTAACAGAATAATGCGTCTTTCGGAAGAACATTGTAGCCGGAACTACATCTCTCTGTGTACGTCTATGACGAGTCACGCAGGTACTGGGCTACTCCGCAGCAGCAGCGATCCGAACCAGTGTAAAATAGTCCCAATGTTAACACTTATTATAGGTGTACCATAGTGGTTCAGGACAAGACAAAAACACGGATTGGAAAATGGATTCATGATGAACTGGCTCATTATATACATTTCGTAAATCTTGAACAGAAAAAAGTTAAGGACTTTTATTTAATGCTCATTGCTCAAACCTTTCAAAATATGACGCGACCCCCCACAGAGCTCGCTGAGGCCCCCTTGTGGGCCGCGACCCCCCTGTTGGGAACCGATGCATTAGTTGTCTAGGTAGTCCAGAACGCGCTCCCTGCTGAGTCTCAAGGGGGACAGCACTGCGTAGGCTACTTTTCGTGAACAGACGAGGAGCGTGACACCTTCGAACACGAATCTCGGTAAGCTCCTGTGAAAGTATGCGTCTTTCAGATCCACCGCTAAACCAGTCTCCGGGTCGAATGTGCGCGAGGATCTGTTTTATCGTGATCATTTTGAACGCATGTTTAGCAAGTCTTATGCCACTCGGTAACACTTGAAAATACTCTTTACCCCTATGGAGGTATTTTGTCATGTCTAATGTAGGCTATTAATGTTGGGCCACCAGAATGCAACCAAAGCACAGGATAGCAATAAGTAGATGGCTATAATTGTAAATCATAAAAAATAATTGCCATGATCACTAGATTTTATACAGGTGTTGCTATAATGATTTTGTTAATGGTGATCAGAAACCAAATATTTATAATGTGGAAGTTACTGCCTTTTGCCTTGGCATGACTTCTCACTTTTTGCTGACAATACAAAGGCAGAGTACAGTAACTTTACAGTGGTCAAAAGTCAAGTTTGAGCTCAAGGTATTTTATTTGGATCATTTTCATTACTTAAACATCTAATTGCCGGATTTTCAGTGTCCTACCTACAATTAATTTGGCGGGACAACTAACAATCTTTAAAGTAATTTTTCTCCGTTCCACACTCTAGCGAGTTAAGGTCTTTTGTCTTTGTAGGGCAGTATATCCGAGTGAAACGGCTTATTTTTGTATGGCAGGGCTTGATTTTGTACGTGGGGAATTGATTGGATGGTTTTGGTTTGCTATTGGTGGATCTCATATTAGTGACAGGTTGCCCCACCCTTGTCATCAGAGGAGGGGGTAATTTAAATAATAATAATAATGATGTGCACGGATAAATCATTTATGGTAAATACTGCAATATTCCATAAAAATTTGATTTCGTGGTGACTTTAATAGTTAACAGTGTTGGGTGTAATGCATTACTAAGTAATTCATTACTGTAATTTAATAACTTTTCCCTTACTCTTAAAGGGATTCTATGCAGTTTTTTTAGCTTAACTGAACAACTTCAGAGTTATTGAAATGGGTATATGACTTCTTTCGGGTTGAATGGTGGCCTTCTCGCACCCCCCTGGTGCCTGTGAGTGGAAAAATCTCACTTGCAACTTTGGTGCGGCGGGCCGCCGGCCTCAGCCTCAGGAAGTATCGCGTGATATCAGCTCTCGCGATGTAACATATTCCTTTACTGCACTGCACACATACACGCCCCCATCCAGGAAGGTAGAGAGGGATCGAGTTTGTCACACTATCGTCATGGTTGAGCCGGCATATAAGATGCCGAAAGCATTGTCGGAGGAACAGAGAAAGAGGAAACGGCAGACTGACCGAGCGAGGAGTCAGACACGAGCGTAATTTGCGGGTGTTATATGTCCCCATTGAAACATCTCGCGGCACGGATGTAAGTTACCCATACAAACAAATAAAACATCTCCAGGTAATTCTAGTAGAGCATTAATTTCGTTCGTTTGTTAAATAAGAGGCGATCTGAAATGTGTTGTTTTTGAAATCAAGTGACCAAAGTGCTTGTTGCCGCTGCGATCAGTGGCGCGGATAGAGTGTTCTGTTGTGACGCGCACAGTCTTCACACAAACGCGCGCCTCAATCCGTTGAGGAGAGACTCTATATTTATTACGGTGAAATCACAAAACCTAATGCACAAAAAACGTGTCCCTGCTTGAAATACAACCACTAATAAACAATCGGTTTTGATGAGGAAAATAAACTATACTAGTACGGATTAGAACCCAGAACCTCTGACACACTTGGCAAAAGAAATTTACGACAGTAACGTTAAATACAAGTACTCCACAGCGATTCTAGGGGTCGCTGTTTGACAAAAACGGGATTCCTGCCTGGTGTCCCTTTAATTTTTCTGTACTTTAATTACAGTTATTCTGATGTAATTGAATTAAATACTGTATACACTATTGAACAATTCTATATAAAACTAGATGGATTTAACATCAAAATGTAGTCATGTTAAAAATGTATGTTTTTAATGCAACATTCTCCCTTTAAATAGGGAGAAGAATAATTTATGCAATTTTATATCAATTATTTGATAGAATTAAAAGAGCAGCTTCATGTTTACCATTATATTGTTCAACTGGTCGAGGTTGATATGGGTTTTAGAAAGTAAGAAGTAATGCAATACTTTTTAGAGTATTTTTATTTATTTATTTCATTTATTTTACTTATTTTTATTTTATTATTTTATGTTTATTTATTTATTTTATTTTATTTTTGTATCTTATTTTTATTTAATTAATTTATTTTTGTGTCAAGTGATGCACATGAACAGACACCGACTGCGTTCTCTTCTCTGTGTTGTGCAGAATCCGGAGAGGACAGGACCCTGGAGTTTCTCCTGGAGCCTCAACCAGTGTCTGGAGTCGTGGGGGAGAGCGTGCTGCTCCCCTGTGTGGTGACGGGATATCCCACAGCCTCCGTCACATGGATGCACAGAGACCAGATCATCGAGGACAGGTAGGGATTTGAATCTAACAGCATTTTTGTCTTCACAGATCTTCGGGCTGGATGGAGACACTGCTATTAATAGATCCAGAGCCCTGTGCTCTAAATCAGACAGTGATTTCCATTAACAGGTCATTGATTCCTCGGTGTGTTGCCAGTGTGACGAACATGAGCTTTGAGTCCTGCTGTGGCAGCAATGTCCACTTTTAGGGGTCGCTCTCCGTGTGCGTCTGCTGTTCTGCTGGCATTCAGCCCCGTCCCGTCCCAGATGCCCGAGTAAATAATTAGAGTGACGGCGCCCGCCTGAGAGGTGTAAATGCCAGTCAAAGAATGCAAGCGTCTACACACACACACACACACAAACAGGCGCACACATCTTTGTGGGGACTCTCCATAGGCGTAATGGTTTTTATACTGTACAAACTGTATATTCTGTCCCCTTACACTGCCCCTATCCCTAAACCTACCCATCACACACAACTTTCTGCATTTTTACATTTTCAAAAAACATTACTTAGTATGATTTATACACTGTTTTCCTCATGGGGACCGCTGGCTGGTGCCCACAATGTAGGTGATTTCAGGTTTTACTATACTTGTGGGGACATTTGGTCCCCACAATGTAATATAAACATGAACACACACACACACACACACACACACACACACACACACACACACACACACACACACAAACAATCTCTCTGATGCTTCATTCTTATTAGCTGATCCAGAGATAACACAACATACTAACAATGAAGTACCATTGGTTTTCCACAGGAAAATATAAGGGAATTTTCCAGGCCTGGAAAATTTATTCAAATAAAAACGCTCTAATTTTTATGTTTTTCACTATTTCGTCTAAATTAATTCAAAATAAAACACTAAAATCAGTTGTTTTAAATGCTAGAAGTGAATTTGGGCACTATTATTTAATTTATATGAGATTTTGTAAGTATACATTTAACAGTGGTATTAAAGGGTTAGTTTACTCAAAAATGATAATTCTGTCATCTGTTACTCATCCTCACGTCGTTCCAAACCCATAAGACTTTTGTTGATCTTCATAACACATGTGAAGGTATTTTCAAATCTTAGACAATTTAAAACCTGTCCCTCCACCAACATTTTAAAAGTTCATATAAACACAATCCACATGAATCGAGCGATTTAATCCAAGTCTTCTGAATGACGACATGATCGCTTTGTATGAAGAACAGATTTAGTTGATAAACACTTACAGTACAGAGAGCACATTAAATGTGCTTGATTGACACGGGAGAACCAATAAACAAAAGTTTTGGTCTTTCAATGGAGGAACAGAAATCTCACGTTTCGATAAAAATATCTCCTTATGTTTCAGTGATGATGACGAGTCTTGTGTTTGAAACGACATGCGGGTCAGTGAATGATGACATAATTTTAATGTTTTGGTGAACTAACCCTTTAAATTATTAAAATTTATAAAAAATCAATATCAGCCGATTTGCGAATTTCATTGGCCAAAAGGCTTGGAAAGACCCTGTACTCTTTTACAGTTTCTCCATGTAAACTTCTCAAAAATTGATTATGAACTATATGTGCGAGTGGTGCTTTCCATGGTTTGCAAACCAAAAGAGAAAAGAAATAAATTCTGTTCTCTAGTCTATATGAGATGTTCCTCCTTCAATGAAACCCAATCTTCATCCTACAAAAAAGAGCTATTCGAATCATACATAAAACTACATACAGAGAACCAACAATTGTTCATTAAACTCAAAATATTAAAGTTCAAAGATTTGATTGACTACAAAACTATTCAAATTTTTTTTAGAGCACATAATAACCAATTGCCTAGAAATATCCAAGAGCTTTTTCTGAAATTTTTTCAACTGAAATTCTTATTTAAAAAAAGAGTCCTAGATGGATATGAGCTGGAACAGTGATTTTCTTTTTCTGTTGATTTTTATTTAGTTTGAATAATAAGTGATGCAAACAATTTAAGTAGCTAAAATACATCATTGAAGTGCAGGTAGGACAAGAAAAGTTGTACTAACTTCTTCCCCTTTGAACATGACGGTTATTTGGATTATCTCCTGATGATCTTTTTTTTTGTTGATTGATTGTTCTCATTTAGTTTTTGTTGTTATCTTTTAACATGTTCAATAAAGATAAAAAAAAAAAAAAAATCTGTTTTTTTTTACTTAGACAAGAAAAAGCAAGACATTTCATTTGAGGAATCATTCTTGTCCAAACACAAAAAGTGCAGAATGAGAACAAAGTAATGTACGTAGTTTAGTGGTTTGCTCAAATCCCAACCCGTTAGAAAGAGTAATTTTAATGGTGTTGCTTTCCTTCGTAAGCACCACTAATAATTGCCTTCCAGTAAGTTTGTCATAACAATAATTACCACATACATTGGTTTGAAGTTGCCATCTTCACAAGATGACTTCATTAATCAAACGAGCTGCTTGTGGAACCAGAGGTTATTTTAACTGAAAAAGATGTTTTGCTCTTGACAAATTAAAAAGTGCCTGTGAGATTATTCCTGGAGGAAGGGTTTGAACTGTCAGCCAGTAATTGGGAAAGTTGAATGGAAGAGCAATGGGGAATATTTGAAGGAACGTTGGTATTATCAGACAAGGCATTCAAGCCCGTTCTTGACGTATATCTGAGTTTATGAATGCGCTCTGCGCTCCGGGGATTAACCGCGGTAAACGGTGGAGTCAGAGAGGCAGAACAAGAGAGAGCAGAGATGAAAGAGTACAGTGAGAGTTACTGTTGATTGCCTCATATTGGGGTTCGTATGAAGTGTGACTTCAATCCTCCAAACCTTAAGACACAATTTGATCGTTGCACAAAACGTGCTCACGGTCCCTTTGATCATACTGTGCAGTATGCATCTCCAAATATTTCTATAGTACAGTACAATTCAGTTCATATTGTGTGTGTGAATATTTGATGATGTAAAAAGGTTTCTATTTGCACACTATATAGGGGAGAGCGGGGCACAACCTAACACATTTTGGTTTTGGCTCAATTATTAAAAAAAAAATTAAGTTAGATTCATCTTTTTTTTTTACACAAGCAACATACACATCTCTGCTACAAATGAACACTTAACGTTTTTTTCTAGGACTGACCATTTTCGTACAATTGCACTGAAAGTGACAGAAGTGCAAATGTCACAACTTACCCCATATGCGGGGTTAATTGTAACAGACAGAGGGGTTCGTTGTAACGCACATAATTCAGTACTATTTTATCTGTATAGTTTGATATTGTTTGTGCATCTGTTTAGATAGATATCCATCCCTCATCCAATCATCCGTATATTATGGATCAATATCATGGATAGAGATATAGGAAAGGGCTCACAGTTTTGCAATAAATAAATAAATGAATAAAATCATCAAATATTGTAATTGCAATTGAATTATATTTGTGTGTGGCAGTAATAATAATAATAATAATAATAATAACAGTAATAATAATAAAAACGAGCTTAATATCACATTTTAAAGGGTTTATTGCATGAAAAGCAGGCTATATTTAAATAAATAAACAAGTGATCAATGCATAGTAAAAAAAAAAATTCCCACATTGTTTGCGAAAGTCCAACAAAGTTAAATATATAAATAAATATTCAAACCTGAAAAGTTGTGTGGCTCCCTGTTTTCATTTCATTATCATTGTACAATGTGCTACAACTAACCCCGCTGTGTAAAACATATTTTAAAAGCCTAGATAACAGTTGCTAGGAGTTTCTGATACGTTTCAGAAACGTATCAGTGCTATATTGGTGCTATATTTTAGCCAACAAGACAGTGATTAAGGTAATATAAAGTTGGATTTGGTGATGTACACACCCAACCCAGAAACCGAAAAAAAGTATGATGAAATAATTTACTTGCATGGTGTCAAAACACTCTTTGTCCAGTATCTTCACGAAATCTTATCAAAACTTTCCACAAATTCGTGGGAGACCGTCTTCTGGCAGCGAGAGAAAAAGAGCGGAAACACAACTTGATCCTGACTAACTATGTAAAAGGTCCGTGTTACATTTAACCCCGCGTTAGGTTGTGCCCCGCGCTCCCCCACATAAAATAAACTAATACTGAATGAGATTCTAGAAATGATTTAGGCCATTTGTCATGTTTGCGTTATGAATTGATTGTCCGGATGGAAAAACAGGGTCATTAAGGTGGTCAATGTTTTTTTTTTTAGCTGGTCCAACGATCCCCGAGGGGTTTTTATCCGCACCAGTTCAGTGAAACTACTGATCAACCAACTAGCCATTCGTCCTGTCCCTTTGTTCCCATTTCCTCGATTCTCTGAAACCCCATTTAAAATCCAATTTGGGGTTGATCATTGTCTGCTACTCTCTTGATCTATAAAGGTTGGATGAAATCATTGCAGGATGACAATTGGCAGTGTTAATGGCCTATAATTTCTGCAGCCTTTTGCTCAGGATGTGTATTAACAAGATTAAATGCTGTTTTCAGCTCACTCTCCAGATATCAAATTTATCCTGTTTGTAATAGAGTCTGGCCCTGTAATGTTCGGCCAGAGGGAGGGGGAAAAGTAGGTTAAGACACTTTAGCATACTTATATAAAAAAAGTACTTTTTACAGAAATGATACGCATTGAAAGAATATACTTAAGTGCAAACTATGGGTACGTTTACACGACAATGATATGCTTAAAACTGAGAAGTTTCTCCTTTGAGTTTTCCGCGTCCCCATTGCCAGGCCATTAGATGGCGATGAAACACTATAGACTGAACACGTAATACGCATGTGCATGACGTCATCGTCTTCAGAGATTCATGTTTTTGTTGTTTACAAGTAGATCGTTTTCAAAAACTTGCACTTTGAAACTCGTTTCTAAAAGTTTGCGTTTTCAAGCACCCAAAACACAGTTGTCATTAGGGTTGGGTGGTAATACGGTAATAAAATAGCAATGGTATCAGTTTCAATACCGTCATTAAAAAAATGCAATGCACTTATAGAAGTAAAGGAGTCAAGGATTAAATATAATTTATTTAATGCCTTAAAATGCTTATGTGTGGTTGTCATCACGTGACAGTGAGGAGGAGAAAGAGAGAGAGCTGTGATTTAATTGATTTGTGTGCGCGAAACCTGTTCTGGATGTTTACGTTAATTTAATTCTGTTTGACTGTTGTGTTGTGCACTTTTTTTATAAGCTGCTATTTGTTGCTAATAAAAGTTGTTAATATTGTGCATGTTATGTTGTTATTGTTTCAGTATTAGTGTTTAATATTCAGTTTCTGAACGGTGTAGGCACAAGCCAACAGTTTGAGCCTTATGTCATAATTTTTAATTAGTCACGCGGTAATACCGTATACCGCGTTAAAATATGGAGGAGATTTGACGGTATCAAAAAAATTTGGATACTGCCCAACTCTAGTGTAAATGAGCGGCCAGAATGCATAAAAAGTTTTACGTTTTTACTTGAAAACGGTGTCGTGTAAACAGCCCCTAAACCAAACTATCGCCTACGTTAATTTCCTTTCGACTTGAATGTCATGTATTTAAATATATTTGTAATCACTCATATGGAATGTTGAAGCTGCGATTCATTACATTTAAAATATATTAACTTTAAATGTAATATCGAATAGCACATTGCAGTTAAACAGAAGATCAAGTACGTGTGCTTCAGTGTGTTAGTCGACACAGTCCAACAGTCCTCACAGATCGAGCTCCCTCATGTGCGTGTTGGGGAAAAAGTGTTTTTCTAATGTGGAAAACCAAACAGTGCTTTATTGAGCATGGAGTCGTTCCAGCGGCTGTGATTCCCTGGCACTAGCAGCGTTCCCGTCTCTCCTCGGCGTGAGGAGTCACTGGGCCGAGCGCTGAGAGAGATAATAGCAGGTTTGAGGAGATTCTCGCGCTTCTTAGTGGGAGTGTAACAACAGGCTGGATTCACTGAAGGATAAATATTGAAGACTGGCACATACAGCTGAAGAGAGGGAGGAAAGGAAAGCCATTTATAAAATGGAATTAGATATTATTGTTTTGGATACCAAGTAATGTCATTTATAGTCTTGTGTTTCCAGACTCCTGCCTTTTAAGCATAAGATCTAGTCCATGTTAAAGCTAATTCTGGCCCGTCTGATTGATGGAAAGTCACCAACCACTTTGCTCTATTTCAAACAAATCCAGAGTACCATCTGTGATGACCATGTTTTTAAATTATAGTTCATTATATACAGTAGTCATTATATTTTAGTAATTTAACAAGATATTTGCATGTTGGCAGTTCTTTGATGGTCACATGAGTTGCTTGTAAGCAAATTAATTATTATTAATCTTTTTTAGTATGTGTTCTTTTTTTTTCTTCTTTTTTTTGTGTTTATTTTCATTTTACATGTTTATGATGTAATTAAATATCAGCTCACAAACCCCAGTTTGGGAAACATACTGGTTTCACTTTAATTTGATGGTCCCTTTAACACATTCTGTTGACTATAAGTAACGTTGCACCTTCATGTCTATTAACTCTCATTAGATTGTTAGTAGAGTATTAGTAGACTGGTAGGTTTAGGATTAGAATAAGTTGACAAGTAGTTGCAAAGTTACTAAAGCCCCTTTCACACAGCGCGTTGATCCCGGGAAATTGCCGGGAAATTGCCAGAACGCTTTCTGTGTGAATGCAAACACGACCCGGGATTAATCCCGAGTTGGGGACCTAGTAACATTGCTGGGATCAGTCCCGGAACGCGCGCTGTGTGAACAAAAGCCGTAACCAATGGCGTGTCGTAATGATGACGCTGAAGTGAAGTGAACTCAGGCTAGTGAAACTGTACGTAATGCGCTAGTTTATGATCGAATCAGAGAAAAAAATGCACAAGCGTGGTTTCTCCAGAGAGAAATCGCAGCTCATAAGCAAACTATAGACGCTGCTGAGACATTACATGTCAGATCGATGTCACGTGTCTTCACGGGATTTTTACGGGTTGTGTGTGAACGCACTCTCTGATTCCGGAAAATCACTGGCAGTTTGAATGAACCAAAGTTAAACGAACCCGGGTCAAATCCCAGGTCACTTTATCCGTGTATTTTCCGGAATCTCTGTGTGAAAGGGGCTTTATAGTCAGTAGGAGGATCATCACAATAAAGAGTTTGCAGCTATTAAGCAGACTGTACACTAATACTCTAATGAGAGTTAGTTGACATGTAGTTGCAAAGTTACTTATAGTCAACAGATTGTTCAAAAGGGACCATCAAAATAAAGTGTTACCAACATATTTTATAGAAATATATAGGAATATATAGTGTAGTGTTTAGAGGAAAGTAAACAGTTTGGAGCTTGCTGTTTTCTGCGTGTAATATGCATCAGACGTTCCCTGAATGGTGTGTGGGTGGGCCGTCCGCAGCTAAAACTACAGTACATCATTTATGACTTTTCTGAAATGAAAAGTGAAGGGTTGGAATGCATTTTGCCGGATGTCTGTTTTATTGTTTGGCAGGACATTACCGCTGTTGTACAAACCATGCATCAGCAGGATTCATTTAGCCAGATGTCCAGCAGCTGTTTGTCACTGGAAACTATGATTTTTGTGCCTCTCTCCATCCCTTTTTTCCATCGTGTCCTGTCCCTTTAGGAACGACTGTGGCTTCTCCTTTCACTCAACAGCTCATGACACATCCACGGCTAAACCCAGTTCATCCGGACCTCTAATGTGCGCATGTTACGCAGGCTGTGGTTTTGGGCTTATAGTAATGTGCTAATCAAAAATATCGGTTAACCACTGGAAACACCTGTGAAACAAATAAAGAAAGATATGATGATAGTCCATCTCAGCCCAGCTGGGAAAAACAAACTCAGACTCATTGTAAAGATGAAGATGAAGCATATTGATTTTAGGCACTGTTTACACCTTTTATTAGTATTAAGATGCATTTTGGTCGATTGGATCATAAGTAGACGAGGGAGACACATTCCTGTTTACACCTGATGTCTCTTTTTTGAGTAGAGAATCTATGGATGGGTAAATGTATGGATTTTTTCAGATCTTTCAATCTAATGGACAAAATATGCTCACACAATTTAAATATGAACGCGACCAGAGATGATGGAAAAACACTAGGGCTTTAGTCAAGACCACTTTTGTCGAGTCCAAGACCAGGACTAGTCGAGTCCAAGTCAAGACCAAGTCCAAAGAGGTTCGAGTCCAAGACAAGACCGAGACCAAAAAGGTTTGAGTCCGAGTCAAGACTGATTCCAGGACAGGAAAAAAAAATTCTTATGCATGACATTATCAAGACAATCATTTTGGGTTATTATTTGTTGATATAAAAGCAAAAACAGTGTCACAACACCCAGGATTTTTAAGTATAGACATTCCCCTCAATATCATATAATCTTCTAATCTAAAGAAAACAGAATGATGACATATGGTGATACCTCATAATAGCAATGTTTCACTTTGGATCTGAAAGACGCACACTTTCACATCCAGACAGCCCCCCATCACAGGCCATTCTTGAGATTCGCCTTCGAGGGGCAGGCTTATCAATACACAGTTCTGCTGTTCGGTCTGTCCCTACCACCCCGTACATTTACGAAGTGCATTGACGCGGCGCTTTCTCCCCTGAGACTCCAGGGAGTGCGCGTGCTGAATTATCTCGACAACTGGCTGGTTCTGGCGCAATCGCAGAGCAAATAAACGGCGCGCAAATAAACGGCTTTTATGTGTGCTTACTAGGAACATAATGAAGACACCTGGACTCGGTTGAGACCAAAAGCTATATTTGGCTGAGACCGAGACAAGTCCGAGTCCGAATACCAGCGTGTCCGAGACAAGTCCGAGACCATAGAAAAACGTTCTCGAGTCCGGACTCGAGTCCAAGACCGGACTCGAGTACTACAGCCCTAAAAAACACACAGAGAGCATCAGCTTTAGATTCTGCTCTGACAGACACAAGACCAGCCGAACGCTGTGAGTGTGTGTTAGAGATCAGGAATGGTGGGAGAACATTGTGTTTGGTACGTTTTTCATCTTTAAACCAAACTTGGGTCTTCAGCCGACAGTTTAAATCCCGTCTGGCTAGAGCGCATCCCATAATGTTCATGCATTAGTTCAGTAGACGGTCTTTTGTGGCTGTTTGAACACATTCGATCACATGTGCGTTTACAATACGAAAGCAATCCGGTCGAATGTGTTTTCCACTAACTCTGGAAGAGGTCGAAAGTGTACAAGCTCAAAATGCTTTAGACCCCGTTTACACCTGTATTTAGTGTCGTCCACTTGTGATCCGATCAACAAAACGTCTTAATACCAGATGTAAACAGAGTCATAAAATATTTTTTTCGTTTGAAGCTCAGTCCTGTAAAAGAGCAGCATGTGTTAAACTGGACAAAGTAATAAAAAAAATATGACATTACATCATCTTACTGTGAAATGTTTGTTCTTCTTTGAATGCCACATTCACACAGCAGAAGAATACGGTTGACAGTCCTGTACTCGAGTGCTTAATACGGTTGCGTTCACACACAGTTTGTTCATTTACAGGAGTGACACTACATTTATAACCGAACTCACACACGTATTTCTAGGACTCCCAACCGCATTCTTTCCACAGAAAACCTTTGCTATGTGAACGCATCCGGACTGGACAACTAGTCGTCTGTCACGTTATACAGTGTGAGAGAGACAAACGCTTGTCTACCGTGTTTTCATGTGTGGTTTCGGTAACTTACAGTGACTGAGAGATGAGTGTGTGTGTCTGAAGGCAAAGTGTTCATTAAAAACAGGTCATTCCAGCTTAGGCTGTTAAAAAGCTTTAAGGTTAAAGGTTAATCTTGGTTGGTTGTCCAGATGATCAGCCTATATCAGCTGTAAAACAACTGCTTCAACATCTGAAGATGGTTTACTGGTCTTAGCTGCTCTCCAAGCTGGTCAGACCGGTCTAGTTTGATGCTTTTAGATAGAATTGACTATTTGTTGGGTATTTTGAGAACAGCAGTTGGCCAGGCTGGTAGACCAGATCAAGGATCAATCCTTTAATCTACAAATATCATTGTTTTTACAGTATTGTATTTGATCTGATCTTACATTGCTTTGTAATACAGAAGGGAAAATGATGTGATATTTTTAAAAACGTATTGAGTCATGAGGGTCTGCAAGGGTCTTTTCTGTGATTTATTATTACTTTTTTTTTATTGTTGTTTCACTTCACTTCATATGACTTTGCCTTGGTGGACAAAAGTGTTTTAAATATTAATGAGCTTTAATAATTAACCTTGATAAAGATAAACTTCATCTATTTGTTTGTAACATTGAAGGTGCCACACAACCATGAATAAATAATAAATAATCTTTTTAGGCTGAAGAGGAAGTTTTGTTGTTACAGTAAGTTTCAGAATACATTAAAGTCAAGATCAAGATATAGTTTATTTATGATTCATTTATGTTTATTCAGACTAATTTTTTCGCTTCTATGAAATAATGATAAAATATGATGGCGTACTAATAATAAGGTTTTCTTTTTAAGAATCTTCATTATTCAATTCAATTTAATTCACATTTATTTGTATAGCACTTTATACACATCGTTTCAAAGCAGCTTTACAGAAAATGCATGAGTCCACATTACAATTTACAGTGATCTGTTATCAGGGGTAACTGTTATGTATTTCAGAAATGTACATATACAAAATCACAGTTAGCTAAAAATTTATTAATTTAAACATTGTAATAATTTAAGGCAGAAACAATGAGCTCATTGAAGTAATGAATACTTACAAATGATTATGAAATTTATAATATCAAGTTTTTGACTTTATGAGGGTGAAACCATCCGAAGCTGGTTTTAACTGGATTTTCCAGTAGGATAACACAGGACTCTTGCTGGTGGCATCAGAAGGAAGAGTGTCACTCTCCTCATCAAGGCTTGGCACAGCTTTAGCATCTGCTCTGTTTGGAGTCACAGTCGTACAGCTGAACAGTTAAAGATGGAAACCCTGCCAAAACCTTCTGAGCTGTTGACAAGGCAGGCTTTCATCTCGCTCGCTTGTATCTCATGACGGCATCAATCACAGGCTGGCTGCGCTGGGGCAGGTTGGGTCAGCGCCACCGGTAGTTTGGTGTTGGGTTTCTGTTGACGGATGCCAGTAGTTTGGCCTCAGAGCAGCACACTGGATATCTAGCGCTAGCTGTTAGCCTGTTAGCTGTTAACCTGCCTGCAGTCGTGAACACATTAGTTCTGGGTTATTTGAGGCGACTCCACGCATAGAACCAAAGCCATTACTGCTCAACACACCTAATGCACCGACGGTCCTAAACGAAGGAAATGTTTCCAGCTTACACAAGTTGAGGAATTTTAAGGATCACTGTTAGGGGGAGGAGACGGCTCACTTGTTAAAAATGAATGGGAAAGTGTTTTCTGTTTATGCCATTCTTGTTTATCTGTATAGGGTGCAAAATTGGACTGATTTTTTAACAAATGGTAAGTGAAAGGAGAGGAGATGCCTAAACTTTAGAAAATATTATTCACTGATCTCAGGTGTGTGTGTGTGTGTGTGTGTGTGTGTGTGTGTGTGTGTGTGTGTGTGTGTGTGTGTGTGTGTGTGTGTGTGTGTGTGTGTGTGTGTGTGTGTGCGTGTGCGTGTGTGTGCGTTTGTGTGTGTGTGCGTTTTTTTTTTTACAACGAATGGGTATGTCTGAATACCATTACTTGTTAGTGTGATTTTGTTATTTTCTAGCAAAAAACATACAAATAAAAAGTATTTTTTAGTAAGAAAATAAAATAAAAATGGACCTAAATAGGATTTACTCTAGCTATTTAGGGGGGAAATAAAAATTTTGCAGTTCATTTGTTGTAATTTACAATAAATTTGGTAACAGGGTTGAATGGTTGATAACATCGCCACTACATTTTGTGTCAAATCAATAAAATAGAATAGACTGTTGCCAAGGCTATTGTAAGAAACCCTGTTAGACATTTTTATATATATATATATAAAAAAAATTCTTTATTTAAATATATATATTAAATATTTGATATCGTCTTATTTGTCTTGTCTGATCCAGCTCCAAGTCTAACTGAGTCTATCAGATTTAATCAAGTGAAATCAAATGTTGACAAATGCAAAACACAACAAAGTAAAACCAAGTGTCTCCCTCATATTAGTTCTCTTACGAGAGGTTCTCTCGTATTGCGTAAGTTTAGCTTACGCTACGGGAGAGATTCATCTTCTCGAGATACTGAAGCCAAAAAATTATCCTTAATTTTTGTATACCTTGTCAACGCAGTGCAGCAGCTAGCAGACCTAGAGCAGGCTATCTTGCGTGCTCATTGGCTGCCCTGCGGGCAACTGCTGCAGCCTACCAGTGAGCCGGGCGTGACATCACGCCCAATGAAGGGCGCCCGCGCCTTCATAGCGTCACAGCCCGCCAGAATGGGCGTGGCTTTAGCCTATAAAGGAATGGGCTGTAGGCTGCTTCCCTGATTTTTGTCTCTTCAGCGAGCTCTTTGCATCGCTGGATCTGAGAGAAGCCACCGCCGCCGTCGAACAGCGAACAGCCAGCTTAGGACAGCGCTGAGGAAGCCGGCCGTTTTCGCCACCTTCAGCCATCCGTGCGAGCTACGCTATCCGGCGACGTATCCTTTTTGCCTTGCTATTTAGATTATTTTCTAAAAGAGCAGGGAGCGTCTTTTTCAAGATGCCTCGCACTTCCTGCGGCTCGTGTAGAGCCCCGCTCAGCGCCGGAGACCGCCACCTGTTCTGCGCTCTCTGCCTGGGCCTGGAACACGCAGCTCTGTAAAGCGCTTCCGCTGTCGACCCTGCGGGCTCGACTCGAAGCCTTCAACCCCCCGCCCCTCCTCACCGACGCGCAGCTGGCGCTCACGAGCCTCACTGCCGTCGCATCTGAGGATGAGGCCGAGGGACACGTACTAGCACGCGGCTAGCTCTCTTTACGTTATAAGAGAGCTACCCCGCTCTCGTGTCCCCGTTCGCGCGTCATGCAGAGCCCTCTCGATCTCTCTGCATGACCGGGACGGGCATCATCTGTGTTAATGTAGGTCCCGTGCCCACTACTCGTGCGCGCGCCCTCGTACAAACACTGTTCCAGTTCTGCTCGACCAACGAGCACGCGGCTAGCTCTCTTTACGTTACAAGAGAGCTACCCCGCATATGAGGTTAAGAATGTAAGTTACGTGCCCGCTTACGAGCGCTCACGCTTACTAATAGACACATCGCCTCCGAAAATACGCGCGCTTCCCGCTAAGGCCGGACCGCCGTCAAAGTTTATTCTCTGTCAGTCCCCTTCAAACAGGCTACTGCAGTGGTTCAATTAGCAGCCAACGAGCCGGTTTGTTTACCCTCTCGCCTGCACACAAACGCCGTCTTCACAGCGACCCAGAAAAATCTCAAAAAGAGTGTAATGTCTGGTCCGGCTCATGCCGTCGGTGTTGTAAGTGTAGTGAAGTGCCCACGCCCCCAGTGTTCACCCCTACACATAAGCACTCCGAATCTCGCAGAGCACACTCTCATAAAGCGCAGAAAAGCCGCTCGAGTGTTGAATGTAAGAAATGTGTCCACAGGTCTGTGCCCACTATCTGCCCGCTCTGTTACACGATCAAGAAGTTTAAGTGTTATCACAAAACATTAAACTAAGGGCATTAATAAAACGCTCCCCATCCATTATGATCGGGACGTCAAATACACTTGTAAGTCTAGTGCCCGCGCACGCGCTCACGCTTACAAGAAGTTTTTTTTTCGCCCGGAGCGCTGCTCGCGCGTCAAAAAAGTGAAAAAAGAATGTTCCCCATCCCTTATGATTGGGACATCTCGCATAAATCAGCCGGTTTTCGGTTTTCAGCGAGCAGCCATTGCCCAGAACCGAGAGCCGGTTTATTCACCCTCTCGCCTGCACACAAACGCCGTTTTCACGGCGACCCAGAGAAATCTCAAAAAGAGTGTAATGTCTGGTCCGGCTCATGCCGTTAATGTTTTAAGTGTAGTGAAAGTGCCCACGCCCCAGTGCTCACCCCTACACATAAGCACTCAAAATTCTGTGTCACTCACAGAGCACACTCTCATAAAGCGCAGAAAAGCCGCTCGAGTGTTGCATGTAAGAAATGTGTCCACAAGTCTGTGCCCACTATCTGCCCGCTCTGTTACACGGTCAAACAAACAGGTTATAAACGTAAGTCTCGTGCCCGCCAGAGAGCGCTCACGCTTACTAACACAAACCTTTCCCCGGGCCCCGCTCGCGCGCTTAAGCGTTATCACAAAACGCAAAGCGTTAATAAAACGCTCCCCGTCTATTATGACCGGGGCGTTAGATACAGTTGTAAGTCTCGTGCCCGCGTCCACGCGCTCACGCTTACAGAGAGCTCTTTCACCCAGAGCGCTGCTCGCGCGTCAAAATGTGGTAAAAGTTTGTTCCCCATCCCCTATGATCGGGACATCTCACATAAATCAGCTGGTTTCGGCTGACAGCGAGCCGCCATTGCCCAGAACCGAGAGCGCGCGCGCCGTCCCCCGCGCTTTCGAGCCCGGACCGCGACAATAGTGAATGCGGAAGTAGCACACCTACTTCACGCAGAAATAGCAAAGCTGCTGTGCAAAGGGGCTATAGAAAGGGTACCGCCTTCTCTAAGCGAGTCAGTCTTTTACAGCCGTTATTTTCTCGTGCAAGAAGGACGGAGCCTTCAGACCCATCCTAGATCTGAGACATTTGAACAAAGTGCTTGCGAAAAGACCGTTCAAAATGCTTACGACCAGAAAAATCCTCGTGCACGTTCGCCCGAGGGACTGGTCTATCTCTCTAGATCTGAAGGATGCATATTTTCAGATTCAGATAGTACCCCGTCACAGGCAATTTTTTGAGATTCGCCTTCGACAGTCAGGTATATCAATACACCGGCCTGTCCCTGGCACCCCCTACATTTACAAAGTGCATGGACGCGGCACTCGCCCCCCTGAGAAGTCAGGGGCTGCGTATAATGAACTATCTGGACGATTGGCTGATGTTGGCACAGTCAGAGACAGAGCTTCTATCTCACAGAACAGTGCTTCTCAGTCATCTGGAAAGCTTGGGTCTCACGGTCAACTGGACCAAGAGCTCATTACTGCCCAGCCAGTCAATTTCCTTTTTAGGAATAGAACTGGACTCGGTAACCATGACGGCTCGTTTGTCGACACAGCGCGCGCGCCGTGTTCGCCACCTGGCCGCTTCTTTCCAGAAGGGCAGCTTCCTCCCTCTGAAAAATTTTCAGAGGATGTTGGGCTGCATGGCATCAGCTGCAGCAGTGCTCCAGCTGGGCCTACTGCGCATGCGCCCGCTCCAACGCTGGCTGAATGCTCGCGTGCCCCCCCCCCCCGAGCCTGGGTGTCTGGCGGTCGGAAAATCAGAGTGACTCAGGCCTGCATAGCAGCTCTGCAGCCCTGGTTAGCGGCCAGCTGGTTCCAGCAGGGAGTAACGATGGGAACCGTCTCTCACCGGAAAGTCATCTCAACAGACGCGTCCAACTCAGGTTGGTGGAGCGCTGTTTGAGGGCAGACCGGCCTTTGGCCAGTGGTCAGACCGGGAGAAGGAGTTTCACATAAACTGTCTGGAAATGATGGCGGTCGAGAACGCACTGCAGTGCTTCCTCCCGTTCATACAGGGCCAGCATGTTCTTGTCCGTTCGGACAACACATCTCTGGTTTCCTATATAAACCGTCAGGGCGGTGTCAGATCCAGAAATCTCTGCAATCTGACGGAACGCCTCCTTATTTGGTCTCAGATACACCTGCGCTCGCTGAGGGCGGCGCATGTACCTGGCCATCTGAACGACGGCCCAGACAGACTGTCCAGAGACAATGTCCCCCCAGGGGAATGGTCCTTGCACCCCCAAACGGTCCAGAAACTGTGGCGCCTATTCGGCAGAGCGGAAGTCGACCTATTTGCGTCAAAAGACAACGCTCAATGCCCAATGTTCTTCTCGAAGGACGAGGACGCGCTGGCCCAGGTTTGGCCCAGCCTCCCGCTATATGCTTTCCCTCCGGTCTCTCTGTTACCACAGGTGATCAAGAGAATCAGGGAAACGCGCCACTCGGTGCTCCTCATAGCCCCGCGTTGGGAGAATCAGATTTGGTTCCCGGAACTAGCACAGCTGTCACTTACAGCTCCGTGGCCGATTCCGGTGAGGGCAGATCTCCTCTCTCAGGCTCGCGGCACGATCTGGCATCCCCATCCAGAGCGCTGGTCGCTGCATGCATGGCTGATCAACGGGTACTCGTTACCCTGCCAGAAGGAGTGATGAACACGATCACGCAGTCTAGAGCCCCTTCCACGAGAAGGCTCTACGCGTCTAAATGGTCAGTGTTCTCCGGTTGGTGCACCGACAGAGGTCTGGACCCGCGGACATGCGGGGTGGCGCATCTGCTCACTTTCCTACAAGAGCTGTTGGATAAGGGAAGGTCCCCTTCCACGCTCAAAGTGTACGTGGCGGCCGTGGCAGCGTTTGCAGAACCAACGCACGGCCAGTCACTAGGGAAACATGAGTTGGTCATCCGCTTCCTTAGAGGAGCTAGAAGGATGAATCCGCCGCGCCCCCCGTCGGTTCCTATGTGGGATCTTTCATTGGTCCTCGAGGCCCTGAAAGCTTTTCCTTTCGAACCACTAGACTCCGTGGGGTTGGAATATCTATCACTGAAAACGTTTTTTCTGACTGCGCTGTCATCAGTAAAATGCGTAGGGGATCTACATGCGCTGTCTGTCAGCGCGTCGTGTCTTGAGTTTGGACCAAATGACTCTAAAGTCATCCTCAGACCTAGACACGGCTATGTCCCTAAAGTGATGGGCACTCCATTCAGAGCGCAAGTTATTTCACTGTCTGCTCTCACAGCATCTGACAGTGAAAGTGATGTGAACCTCCTCTGCCCCGTCAGAGCGCTGAGGGTCTACATTACGCGCACCGCCTCCTTCAGGCGCTCGGAACAGCTTTTTGTTTCGTTTGGTGGGCGCACCAAGGGTTTCGCCTCCTCGAAACAGAGCCTGTCCAGATGGATAGTAGACGCTATAGCGGCCGCTTATGCGTCGAAGGATCTGCAATGCCCTCTGGGCATCAGGGCTCATTCCACGAGAGGCGTGGCCTCTTCGTGGGAATGGTCCAGCGGGATTTCTATCCACGACATATGTGTAGCGGCGGTCTGGAGCTCCCCGTCTACCTTTGTCAGGTTCTATAACCTAGAAGTTCCCGCCTTGCAGGTTGAACTGCTGTCAGTCTGAACGAGAGATGTATTCTGCCCAGATCTCCTGCTCAGATCACTCTCACATGACTCAGCTCTCCTGGTTGAGCTGCACTAAAGGGATTATGCCATGTGCCTATACAGACCCCGGGCCCGCGCTGCTCTGTATTCCCTATGTGTGCTTACGTACAAGTGATGGCCCGCGAAATGGCCGGCCACCTTATTCTTCCACTTATGGGGTTCCCCCTAAAGTTCGGGGTCTCATGTGGATGCTTGGCGCGCACGGCGTTGACAAAGTGTTCCCGTAGCGTAAGCTAAACTTACGCAATACGAGAGAACCTCTCGTAAGAGAACGATACTCGGTTACTAACGTAACCTCGGTTCTCTCTAGAGAGGGAACGAGTATTGCGTAACCGGCCGTGCTCGCGCCACGAGCGACTTCGCTTCAGTCGACAAAAACCAGGGAAGCAGCCTACAGCCCATTCCTTTATAGGCTAAAGCCACGCCCATTCTGGCGGGCTGTGAC
The DNA here is from genome assembly GCA_026230005.1 of Gila orcuttii. Taxonomy (NCBI): domain Eukaryota; kingdom Metazoa; phylum Chordata; class Actinopteri; order Cypriniformes; family Leuciscidae; genus Gila; species Gila orcuttii. The sequence continues at coordinate 67,367,658 of JAPDVR010000001.1, read as the reverse complement.
GCTATGAAGGCGCGGGCGCCCTTCATTGGGCGTGATGTCACGCCCGGCTCACTGGTAGGCTGCAGCAGTTGCCCGCAGGGCAGCCAATGAGCACGTAAGATAGCCTGCTCTAGGTCTGCTAGCTGCTGCACTGCGTTGACAAGGTATACAAAAATTAAGGATAATTTTTTGGCTTCAGTATCTCGAGAAGATGAATCTTTCCCGTAGCGTAAGCTAAACTTACGCAATACTCGTTCCCTCTCTAGAGAGAACCGAGGTTACGTTAGTAACCGAGTATCGTTTTGAAGGCACTTGACTAGAGACGCATGCGAAAATCATATTTACTTATATTAAGATAACAAAAATAAGCCATTTTTAGTTCATCAATAGGGCAAATGAAAACCATTTTATCATTTGCAGAAATAATTTTTATACATTTTTACTCAAATTATGGTGTGCATTCATCAAGCACAGCCATTCAACCCTGTTACCAAGGTTATTGTAAGAAACCCTGTTAGCCATTTTTTAATTGTAATATAGTTATTTTTTCTTTATTTAATGTTTATTACTAAAAAGCGCACATGATTTTAACTTGTATTCAATTGTATTGTGATGTGTATTCAGACAACTTTTGGCAACAAGGTAATTTATAGTTTACAATAAATTTGGTAATGGTTGGTTGAATGGTTGATGCTAATCAATAAAATAGATTATGATTATTTACTTGTATCAAGATAAGAAGTCATTTTTGTCTTATATCGTCTTATTTTGTCCGTTTTATTTTTAACCAATGAAAATACTACTTGTCTATATATTTTTCTACTTTATTCAACTTATCCAGTTTCAACGAGTCCAAGTGAGTCTTTCAGATTAAATCAAGTAAAATAACATGTTGACAAATGCAAAAGGATCTTGTCCGTTAAACTTTGTAGAAGTCACCAAGCCTGTGTCTCCCTCACATGTGGAGATCATAAGACACTTGCAGCTGAGAGGCACTGATGTGTGGAGCTTCAGCATTCACTCTTAAAGGAGCGTACGAGTAATAACGTCACAGTCCATGAAAGGAAAACATGAAGAATGAAGCGTGTCTTCTGTGGAAAAGCTCCTCATTGGGTCTATGTGTTTCACTGTGTTCTAAAGCCCAAAAGGACAAAGACACTCTTCATGAGACCTGCTGGTTTTCCCTTGGGTTGAGGTGTGTGTTATGCATGAGGTAGGGTGGAGTTTCGTTGAGCTCAAGACTTTTGAGTTACTCTCTCTTCTGCAAGTCCTGTGGTCTGGCGTGTGTTTTGGACAGTTTAGCCTGACTCCGTCCTCATACGTACTTCCGCTCAATTTTCATTTTCCTTCAATACTAGTCTGGGATTGTGCTGTAGTCTTTGGTTTTCTCCGATCAATTTTTTACCGGGCCAATCAGCGAACAGAGGGACTGGCTGAGAACGATGACGTTGATGTCGTGCGTTATTTTGAGTGGTAGTTCAGTAATGGCAGCGGAGAAAGATGTGAGCGTTGTGGCATTGTGCGTTCCTGCCCAGCGCCAAGGCCAGAAGACGACAATGTAAAGAGTGACATTACAGTGCAATTTTAATGATGTGAATATTTTCTAGAAATAAAAATATATTTTATGTATTAAAATTATATTAATTAACTATGTATTTGATTATTCTTTCTTACCAGGTTCTTCAAAAAGTCTATCACAATCAATCACAACAATGTATACAATCATAGATGATTCACAAATAATCACAATAATTTAGAAAACATTATGCAATAAAATTTCAAATTGGATCCTGTAGGTGATTCTTGCACCCAGAAACACAACAAGATGACATTTAATAAAAATAATAATAATTTAAGATCCTTATTATGTAGCCGAATCTGTGCTGGTTTGTATTGGCCGCCTCCAGTTTTCACTTTGTTTTGCCTCCAGCTAACGCCGTGACGTAATTGTGACGTCGGCGCAAAAGGGGTCTATAGGGCGTCTATGTATTTATTATGTCTATGGTTTGACATGACATACGTCACAACCAAAGGTTAGCGATTGGTTATAGCAGATCCAGAGTGACTCTGGGCAGATCCAATAGTTTGCCAAACTCTTATGTACAAATGAAATGTACGAGAGTCTGGTGGGACCAGGCTAATGACAGTTAGCCTTAGACATTCACCAGAGAACTGTTGCTGCCTTTGTTGAACCACGCTCTGTAAATGTATAGTTATTTTGGTACTTGCATTGGTTTAGAAATTACTTGCTCTTCTTTAGATGTTCATTTATCATATAATTTGTCTAATTTTATGATGCCTTTATTGTACTCTCATCTCTGTTGATTTAACTGTTCAAATCTGTTCCTTAGAATTCCACTGATTTTGTTTTTCAAATCCAAGAAAATTTAATAAAATTAAAATAATAAAAGCACAGTTTAATTTTGAATGTAACACATGGATCTGGTTACTTCACAGCTGAGACAGGCAGAGAAATAAAAGTAGTCCGTGTGAGAATGCTGGTATTAATGTGCTGGTGTTTAATGCCAATCGATGTCTGACAGATCAGGTTGAGTGGAGATTTTCTGTGTTTTCTGGGCCAGAGAGCGGTCGCTCCTCTACTTCTTACTGTGGCCGCTCTCTTCTTTTCTCTGAACTATTGATGCCTTGCACAGCATCACAGCACGTTCCCTGTGTCGAAAATTCACCCAACTCCACAACTGAATGATGATTAGTGGCAAGAAATGGCAAAACAACTGCTGGAGAAATCATTTTATCAATTTTTACCCAAACTATGGTGTGCATTCATCAAGCACAGCCATTTAAACATCCAGGATATTGTAAGAAACCCTGGTACCCATTTTTAATTAATTGTAATAAACAAAAATTTTTCTTAGTTTAATGTTAATTACTAGAAAGCACACATGGTTTTAAATGGTATTCACCCATGTCTTTTGTATTCAGGCAGCTTTTGGTAACAGGGATGAAAAAGTGTGTATGTATTCAGACATGTATTTTGTATTCAGACAACTTCTGGTAACATAGATAATAATAATAATAATACATTTTATTTATAACGCACTTTACATCAATTCAATGACCTCAGAGTGCTACAAAAACAAAATAGAATAAAAACAGAAACAGTAAAAACACTTTTAGCCCTAAAAGGCTTTTCTAAAAAGATGGCTCTTTTTTAAAAGAGTCCACAGTCTGTGGGGCCCTTAGATGGATAGGGAGAGCATTCCACAGACTGGGTGCAACTGAACAGAAGGCACGGTCACCCATAGTACGAAGCCTTGTCCTCAAAGGCTGGAGGAGGTTGGCCTGTCCAGAGCGAAGATGGCGTGATGAGGAAAGGGGAGTGATGAGTTGTTTGAGATATAGGGGGGCAGTGCCATCGAGGCACTGATGGGACAAAAGGGAAACTTTGTATTCAATTCTGTACTGGACAGGAAGCCAATGGAGCGATTTGAGGATGGGTGTAATGTGGTGGTACTTCCGCACGCCCAGAAAGTGAGCATTGGGCGAAGTTTTGCAATGTTCCTAAGATGAAAGAAAGAGGTTTTACAAAGATGTTTAATGTGGGCCTCAAAGGTCAAGTGAGGGTCCATTCTAACACCAAGGTTTGTGACTGAGGAAGAGAGGTGGATGTCATGACCAGAGAAGGTGATGCTGGTGATGGTGGATGACCGGGTCTGGTGCGGAGTGCCAACAAGAATGGCTTCCGTTTTTAAGCTGCTGAGTTGCAGAAAGTTAGCCGCCATCCACGTCTTAATCTCCTCCAGGCAGGTGGAGAGTGTGGAAGGTGCTGCAGAGGGGTTTGGATTTGTTTTGATGTAAATTTGGGTGTCATCAGCGTAGCAATGGAAAGATATTCCATGCCGGTTGATGACATGACCAAGGGGGAGCATGTACAGCGTGAAGAGGGTGGGGCCAAGGACAGATCCTTGAGGGACACCAGAAGTGACAGAGTGTGTGTCCTATTTAGCAGCACCCAGGGATACATACTCAGTTCTGTCCATGAGATATGATGTAAACCAGGCCAGAGCAGTATCAGAGAGTCCAATGGAGGAGTGAAGGCGGTGTAGAAGAATATGGTGGTCCACGGTGTCAAATGCTGCGGTGAGATCGAGAAGGATGAGAAGTGATGGAGAGCCAGCATCAGCCGTCATCAGCAGGTCATTGGTGACCCTGACCAAGGCAGTTTCCTTACTGTGGCCAGAGCGAAAACCAGACTGGAACTTCTCATAAAGACTGTTTGTTATGAGATGATTGTGAAGCTGAGCAGAAACTACCTTTTCCAGCACCTTTGACAGGAAAGGGAGGTTGGAGATGGGGCGGTAGTTGACAGGTACTTCGGGGTCAAGGCAGGGCTTTTTGAGTATTGGCTTAATGACCGCAGTTTTCAGAGACTTAGGGACTTGGCCAGATCGGAGAGACTGATTGATGATTTTGGTGATCATGGGACTTATTGCAGAGGAATGACTTTTTATCAAGGCTGAGGGGAAAGGATCCAGATCACAGGTGGAAGGCTTCATCTTCCTTAGAAGGTCTTCGATGTCATGCTGAGTGATATCCGTAAAACAGCAAAGGAGCTGTGTAGTCCCAGATTGAGGGTCAGTGGATGTAACTGGGGGAACAGAGGGGCTAGGGAAAAGAGGGGACAGGTGCGGGGGAGCAGATACAGCGGGGGGCTGGAGGGCAGGGGAGCTGGAGAGAAGGGAACGAATCTTTTCAACTTTTGTTTTGAAAAAGGAGATGAAGGTATTGCAACGCTCCTGCAAGTTCTCTGAGTGTAGGGGGATCTGAGGTTTGAGGAGATGATTTATAGTTGAGAAAAGTTGCTTGGAGTTACCAGGGCTATTGTTGATTATATGAGAGTAGAACCGGGACTGGGTGTCACTGAGGGACTTGCTGTAGGCCCTCTGATGTTCCTGGTACGCTAATTTGTGAACCGCAAGCCCTGAGTCCTTGAAACGCCGTTCAAGGACACGCCCTGTTCTCTTCTGCAGCCGCAGCTCCCTGGTGTACCAGGGGGCTGAGTGTTTGAAGGTGACGGTTCTGGACTTGACTGGGGCATGACGGTCCAGGAGGGTGCTAAGTGATAAATTGTAAAGATCCACAGATTCAATGACTGACAGGGAGTTAGCAGAAGAGAGATGACGGAGATAGGTAGTCAGGGTGACTGGATTGATGTTTTTAAGGTTCCTGAAACTGATTTGTCTGCTTGACTTACTGAGGGGGGACAGGATGGGAAGCTCCATTGAAATGGCCTCGTGGTCCGACACGCCCAGATCATGCACCAAGAGATTTGATCAGCAGATCAAGCGTGTGGCCTCTGGAGTGTGTTGGGACGTTGACGTGTTGAGTGAAATTGAGACTGTCAAGAAGATTAGTGAATTCAGCTACCAGGTAGGAAGAGGGATCATTTACATGGATATTAAAAAGATGCAAAAATACTAAATACCGTTAGTAAAAAAAACCTGATATGTCTTGTATTCAGACAACTTTTAGTAACAGGGATGAAAAATAGTAAATAAATTCAGATTTGTCATGCATTCATACCACCATTGGTAACAGGGATGAAAAATAGTAAATAAATAAATTCAGAAATGCCTTTTGTATTCAGACAACTATTGGTTACAGGGATGAAAATTTGTCTGTAAATATATTCAGATATATCTTTTGTATTCAAACAACTTTTGGTAAAAGGGATGAAAAATATTAAAGAAAATTCAGAAATGTCTTGTATTCAGACAACATCTGGTAACGGGGATGACAAATAGTGAATTAATATATTCAGAAATGCCTTTTGTATTCAAACAATGTTTGGTAACAGGGATGAAAAATATTAAAGAAAATTCAGAAATGTCTTGTATTCAGACAACATTGGTAACGAGGATGACAAATAGTGAATTAATATATTCAGAAATGTCTTGTATTCAAACAGACTATTGGTAAAGGGGATGATAGATAGATAGATAGATAGATAGATAGATAGATAGATAGATAGATAGATAGATAGATAGATAGATAGATAGATAGACACACACACACACACACACACACACACACACACACACACACACACACACACACACACACACACACGTTTGGCCTTCTGAGGTGACCTAACAATATTTCTGTGAAGATAAAGCTCATCCTTGTTAGACAATATTTCTGTGAAGATAAAGCTCATCCTTGTTAGACAAGAGTCCCTTTGACCCAAAGCAACATGCAGTGTAATTATCACCTGGACAATCCTCCTGAAGCGTCCTTGGGTTAAGTGTCTTACTCAAGGGCTCAATGCTGACCTGGTCATTGTTTTGCCCCTGGTTCAAACCAGAGACCTTCCGATAACAAAGCTTGACCTTTAACCGCTAATCCACACCACCACAATTTTGAGGCTGCCTTTTCTCTTAGCATTCTCCCTTTGCCAGATATATTCCATTTAGTTGCATGTGAGAAAGAACATTTATACTGAAGTTATTGAATCAGTGTTGGGCTAAAGTATACATGTAACTTTCTGAAGGGATAGAATTGACCGTGTTTTTTTCTTCACAGCACGGGCCGCTTTGAGGTGCTCGGCGGAGGCAGTCTGCAGATCTTCAATCTCACCGAGGAAGACGCCGGTGTGTACAACTGTCTGGCAGACAACATCAACGGATCCATCGAGGCCCAGACTGAGCTCACGCTGAGAGGTACGCTTAAACCTCACTTATAAAGGACTGATTAAGCGATCTTCTCCAGAGAGGCTATATATAAATTAACTAAATTAATAACTTTTTTTGCAACAAAAATGAACCATTACTGAACTTACTTAAGTTGGACTGTGATGCTATTTTCCTCTTGAAACAAACTTAGTTGCATTATTTTCCTGTTATCTCTTTAACCCTTGTGCATCAATTAATATTTTTAAAACCTAAATTTTCAATTAAAAGTTACACATAGGTACATAGAGGACAAAAATGTCCATGTCAAAAAAAGTTTGGGACTTAAGTTTGGTATCATTTTAAAGAAAACCCTTGGCAGATTATTGCTGAAGTAAAAAAAAAAAAATAAGTAAATCCCCCCCAAAAATGAAATAGGTTTAAGTTTATGAAAATTATTTATTAACATTATTTTATATAAAATATATATTTTATGAAAAAAGTTGAACTCTAAAACGGCGAGAAAATCAAAGCCATGAATCTAAAAAAGCTGAGTTCCAAATTTGAGGTTGATATCTCAAAAAATTAGCTTTCAGTAAGATTTTGTTTGGGCGCAGTAACAGATTTTCCCCATTGGTTTCCAGCAAAACTCCACTGGTGCACACAGTGATTGGATTTGTTATTTGCAGTTGAGCTTTTCTCTCTCAATATTACAAACACACACATACACACACACATATTTTTTTATAACACACATACTAACCACACTCAGACATCCATACCAACACACCCACACAAATATCGTTGCATAATTTATCCAATTGGCTCTATAATATGCCGGAGCAGAAAACATGAATAAAGCGAGTATTTGCTTCCTAGTGCAAAAAAGATTTTTCAAAGGAAATGGGGGTGAAATAGTAAAATTACAATAAAAATACACACCTGTGCCAAAATTCATGCAATTAGCATTAACCAAAAAAAAAAAAGTTACACATCGCTCCAAAACCATCACTGAACTTACTTAAGCTGGACTGTGATGCTATTTTCTTCTAGAAACAAACTTAGTTGCATTATTTTCCTCTTTAATGCTGCTTTGAAACTGTTTATATTGTAAAAGCGCTATATAAATAAAGGTGACTTGACATGTCACACTGTAAAGCTCTTTCCTCTAGTGCTGTTCAGAGGAAGTGTTGCATTTTCTTCTGTAAATCGATTGCACGGTCTGATCACACTTCAGACATGTTTGCAGAAACACATATAGGATTCTCTGTAATTGCTCACGCTGTAGCTTTTGGGTGGCACTTCTATTAAAGTGCATGATATTTGATTGTGTGATGATGAAAGGGACTGTTCAGACAGGTGTAAAATTACAAAGAATCGAATAGAATCTGGACTGTAGATTTCATGCAGATATGTGGTGTGTAATGAGCTTGAGCCATCTGTCTGTCTGCTGAGAATTGATCCTACACTGTGACGAGACGAAAAGATGAAAGATACCGGGAGGGAAGCCGGCCCCTACTTTCAGGCCCTTACTTTGCCTTTGTGGGTGGGAGAGGTTTTGTGTTGGAGCGGTGGTATAAATCCAACAGCTCACAGAAGAGGTGCAGTGCCAAACTCAAACCGAGCTCCTCAAGCGAGTGTCAAACACTCTCTCGGTTCTTCTTTTTACGTGGGCGGTTTGCTGATCATTGTGTGTTGTTGCAATGCATTTTGGTTTGAATACTATGACAAAAATAGGGAAGAAATTTGGTTCTGCTTCGGTGTTTTAATTAGGAATCTAGTTCAAAATTTCAATGGATGATCCCTTGTGAAAAAGAAGTGTGCTTAATTATGCACTTTAAGAATGTGCATATTAAATATATTTTAAAAAAACGGTACTTGCAGAAAATATAATATTAATTAAATAAAAGGCCACTTAAGTGTTCTTAAAGAGAGTACACTTTCATGACGGTCTCTTGAGTAGAGTAATTAAGTTTTATTTTAAAGTACATTTTAAGTCATTGGGTGGGTTGCACCAATGATCGAATTAAGATGTGAAATATGTTTAGAGCCAATCAAGGATTTGTTGATCTAGTTTTTATTTTAGTTTCAGCTGTTTTGCTCCACTTGGATTTAAAAATCAGGGATTAAAAATATAACCTGTGATTAAAACCTTCACCTACAAGTAATTTTGTTTCCGCCAATGATGGATTGGTTATTGTTCGTTATTGTGTTAAAATATATATTTTTTTTTACCTCCAGACCTGTAAATTTAAAGTTAATCCCAAACTTGAGATTTAACTCAGAGTTTAAAATAATGGAACAGCAGGATTAAAGTTAATCTATCCTAAATGTAAATGTAAACCAGGATCAAAATGATTAAGTAAGTCTTTTTTCGTTTTTTTTTTTTTTTTTTTTTAAGTTTGGCACAACAGTCCAATTATTATAAAAATCTTGATTTAATGGTCTTTAATGAAGTACACTTACTTTGATGTGTTGACTAACACTCAAAAGCACATTTAAAGTACTTGATTATAATTTGGTTATTCTTTGATAATAGACTTAGTTGATATATAATGTAACTTCATTATTACAAGTATATATTTTAGTTTACCATAAATGTTTGTCGGTACATTCAACAATGCACTTTAACCATATTTTAAGGACAACAGAATTGAAATTACACATAAAGATGTACTTAAGTCCTAACTACATGTCAAGTTCAACTAATTGCAGTTCATTTAAATTTAATACATTTTCATTTAATTTCAAATAACATGTATCAGGAAACATTACATTTAGTTCACACTTCTTAAGTATATTATTTCCATAATATGTTTTTTTATTTTTATTTTAAAGTATGATAAATTGTACTTTTTTTCACGAGAAGTATAAAGACTGTCCATAAAAGCAAAAATACATGTATAGCCACAAGACACATGATGCATGTTGGCATGAGTTATAATTGCTGAATAATTATGGTGTAATATTTATAGATTTATTTATATCCAGTCTTTCAACTTCAGTGACACGTCAAGTCAGTAAACTTGGTAAGTTTAGCATAATAGTAACCAGAAAGGTATCATGTTCACTCACAGGAATTACATCGGAAACACACAACCAGACGTTAGTTTGCCTAGAACAGTAGTTTTTGCTGAATAATTCATGCTTTAACACAAGTATGAGATTCACACTTCTGCTTGTTATCCCTAGGGAATGCTGGTCTTGTTTACTCCCATTGCAAGTTATTGTAACTATGTGTTTGTTTTAACAAATCAGAAATATTTTCTGTGGTAATCAGCATAATGCTATTGATAGAGCAGTTGTATTGAATCCCGAACATTCTTGTGTCCCTGTTTCAAATGTGAAATAAAACGTTCATGTCTTGTTTGCTCATATTTTAAATGTCAGCCATACGTTACTAGTCAACATGCAGAAGTGTGAGCGGATTGATCCGGGAACCTCTGCTCTCTATGTGTTTGTTTTACTGTAGGTGAAATGCCCAGAATCTTATTAAACTTTGATAGACGGTCTTTTCTGTGATACACAGAACATAAGCGTGTGGCTTGTATAGGCTGCTGTTATTTCTCAGCCTACTCTGAAATGCAGGGTAGATGAATGGAAACAGGAGTGTGTGTTGAGCTTTGACATTGCCTGTAATACAGCGGGAAACCTGAGACATGCTCATGAATGCAAGTGAGGCAGTGATAAGAGCTGTGTGGTCATTTGAGATGGTTTTATCCTCATTATAATCTCCATGTAGAACGTATAGGGAACGTAACCGGTCTGTGACCATGAAACAAATGCTCTGGCTTTATCTTTATCTTTTCTTCTGTTGTCTCAGCACAATTTCCTCACAACTATTTATTAAAGTCAACATCAAATCACAATTATTTACTTTCTTAATACATCCTCCTAATAGGGATGCACGATATATCGGCCAGCATATCGGTATCGGCCGATATATGTTTATTTTTAATGTTATCGTTATCGGCCCGATAAGAAAATTAGGCCGTTACATTAAAGCCGATAAGTAATGTATTATTTTCTTGAGCTGAGACACTTCAGATGCGCACTGTTCACCATGATGGTTTTGAATTGCTTTAAAAATGATTGGAATCACTTCAAAAAAGGAAAATACAGTTAAGTGCAACATGCAAGTCTGTCATATAGGATACATAAAATGTTATCATTAGAACATCATCATAATTGTGTGATTGGGACATGAGACTTTTGTTTTTGTAATTAGGCACTCAAAAAGTATATAAAAATTTGGATTTAGATTTATCGGCCAATATATCGGCTATCGGCTTTCAAATATAAAGAATTATCGGTTATCGTATCGGCCCAAAATGTTCATATCAGTGCATCACTAGCTCCTAGTGTTATTGTGCATAAATCACTCGTACACATTATTTCAAAAGAATATCTTCATTATTCAACTTGCTATTTCTCTGAAATGACTTTGATTGGCATAACCTAAGATATGTGAATGTGGAAAATAATGTTATCCAAATAAAAGCTTTTTTAAGCATGATTTTAGGACACATTTGTAGGTAATACAGCCTTTCTAAAATCTTGACAATAGTTGTTATACAATAGAAAATGTATTCTGGTGAACATTAATGCAACGTGAACAGTTATCAGTGATCAAGTCTGACTCCATTTTGGTTTAAAATGCTCACTTTTCACAATCCAGCAAGTTCCTGATAACAAAACCATGTCTTGCTGTATCGTTTTTCACACTAGGAGGTAAATCAGCTTAAGGAAGTAAAATAGGTTTTGAATTCTGTTTTGTGTTGACTTTAATATGAAAACTGGCTTAGGGTGGTTCTGTCGTTGTCCAGCAATAATGCAAACGTTTGTACAATCACACATCTGTATATTTGTAGCATATGTACAGTGCTTCCCTGTGTATGTGCTCCTGGGCTTGAGATATACTGAGTGATTGAAACATGAACCATCTGTCCCGTGTGGCGCTGGCTTGAGCAGGAACCCAGCAGTGTGTGACAAGTGTTTTTCAGCAGGATGTGTGTGCAGACCTCAGCAAACTGCAGGAGCACACACTCTCAGCCATTCATCACCTTACCTCAGTCAGTGTGGCCCTGATCCGGCAACTTATCTTACATATGCTAGATACAGATATTCTACATCCAGTAATCTGCATTTTAGCTCAGCTTAGCTTTATGTAGCCATTATAGCTTTGGATGGGGATTTTGAGAATGTATACTGACAATCACACAAATGTATTATTTATTTCATGAAAATTCATAATTTTTATTTGCTATTTTTTGCCCTTTGCTCACTGTGACCCAAACCCAGCCCACCCACACACACACACACACACACACACACACACACACACACACACACACACACACACACACACACACACAAACACACACACACCCCTCCCCCATTCACTTACATTCATTGTTGTATTATTCTAAAAAAAAAAAGTGTGGTCTGTTTTACTGGTATACAGTATTTATGAGATCAAGAATAACAAAAACAACAAAAGGATCGGGACATATGGGCAATATGGTTTTATGTGTTAGGACATAATTCATCTGGTCCTTGGCATGTCTTAAAATGAGGTAAATACAACCTCCGATGAACAACAACACATGACATGGGTGACAAACTAAGTACACTCCTACTTCTTCCATAATAATTAAGAGGGTAAGTAGCAGTCAGGCGCTACCAATCAAATGTCTTTGATAAATCGATCATCAGCAAGTGTGATCAGCTCTATATAAGCAGAAGTTTGGGCAGTTTGCTGGTCTAGAGCCTTCAGGTGTGTGTTAAAACACAATGCCAAGGAGGAAAGACATCAGCAATGATCTTAGAGAAGCATTTGTTGCTGCCATCAATCTGAGAAGGGTTATACAGCCTTTTACAAACAATTTGAAGTACATTTCAAATACAGAATTGAATATATAGTCTGTATACAGTTTTCTTCCCAGAAGTGAACATCCCAGCAAATTCACCCCAAGGTCAGACTGTGCAATGCTCGGAGAAATTGCAAAACACAGAACTACAATTCAGACTCTACAGGCCTCAGTTAACATGTTAAAGTTCATAAAAAAGTACAATTAGAAAAAGAACGGACAAGTATGGCATTGTTTGGAAGGGTTGCCAGGAGAAAGCTTCTTCTCTCTAAAAAGAAACATGGCAGCACGGCTTAGGTTTGCAAAGTTGTATCTGAACAAACCTCAAGACTTTCTGGAACAATGTCCTTTGGACAGACAAGACCAAAGTAGAGATGTTTGGCCATAATGCACAGCGCCAAGTGAAAACTAAACACAGCATATCAGCACAAACACCTGACACCAACTCTCCATCACGCTGATAGAGGATTGATGATTTGTTGCTTGTTTTGCTCACCTTCAGTCATTGAGTCGACCATGAATTCCTCTGTATACCAAAGTATTCTAGAGTTAAATGTGAGTTAATCTGTCTGACAGCCTGACAGGCCGAAACTGGGTCATGCAACAGGACAATGTGATCCCAAGCACACCAGCATATCCACAACAGAGTGGCTGAAAAAGAAAATAATCAAGTTGTTCCAATGTCCCAGTCAAATTCCAGACCTGAAGAGAACTGTGCATAAACAGATGCTCACAAACCTCAATGAACTGAAGAAGATTGGGCCAAAATTCCTCCAGAACGATGCGAGAGACTGATACTGTCTTACAGAAAACGATTTCTTTAACTTATTGCTGGTTAAAGTGGCTCTACAAGCAAGTGAATCATAGGGTGTATTTAGTTTGTCACCCATGGCTTTTCCATTTTGCCTTTATTTTTGTTAAATAAATAATGACACGGTGTTATATGTCATTTGTTGTTTCACATGACTGTGTAAAAAAAAACAAATATATATATATATATACACACACACACGCATTTTGTGCAATTTAAGGGTTTGAATCATGCATTTTGTGCAATTTAAGGGTTTGAATCATGCATATTATGTGTAATGTTTTGTGTGATGGGATGTTATGTAATGCATGTGATGTGTAATGTGAAATTGGCTTGTGGTTGTGTGGTAGCGAATCAGGCACAACACAGAGCAACAACCCAATTACATCCTAGCAGACAGACCTGAATCATTCTGCTGCACATTACCTTGTTATTGAGATGATCTATGTCATGTTTATCTTCTCCGACATCAAATAACCTCATTTACTAATGGCAAGCCTTTGGAGGTTTTGCGTTCTCCTCTGGCTATTAGGAGATACATATTTATCCATATTTAGTGTTTAGGGATAGGATATTTAGAGGTTGAGAAGAGTCAAAACTAAGCAAATCGTGTTGTTTTCCAAAGTTATTAATAGTACTAAATTATACAGGCATTTGAAGTGTAATTTCGATTTTTTTTGCTTCTCTTCTCAGCTTCCCCACAGTTCCTGAAGAAACCTGCTAACATATATGCTCATGAAGCCACAGATGTAATCTTCGAGTGTGAGGTCACCGGCTCACCGGCTCCCACCATCAAATGGGTGAAGAACGGAGATGCCGTCATTCCCAGCGACTATTTCAAGATCATTGTAAGTTCCCAGCTAGCTCTACTTGAGTTAAGAAATGCTGTTGACCTTTTGTCATGAAAAGTTGTGGTACAGAATGCACGATAACCGTGAGTGCATATGGAAATGTCTTCTAGTTGACAGCAATGTTCTTGTTTGCATCTTTATAGAAGGAGCAGAATTTGCAGGTGCTAGGACTGGTCAAGTCAGATGAAGGTTTCTATCAGTGTTTAGCTGAGAATGACGCTGGTAATGTGCAGTCGAGTGCTCAGCTCATCATACTGGATCAAGGTACGTCTAAGATTGAATATATTTTTTTAAGTATTAAATTTGGAAAATCCAGCTAAAACCAGTTTAAGGTGGAATCACCTGGTCTGAGTTCTTATATTATTTTTAGTACACTCTCATTACAATAAGTGTTCACAACATCTCATTATAGTCTTGGTATATAGTGGTAAGGGTGCTCCGATCAGGGTTTTTGGGGACGATTACGATCACTGGACGCAGTATTGGCCGATCACCGAAATAAGTAATACTACATAATAAATAGAAGGCTTGAAATAGACCCACTTGGGTTATAGGCTGTTCTTAACAACAATGTATTTTAAATATAAAAAAAAGTTAAGAGATGAGAAAGTGAAAACTCTTTATTTATCCACAAGCAACATGTGCAAAATATAGAGGTGATTAGGAACAGTATACATTTATTATATTAGGTATATTAATATATACATATATAACAAATATAGCATTCCTGTGAAATAAAAAACAGAACAGTCTTTATCAACAGAAAGTAATCAAATGTAAAACAACTGCATAGTCTTCACTTTACAAATTAAATACAGAATAATCAATCCACTAAAGAGCAGTGAGTGATTTCTCTTTATCTTATGTTGTTTGATTAACATTAATGACACAGACTGAAACAGGAATATTAGGCTGCTGTCACTTTAAGAGCGAATGCACGTATCCAATATACTATCCAGTATACTACACATACAACTTATTTCCCAGCTGTTTATGTTCACTTAAGACATAACCAATGGTGTTTAAGCGAATACTCACAAAGCCGGGCATTTTGACACATATTTCTGTGTGTATTTAACCGTTTAGGCGCCACAGTTCACGTTGCTTGTCCTTGTTCCACTGTGTCTCGGAGCGCACGCACAGAAAGCCGTTTGGGTATTACTTTTGCGGCTTAATGCCGTTTTAATAACTCTTTTTATTATTGATCACAGTAGTTTAGCAACAGTAGACTGCACTTTACGCCAATCACTGATTTGGACGTTAAATTTGGGGTTTTAGGGAGGAATGACGGCACACTGCTGTGAAGGAAAGAAATGCACTAAAATTGCACAGATCTAGTTTCTTGCTGTAATTGCTGAAGGGTTGCTGTCGTTGCGATGTCTCCGCTCTCCACAAAGATTTTGCAGATTTATTGTTCTTTTCAGACACCTAGTAGAACTGCCAGATCGGTGAATATAGTGAAGCAATTTTAGCTGCGCATAGAAAAAATTGTCTCGCGAGTTTTGCGTCATCTGATCGGCTCTTCTGATCGATCTTTATAGAGACCACAGATTAAACTATAAAAAGCTATTATCAGCTGATAACGATCGGCGCCTGATCAATCGGAGCACCAAATAGTGGTCCATTTAGTTTTACAACAATATCACAACTATTTTAGGGTTTTGTTTAAAATAAAAAAAAGCTAAACATCTCAGGGAAACTGGAGGATTTGTCCATGTAGATCATCTTTCTTTAATATAAATCTAATTGAAAGTATAGTGGCTGAATGTAGTGTTGGTGTAAGTCAGGTGCATGATGCCATCTGCTGCAGCTTCCTCTCTGGTAGTGCCACCTGTTCAGTGTGTGTGTGTGTGTGTGTGTGTGTGGGTGGGTGCTCACAGCCATGTGTGTGTGCCAGAACCGGAGTTTAATGTAAAATGTGAGGTTGCAATCATGTTCTGGATGGTTGCTGGGATATTATTTACCCGGTCAGAAGAGCCAACCGCCGAAGTCTCTATGATATTCTGGTCCCTAGGTCTGCCAGGCAAAGCCGTATAGCATGATTTTTGAGATATTATTCCTGTACATTCATAACTGTGAAGGACAAAACATTGTAGTTAATAATATAGGGCTTTGTTCAACTCCCTGTCCTTTCGAATGAGCAATAGAAATAGTGGTGATTGCCTTACCAAGCAACTCTAAAAATTTGAATCCAACCATCTACGAGAGTAGCACAGATTTGTTGTCAGATTGTCACTCTGTTTCTGTGAAAATAGTCTCTTTCTGAGATGAAGCCAGTCTCTATGTATTCTCTATAGGCCTTTGATGTAGTCTTTGCTCCTCTTGTATGAAAATGGCCTATAAACACTTTATTTTGGCAGGCTTCTCAGTGTGTTCTAGTTAAAGCTGCTAGACGGGTCTGATTGGAGGCTTTTTGAAGCCTCACTTCTCGCTGCCATCTGGACTAGCACATGGTGAATAGGAAAACACGGTTGCTTATCTTCACTTATTGTTAGAGCTGATTGCTGAGTTTATTAAGTTACAGACAGGGAGTTTGTGGCACAGTCTGTGAAACTTGCTCATTATTTTTTGTAAGGGAATAAATGCTCCCATACTCATTAGGGTAATGCTGCATTGTTTTTTCCCCTTAGCTCTGTATTTGACATGCTGTGATTATGTTAAGCACAACTGAAGTTGCAGAGATTTTTATGTAGATTTGCTCAGATTTTCTCAGAAAGCACAGAAAAGTTATTTTAATCTGTGGTAAAAAAAAAGTTTAAAAAAAATTTATGATTGACAACTGAAAGAGACCTCATAACATCCTAGCAACCACCCATTACACTTGTCGAGCAACTACTCTAAAGACTATTCGGAACATTGTAGTTGCATAGCAACACAATGGCAACTATTCATAACACCACTGTAACTGTAACAATGTGCTAAAGACTACTGTGCTAAGAACGCCTTAGCAACTGCATAGCAACACCCTATTGACTACCCATAACACCCTAGCAACCTATTAACAAGGTATTAAAGACTATTCAGTGTGTCTTAGTAACTACATTTCAACATACTGGCATGGAAATCAATCATTAAACCCTTGCAACAAAACACTGTGCTCTAAACTACTCGGAACACCCTAGAAACTGCATAGCAACACCCATAACATCTTAGCAACAATGCACTAAAGACTATTAAGGACGCTTTAGCAACCACATAGCAACACCCTGGCATGGCAACCACCCATAAGAACCTTGTAACAACAGAACAATGTGCTAAATACTACTCTGAACACCCTAGCAACTGCATAGCAACACCCTGGTGACCACCCACAACACCTTAGCAACAATGCACTAAGAACACCTTAGAAACCACATTGCAACACCCTGGCATGGCAACCACCCATAAAACCCTTGCAACAACAAAACAATGTGCTAAAGACTACTCCGAAAACCCTAGCAACTGCATAGCAACACCATGGTGACCACCCATAACACCTTAACAACAATACATTAAATATTAATAAGAATGCCTTAGCAACCACATTGCAACACCCAGGCATGGCAATTACCCATAGAACCCTTGAAACAACAGAACAATGTGCTAAAGACTAATTGGAACACCCTAGCAACTGCATAAAAACACCCTGGCAACCACCCATTACACCTTAGCAACAATGTACTAAAGACTATTAAGGAAGCCTTAGCAACCAACCACATTGCAACACCCTGGCATGGCAACCACCCATAAAAGTGGCGTTCTAAAATATGCGGTGCTCAAGTTAAAATTTAGTTTATAGATATTTTTATAGATAAGTCACCCAAATAATTCTGAAAACTGTCATCATTTAGGGGAGAGCGGTGCACAACCTAACACATTTTGGTTTTGACTTAATTATTAAAAAAATAAAGTTAGATTAATTTTTTTTTTACACAAGCAACATACACATCTCTGCTACAAATGAACACTTAACGTTTTTTTCTAGGACTGACCATTTTCGTACAATTGCACTGAAAGTGACAGAAGTGCAAATGTCACAACTTACCCCATATGCGGGTTAATTGTAACAGACAGAGGGGTTCGTTGTAACGCACATAATTCAGTACTATTTTATCTGTATAGTTTGGTATTGTTTGTGCATCTGTTTAGATAGATATCCATCACTCATCCAATCATCCGTATATTATGGATCAATATCATGGATAGAGATATAGGAAAGGGCTCACAGTTTTGCAATAAATAAATAAATAAAATCATCAAATATTGTAATTGCAATTGAATTATATTTGTGTGTGGCAGCTGCATGCAAAATCAATATTAATAACAAGACAGTGATTAAGGAAATATAAAGTTGGATTTGGTGACGTACACACCTAACTCAGAAACCGAAAAAAAAAAACGTATGATTAAAAAATTTACTTGCATGGTATCATAACACTGATTGTCCAGTATCTTCACGAAATCTTATCAAAACTTTCCACAAATCAGTGGGAGACCGTCTTCTGGCAGCGAGAGAAAAAGAGCGGAAACACAACTTGACCCTTACTAACTATGTAAAAGGTCCGTGTTACATTTAACCCCGTGTTAGGTTGTGCCATCACCCAAGTTGCTCCACACCTTAATGAGTTTCTTTCTTCTTCTGAACACTAAAGGCCATTGCACACTGAGTCCGAAATTTTCGTATGCGTTTTTTCGTATTCGTGATTCGGTGGCTCTGAATTGTCAAAACACCATTCAAACACCATTCAAACTGCTTGCTACGGATGCGAAAAACGCAGAAAATCGAACCCGATCCGAATTATTTTATGACGAAAGTTTCGGAGGCAGTGTGCAAGCGTGATTGACATAACGTGAGGTCGATTATTTTTTTTTTCTAACGTGCGAAAATTTCGGACGCAAATTTCGGACTATTTTGAAGAATGTTGGTAATCAAACAGTTGATGCGCACCATTGACTTCCATAGTATTTCCAAGCATTCCTTCATCATGGAAACTACATTGTAATCGACAAACTCATCGATTTGAATATTTGTGAAGACTTCGTGCAGCACTATCAATAGACACTTTGGGTCGCCACAAGCATTAAAAGACGTGTATCGCTGGTATGAGACCAGGACGTGACCTGACAGTTTGATGCCGTCTCACTGTTTCAGCTTGTTTACTTTCCCTGGATTCATTTAAATTCCATATTTGCATGTGAATGCTTGTTTTTCCTGGCAGTGACATTATTATTAAGGATTCACGGCAACTGAAAAAAATCCTCAATTTTTCATTCTGTTTTTTCTTTCTCTTCCAAAAAAACCTTGTATGGCACAAACACCCCGCAAAAAACAATTTCCCAGCATCTGTTTCGAGACAGAGCTGCATTTTTCTGAGTGCTGGTAATCTGCAGGTTGTGTGTGTGTAGAAGTGTGTAGAAGTGATGGAGTGAAGAAAAGGCGGACGAGAGTTTGGACACACGGTAGATGTCCCTCATGGGGGGTTGATGGATGCTTGACTATAGTTGTTACTGGACCTTGCAAGTGTGCTCCAGTTCCAGGTGTGTGTGTGTAGAAAAATGATAGATGAAGATACAATGTGAGTCTGAGCACTGAGAAGGTGATGGATCTGAGAGCATGCAATGCTGATTTGGGCTATATTTGTGTTTATATCTCAGCTGAGGAGCCTGTGGAACCATAAAACATAAATAGTATGTCTCCGCTGAGGCCTCTCACTGTGTTCATGTGACACTTTAACTAGGCCTGTGTGCCAGACAGCAGAGCAAACACGCTTGGCTTATTTATGGCCTCAGAAAGAGCCCTAAAGCTGCTTTCCAACATCTCTGCTTTGTTTATAAGATTCATCACTCAATGGTGCGAATATTGATGTGATTTAGTTGACATTGCGAAGCCTGTAGCTGTTGCTTAACTCAAAGGAATTATTCTGTTTGAGAATGAAGAAATGTAATTTCACCCAAATAAAAAATAAAACAGTTTTATGATCGTGTTTGAAATGCAATACTAGATTACTGAATCAAGTTTCTTCAACTTCAGACACGGTTGATTTTTTTATTAAAATAACTCACACTGATTTGATCTCTCTTTTTTTTTTTTGCTACTTTTAAAATGGCTACATGTAGACTTATTGTTGAATACTTATCCCAGACACAAACTTTCAATCACGAATCTGAAAATCCTTTAAAAAATAAAAACCTGCCTGCCTCTATGGGAATTTAACATAGTGGTGTCCTGACTTACGCAACCTGTATTTTAAGGAAGAACATTTATTTATTTACAATACATTATTCATTCACAAAGAAAATTGGTGTC
The DNA here is from genome assembly GCA_026230005.1 of Gila orcuttii. NCBI lineage: Eukaryota > Metazoa > Chordata > Actinopteri > Cypriniformes > Leuciscidae > Gila > Gila orcuttii. The sequence continues at coordinate 67,347,232 of JAPDVR010000001.1, read as the reverse complement.
CTTAAAGGTTGTATTTTTCCTCATTTTTTAAATTAAGGCATTAAGACCAATTTCTAAAAGATGATTTTTTTATTCCTCTTTTTAGTCAACTTTAGCATGGGTGTATTCACTTATGCTATCCACTGATATATACAAGGTCTGCTGAAGTACATTGTGAAATGCAAATTTGTACTGCATGAATTCTCATCCTGAACTCCCAGTGATTCAGTTTGATTTAATAATCTCATGTTTGCTCGCCATTTGAAACAAAGTGCTATTACTGGGACTTTTTGTGTCTAGTCTACAAACACCCTGAGCCCAAGCTTCTCAAAGGAGCACAGTGATATTTTTGGTATTGGGACTGAGCATGACAAATGGGACTGAAGTGCATGTCAGAAAAGAAGTGATTTGGCTGTCGGACTGGAGCGCGAGGGATTGGCGCTGTTTGATGGAGGTTTAGCAGGTGCAGGAGGGAATGGGGCCGATGCTTTACTGACCCCGAGGGCTGGTGTAACTGGGTATAGACACACAGTAATGACGTGCCAGATGGGCACATAGGATGTCCCCTGCCAGCTTCACGCTGAGACCCGTAATCCTGTGCTTTGGTGCTGGGCGGGACGTCCCGTCGAGGTGCCCGTTCCTCCCCCTAGATCTGCGCTTTCATCTCTTTAGACTATGGAAGCAGGACGTCTCAGGAGACGAAACGCATCACGTGAGAGACCTGTTTAATCTCAACAGGGGTGTTGATGGCCTTTAATCCATCATCGTCTCATATTCATGATGTTTACTTTGAAGAGATAGACTGCTGTCGCCTCTGCAGTGATTCAGGCTTCAGATCCGATGCACAATCGCTGCGGGCCAGCTGTATCTCCAATGAAAAATTTGATTATTGTGAGACTATTGTGTACTTGGTTTCTTTAATATCATAGTAACTCTGCTTATTTTTGTGTCCTTCCCTTGCTTTGTCTTTATTTGCTACAACAAAATGCATTGAATTACCAAGAAAAGCCTGAAGATACTTTAACTGCCCGTATCAGGAAATATCTAATGAATGTTTTTTTTTAGTTTTTTTTTTAAATATATATATATATGATCTTTTTAATGGGGCGTTTACGTAAAACTTTTAATGCGCTTCAGTCGTTCATTTACTTGACCACGGCATTTTGGGAGGCTGAAAACACAATCTTTTGAAATCGAGTTTCAAAGTACAAGTTTTTGAAAACGATACCGTTATCGTCTCCGTGTAAACTACAAAAACATGAATTTGATTGGAAGCTCATTTCTGCCATGGAATTTCTTATGGAGTCTTATGGAGACTTTATCTCAGAATTCAGACTTTTTTTAATCATAATTGCGATTTACATCTCTCAATTCGGAATTTATAACTAAAATAATTTTTAGTTTATATCTCACAATTCTGAGAAAAGTCAGAATTGTGAGATGAAAAGTTGTAATTGTCTTTTTAATTTAATAATATATCTTTTAATATCACAGAATTCAGAATTGAGCTGTAAAACTGGAATGATGAGAAAAAAAACTCAGAATTCCAAGATACAAATTCTGACTTTATATAGTTTATATCAATTCTGAGATAATTGCGAGTTATGAACTTGGAATTGTGAGTTATAAAGTCTGATTTGCGAGATATGAACTCGCAATTAAAAAAGTTTTTTTTTTTTTCAGAATTATGAGTTATGAACTGGGAATTGGATGAAAGAAGGTCATAATTACAGTATATAAGTTCTGACTTTTTTCTCAATTGTAAGTTTATATCTGCAATTCTGAAAATTTTTCACAGAATAAAGTCTGATTTGTAAGATAAAAAAAAATATATATATATATATTTTAAAACTGAAGTCAGAATTACAAGATATACATTTTGAATTTTTTTCACAATTCTGAGATAATTGCGAGTTATGAACTTAGAGAATCAAGAGAAATAAAGTCAGAATTGTGAGTTACAAACTCGGAATTGGGAGTTATAAAGTCTGAATTGTGAATTATAAACAGGGAATTGGAAGAAATATTACATGAATTACATGATATAAATTTTGACTTTTTTCTTATAATTGCGAATTTATATTACTTTTTCACAGAATTGTGGGATATGAATTGTAAGATAAAAACTCGCAATTGTGAGGAAAAAGTCAGAATTGTGAGATAAATTATCAATGACCTTTCTTCAATAAGAGAAGACATGTAGCGATATAAGAGAGTAAAACCCTCGAGGTCTGTGTGATTTAGCTGTCCATTTCTCCTCCTGAATCACTCCTATAGAGATTTTATCCAGTGTCTATAGATCAAGAGCTGCTCCACATTTTCAGCATTAGTCAAACCTGTCTGATTTCAGGACATGAGTGCAGGTGAAGAACATGAACCCTGGCATGAAAGAATGATAAAACCCACTTTTTATGCCTTCACACGATATGAAAACCCCTTCCAGACTCACGATAATAGCATGTTCCCTCAGATCAATAGTAGAGACGTGTTAGATTTAATGCCAATGGATGAAGTCTTTTTGTGTCACATCTCCTGTACCGTGGTCATTTCAGTCTATACGTCTGTGTAAGATGAAAGAAGGAGCTCAATAAGTGCTTATTAGCAGTGCACTTTCTCCGACTGCCACATCATAAAACATGGAGGTGAATGAGGCCGTTTTTCCTATATTTATGTTTTTCCCATGTCCTTGTGTAGTACAATTACCTATTTAGGATATTAATATGATTCTTGGTGACCTACATAGTATATAGTCTATACCCGTTTATATAGTCTATATGTATATATGTCTATATTTAGGATGTTAATATGATTCTTGGTGACCTACATATAGTCTATACCCGTGTATATAGTCTATATATCTATTATATAGTCTGTATGAGGCTGTTTTTCCTACATTTATGTTTTTCCCATGTCCTTATGTAGTACAATTACCCATTTAGGATGTTAATAAGATTCTTGGTGACCTACATAGTATATAGTCATCATTGCTCTGAGCAACCGTTTCTGTTTAAAAGGAGAAACTTATTTGCATACTCTCGAAATACCATTTGCTGAGTATTAAACGCATAATTACATCGATTTAAAGCAAAAGTGGAGTTAAGAATAATTCATTTTTACATCAAAGGCCTTTTTGCTTAGTTTCAGTGTGTATCATTAATAAGCGAATTCACCATCTGTTCCAGTGGCACCAGCTATTGCTCTCTGCTATGAACAGAATCGGTATTAATCTTCTGCTGTTAACCACCGTACGTCACATGACTGCATTCATCATCAGACCGACTGAAGCTGATGATCCTGACAACTTCATAGTTGACAAATTTATGTTGTCCAAACACTCCATTTTGGACATTTTAATCTGTAGCGTCCCCTCACTTTTTCTTGCGTATCGGCACTTCTCACACGCTGAGCGCTCACACCGAGTATAGAAGTACCAAGAGGCGTACAATCTCTATAGCCTAAACTAAAACTGCGTGTTGAATAATGTACGACAAAATAACGCTTATGGATCGGTTTATAATTAAACAATTTCATCATAGAGCATGAAGCTGTCAAATAGGCTATTTATTTACCCCAATAACTTTTGGGGATAACTCCCGTTTTCATACAGCACAATTTTACAACACCAGGAGCAAGAGCCCATGTTCCTCATGAAATGATTAACAAATTCATTGAAAAAGCCAAAACACAGTGAACAGTGAGTAGGTGAAAGGGACAACACATTAGTCAAGAGAGAATATTTAATAGTAATAGAAGATCATCACAAAATGAACAGTAATAAAATTGGTGATGGTAAGTAGATCACCACATCATTTCTGCCTGCATTACACAACATATCTAACATTGTGCAAGTAAAGTGCACACATTTACTACAAATAGAATGACAATGGTATATTAGCTGTTCTATATGTTTTAGTCTTTTTTGACTGATAAAAACTTTGTACAACATTTGTTACATTGTTACATTTGATACAGAAAGAGAGTTAATGTACAGATTTACAGATGACTTAGCTTTAAAAATGTTCTGTTGCGCTTCTGTTTGGGCTGTGAGAGTTGTCGATTTTGGGTCCGTAATATATGATGGATTCTGACTCTATTGAATAGTTTCAAAATGTATACAAGAGTGTTTTTGCACTTTTCCTTGTCACACACAACTTCCCTGCACTCACTGTTGTACACGTCCATGCCGCTATTTATGTATTGAGACGTACGTACGCTGCTCACTTTAACGTTAATAAAAACCTTTTCTACTTTACCTCTCTGGATCTTTGGGGAATATATGAAATGCTAGTTGATTGGTTGTACACTGGTAGTTGTTGCAGTTGATGGCAGAACACTCGTTTCTTTGTTTCCAATTATTTCCAGACATAATGTTGTACAGTTGTGCTAACGGTAAAACCGTTGGTTCAGTCCAAAATGGCGACAGCGCGACAGCAGCGCCATCTAGCGATTGTTGTCAAAACTGTCAAGAGTGTTGTCAAGAGTGTTGTCAAATACTCTTTGCCGAAACATCAAATCAGGCTATTATACAATCGGGCTAATTATATTTATAGCATGTTCTGAGATTTTAAAAAGCCGTACGAACTGAACAGACCAATTATGCGCAAAAGGACTAAATCGCTATTGTTTAATTTAGGGATGCACTGATATAAAAATTTTGGCCGATAAGATAACTCGTTATATTTGAAAGCCGATAACCGATATATTGGCCAATAAATCTAAATCCAAATTTTTATATAATTTGAGAACCTGATTACATAAACACAAGTCTCACAATTAAAAGTCATGTCCCAAGCACACAATTATAATGTTCTCATAATTTTATGTAGTCTATATGACAGACTTGCACTTAACTGTATTTTTCTTTTTGAAGTGATTCCAATCATATTTCAATCAATTCAAAAACAACATGTTGAACAGTGTGCATCTGAAGCGTATCAGCTGAAGGAAATAATCCATTATTTATTAGCTTTAATATATCGGCCTAATTTTCTTTTTGGGCTGATAAAGATAACATTATAAATGAACATATATCGGCTGATACCGATATGGTGGCCCATATATCGTGCATCCCTAGTTTAATTTTGCGTGAGTGGCGCGAATCATCGTAGGCACGGTCCCTCCAAAAGTGTGATGAGATTGGCATGAGCCGCTCTTATTTTGGAAACTCATTTTAATTCTATTGAGAATGTTCCACTTTAAAACGCTATGGAGAAAATCAAACATGATCTAAAAAAGCCACATCAACTAAAAAGACTGATGAAAAGAGGGTAAAACATCATCCTTTTTAAACTTCTCATCATGACCACCTTTACCAGAATTTATCACGTTCTATTATATTTATCGTGGTCAACTTTAACTAACTAGTTGTAGAATTTATAATATGTTAAGGGCAGTGGCGACTGCTGGTCTTTCAAAGAGGGGAAGCTCATTTTCGGCCTACATCATTAAAATTGTCCATTTATTTATAGTCTAGCTAGCCTAGCCTGCTGTATGAACGAATGAACGAATTAATGAATGAAGGAGATGCAGTCTTTCGACAGACCGTCCAATCATCACGCAGAAGCCTAGAGTCCAGCCCCGGCATAATCGCAGATTTATACAATGACCGTCTAGTTTCGAAGCACTGAAACAAACTGTTCAAAGCCCCATTGAAGTCTATGTACGCTGGGCTTCAACAGGGAAATGCACTGTGACGCTCCGGGAATGAATGAGAAGGAAATCGAGTCAGCCGATCTGCTATATGTAGCTGATTCTGAACCAACTCGTCTTCAAGATGTTGTAACGCATTTTTAGTCAATAAAATGTTAACACAATAGTAGGCTACATGTTTGACCATTCATTTTTTGACATTATAGGGGAAGTCGAGCTTTCCTTGCAGTCTTAAAGAAACCCCCCCACTGGTTTAGGGAATAGATTGCTGTAGCTATATAGTTTAAATGTGAAGTTTGCCAGAGGAAGAAGAAAAGCTAGAGAGATTGTCACGCACCACACAAAGCTGAACCAGAGATAAATGCTGAGTGATATCATTTTTTTCTCCCTGAGGCTAGACAGATGAACATTGATGGCTTGTCTTTGTGGAAAACTGTAATTGCTACAACTAATGTTTAATTTGTTCTCCGACTAATGGATTTTGTCATTTAGCGGAAGCTATAAGCTAATGAGTGCTGCTATTAGTGTATATTATCAGTCTCTTCTCCTACTGTCTGTTCAGAATAAGACATGAAGAGCACGTCTCAACACAATACATCTCTCTGAACCTTTATAAGCTGCTTTTAAACTCTCAGAGGTTGTTCTTTCACAGCTCAAGAGACTTTGCATGTAATTGTATAAGCGTAGTATAGAAGTGTGAGGTTGCAATGTACTGCTTTAAGGGAGTGTTATGTATAATTAATGTCTGAAATTTTTGCGATTGTAATTGTTTTGTGTGGGTCAAGGGTATGTCGAGGTTGATTGTTGTTAACTTATACTGTCATGCGAGAAAGATTTCAGACTTGTCTGACAATAAAGTACTGTCTAATCTAATCGAATCTAATGAATAAAGACATCAGTTACATCAAGTCTCCTAAAATTCCCTTACTGAACTTAAATAGTGAGATTTCTGACGTCAGTATAAGCTGTGAATGCTCTGCAGACCCAAAAAGCCTGGGTTTTTCCCAACTTTACTTAAAGGAATAGTCCAAAATATATGCATTTATTAATTTACTCACACCAAAACCCATTCACATAAAGTGTTTTTTTCCCCCCGACAATCAAATATACTGCAAGAAAATTCACCATGCCAGGTGTTTGACATATTTTTAGCAAACAACTATTATAAAAGTGAAAAATATTCTCGTTTTTTCCACTTCAGCTGTTTTTCTCCAACTACATGCCTGACATTCTTCCATTATGATTGCATTTTTCATGTTTCTTTGTGATTTATTTCACTGTTTTGTTGATTTCCTGTCATGGAAAAGCCATTGTATTATGTTTTTCTTTGTTTTTTTGTTTTTCTTTTTATGTGTTCTCCTGTGTTTTGCTCTCCATCCGTCCATCCATCCATCCCTCCCTGTATTTCTGTGTGACTTCACAATCCGCCCCCCTCCACCCTTTATTCCTGCTTTCACTCACACACTGAAAGATGTAGCCCTGCCCTCCCCCCCTCCCACCTCACTGACCCGTGCCACTACTGACCATCTAATGCCAGGGTCCCGAGTCGGCGCTGGTCCCAAACCCTCCGGCCCGCGGGACGTCGTGGCCTCGCTGGTGTCCACTCGCTTCATCAAACTGACCTGGCGTGTTCCCGCTGAACCACACGGAGAAGACGTCACCTACTCCGTCTACTACAGCCTGGAGGGCACTAACAGGCACGCCATTTATCTGTTATATATACACTACTACTGTATCAAAGTTTGGGCTCAGTAAGATGGTCACACATTTTGTACTTTTATTCTGCGAGGATCCTTGAAATTAAAGTAAACTTTTGTAATGTTGCAAAAATATTTATTTCAAATAAACGCTGTTCTTCTCAACATTCTATTGATCAAAGAATCCTGAAAAATGTATTCGTTTCCACAAAAATATGAACTGTTTTCAACATTGATAATAATCAGAAATGTTTTTTGAGCAGCAAATCATCATACTAGAATGATTTCTGATGGATCATGTGACACATCTATCTATCTATTAGTATTCATCTTGTGAAGTATTTATTCATCATAATTAATGAATCATTGTATTAGTATACTGTATATTTTGTACTATTTAAAATAACTTCATAAAAATGCTGCATTATAGTAATTAGATTCTAGTGAGAATTACAAAAAAAGTAAAACATTCATATGCATTATGGTTAGGATAATTTTTGTGCTTAATTGTCATTAAACAATTTCATACATGCAAAAAATGGGCAAATTTATGCAAATAAATAAATTTAATTATATTTTAAATAATAATAAATAAATAATATAATGAAATATCATGTAATGTATATTTTATTTGCATTTTGACTATGAAGTGAAATGTGACCCAGGCATGTTTTCAAGTCCTTTGCCCTCCGAGAAGCCTTTAATAATGGATGCTATTGATTATTGTATTCTCTTCATTTGTTGCTATTATTTTAAGTCACATGTTGTTCTTATTCATTTTTATAACGATGTTCTGGATGAGCTGCATTTGACTACAGAAAAATATGAGAAGGCTTAAACCACCAAATCGCAGTCATCTCCTGTTTCAGTCTCATATGACGCTTGTGATCCTGTACAGGGAGAGGATAATGAACACCAGTCGTCCAGGAGAGATGCAGGTCACCATCCAGAACCTCATCCCAGACTCCACGTATGTGTTTCGTGTGGTGGCGCACAACAGAAACGGCCCTGGAGAGAGTTCAGCGCCTCTGAGAGTAGCCACCCAGCCTGAAGGTAAGAACAAGTTATAGAAGGCTTTTCAATCAACAAATCACCAACAATTCACCATGGATTTAATGTAGTGACGCAAACTGTAACCATGGTATTGTGGCAGTATAAATAGTCTTAATGTTTTTTTATTCATTTCAGGGTTCGTACACCTTTGGAGATTGAAATTCAAGCACTTTACACAGGCGTTCGAATGCTTCAAACTTTTTCCAGCACTTCAAAGCTCTAAATATTATCCAATTTTAATGTTTTTTTAATGTGAGGATTTGTAAAACTAAAAGTTTAAAGATGTAGGAAAACTATGGGCCCTATAATACACTCAGTTCAATGTAGGGGTGTCAAAATTAATCGTTTCTACGATGCATCGCGATGCAGACGAGGACGATTCGGTATCGGTTCAGTAGTAGACCATAACCGATTATAATGTACTGACACTTTTCTGACGTCATTTATCGCGTATGTGCTTTGTCGCGGTAGCATACAATGGCAGAGGGAGGCGAGACGCGAGTGCAAGTAATTAAAAATGCTCCAACTACTTCAAAAGCCTACATCTGGGCACATTTCGGCTTTTATGAACAACCTGGTAAACACGACCTAGAGAAGACACACGCTGTGTGCACTCATGTCGCACACAAATAGAATGTGCAGGAGGTATACACTAACTTGATAAACCACGTTAGCCGTTTTCACCGCGAGCCGTTAACGCCTGGCAGAGTCTGACTGCTTTGTGATTATAAATGGATGATCGTCACCTTCAACAGCGGACTCGGCGGCGGTTGATGCGCGCATCTCTGGGTAACATTATACACTGATGAATGAGCGCTGCTTTTAAATGAACATTTCTTTAAAACAAAATTTATTTGACAAAATTTCATTTTCTTAATGGCATAAACAGACTTCACTCCCCTGAAACTTAAACTGAAATGTCACTGTTTCTGTCACTGCGACTCCCCGAACAGGCGAACACGCGCGCACGCACGCACACATCACTTTTTAAGTAAAATTGAAAAATGAGGATGCAGTGCATCGTAATGCACATCGAATTGAACTGAATCAATGACATGATAATCGTAATCGAACCAAACCGTGAGACCAGTGTAGGTTCACACCCCTAGTGCCATGCAGCACCAGGCGCGACGCAAGGTTGTTTTGCTAATTTCAGCCCGACACAGTTTTCATTTTCACGTCCTGCGCTACGTTGTTTAAATAGCAAATGCATTTGCGCCCATTTGTGCGCCCATGGGCTGCTGGTCTGAAAACCAGGTGTTGAGACGCTTTGTTGGTGCGTTGCAATTTTGAGGAACTGAAACAGACTGAGCCATTGACCAATTAAAACCTGATCTAAAGTCAATGGCGCAGTATTTTATTTTTTTATTTAAAGAGCACGTTAGTAGTGTGCGCCTATATGTCACAAATCTCTGGTTTCTTGATCATGACAATGAGTTCATGATACTCAAATGGCCTCCACAGTCACCAGATCTCAGTCCAGTAGAGCAGCTTTGGGATATGCTGGAACGAGAGATTCACATCATGGATGAGCAGCTGACAAATATGCAGCAACTGCGTCATGCTATCATTACAATATGAACCAAAATCTCTGAGGAATGTGTCCAGCAATCATTTCATTGAATCATTTCCATGAAGAATTAAGGCAGTTCTGAAGGCAACCTGGTACTAGCAAGCTGTACCTAATAAAGTGGCCGGTGAGAGTATATTTTAGATGGATTTTGAGGGAAATTGCAAACACACATCATTCAAGGTGACACGGATTTACCGGTTGTACAAAGAAACTGTTCTTTATTAGTCTATCCGCTCTTATAAGATGTTCACCAGTGTCGCAAACACATTCATCCGTGCGGAGGAGCAGAGCCGAAGCACAAACAACACAATGTTCTCTGCGATATGCATCCCGTTTTATTTTTTAACTGCTAGAGGATCAAACGTTACACAGTGTAGCTTTAACATACTTATCAAATCAGAATATGTCCTAATGAGATTCATGGAGTAATTAAAATTTGATGTTTACTGAATTAAAGTCCCCCTGTAGTCAATAATTTTATTCGTTAAAACTCATCTTTGATCACCAAAATTACATATTTAAACGTTTTTTCCTTGAAAAAAACCCCTTGCCTCATTTAGTATACGCGGTTCTATGAATATGCAAATGAGCCCCGCCTCCACTCACTCACTCAGCTCAGAGATCCACTCGTTGACGATCACACGTTGATCTGATTGGTTACAAGGTAGTTTGTGACGTCAGAAACACCAGTCTGTTTTTGAGACTGTCTTTGGTTCACTGCAGTTTTAAGTAGAAAATACTCTTATACACTTAGACTTATGAATTTACACATGGTTTGTCTTAAAGCATATTAAAAACATTACATAGACTTATAAACAACATTAAAAGCTTGATTTTCACCACAGGGGGACTTTAACACAGTTGTGTTACGAATTACGCTCTGACAAATTTCAGTGGGCATCAACGCATGAAATCAAGCTGACGTAGTGTTTACGCTCACGTACTTGTCTGGAGTGTGTTTTAAGCCTTAGAGATTATGCCAAACATTTTCTCTGGAGTTTTTCTTTCCAATGCCTCAGTTTAAAATCTCATCATAGAGGTAAGCACACACTGTAAACACCTGCTGACTTTTAAGCAAACATGCCTCTTGAGGGTATATGGCCTGACTCCATCGACGTGAAACATTATCAGCTGGAACTCAGCGCAGGAGACGCTGTTTCTGGGTCAGTCCTGCGCCTCTGTGTGTCCTTGGCTCTGACACTTCATAATGTGTGTCAGCGGGAATCTGGCGCTCTCGGGAATCCTGCTGAGTGGAGATCTACACACACTCACACACTCGTAGAACGCACTTAATCCCATCCCGGTATCGGAAGCAGCCGTTGATGTTGGGACAGAACGAATGTCTGTGGAACTGAGATAAAGCGATTTCTCACTCAGATGCCAGAAACGCGCGATCAAAGTTTGCAAAATGATTCATGTAAGACATCGAATGCTGTTTATATTAGAGCTTGAATATGACAGATGGTTCAGTGTAAACATAACTGGATGAATGTAGCCATAGAGTTGTTGCAAACGTGTGGTGAAGTGGTTCAAGCCCCTGTGGAGCTCAATAGGAGATATTATGAGGACCGTTCATGAAAGTGTGTGTCTGTTTACTGAAGTGACCGGAGACTGTCGTGTTTCAGGAAGGAATATTTGTGAGCTGTTTTCCTAGTCTACTAGAGCCATATGATCACTTTGTGGTGATTTTCAGCAAATAATTACCTGTATTTTAGTGTCTTTCTCACTTAAAGCTATTGTATGACTTTAGAAGACTTGGAATATACTGTGTGAATCATATGAACCATTTGAATGATTCTGTTTTGTCAATTTTGGGGCTTGACAATCCCTGTGAAAAAAAGTGTGCTTAATTGTATTCAATGTACACTTCAAATCTTTGAAATATATAAAAACCTTTACTTGCAGATAATATAATATGAATGATATAAAAGGCCACTTAAGTGTCATTATTTTGTTTCTTAATACATTTAAGTACACTTTTAAAAAGTGCAATTTGTAATTAAAATCAATTTCAAATTAAAAGTTTTTCTGTAAAGCACATTTTAAATAATTGTTTTAATAGTAATTTGGTGTGGTTTAAAGAAATACTCTTACTTGTTGAATAACACACTAAACTATAAGCACATATAGTTATTTTATTATAATTTGTCAGTACAATTAGCAGCAGCCTTTTTAACAATATTTCAAAGACAAAAGAGGAAATTATGAAATGACATATAAAGATGTGCTTAAGTGGATCAAAAAGTACTCTATATTACAGCTAATTGCATTAAATAATAATTTATGTTTATGTAATTCCAGTTAAACATGCAATTAAGTGTTCTATAACATTTACATTTAGTTTCCACTTAATTATATTCTTTTAAAGTATATTACTTCCATAACAAGTACTCATTTTAAAAGTATGCTACTTCTTTTTCACTAGAGTGGTCACTCTATGCTTTGTTTTATGGGAAAGAGCAGCATGAACATTATTCATAATTTAAAAGTAAAGTTACATGGCTTGTAAATTATGACAGAATATTAATTTTTTTCTCCAGTGGGATTGTCCCTTTAATAAGTGTATTGTGGGCTGCTTTGGATAAAAGTGTCGGCTGGCCATCTTTCAGTTGTTTAATGTCCATGCTATTTGAATTATATTTCATTTAATGTAGAGCTCAGCTTCGATTGGCTCTGCATGATGAGTCCCTGAAGGCATGTCAGTCGTGAGCGTGTTGGAAAACAACTGATTTAACGGACACTCGTCTGAGCCTATAATTGAATGTAATGATTCATGACCCTAGCAAGTAAACAAAAGTTAAACAACACAGAATCTCATTTCCATCCTCTCCGCTCTGCTGAGCAAATGAAATCACGTCAATCCTGCAGCCTGAGCTGGTGTGTGTTATTCTGCTTTCTGCCAGAGGTGTCTGTCGACACACACACACCACTGTCATGAGAGATCTCACTCTCTCTATTCAAGTCCATTTCAAAGCGCTTTATTGGCGTGACTGGTTTACAAACGAGGTTGACAAAGCAACAGTGGACATATCAGAGAAAAACAGTGACAGACAAAAGGTGCCGGTAATAAAATGAAATAATGAAACAAAATAATTAAATGAAATAAAATGATGAAATGAAATAATGAAATTAACTGAAATGAAATGTAATTAAAAAATGAAAAAAATTACATTAATTAAACAATACAATGAAATTAAATAATGAAATAAAATCAAAATTAGATTAAATGAAATGATGAAATGGAATGAAATAAATGGAATAATCAAATATATGAAATAATGAAATAAAATAATGAAATGAAATTAAATAATGAAATTAACTGAAATGAAATGTGATTAAAAAATGAAAAAAATACATTAATCAAACAATACAATGAAATACAATAATGAAATAAAATAAAATAAAATTAGATTAAATGGAATGAAATAAATTAAATAATCAAATAAATGAAATAATGAAATAAAATAATGAAATGAAGTGAAAAAAATGAAATGAAATAAAATAAAATGATGAAATGAAATAATGAAACAAAATAATGAAATGAAATGAAATAATGAAATTAACTGAAATGAAATGTAATTAAAAAATTAAAAAATAGATTCATTAAACAATACAATGAAATGAAATAAAATAAAAAATAGATTAAATGAAATGATGAAATGAAATAATAAAAAATAAATTATAAATAAAATACAACAATAAAAATAAGTTAAAAAAATATAATTACACACACACATATATATATATATATATATATATATATATATATATATATATATATATATATATATATATATATATATACACACACACACACACTGCTTTCATAATGTTGTTTTTCTCATTTTTCTCCATTCTTTCCATGTAATAGTCCAGGTTCCTGGTCCCGCTCCAAACCTTCATGCAGTGGTCACGTCCCCCTCCACAGTGAGTCTCAGCTGGGACGTGCCCCTCATAGGCAATGGAGAGATCCTTAACTACAAGATCTACCACATGGAGAAGGGCATGGACACTGAGCAGGTAACACTAGCTAAAACCACCTCCACCCAGCCTCTGTAATATCATTCATGTGTGGCGAAAGCATTGTGATATTTGATAATACGTGTGAAATCTTAATAGTGGAGAGCAGGTCATTGTTCAGCGAAAGTTAGTTCAATGTTGATTCAGTTCTGCTCAATAACCATGTAAAGTTCATCCGTTCAATTTATCTATAAAGCAACTCATAAAATATTGATGTAAAATAATAATAATAATAATTTATCATAGATCAAGACACATAAATAAATAAATAGATACATTAAAAATATATAATTAATTATTCATTATTAAAAATTGTAAAAAAAAAAAAAAGAAATTTAATCCAGTATTTTAAATAATGCATTACTAATCTGTAATACAATTGTATTTTTATATTCTCATCTAAAATGTGGTTTACAATTATATGCAAAAATAATATTCATTAATTAATCATAGATCAAAATAAATAAATACATAAATAAATCTTAATTATTATTAAAAATATTAATAATTAATTTATTAAAAATAAAAATGTGTATATATATATATATATTAATCAAATATTTGTAAATTATAATATATTATGTACTTATATTAATATTATACACATGAATATTTATATCATATTTATACAATAAAATATGTCTAATTATCAGTATCAGTCAAAATATGTACATTTCTATATCTGTGCAGTCTCTGTGTATAATAACTCCATTAGCTGCCCATGTCTCTCTGTCCTCAGGATCTGGAAGTGAACACACTGTCCTACACCATGACTGGACTGAAGAAGTTCACAGAGTACAGTTTCAGAGTGGTGGCGTTTAACAAACATGGACCTGGAGTCTCCACTGAGGACATCTCTGTGCGCACATACTCGGATGGTACTTACAGTCAATCTTCTCTTTTTGCTTCGTCTTGCTAGTCAGTTTCCACCACTCATCCACTTATTTTGCTCCTCAAAATAACCATGATAAGGGGTATAGCTCTACTAGGCAATAAACCAACTATCATAAATATCCCTGTTGTATCCGCAGGGTCCAAAAATAACGTAATGCCATACCGGTCAATGCTGAGTGAATTACCGGTTTGTTATCTCCCGTGAAACTGTATTTTGTAGTTATTACTATATACTTCAACTGGGACTCGTGAGCTTCTAGCCATCTGTTACATTTTTTATGCTCACTGTAAAATTAGGCCATTTTTCTTACGGTTATTGTCAAATTGAGTCAGCTACCTTTTCTAAATTGTGTTAGTGTGAATATAGGCAGGGCTTGACATTAACACCTGATTTCAGCAGTGGTGTGTAACAGTCGCTCCTACTAGCCACTTTGACTGGATGAATTTTTTATATAATACATACATTGTTCAATTGTAGTCTTTTAAAAAGGCATCTGAAATAATAAACTAAGTGCAATGTAGTGTTGTTAAAAAAAAAAATTTTCGTTAAATATCTGAAACGCTTCCCATACAAATTTTCCACAGAATAGATACTTGATACCAGCTGCGCTTTCTCTCTCTCTCATCTCTCCGACAGCGAGTGACACACAAACCCGCCTCTCCTCACTCGCTCCTTTCATTTGATGAATATTGTTGGTGTTACAGGGCTTGAATTTCGGCCTGGCGATTGCACGTATTGCGGATAATTTTACTCACTCCCGCAGATTTTGTGTGCGCACATAAAGCCGCTTCTCAGGACTAAATTGAGTTCTTTTTTGCTGCTTATTGCGCTTAAACAGTGAAATACACACAAAATAATGTCAAAATGCGGGTCTTTATGAGTATTCACGTACACACAGTCAGTTATGTTTTAAGTGAACGTAAACTTAAGAGACAGAAAACGCATGTGTAATGCTGCGTTCACACCAAATGCGAATTGAGCGTCTGGAGCGAGTGATTTCCATGTTAAGTCAATATAAAGATGCGTTGACACGCGTCTGGAGGTCCTGCGGCGCGATAGACGTGTTTAACGTGACACAATGGACGCGATTTCAACTCATTAGCGAATTGAGACAATTGTAACAATCCAGTAGTATTAAAGTCTATTTGCATTGTGGTTACACACACACACACACACGCTCAAGCCTGTAATGGGTTTTATGGCTCAGTAATTAGCTCTGAATAATAACGAAGGCTTTACGTCCCAGGCAGAAGCTTTATTCTTTCAGTTTTGTATATTGCATGAGAAGATGGTTAATTAGCGGGATCCTACGGACTGTATCGGGTCCCCTTGCACGGCTACGCAACTAGGGTATCCAACTGTCCCGAATTAGCCGGGACGTCCCGATTATTGGGCCTAATTTATTTGTCCCGTACGGGACCTCACTTGTCCTGTTTATTGAGTGCTAAGCACTGACTGATACAACAGCAACACAACACTTCAGAACGATCACGACACTGGTCATCATCCAATCACAGCCCACACTCACGCGCATCAGACCATACGAATAACAAACTCTAAATTGAGAATTAATTATTCTTTTGGGACAAATCATTGTTTGATTTGCGAACAGAATCCTCTGCTGTCTGGTCGCTCCCGGTTCGATCTGGTAAAGAACCACGATCAGAGCCGGCGCGTCCATGTAGGCGACCTAGGCAATTGCCTGGAGCAGCACTTTTGTGCTCCAACGTCTTGCGTCTGTTCGCGCCGCTTTAACCAATCAGGAGCAGCCTGATGCTGTCACATGGTGAAGTGATGTGATAAACGCCTGTAGTTGGTGTCCTGGAGGGTGATCCTCGCTCCGATGTGGGACAACAGATCATCAAACTGTACGCGGGACAGGCGGAAGTACCGCTGAAAGCGGCCATCGTCCAGGCACAGCTCCTGGAGCAAATGGGAACGCCTCCGGAGGGTCTGGTGGACCCCAGTACGTCGACGATGACCCCTACGCCGCTGTTCTGCTCTCCAGGGCAAATACAGCGCGCTGACTCTCTCGATGAATGCTCCATCAACATCAGCCATCTTTCAAACAGACAACCGCCTAGCACTCGCCCCTCCCACAAGAAGCGGATTTCGCCTCGAACGAGCGTCTATTTCGCTTCAAGCGCTCTTTATAAAGCGAATTGGACGCGCGAGTGGATTCAAAATGCTCAAGCATCCAACTAGACGTGATAGAAGCGAATTTGACGCTCAATTCGCGTTCGGTGTGAATGCGGCATAACTGTATAAGGCAGGGGTGTCAAACTCAGTTCCTGGAGGGCCACAACCCTGCAGAGTTTAGCTTCAACCCTAATTAAACACACCTGATCCAGCTAATCAAGGTCTTCAGGATTACTAGAAACTTCCAGGCAGGTGTTTTTGGAGCTGGTTGGAGATAAACTCTGCAGGACAGTGGCCCTCCAGGAACTTAGTTTGACACCCCTGGTATAAGGGATCCGCGCATTCGATCTTAAAGTGACAGCAGCCTAATAAACCTGCTGCCAAATTATGAGATAATATTACAAATATCTTTGCCATTTTTTCCCCATGGTATCGATGTCAAAATTGTGCTGAGTTGCACAGTGGCTGGTGAGCAACAAATTTAATGTCAAGCCCTGAATATACAGTAGATGCCATAGTGGAGTGCTTTGAGGAACATGAAAGTAGCCATTGACAATAGTTAAATATATAGTTTAGTGGTCGTTATATAAAACTGTTTGACTGCTCAGTACTGGCATCAACCAATCAGAATACAGTAGACTCATGTAATAAATGTGGATAATAAATCTCAGTTGTTAAGTAACCCTGTGGTCCCTGTGTTCAGTCCCCAGCGCTCCACCACAGAACATGACGGTTGAAGTGCTGAACTCGAAGGTAAGGCTGTATGACAGTGAACAGTGAAGTGTACAGTAGATTCGATGATCTGTTGCTGAGATTTAACTGCACATCTGTGCGCTGTCACAAAGCTTTACATCCTCATTTATTCTTCCTCTGTGTTCTCCTCCCCCTCTTTCTCAAGATACAATTTATATTTGTTTAGCTGCCGGGGAATATGAGTCTTCCTCCTGTTGTTTTTATTCATGAGTGTGTTTATTGTTGTAGTCATATATAGAGAAGCTAGTGTCTTGGGCTGTAAAAATGCATTTAGCACTATTATTTCATGGTGTTTGCTGAGGCAAGAATTACTTTTAGAGTTTGAACAAACCCCTAAGCCTAAGTGTTAAAGTGCCCCTATTATAAGATTTTAAAAGTTCCTAATTGTAATCTCGTACAATAGGTTTACATGCATCCATGGTATAAAAAAAAAACACTTTAATTTTCCCGTAATATAATTGCACCTCAGTTCTCAAAGAGTCTGAAAACGGTTTGTTTGAAGATTTAGGATGAAGAACATAAGCCATATTTAAGGACGACAACATTATAGATTTTTTTATTTATTGCCATGACTGGTTTAGAAACAATATCCCCAAAGCATCAATACAGATAACAACAACAACAACAATAATAATTATTATCTCACAATAATAATAAATAAATAAAATAAATAAAAGAATAAAAAATACATAATTAAAATAAAAAAAACACTGATGGCCAAAATATGCCAATGATAAAGAATACATTTAAATACAATTTGTGTGAATGTTTTTACAGGTAACCACTATAAAAAGTAATATTAGTATTTGTATTAATTATAGACATAGTTTATTATTAGTAATAGAAAATAGTGATGTTTATGTTTAGAATGTGTTCATGCATTATAGTTGCATTTAGCAGATTAGAGCTGGGCGATAATATAGTTTACATACAGGATACAAGCAATCAAGTATATATATATATATATATATATATATATATATATATATATATATATATATATATATATACACACACAACTTTTAACTTTTTCCTCACCAGTGTTTTTTTTTTAAAAGTGTCCACTCAGCATTTTATTTTTCTGGTGATTCAGCACTCTTTCAGAAGGTGTGTAAGAACACCCCCTACCGTATAACAGCGAAAACACCGAAAGCCAGAAAATTACGTCAATAGCGGGGAATTGTGTAATGACGGAAAATTCTTTCAATGGCGGGGAAAGAGTTAAAGGGATAGTTCACCCAAAAATTTAAATTCTGTCAGTATTTACTCACCCTCATGTTGTTTCAACCCCGTAAGACCTTCGTTCATCTTCGGAACAAGAATTAAAGCTCCAGTAGGTAGCTTTTGTAAACAAATATATGTTAAAACTGTCATTATGTCCTGACAGTAGAATATGAGACAGATAATCTGTGGAAAGAATCAAGCTCCTCTGGCTCCTCCCTGTGGTCCTATTGCCATTTGCAGAAATACACCGCTCCCGGTCAGAAACAACCAATCAGAGCCAGGAGGAATGTCTTAGCAGTGTCAATCACGCTCGTGTACGCGCTGATCACCCCTCTCTTGCACAGCGCGAGCGCGTACTGTCGTTCGTGACTCTCCTGTTCGAACTCGTTCATCCAAATGAACGAATCTTTTTTCGAGTCATTTCGTTCATTCAACGAACGAAATGACTCGAAAAAAGATTTGTTCATTTTGAACGAGTCTTTTTTGGAGTCATTTCGTTCATTCAACGAATGAAATGACTCGAAAAAAGATTTGTTCATTTTGATGAACGAGTTCGAACAGGATCACGAACGTGCATCACAGAACAGAGCAAGGCGAGCATTTGTGCTTATAAAACTTAAAGTTTTGTATTTATTTTTGAAATTACCGATCGTTTCGCTAGATAAGACCCTTATTCATCGTCTGGTATCGTTTAAAGCCCTTTGAAGCTGCACTGAAACTGTCATTTGGTCCTTGAAACGTTTGTGTCCTATATTGAAGTCCATTATATGGAGAAAAAGCCTGGAATGTTTTCATCAAAAACCTTAATTTCTTTTCGACTAAAGAAAGAAAGACATGGACATCTTGGATGACATGGGGGTGAGTAAATTATCAGCAAAAGTTTTTTTTAAAAGTGAACTAATCCTTTAACGTTATCTTACTAGCTATTTATAACTTATAGAAAGAGTGCAACGTTATAAAGTTACATGTATTGCAAAATACATAATGATTTGAGGACCAAGTTTGTAGTCAAAGTATGGGCAGGCCATAGTCAATGTAAAGCATATTGTTGATGTTTCGTCCCTATTAGTGAATGTTCCATAACTGTTTATAATCCGCTGTCATCGGTGGTCCTGCTTACTAGTCTGCGCGTTCACGGCAGGCTCCGCTGTGGGGGAGGGGCTGTGGGGGGAGGAGCTGTGGAGGGAGGGGCTGTGGGGGGAGGAGCTGTGGAGGGAGGGGCTGTGGGGGGAGGAGCTGTGGAGGGAGGGGCTGTGGGGGGAGGAGCTGTGGAGGGAGGGCTGTAGTGCAGCAGAGAGCAAGGGGGTTGGACCTGGAAGTTGTGCTTGTTCAAATTTTCAGGCTAAGTCAACATTTTCTAAAACTCCCTACTGCAACTTTAAGATATTTTTGTTTAAATCTGAGAGCTGGATCACTCCTCCATAGGCTTCTGAGGGATTGAAACTTGCCGGCCCCGAAAAGTTATTAAAGATATCGTTAAAATAGTCCAAGTGACTACAGTGACTCACTCTTAAGTTTATCAAGTGACGAGAATACATTTTGTGCGCAAAAACAAACAAAAATAACGACTTTATTTCAACTATTCATTTCCTTCTCTGTGGATCTCGAGTCAGTTAACGTAGTGTGATAGCGTAGAGCTACGTCACACGTAGGCTCACTATTGGCCAACGCTGGTCATGTGTGTGATGCGTGTGACGTACAACAACAGAAGCTTACGCTGTTACACTAGTGAACTGACTCGAGGCCCACAGAGAAGGAAATGAATAGTTG
The DNA here is from genome assembly GCA_026230005.1 of Gila orcuttii. Taxonomy (NCBI): domain Eukaryota; kingdom Metazoa; phylum Chordata; class Actinopteri; order Cypriniformes; family Leuciscidae; genus Gila; species Gila orcuttii. The sequence goes on along the minus strand of JAPDVR010000001.1, from coordinate 67,326,480 downwards.
AAATAAAGTCTTTATTTATTTTTTGCGCACAAAAAGTATTCTCGTCGTTTAAAAAACTTAGGATTGAGCCACTGTAGTCACTTGGACTATTTTAAGGATATCTTTAATTACTTTTAGGGGTTGGCAAGCTTCAATCCCTTAAAGGGATACTCCACTTTTTTGGGAAATAGGCTCATTTTACAACTCCCCCAGAGTTAAACTGTTGAGTTTTACCGTTTTTGAATCCATTCAGCCGATCTTCGGTTCTGGCGGTACCACTTTTAGCATAGCTTAGCATACATCATTGAAGTGGACAAGACCATTAGCATTTCTAAAAAAAAAAAAAATGACCAAAGTGTTTCGATATTTTTCCTATTTAAAACTTGACTCTTCTGTAGTTACATTGTGCACTAAGACTGACGGAAAATGTAAAGTTGCGATTTTCTAGGCTGATATGGCTAGGAACTATACTCTCATTCTTGCGTAATAATCAAGAATTACTGCAGTACCATGAGTGCAGCGGGTGAAATGATATGACGCAGCGCAGTTGACGGAAGGTAGCCTATTTTCAGGCGCTGCGTCATATCATTGCGCCTGCTGCACTCATGGTACGGCAACTACAGGGGTTAAGGTTAGGTTCAGGGTTAGTACCCAGTTATTGTAATAAGTACATAGTGTGTACATTTGGAACAGGCCTGTACAATAAAGTGCAATTTTCTATATAGTACATAGCACCTACTGTGAGTGTACTATGTACATGGGTGATAGAAATACATTCAGCATTCAACAAATACTTTAAAAGAACCCATCAATAGGTCAAGACTTAAACACTAGCAACCGCACAGTAACTGTTCAGAACTCCCCAGCATCGTAACAGCACAAAACTGTAACAATCCAGTATTATTAAAGTCTATTTCCATTGTGGTTACACACACACTTTCAAGCCTGTAATGGGTTTTATGGCTCAGTAATTAGCTCTGAATAATAACGAAGGCTTTACGTCCCAGGCAGAAGCTTTATTCTTTCAGTTTTGTATATTGCATGAGAAGATGGTTAATTAGCGGGATCCCACGGACTGTATCGGGTCCCCTTGCACGGCTACGCAACAGACAGGGGGAATTCAATCTGTGTGTGTGTAATGAACTCAGGGACTTAGTATATGAGGCCCACACCGGTACCACCTTCCACACCCCTGTGACCCTGATTCTTGATTCTGATTCTGATAAGTCAATTAAAACAAGTTTGTTTTTGCTGAAAACACAAGCAGCAGTTAGCGAGGTAAACTGGAATTGGTAGAAAATTGAAATACAGTAATTGCATACTTGGTGCTGATTTAATTCGGTTGATTCCCTCATGGGCCGTGAACACGGCAACTGTGGATACTATTAATTAATTCCCTACCCACGCTGGGCAGCCTTCATTATCCCAGCATGCACTGCAGGCCTCCTCCATCTATCCCGAGCTTCAGTCCCTCAGGCTCCTCTACACTTCACAGCTTTATCTATTATTCATGGGTTCGGCGCAGGCCGGCCTCCACTGCTCTCCCAGTGCCCTCTGTTGCAGGATTGATATACTTGCTCATGCTTTATGTGGAAGACGATCACGTTCTGTAATGGATGCCTCGGGGAGACAATGACTTAGGGTTAGATGCCTGTGCTCAGGCTTATTACTATGGATTTGCATGTAGAAGCCCGGAGGAATATACTATATACTCTATATAATAGATATAACACAGCTATATAACACAGCTAATATACTCACTGTGTTCGAAATCTCATAGTGGTACTAAATTTCGTTTGCGACCGTTAAAAAATAATCTTCTGTATAGTATGAATATGGGTTGTGTGAATAAAATTCAGACGTACTACATTCTCCATTTTGTCATTGTCATGTTGACCCACGCCGTCAGTTGCGTCGCTTCACGGCATCATGGGATAGTAAAGTGTCCATTGAATGAAAGTAGTAGGTCACTTTTCGCCTACTGTTTTTCAGATACTATGTATTGGGTCATATTACTCAGTAGAGCTGCACGATTCTGGATAAATTGAGAATCATGATTTTTTTGTTTCAAATGGAGATCATGATTCTGAACAGACAACTAAAACTAATTTACTAGAGGTTCTGGCAAAATGTTAATTGCTACAGTCTATTTTAAATGTTTAATTAATTTGAATGAATTATTTAAAAAAAAATCAGTTTGAGTGAATGATTCAACGACTCACTCATAAAGACTTGTTTCATTTGCTGGATGAATCAGTGTTTTTGAACAAATCTCTTGAATAAATGATTCAATGATTCATTTTTTTAACTTGTCGCCACCTACTGGTGTAACGATGTTAGCGATTCAATCTTTATTTGAAACGTTAAGTTAATTTCAAAAGGTGATTTGCTCTATTTTGATCGCTACCGTAGACATCAGTGTTTATATCTGAACTATAAACTTTTATCCCAGTACTTCTGTGATCATTTGAATATTTGTGACACGGAAATAATGATACTATGTTGTTGAAAAGACTGTTTGTGAAGCTGTTTCACATGACAACTGCCTTATCTGGATCAGAGGCAGTGCAAACGCAGATTTGGTTTAATAGACATAGCCGAATCGCTGTCGTTTAAGAATGAGATCATGTGGGTGTTTGAGTCGAGGTCGTTATCTTTTAATTGTGCAGCTCTACGACTCAGTTGGCGTACTGTTACTATATAGTCAGAAAGTATTCGATTTTGGATGCAGCGACTGTGTTTATTGCTGACACTGAGGATATTTTTTGGTTTTCCCAACTGTTAACTTTATAGAGCATCATGATCAGATGGCAACCTCCACCGGCAGATGCTCAGAACGGTGAGATCATCGGCTACAAGATCCGCTACAGGAAGGGTACGAGGAAGAGCGAGGTGGCGGAGATCACTTCAGGATCGCAGCTCTATCAGCTCATAGATGGTAAGCTCATGTCAAACTCAGAAGGACTAATGATATTTGGTTGTTTTCAACCGTGTTGGGAAAGTTCACTTTCTACATGAACTAGTTCAAAGTTCAGTTCACAAATTTTAAAATTAACTAGTTCAGTTCATAGTTCATGCTTCAAAATTTTTAACTAGTTCATAGTTCTTTTTTTTCCATATGTTGCTGCGAGCTACAGCCCATATAGAACCACAGACAGCAATTATTTTATCGGCGGGGAAAGTTTGCCCAGAAATGTACGATTTTTCCCATCCTCACTGACCTTGTCATAAAACTGGTTTAAATGATCATACGACGCCTCTCGCTGCTTTTTGTGTTGATGACGCATGCGGCGGTGCGACACTGGCGGCTGGTGTTGCCAGATTGGGTGTTTTTCCGCTACATATTAAGGCCTGTTTACAGTGTGTTTTATCCGGGTTTTCGGCTCTATAGAAATCTGGCACTCTATTGAACGAAGTTAAACTGAGAGAGCATGTCGTTCACAGACACCAGAATGAACGAGTTCACAGTAACGTTCATCATACAGTACGTTCAGTTCACGTTCGCCCAAAATATAACTATCGTTCAATGAACGCGTTCAGGCACAACACTGGTTTTCAAGTTGTCATCGACCTCGGCACCAATAACTGTGCCACTTGTGCCGATTAATAACTCTGTTCTAAAATCTGCTGACAATGCAAAAATATGTTATAGGCCTGTCAGCTGTTAATTTAGCACAATTCATAAAAAATTACACATTTATTCATGCGCCCTGGTTCTATTTGAATAATTAATGAGTGTGTCATGTAATTAAATTGGTTGATTTTGTTAACCAAATTAATTACATGATTGATACTCTTGATAGTCACTCACTGAAAAACCCATATTGGCTGTTTTTTTTTATTTTTTTATTAGAAGGCACCAGTAAATTTAGTCCTTTCCCATGTACCGTCTGTAGAAAAACTAATTTCTCAGACATATTCCTAAAGGAAGGAGCCTGCAAAAATAGAGCCTCAAGTGACAAACTCCATCCATTAATAAAACATAAATTAAATCCCAAATAAATATCAACAGCTTCATGGGTGTCATGCTGTGTTAGGCATCAAAGAGCATAATGGTTGTTTTCTATTCCAGTTGAGTTGAGATGAGATATTCACAGTGGAGGGTTAAAAGAGACATGGGTTTCTATATCCCACAAGGCCGTAGGAACAGCTCTGCCTTGTGCATTCGACGCTCTAAGCAGACGCTTATTAACATTTTAAAGCAATTACAACCTCTGGCTTATTTAAAGACAGCAGGCATTCTCAAATTGTAGTTGTTCATGTCAGTCTAGAGTATAAATCAGCACTCTAGGCAAAGCTGGAGCTTGTAGGTCAGTATGTCGCACATGATGATGATGATGATGCGGGGTGATTATGGATTTTGTCTTAGTAAATGGCTTGAGAAACACACATGCGTGAAGCGTCTTTCTGTTTGTTTCCAGAGAAATGAGCTGACTGTTTGACTGAGATGTAGTGCTTTACTGTTACTATTGCTAATACTTGTGGCGAGCAGCTGTATAGGAACCACCCAGAACATCTTAGGAAGATGAAAGAAAAAAAGTGCAAATCTAGTTAATTTGTGCAGTTTTAGCTAAAAGGTTGTCAAGTCACCTTTATTTATATAGCTCTTTTTACAATACAGATAGTTTCAAAGCAGCTTTACAGAGATAACAGGAAAATAATGCAACACAGTTTGTTTCCAGAAATAGCGTCACAGTCCAGCTTAAGTAAGCTTTCATTTTTGTTGTAAAAAGGTTATTAATTTATACGTATATATATAGCCGCTCTGGAGAAAACAGTGATGTCATCGTCCAGCTCAGTTCAGCTGTCATATAATGGTGTCAATGCAGGCAGATCAATAATATTGTTAAATATTAAATTAAATGACAATTAAAAGGTTGTATTATATTTCACCAAGCTTGTAGGGCTGTATTGAGTTTTTTTCTATATTTTTCAGGTCTGCAGCGAGGCACTGAATACATGTTGCGAGTGGCGGCTATCTCTGTGAACGGCACGGGTCCCGCCACAGATTGGACCACGGCTGAGACGTTTGAGAGCGATCTGGACGGTAAAAACAGGCAGAATCCTGGGAAAACTGGTGCTCCATTAGGATGACAAAGTGTAATTTGGCTATCTCTCTGGTTTCAGAGACAAGTGTGCCGGACGTCCCCAGCTCCTTACACGTACGGCCTCTCGTGAACAGCATCGTAGTGAGTTGGACGCCCCCGGAGAACCAGGACATCGTGGTGAGGGGTTACAGTATCGGCTATGGGATCGGCAGCCCTCACGCACAGACCATTAAAGTGGACTACAAACAAAGATACTACACCATTGAGAACTTGAGTAAGACTCCTCATTATAATAATGATGCTTTGCACCCAATACATTTTTTTCAACTAAATGCAAAACAGCACAGATTAAGGAATTATATATATTTTTTTTTTTCAGATTAAAAAATATATTTTGTTTATGAATAAATATATTACAAAATTTGCTTCAAGAGGCCAGAAAATATATTTCCAGTCTTCAAATACATTTTTAAAGTACTTTTTGGAAAATATAAATATATATATATAAAGTTTCAGATTGAAGATGGGTATAAAAAGGTCAAAAATAAATAAATAAATATAATTAAAACTTATATTAAGTTTATATTAAAACTTTTTATTTTATTTTTTGACATACAATTTATTTTATTTGTTTATTTATTTGCCATTTAGGACTATAATAAATTGTGTGAAAGTCAGGTTGAACTTGTCATATTAAATAAATCAACCAAGCAAAAAAATAGTTTAGATGTAACTATATGAATCACAGATTCAGAGATACTACACCATTAGTATTCTAATGCACATGAAATGTAAATGTCTCAATGTAAATGATGATACAAATATACCATGCCCGTACCATGGTAATGATTTTCAATACTGTGCTGTTTTGATGTCTACTATGAAATATAATTATTGTCATATGCATAAAAGATGGCACTTTATACTTCAAAGAATACCATGTTATTACATTTCCAAAAACATCTTATTGTGCTGCAAACATGGATTTTCCTATATCGATAACACTTTACAGTAAGGTTTCATTAGTCAACATTAGTTTATCTATTAACTAACATGAACTAACACTGATCAATACATTTGTTACAATGTTAGTTAATAAAAATACAGTTGCACATTGTTTCTTCATGTTGGTTGACAGTGCATGAACTAATGTTAACTAATACAACTTTTGTTGTTAATAATGTATTAGTAAATGCTGAAATTAACATTAATTAAGATTAATAAATGCTATAGAAGTATTGTTCATTCTTAGTTAATGTTGGTCACATGTTCAATTTATGATTCTAAACATTCATTCACACCTGTTTATTTATGTGTTATTAATTAACACATTAGTTATTAATTCACACCATTCATCATTATCAGACAAACATGAAGAACTGTAGCGCTCATTAAACGGCTCTGTTGCCTATAAAAGTGAATGAAAGGAAACAGAACTGGGAAAATGGGTCTGGGAAAACTCGAGAGTGGTAGATTTACCCCTCTCTTCACCCCATTGTAATTACATTTAAAGAAAAGAGAAAAAAATTATCTAATCAGAAAGAAACAGCATAATTTCAGTTTTCGTAATTCATCTAATTACACGAGCGAGAATCAATAATGGTGTTTAAATCTGCACCCCCGCTAGGATGATGAATTTGTCTGAAGCTCTCAGTGGAGCTGTGGGTTTGATTGTCTTTTTATTGTTCTTTCTTTTTTTTTTATTGCATTAAACAACAAAACAATACAACATACATTTTAGAGCCAGGGAAGCAAAGAAAACACACATGCATAAAAAAATTAAATAATAAAAAATAATAATGAAAAGTACAAGACCTTTGTATCACTCGAAGATTTTAAAGACAGTACATAAATGAACAGTCTTAATAGCTTTTCTATTAGTACCAGCTTGAATAGTAGAAAAGTAATTTTCGAATTCTTTAAGGAATACTGAAAAAATGTTTTTTTTGTTAGAAAACTTACACTTATGGATGTGAAATTTGACTAATAAAATTAACAGATTAATTACAAAAGCCTCCTTAACCACACTGTTATCATACTTTGAATATCCAAAAATTACATTCTCAAAATGCAAAACAAAATGAAAGAGTACCTTTTCCTTAATAAACATAGACACATCACACCATAACTTATTCACATGACTACAGTGCCAGAAAATATGGGGTACTGTTTCCAAGTCCAAAGAGCAAAAAGAGCAGCTTACATCAATGTCTTTCTTAAACTTACAAAGGAAATGTTTGACAGGGTAGAATTTGTGCAATATCTTGAAAGAGATTTCTTTGACCTTGTTTGTAACAAAAAACTTACGAGGTAATAACCAAACTCTTTCCCAATCAATGTCATTAAGAAATTTAGTCCAATAAGCAGGAGAGCAAGATTTGGTGACAACCTCCTTTAAAAATAAAGAATTAATAGATTTGTTTTTGGACTGTAGAAAACAAATTTTACCACATACTGTATCAGTTGGATTAGTTATGGGCATATCAACTGATGGCAACACACCTCTACATAAGTTGATTGCAGAAAAGGGTTTGATTGTCTTTGTCCTGCAGATCCCAGCTCACACTACGTCATCACACTGAAGGCCTTCAACAACGTGGGGGAGGGAATCCCTGTGTACGAGAGCGCCATCACACGACCCCAGTCAGGTAGATCACATGACACAACACACACACACACACATACTCGTTCTAAAACACTCGTCCTGCAGTGTAAATCCTTTACTTCCTCATCAAACATGTTTGGCATCGCTGTATTCATAATAATAGGGATGCTTATGATTAATTGTCAAGTGTGACCAAAAATGATGTCTTAGTATTTTCTGGGATTTTATCGATAACGATAATTAATCTTTATTTTGTTGAGTGTGTTTATTGTGTACCTTCAGCAGGGTATGACTGCCATGGACTGCTGACTTCTAAAGTTATTGATATTCTTCATATTCTGTGTGGTGGTGTATAAAATCAATATCACATTGGTAATCATGCTGATTTTTGGAGGAAAAAAATAGCACTTTTCGTGTGATATTGATTAACTTTATTAAATTATATACACTTCCGTTCAAAAGTTTGGGGTCAATGCGATTTTTTTTTTTTTTTTTAAGAAATTAATACTTTTCTTCAGAAAGGACGCATTAAATTGATCAAAAGTGACAGTAAAGCCATTTATAATTTTTTTTTTAATTAAATGCTTTTCTCTTGAACTTTCAAAGAATCCTGAAAAAAAATCACGGTTTGCACGAAAATATGAAGCAGCACAACTGTTTTCAGCTGTGATAATAATCATAAATGTTTCTTGAGCATCATATTAGAAGGATTTCTGAAGGATCATGTGACACTGAAGACTGGAGTAATGATGCTGAAAATTCAGCTTTGATCACAGGAATAAATTACACTTTACTATACAGTATATTCACATAGAAAACAGCTGTTTAAAGGGCCGTACACACCGGGACGAATATCGGCGCGCGTTATTCGCCAGCGTTTTCAACGCGTTTTTTGTGTTCACACCCAAGCGATTTTCGCTGACGATGAGCCGAGTGAACATGGAAATTCATTCCCTGACATTAGATGGCGTACATGAAATGTACACTATGTACACTATGTACTGTCTCAGCGGTTGTTGAGTAACATGATAACTTAGTAGCGGCCACTGCTTCAGATTTAAGAGGTTATGGTTAGCAATTAATTGATTAAATGATTGTTCATTTTAACAATCAATTATGGGAATTTTTGTAAATTGACACCCCTATGGATGATGATGCCACATTTATTTTAAAATAACAAGAGCTCAAGAAACTTAATGGAGTCCAAGCCATGTCTCATTGAAGTGTCAGAAGTTTTTGAAATTTCTGTTCTTTCTAGGTGATCATATTGATGCCACGGTTATGGATAGTGTTTGCGTGTTGTTCTCTCATTAGAGACCCCCGTAAGCGTTCTCCAGCAGACCCCGGTGGTCTCCAATGCTTTTCTCCCTAGCAACCAGAGGAATTGTCATGATGATGAGATGCAGATAAAACATCTGCGCTTCACAACTGAAGGGCTGCTTAATAGCGCTGAGCATGATGGAGATGCAGAGCTTTGATTAAACACTGCTCTTGTCTGACATACAGGAACATCTTAACATCACAGGAAAGGAGTCACTCCACCATCCAAGAGCATGTCGACATGATTATAATTAACATTATAAAACACTGGCGTTCTCGTTGTTCATGGTGAAATTGACATTTTTTTATCAACTGAAGTGCTAAATGTTTTCCTCATCCTGTAAGTACAGTTTTTCTTAAGCAACTCGAAATTGTTTTGTGCAAAATTAGATTTAACCCCTTAACTGTCAACATCCCTCAAGCGGAAACACTACTTAGCTAAAACCTTTTAGCAGGCTCCTCCCCCTAGTGGGCGGAGCCAGGTTTCATATTGCTACATTTATTAACTATTTTATAATCACATTTTTTTTTGCAATCTTGACAAAACATCGTCGGATAGGTCTGAGAGTCAAAAGCTTCCATATTTGCTGACTATTTTGTGATATGAGTGATATTGTGACAAAAACAAAAAAACAAAAAAAATTAATATAATTCTATGAAATGTGTCACCCAGTGGCTATTTTTGGTATAGAGCCTAAACAAAATCTTATAGGAATTTATATCAACTTCAAATTTGGACTTGAATTATAGACAACGTAGTAGGTCTGCATTATTTAATTTAAATCATTACTTTTTTCATTTTGTATTTATTAAATTGCAATTTGTCTGATATTGTGATTTGTGATATAAAAACAAAAATGACTGGTTTGTTGTGCTTGTTGTAGGGTTGCATAATGTGGCCAACTTTTTGGGATTATATATTAATATGGCTATATAATAATAATTAGAGAACTTGATTCACGCTGCACAAGTAATGAAAGAGAGAAAAACTAAAGCTGGCCACTTTCTGAACACCGGATGATTTCTCACCTGCCGTTTTGATCAATGGTACACACTTATTACCTCCCAGCATGCAGTGTGGTTCATGGCATTTCTCATTTCTCCTGGTTTACCTTTAACTGAACTCGAGGGAATCTGCTGCAGGGCTTTGAAGATCTCCCATTCCTTCACACATAAGCATCTCTTCCACCATTAGAGAGAGTGTAGGATTGTTTAGTAAGAGGTAAAGGTGACAATTTTCCCTTTTCTAGGATATACAGACATGTTTAGCATAGAAAAAGAGATTTTAATATTCGGTTTGGGGTCGGTAAGATTTTTAATGTTTTTTAAAAAAGTCTCTTCTGCTCACCAGACTGCATTTATTTGATTAAAAATACAAAACAAACCCAGTAATATTGTGAAATATTATTTCAATGCAAAACAGCTATTTTCTATGTGAATATATAATAAAGTGTAATTTAAAGCTGAATTTTCAGCATCATTACTCCAGTCTTCAGTGTCACATGATCCTTCAGAAATCACTCTAATATGATGATTTGATGCTCAAGAAACATTTCTCATTATTATCAATGTTGAAAACAGTTATTTACATTTTATTTCAGGATTATTTGATGAATAGAAAGTTCAAAAGAACAGCATTTATCTGAAATAGAATCTTTTGTCACATTAAACACTACCGTTCAAAAGTTTGGGGTCAGTAAGAATTTTAATTAAATTTTTGGGGGGAAATAAATAAAAGAAATCAATACTTTTATTCATCAAGGAGGAATTAAATTGATCAAAAGTGACAGTAAAGACATTTATAATGTTACAAAAGATTCTATTTCAAATAAATGCTGTTGTTTTTAACTTCCTGTTCATCAAAGAATCCTAAAAAAAAATGGTACATAACTGTTTTCAACATTGATAATAATCATAAATGTTTCTTGAGCATCAAATCCTCATATTATACTGATTTCTGAAGGATCATGTGACACTGAAGACTGGAGTAATGATGCTGAAAATTCAGCTTTGATCACAGGAATAAATTATATTTTAAAATATATTAAAATCGAAAACAGTTATTTTAAATTGTAATAATATTTCACAATATTACTGTTTTTTGTTGTATTTTTAATTAAATAAATACAGCATTGGTGAGCATAAGTGACTTCTTTTAAAAACATTAAAAATCGTACCGGCCCCAAACTTTTGAACGGCAGTGTATGTAGTGTTATGTTAGGCATTGCATGTTAGTTGGACAGTGAGTTCCAGAGAACAAGCAAAGATCAACCTCACATACGTATAGTGCTGTGTGAAAGAGGTCTGTTTCATCACTCTGGAAAATAACCTGTTTTTTCCCCACTTTTCCATTTGAAAACAAGCCAGAAAGAATGTGTTCTCATTTTTACACACATAAAAGCAAGTGAGCATATTTTCCCACTGCGAATTGTCATTCTTGGAGGGAGCGTTTAGGAAAACAGGTGATTTAAGGCCGGCAAACAGCTTTACATCTATAAAAAGGATCAGACTTCCAGATTCATTCCCTATATTTGTATTTGACAGGATCGTATCAGCAAACCCGAGCAGCACCGTACATTGAAATTATTTGAAAGATTTAGCTTGATATAAAGCTGTGGAGAAAAATGTGCATCTCCAGTGCCTTGACCTAGACAAGGTCATTGTTTCCACAACTCGAATTAAAATGAATAGACAGGAAAGAAAAATAAAAGTTTTTTTCTGCTTCCTCCTGGGACACATTTGGTCAAATTGCAGTAAGAGCATTATTCATTAGAGCAACAGATCTTAACCTTTTTGTTAGATGCATACTAATGAGTTTAATCCTGATAATTCAATAGATTTTCCAACCTTACAAGAAATATAAGGTGTAATAAGTTTTGTTACGATACAAACTTGTGCTTTATAAACTTTCAAATCTAAACAATAGGTTTATCTGAAGAACAGACCAAAATGAAATAAAATTGAATGGGAAAAAAGCCAATCGTACAGGTTTAGAATGACATGAGGGTGAAAAATGAAAAATATTAGTAGACAAAAACCCCATTAAACAGTTGTGTACTAGGACCTTTATCTAAACACTAAGTCTATCCCTCACAGCCTTTTAAGATCCATCGTTTTCCTTCTTTATTTGTAATGTAGATGCTAGTGCACCGAGCTGATGTAGTTTCTTGACTCATTGTAGATGTAGTTCTCTGTAGCTCTGGATTGATATCCTATTCTAATACAATATTTTCTCTCTTTCTCCCTTTCCCAATCCCACCTCCACATTCCTCCCCTCCTCACTCCCATTTTAACCCATTAACCCGTTCTCCCGCTTCGTTACGTGTCTCCCGTCCTAAAACCCTCCCCTTGTACACGTAATCGTACTCCCTTTTTTCGCTTTTCATCTTTTTATTTTTTCCATGGGACATTGTGTAATTTGCTTGCAGACCCCATAGACCCTGATGTTGATTTGTACGAACTTTTCCATGCTCCATACACTCCAGTACCAGAACCTTTACCCATGCTGCCTCCTGTGGGCGTTCAGGCGTCTGTTCTGAGCCACGACAACATCAAAGTCACATGGGCGGACAACTCGCTGCCCAAGAACCAGAAGATCACAGATGCACGCTATTATACGGTGCGCTGGAAGACCAACATACCTGCAAACACAAAGTTTAAGGTATGGTTAACAGAATCCAGGCGACTCACAGCATCTGTCTGAAGGATAAGGTGGATCATTTTTGGTTGTTGCACCACTGACATTTATTATTGATTTATTAATTTTAGCTGGCTAATACCACCACACTTACTCACACGGTGGTGGGTCTTAAGCCCAACACTTTGTATGAGTTCTCGGTCATGGTGACGAAGGCCCGGAGGACCAGCACCTGGAGCATGACTGCACATGGGACAACTTTTGAAACCAGTAAGTACTATACATGGGGCAGTTTGCGGTCTCAACGTGGCAATTGTGATATATGGTCATGTGACTGAATACTAATCACTTTGTAAGAGTGTCTATGATAAAGAAAAGACTTACATAAAAACTTACATGTCAAGTTCTTAAAGGGTTAGTTCACCCAGCAATTTAATTTCTGTCATTAATTACTCGCCCTCATGTCGTCCCAAACATCTAAGACTTTCGTTCATCTTCAGAACATAATGAAGGTCTTTTTGATGAAATCTGAGAGCTTTCTGTCCCTCCATTGACAGTCTACACAACTACCACTTTGACACTTCAAAAAGTTCATAAAGAGATTGTAAAACTAATCCATATGAATTTTAGTTTAGTCCAAATTCTCTGAAGAGACACGATCGCTTTATATGATAACATATTCAATTTAGTCTTTTACTCACATATAAACATTGATCAGCAAACATAAACAGAAGCTTAACCTCACTTGTTTGACTCGCGAGAACAAACCTCATTGGTTCTTGCAGAAGCTCAAACACGCTGCGTAACACGAGAATGAACCTCATTGGTTCTTGCAGAAGCTCAAACACGCTGCGTAACACGAGAATGAACCTCATTGGTTCTTGCAGAAGCTCAAACACGCTGCGTAACACGAGAATGAACCTCATTGGTGCTCACATGTCAAGTGAACATGATTGAGCTTCTGTTTACCACAACTGATGGGTGAATTGATGAATGTTTATATGTTAATAAAAAGACTAAATTAAATTTGTTCATCAAATAAAACGATCGTGTCTCTTCAGAAAATTTGGACTAAACAGCTCAATATGATTAGTTTTATGATCTCTGTATTAACTTTTTAAAGAGTCAAAGTGGTAGTTGCGTAAACTGTCAATGGAGGGACAGAAAGCTCTCAGATTTCACCAAAAAGATCTTCATTTGTGTTCTGAAGATGAATGAAAGTCTTACGGGTTTGGAACGGCATGAGGGCGAGTAATTAATGACAAAATTTTAATTTTTGGGTGAACTATCCCTTTAAGGCCCGGGTATAATTCATTTTCCGTGTTCTGCTCCATCTTGCGCACCTAATGATAAAAATTACATCACACGGTCAGTGTGCATACCGTTGAGAAACACGGATGGTCGGAGTATACTTTGGGCTTTAGAAATGAACTCTTTGCGTAGATTTTAATTTTATATCGTTTTGAAAAACTTGCATACCATTTTCAAGAGAAGATTCAGTTTAATTACCCATCAAGTAAAAAGTAATAACAATAAGCTGATTTTTGGCTGTTTTGTTGTCCATGTAAACGCACTTAATGAGCATTAAACTTTGAAATAAACATCAAGTGTGAGGGAATTTCTCTATCTGTAGTCTTGAATCTTTTTGCCTTTCTCTCCAGTCCCAAGTTCTGCACCTAAAGATGTGACTGTAGTGAGCAAAGAGGGACGACCACGAACCATCATCGTCAACTGGCAGCCGCCATCAGAAGCCAATGGCAAGATCACAGGTGACAATGTTATTAAAAATTTAGCACCGGTTATAGACAGTGACAGTTTATTTTGCCTTAAACCATGATCACACTAGACTTTGAACACGCACAAGTGTCTCTTTTGACTGCGGTGTCTCTTTTGAAACCATTATTCAACATGTAATGCATAAAAAATGTAAAAATATGCAATCTACTCCACTTTACTGCAGTCCTGCAGATTTAAAGTTTTCTTCAGCAAAGAGGTCACTGTGTGACGTATCAGTCCTTTATTGGTCACACGTCTTCACATGATACAAAATTCACCAACTTTAAACTCAAGAACGCACCGAAATGTGTGTGAGCTTGCATTTCTCGTCTGCATTTGCATCCCGTGAATGAAAGTCAGTGGATTAAAAAAAGGTGTTTTGTGACAACCACATATAATCATCTACAACGTGCCTCTGTATCACTTTCTCTGCCTTCCCAGGTTACATCATTTATTACAGCACTGATGTGAATGCAGAGGTTCATGATTGGGTCATTGAACCAGTAGTGGGAAACAGGCTAACCCATCAAATTCAGGAGCTGACCCTTGATACCACCTACTACTTCAAGATCCAGGCGCGTAACTCCAAGGGGATGGGTCCCATGTCTGAAGCTGTCCAGTTTCGCACTCCTAAAGGTAAACCAGCTGATTCACGGAAACAGTTTTCATCTGAGAACAATCACTGCTGCCTGATGAAAAGACCAGGGGTAGGGGTATGAATATGTATGTAGGGATATGAATCCCAAGATACGATGGGATACTGGTGTAACCGCCAGCCTTCATATGTGGCTTAACCATCAAGATGTCCATGATCTACCAGAAGAGACCAACTAGCATGCTGTTCTTTCCTGCAGGGTTTGGTTGCTAAATTATGCTAACTCTTTCCTCGCCAGCGTTTTTGAAAACCTTTTTTAAACAAAAAACCTGTTTTATTCTAACTTCATGCATCAACATTGATAAAAAAGTTTCGTAAAAAAGCAACATTTTGAGCAAAAAGCTGAGAAAATCGTGTGTTTGTCAAAGACTATGTAGACAGATGGAGTAGATCGAGTCCATCAACATCCTAAAGCTTCACAGTCATGTAGCTCGTCCTGGGTCGACATTTCATTCAGTAACTTTAGGCAGTTTTGATTTATACGCTGTTTAATGTTGATTATCGCGTTATATTACATATGCATCTGCTTACATATGCTATCACTTGTTTCTGCATCTTCTTCGCATATATTTTGATAAGGAGATTCAGTACTCTTTCAGAAGATGCGTAATAGCGCCCCCTATCAATAAAAAATGAAAAACATGGAAAGCCGAAAATTTCCATCATTGGCGTGGAAATAGTTAACATATACGCTATTTTTTACCTAAATTCAAGCTTAACCCTTTGCTTTTACCCTGACATCACTGATCTTTCATGCTTAGCTCTGACTGCACGCCTCTCTCCCTCTAACTTGTCTCTTCTCCTGCTTTGCCATGCTAGCCGAGCCCTCTGACAAAATGGCTAATGACCAAGGTAATTGCTCTCTCTTCTCTTATTCCACTAATGTCCTCAAATAGAAGTGAGCAGCATGTTTTCCATTTACACTGAAATTCATCAGCAGTCACGGAAAGATCCAGTTGGTGTATAGCTGGAAAACATCTTATTTGCTTGCCTGACTGCCGTTTTCTAAGAGTTTATCAGTAGGATGCACGTGGCTACACCTTCATACTACTAACAGTCTTTCCCCAAGCAAGTTTTTCTCAAAAGATGATCGTCATGCTCTTCTCAGAAGTACAGCTGGTGGTTTATCTTTTTAAACTGCATGTTATTTTACCAATGTATGAAACAAATCTTGATGTGAACTTTACACAAGAGCTGTAGATTCTTGTGCCACTTGCCAATTCTTCTTATTTGACCTATTGTAGCTTCAGGACCAGTGAAACCTGGAAGACCATCACCAGAACAAGGCTTTGGACCAGTCGGTAATTTCTTTTTTTTTTTTATGTTTCCAAAAACACACTCTGGAAGTAACCTAGCAATTGCTTACCAATGATCTAGCATAGCAACAATCAAGAACACGCCTTTGTACTATACTTAGTATCACCTAGTAATACTATAACAACCACCCACTAGTCCCTTAACAACGCTTTTGCAACTACCTAGCAACATTATTAACATCCGATTAAACACCTAGCAACCACTTAACAATGCCATAACACCTGCCTAGTAGTCCCTAGCAACCACCCACAACAATCTAGCAACACCTTAATAACAACCGAGCAAACCCTTTATTAACACCCTAACAACATCTTAGGAGTGCCTTTCAACCACCGTATCAACAACATATAAACACCTTGCAACAGTATAGCAATGCCATAGCAAACCCCATCCAGTCCCTAGCAACCACCCAAAACAACCTGGCATCACCTTAATAATGACCTAGCAACACCCTAGCGGCATCTTGCTGTCATCTAGCAACACCTTATCAACAACAAATTAACACCCTAGCAGTGCCTTGTAACCACCTACCAATGCTCAGAAAACACCTATCTCCAGCTTAGCATTGCCCCACCAATCATCAAGCAAATTCCATAGACACCTCTCGGTAGGCCCTAGCAACCAACCCAATAACTTAGCAACACCTTCATAACAAGGTAGCAACCACATAAGAACACCGTAGCAGCATCTTGCAATGGCCTATCAACAACATACTAACACACTAGCGACCACTCAGTTGCCCCCAAAAACGTAGCAACACCTTAATAACAATCTAGCTACCATCTAGTAATGCCCAATTAACAACATACTAACATACAATATGCTAACACACTAGCGACCACTCGGTAGCCCCCAGCAACCACTTCAACAACCTAGTAACAGCTTAATAACAACCTAGCTAACACTGCCCTATCAACAATACATCAACACCCTAGCAAACACCTTGCAACAGCATAGCAATGCCATATAAACCACCCCTTAGTCTTAAGCAACCACCCACAACAACCTAGCAACACCTTAATAACACTTAGTAACACCCTAGCAAAGCCATGCAACCACCTAGCAAAGCTCATCAACAATATATTAATAACCCAGAAAACGCCTGGCTTAGCAGTCTCCTACCAATTACTTAACAGTACCATAACTACCACCCAATATTTGCTATCACCCTAAAAATGCATATTAACAGCTTTACAATTCCATAGCAACCACCCCGTAGTCCCTAACAACAACTCCAACAACCTAGTAACACCTTAATAACAACCTAGCTACCACCAAGCAATGCCCTATCAACATATTAACACCATTTATAACAGTTTAGCAATGGCATAGGAACCACCCCTTAGTCTTTAGCAACCACCCACAACAACCTAGCAACACCTTAGTAACACCCTAGCAATGCTCATAAACAGTATATTAATCACCTAGAAAACACTTTGCTTCGCACTTCGCAGTGACCCACTAGTCCCTAACAATAATTCTAACAGCCTAGCAACACCTTCATAACAACCTAGCAACCACTTAGCAACACCTTAGCAGTTCGTTGCAACCACCTAGTAATGCCTTATCAAATACATTTTGCCACCCTTGTAAAAACTTAGCAATAGCTTACCAACGCCCTAGCAACCACATAGCAGTACTCAACCAACTCTCTCTCTGTTTCTGTCTGTCAGGCCATTATTGCATATATATTCAAGGGTTTAAAAACTTTCAGGCTAGAATTTGAAAAACCAACAGTTTGCCTTGATACATTTTCCTTTCCTTATAACGTTGTAACCACAGATTTTCCATGTTTCAGGGAAACCAGACATGTCTGGCACTGGTGATAACCACATCCTGGTTATTGTCATCATTGTGTCAGTGGGAGCATTTACCATCATTGTGGTGGTGGTTGGCGCCTTCCTGTGTACACGCCGTACCACAACACAGCAGAAGAAGTAAGTTCCTCACAAAGTTCAAGTTCTCCTGATGATGAGCAGTCCTAATCCGCAGTCCTGGCGTAAGGGTAAATGTGTTTGCCACAACCTTCCCTCAAACTCTTTGATATGATCTCCAGGAAACGTGCAGCCTGCAAGTCCGCCAATGGATCCCACAAGTATAAGGGCAACTCCAAAGATCTGAAGCCACCAGACCTCTGGATCCACCACGAACGTTTGGAGCTAAAACCTATTGACAAATCGCCCGAAACCAATCCAGTAATGACCGACACGCCAATCCCTCGATCCTCCCAAGACATCACCCCGGTTGACGGCTCTATGGATCCTATGCTCCAGAGACGTAACTCGTACCGTGGTAAGAACTGTGATTTAAAGACCCCATGATCAAAAAGTTTGGTCTGTTAAGGCCATCTATATAGACCTTATATGCCGGAGAAATAAGCTCACAGACATGTTTAAAATGTTGTGCTTGAACTTTCGTTTTTGCGGTAGCTCTGTATATTTCTAGGGCTTTGCTATCGAAGAGTAATTAGCTGGTAAAGTGGATTTACTTATGATTTACTTATCATAACAAATGCCATCCGAGCGGTTCATTCATGAATCTGTAAGATCTTACCTTCATGCTGTGGAAATAAAAACGGAAGACTGAACACTGTGGGGCGGGGCTACATAAGGTCTATACTAGTAAACTCCTAGATATTTTTGTCGTATTTATAGTATTGCTCTTCTGGGAAAATGGAAAGCCAACCCCAAACCCCCCGCCCCCACCCTTCAACACCAAATTGCAAATCTTTGTTTTGCCACGCTATGATGTAAACTTAAGGATATTGGCAATTTAAAGAAAAGACCCAACTTAGTAAGGAAATATCTAACAATTTCATGGGGTCTTTAAACCACCTTCACCTGCTGCATCATCCATGACATCATTCCAGCTGCTGCTTCTGATGGATGCTTCAATGTCATGTCTTCTATTTGTCATTATTGCTTGAGATTGGCATGTTCCTTGCTTAAAATTGAAAAAACGTGCAGCCTTGTTTCATTTGTTTTCGTGATTGGTGATATCCATCTGCTGCTGCCTACACCTACAGCTCTCTGATGTGTGCGTTTACACTGCCCTCTAATGGACAAACAATAGAATCTCACTGCATTTACTAAAACACCACATGATCTTGGCAACTTACTCTAGGAAGTCAGCTGGTAGTCTTCACAGGGCTCTTGTATTGGGAGCCTGTCTCAATCTGATTAGCTGGTCACTGTCTGATTTGCAGGCCATGAATCAGAGGACAGCATGTCTACACTGGCAGGCCGTCGGGGAATGAGACCTAAAATGATGATGCCCTTTGATGCACAACCCCCTCAGCGTAAGTGTATTATCCTGAACCAGGGACCGGACCCCTTTTCGTTCAGTTAGGATATTAAACAGTTTATGCTCTTTAGAATAACATATAGTCCTCAAACAAGGTTCCCTGAGTTCATTATTGTAGTTGTAGGCCAAAAAACATACTCTACTCAAGTACATGGATGCAAATGTCTTTAGCTGTTGTTGCATTTCAAAATGCATCAGAAAGTTCAGGTCAACTGCTATAATGGCCGAGCAACAGTTTATTGCTCACCAAATTAAAGTTATTTTCAACTTTCTACATGTTTATAGTTAACTACCTATATAAAAACAGGTAATATCATCCCTTTGAGTACAAAGGTTTCCTAGCACCACAGAACGAGAACGAGATGACCAAGCATTTGCGTCTGCATTTGTCTAGAGTATGTTTATAGTCTTACATTAATTCTTTAACCTAGCAGCATAGCATGTCTTTCAGTCTCTGTAGTTCTTTGTTTGCATGAGCAGATGTTATAGATGCACCATGCTCTCCATAATCTCATAGCCTTGTGTGCAAGGTCTAAACCATGGCGCTCTATTATGTGTCCGTTCACAGCTGTGATTAGTGCTCACCCCATCCATTCCCTTGATAACCATCACCATCATTATCACTTGGGCAGCCTGGCCTCGCCGACACGCAGCTATCTCCACCACCAGAGCAGCACACGGTCCATCGCCACCCCCATCTCTCATCTAGACAGGGCAGAGTCCACAGGTGAGAGTGCATTAGTGGGCCTTTGTTAAGGCCCTAAGTCCACGTTGGGTCATTCCATATGAAGCTGGAATATGCTCTTCTTTCCTCGCAAAATGGAGGTATACTTGGTTGGTGACCAAGGAATTGTAGTGAAACTTTCCATATCTCTTTACTTCCCTCTTTATCTCTCTGTGTGAACATGCCTCCTTCTTCAGCACTTGATTTAGACAAGTAAAAGCTTCATAACATTTGTATCACTTCTCATATTCCCTCCAGCTGAAACCAACTTAAAGTGGTAGCTGGTATTACATAGCTGGTTTAAGTGGGTCATTAACTGGTTCAAGCTGTTCTAGATGGTTGACCAATTTGAAGGCAACATGAAATTAAAAGTTACCCTATTTACTTTCTTGAAGTCTATGTGAAATGAAGATTCTGATCTGTTTTCTAAATGCATGTTGTAATCAAAATTTAAAAACTCTTCTCTTCTGGTCAAATGGCAGAATTCTTTCTGGTGACGCATACCATATTAAATAATTTAGTCAAATAAGGAAAGGCCCCTTTTCACTTCGTCTCACTCAGAAATACATTAAATTAGTTGACTTTAAGCAGGCTTTTTAATGATTTCAGTCTGTAAGGCTGCTCACATGCAAAACCTCACATGTGCTGACCCAGGTGCTGTTGTAATTACAGAGTCTGTAAGGAACACTCCTAGTGCCGACCTACTCCCTCCGTCTGGGCAGCCCTCCTGTACCACTGACCTTTCCGAGACAGACATTAGCTACCACAGCTCAGTCACTGAGGAGGAGCCAGCTTTCGCTACGCCCACAGCACACGTTCGTCCCACACACCCACTCAAGAGTTTTGCAGTGCCGGCCGTCCCAGCTCACCCCATGTATGACTCTGCAGCATTGCCTAGCACTCCATTGCTGTCTCAGACAGGTAACTACCCTTTCTACACCAGATTTGCACATCTATCTTGGGTGATCCAATCTGCAGTGTCTAAAATAATAGCATTTAACATATAAAAGATGTTTAACATAGTCAGGCATATTCATTGAAATGAAAGCTAATCTATTAGTAATCTCATTGGCAGAGTTAAAGGATATAAATAAAATATCTTATCATCATTGAGCTATATATATATATTAGGGGTGGAACGGTACACAGAAGTCACGGTTCAGTTCATACCTCGGTTCAGACATCACGGTTCGGTACGATTTTGGTACAATGGAGTGAAAAGCAAAACAAAAATGCAGAAGGTATTTTTATAAATGTCTTAAGCCTTGTATTTTTTAAATAAGTTTTATTAATAAAGGCATGGAACCAGTTTATTTGTAGTGCACTGACAATAGTCAAGTCAAGTCAAGTCAAATATATTTATATAGCGCTTTTCACAATACAGATTGTATCAAAGCTGCTTCACAGTATCAATCAAAACAACTTAACAATGTTTGTTTATTACTGGAAAAAAGACATCCAAGTTTGGTAGAGCTGATCAATGGTATGATTGGTTAATTAATTTGAATATCCCCAACTGAGCAAGCCAAAGGCAACAGTGGCAAGGAACCGAAAAACTCCATCCAGTGACCTAATGGTGTCCTAACACCCCATCAGATGACCCAATGGAGAAAAAAAAAACCTTGGGAGAACCCAGGCTCAGTCGGGGGCCAGTTCTCCTCTGGCGTTTATGAACTAGAGGCCGAATTTACAGTAACTGTAAGATAAAAAATTTATATGAATGCCTGGCTAAATAGATGCGTCTTTAGTCTAGTTTTAAACTGGGAGAGCGAGTCTGAGCTACGAACAATATCAGGAAGGCTATTCCAGGGCTTCGGAGCTAAATGTGAAAGTGCTCTGCCTCCTTTGGTCAAGTCAAGTCAAGTCATCCTCATTAAATAGCGCCTTTAACAACGCAGATTGTTTCAAAGCAGCTGTACAGAGATAAACATATAATTTAAGGTAACAGAGATTGGTTTAGTTTAATAGTGGTTCTTGAATAATGTTTTTTCCAGCTAAAGTTAGTTTTGATTGATTCACTTCCGTCTAAATCAGTGTTTCTCAACGTCTCCCGCAGGGACCCCCCGACATGGCACACCCGATCCAACCAGTCAGCTACACATTAAGCCTTTGAGCCTTTAATTAATTGAATCAGGTGTGCCACTCCAGGGCGAAAACAAAAACACGCCCCGCCAGGGGGCCCCCGCAGGAGAGGCCGAGAAACACCGGTCCAAATGATCATTTGTTATTAAATTAAGGGCCGCTAAGACGACACCATTCTCTCTAAACAGACTTTAAACGTGAACCTGTGATAGACGCTGATGGCGTTCACATGCGCATTAAGAATTGATTCTATAGTTATGTGTGTTCGAATATATGTGCGCAGGTTTGTAATTCCTTACAAACCATGCCTACACAAACTACTTGTCTATAAATTTTGATTCAGAATTTTATTTTATCTTATGGTGGATCTGGATATCCTAGGAATGACCAGAAGCCTCGAATTTAGTGATCTTAAAGAGCGCGATGGATTGTAAGGTGATAGAAGATCCGTTAAATAGACTGGAGCTAAACCATTTAGAGCTTTATAAGTCAAAAGCAATACCTTGTATTTAATACGGAACTTTATAGGTAACCAATGAAGTGATGATAAAATCGGTGTTATATGATCATATTTTCTTGATCTAGTAAGAACTCTAGCGGCTGCATTTTGGACTAACTGTAGCTTGTTTATTGAAAATGCAGGACAACCAGCTAATAAAGCATTACAGTAATCTAGTCTCGAGGTCATGAATGCATGAACTAACTTTTCTGCATCAGAGACTGATAGCATATTACGTAGCTTAGCAATGTTTCTAAGGTGGAAAAAGGCAGTTTTTGTAACATATGAAATATGCTTTTCAAAAGACAGGTTGCAGTCTAATGTAACACCAGGGTCTTTTACTGTAGCGGATAAAGTAACAGGGCATCCTACTATGTTAAAGTTGTGCTGTGAAAGGTTTTGTGGACGGTTTTTAGAACTGATAAGTATTACCTCTGTCTTGTCTGGATTTAATAAAAGAAAATTACACGTCATCCAATCTTTTATATCTTTAACACAATCTGTCAATTTGGATAATTTAGCGTATTCATCTGGCCGTGATGAAATATATATTTGAGTGTCATCAGCATAACAATGGAAACTAATTCCATGTTTCCTTAGAATATTACCAAGTGGCAGCATATATATTGAGAATAATAAAGGGCCTAACACAGATCCCTGCGGCACTCAATAGTTTGCCGAAGTTATAATCGATTTTTCTCCATTTAAGTAGACGAAATGGTAGCGGTCAGATAAGTATGACCTGAACCAGCTTAATGTTTGTCCTTGAACACCAGTGTAATTTTGTAGTCGATCTAAGAGTATTGTGTGATCTATAGTATCGAACGCAGCACTAAGATCAAGTAAAACTAGTACTGAGATACAGCCTTGGTCCGAAGCTAAAAGTAAATCATTTGTGATTCTAACAAGCTCAGTTTCAGTGCTATGATGTGGCCTGAATCCAGACTGAAACTTTTCATAGATGTCGTTTTCTTGCAAGAAAGAGCCGAGTTGAGCGGACACAACTTTTTCTAATATTTTTGACATAAATGGAAGATTCGAAATGGGTCTGTAATTTGCTAGGTTATTTGGATCTAATTGTGGTTTCTTAATAAGAGGTTTTATAACTGCCAGCTTGAACGTTCTTGGAACATGACCTAAAGATAAAGATGAGTTAATAATATTGAGAAGAGGCTCTTCCACTATAGGTAACATTTCTTTCAGTAGTTCAGTTGGTATAGGATCTAATAAACATGTTGTTGTTTTAGATGAAGTGATAAGTTTATTTAACTCTTTTTGTTCTATGGTTGTAAAGCATTGTAATTGTTCTTGCGGGGTGATAATTGCGGACGAATTATAAGGCGCGAGCAAAGATCGAACGTTTACGATGTACGAAGATCGAACGTTTGATGATTTTGAAGCATTCTGATGCTTTCAATTTTCTCGGTGAAGAAGTTCATGAAATCATTACTACTAAACTGTAACGAGGTATTTTGTTCAGACGACGTCTGTTTATTTGTTAGTCTAGCCACGGTATTAAATAAAAACCTTGGATTATTTCGGTTGTTTTCTATTAATTTGCTGAGGTGCTCAGCCCTGGCCGTTTTAAGTGCCTTTTTATAAAGTGACATACTGTCTTTCCACGCGATTCTAAAGACCTCTAAATTAGTTTTTTTCCATTTACGCTCTAAATTACGGGTTTCTCTCTTTAAAACATACGTAGTATTATTGTACCATGGTGCATACTTTTTTCTCTGACCTTTTTTAATCTAATGGGTGCAACAATATCCAATGTTCTAGAGAGAATGGTGCTCATAGTGCTAGTTAGTTCGTCTAATTCATCTGTTTGTTTGGGTTCAGGCAGCAACTGAGACAGATCAGATAAGCTATTTGAGAAATGATCTATGGTGGATGGACGAATTGTTCTACCTGGTCGATAACGTGGCGCAGCATGACATATTACAGCAGTGCGTAATATGCAAGTTACCAAGTAGTGGTCAGTGACATTATCACTTTGTGGAATGATATCTATATAGCTAAAAGTAAATCATTTGCTTTTGACTTATAAAGCTCTAAATGGTTTAGCTCCAGTCTATTTAACGGATCTTCTATCGCCTTACAATCCATAGCGCTCTTTAAGATCACTAAATTCGAGGCTTCTGGTCATTCCTAGGATATCCAGATCCACCAAAGGAGGCAGAAGATTTTCACATTTAGCTCCGAAGCTCTGGAATAGCCTTCCTGATATTGTTCGTAGCTCAGACTCGCTCTCCCAGTTTAAAACTAGACTGAAGACGCATCTATTTAGCCAGGCATTCATATAAATTTTTTATCTTACAGTTACTGTAAATTCGGCCTCTAGTTCATAAACGCCAGAGGAGAACTGGCCCCCAACTGAGCCTGGGTTCTCCCAAGGTTTTTTTTTTCTCCATTGGGTCATCTGATGGGGTGTTAGGACACCATTAGGTCACTGGATGGAGTTTTTCGGTTCCGTGCCACTGTTGCCTTTGGCTTGCTCAGTTGGGGATATTCAAATTAATTAACCAATCATACCATTGATCAGCTCTACCAAACTTGGATGTCTTTTTTCCAGTAATACACAAATATTGTTAAGTTGTTTTGATTGATACTGTGAAGCAGTAGAATAGAACCTTGTGGGACGCCATATTTTACTGTTGCTGAATAAAAGGGCAAATTCCCAATACTGATGGAAAAGGTTCTGTCTTTTGAATAGAAAACTAATTAATGCCAGTACCCTTTACAGTTGCCATTACCAACAGTTGTCACACTTCAAATGAGCCTAACCGTATATATTGCGTATATAAAAGGACCTAGAATAGAACCTTGTGGGATGCCACAGTTTAATTTTGCTAGCCTGGTTAAAACCAGACCCTTCTCAGTCGTAACTGAGCTAGGGTCTGGGGAAGGTTCATTGACAGCTCACTTCCAAAGGGGCGTCACCAACGGACGTCGCTAAAATGTCTCTGGGCGCAATTGGATAGACCTTAAAACCAATCAGATCAATCATCATCTTGTAAAGCTCGCCTCAACGTTTGTGATTGGTGCCTCGATTTGGAAAGATTGGAAATGAGCTTGAATGAGCTCTTCGCCAGACTTACTTACAGAGCAAATCTAAATTTGCCGGAAGTTCGTCTGGGTTTTCCCAGGCTATCATTTTGCTGAATAGGAAGGCAAATTTCCAATACTGATGGAAAAGATTCTGTCTTTAAATAGAAAAAACTCATTTATGTTCCTCAGTTCCTTGTACAGTTGCCAGTAGCAATAGTTGTCACATACCAAATGAGCCTAACCGTCTATATTGCGTATATAAAAGGACCTACAATAGAACCTTGTGGGATGCCACAGTTTAATGTTGCTGAATAGGAAGGCAAATTACCAATACTGATGGAAAAGGTTCTGTCTTTTAAAGGAGTGGTATAATGCCATTTTCACAAGATGGGAAATAAGTCTGTGATGTCCAGAGTGTGTATGTGAAGTTTTAGCTCAAAATATATAGCTCAAAATTATACCAGTACCTTGTACAGTTCCAATAGTTGTCACACTCCAAATGCTCTAAAAATAAATGCAATTTGTGCATCTTTATTATGAATAGTATATAGTAAAAAGTTTCATGGTTAAAAAGGAGAAAGACAGACACTGACTTGTGCGGTTGTTTCAGGGCCTCACTCAGTTAAAACAGCCTCTATCGGTACATTGGGAAGGACGAGAACTCCTATGCCTGTCATCGTTCCAAGTGCACCGGATGGGTCGGAAGGCATCAGACTTCATGAAGATGCAGGGAGTGTGAGTACTTTTGTTTCTATAATGCTCTGTACTACAGAGGTTAGAAAACATCTGGAATTCACTCACTGTACAAACGTCCATGTGTTTTATTTTTTAATACAACAAAACCATGTACACTTGAGTCATTTCTGTTACTTTTGAATATGCTTGTGTTATAATTATTTCTGGTCAAGCCTGGGGGATTAAATTCATTTAATGTTTTATCCAATTTATTATGATAGGGACATGACAATGTATTGCATAGTAGAAATGACTTACTTGCTACATTTTGCATTGCGTTCAAAGTATACATTTCATCATCATGCATATGGCCTATGAGTTTCTAGCGCCATGACAAGAAAGTCATGATAGTCTATGGATACTGTTACATATCAAATATACTGTTACATATCGAATATATTTTTAAATGTACAAAATAATGATAACATGTTTTAACATGTTTTAACATGTTTTTTTTTTCTTTTCTCTCAAACCTTTACCTGCTTTCCCCTTTTAACGGCTGTATTTATTGTCTGCTCATTACAATTAATTTTGGAAATTTTGCTTGTATAAATGAATGCTGAATGATATAATGCACCATACTACCATACCCCTTCATCCATTACCACGCATGTAACTGTGCTATGTGATTTCCTGCTTTTCTTCTGCAGTACCATTGACCTTCCCCTATAAAACCCAATTCCCTCAAACCCCAGCTCACCCAAACCCCACCCCCCCCGCAGTAACCTTCTTCATCTCCTTCAGAATTACGAGACGGACGAGTTGACGGAGGAAATGGCCCATCTGGAGGGCTTAATGAAGGACCTAAACGCCATCACGACAGCCTGAGCACAATCCTCACAATAACACTAGACCTTCCCCGCAACGGGGAGGACGTTCAGCACGGAGGAGTTCTCAATCATTCGCTAAACGGAGAGAGAAGGAGAGTGAGATAGGGAAAAAACAATAACGTTTGGGATACCTTGTTTACTCTCAGGACGGAGAAACCCATCAAACGAGGACTATGGACATTCGGAGAAAGGACATGTGGTTACTTCAACGAGATTGCGATTTTTCTCTCGGCATCCTACGTAAATGTTTCCTTTTATTTTAGTGGAGACTGTTTAAAAAGACACCATTTTATTATCCTACGAAAAAAGGAAAGCTACAATATGCTGGTGTACGTGTTGGTGCTTGTAAGGCACACTTTACAGTGTTTCATTTGTGTCTTTTTTTGTATGTTTTTGTATCTATATATATATTGCCCCCGTTCCAGTGAGGTGAACGTTGGACAACGTCCTTTTTATTTCTGCAAGGCATTTTGTATTAAGCATTTTGATTGACGTCTCTCTCTCTCTTTTGTATGTCATATAATGTGCCATGTCTTATTATTTTCTTAAACATGTTTTGTATTGTTTTATATGCATATACACTTATCAGTTTGTATATATGTTTAATACGGACTCATGTTGTCACCACAGTAAAGTTTTTGACCTCTCGTGACAGTTTCCGTTAAGTCAGAGACACGCTGCTTTTTAATTTTGCAATTAGGATGGATTTTTGCAGTCTGCAATGTCACTTCCCCTTCAACATTTTGCCTGTTTTAAATGGGAGTTTCCTTCAGATATGCCTTATTAAATTTGTATGGAATGGCAGAAATCAGTTCACCTGGGAAATGTTTTCAAAATGTTTTATCACACAACACTGTGATATTTATTCTGTAATGCTGAACTGTCAATACGACTACATAGACCTCCATCACACATGCTGGACTTGGTGCTGAAAGTCAAAAACTTCAGGTTCTACACATGTAACTGATAAATGAATGAATTTGGTACATTTAAAAGTGCTTTATGTGGTTGATTTCCTCTTGCTGCATTGGTCTGAATTCTCTTATCAGAGTTTACACAAACTCAATGAATGAATGAATGACATTCACTGTGAGATTTTACAGGCCACAGTCTTGGCACTTGATGCAACAAAGTGCAAATGCAACAAGACTTTTATGCAGAACTCCCAGTGCTCATCTTTTATTTTCCATTATATTTCTTGTATTCGTTTCATATGAAGAACTTGTATAAAATCTCAACCTGCGAGGCAAAAAAAAAAAAACACCCCAACTGTTCCTACCCTGCTGGATATGGTTTTGTTCTGTACTTTTACCCAAAGAAAATATGAAACAGCAATCATAATTTTGTTATGTCATACATTTTCTTGAATGTCATTTGGACTGTAAGAAATTCTGGGTAACTATAGGAACATGTTAAATACCTTGGTAAAAACAACACAACCTATTTGGGTTAACCGATCAAGTTGTAGACAGTCAAACCTTTATTGCACTTTTTCAACAATTTCAAGAAAAAAAAACTTTTACATATCCTGTGTTTTGAATATAAAGCTCTATTTGTGTAATGTAGTGTCATAGTTTAGCATAGGCAGCTGGTCTTATTTGTTCTTTTGCCTCTGGAATAATATTTGAGCGGCAGGTTTTACTGTGTTGCATATGCAGAATTCTGTTGTTGCTTATTTCTGTACAAAGATCTTCTCGCTGTCTCTAGAAATACTCTGTGGCTTTTTAAAAAAAAAATATTCTAAAAACACTGCTTTTGGCTGTTTATTTATATGCATCCTCTTTAAAGGGTAACAACCCTAAACCAACTTTTTTTGACATTTGTGTATAAAGTGTTTTAATTCTTCAATATATGGTGTAAAAACGTCTGAGTGCTGCCCTCTTCAGGTTGGCTACTGCAGTTGAATTTTCCTATTGGATGTTTGCGGTGGTTCGTGACGTAGCGGTTGTTGGTGACGTAGGCAGGTTCTATACCGAGAGATGCTTCTCAGGTGCAACAAATTGAAATTTGCTTTCATTTTCCAGTATGACACGATTACTACGGTGGCCGAGAGGTGCAAAACAAATCACAATTATAAAAACAAAATAAGTCAGAAAACAATTCAGAAAACAAAATAACACTTCAGAAAACACAATGACAAATCTGAAAACACAAAAACAAATCTGAAAACAAATTAACAAGTCAGAAAACACAACGACAAATCTGAAAACAAATGAAAAAGTCAGAAAACACAACGACAAATCTGAAAACAAATTAACAAGTCAGAAAACAAGTCGGACAAAACGGAAAAGGTAGGTATATGTGGCAAATGGAATACTGATCGCTGATTGGACGAGACATCTGTCAATCAAGGCATGCAGATAATACAGGCAGAAGAAAGATCGATTCGCGTGTGCATGTGTAAATATTAGCTGTATCGTCTACGATAATTTTTTAATTATGTGCGAGGCTGTGAGCTGACATTATTGAATAGGTCCCTCACTTTGCAAAAAACAAACATAAACACTATTAGAATGCAGTTATAATGCCCTAAAAATTCCAAATATAGGGGCAATGCCCCTGCATGAGCTTTTGTTTTTTCTACATGTGGTTTTATACAGATCAATAAACAAGAAGTTAATATAGTGAATTACAATTCTCAGGTTATTCGCGTCAAAAGCTAAATCTGCTGCTCTTCCAACACGCCACTCTCCCCCTTTACCAGATCGAGTTCTATTATAATTTTGTCTGACCAAACCCGATAGTGGTAGGAAGATTTTAATTTGAAAAGTTTTGTTCTCCATAATAATCTCACTAAATTAGCCGGTTAAATAGACAGCTCTAATATTTACACATGCACACGCGAATCGATCTTTCTTCTGCCGCAGTCTGCTGTACTTTCTGCATGTCTTGATTGACAGATGTCTCGTCCAATCAGCGATCAGTATTACATTCGCCACATATACCTACCTTTTCCGTTTTGTCTGACTTGTCGTTGTGTTTTCTGACTTGTTAATTTGTTTTCAGATTTGTTGTTGTGTTTTCTGACTTGTTAATTTGTTTTCAGATTTGTTTTTGTGTTTTCTGATTTGTTAATTTGTTTTCAGATTTGTCGTTGTGTTTTCTGAATTGTTATTTTGTTTTCTGAATTGTCGTTGTGTTTTCTGACTTATTTTGTTTTTATAATTGAGATTTGTTTTGCACCTCTCGGCCACCGTACTTTTAACTCTTTCCCTGCCATTTTGAATTTTTGGGCAATCAGTATTTTCACTGTTATACGATAGAGGGCGCTATTACGCAAAGAGGGCAGAATATCCAGATTCAAGCGATGTATAAGCATTGCTTACGGACATGTAAGCGAACGTGATCGCCTAACATTTAACAGTATTTAAATCAAAATTGCGTAACGTTAGTAGACCCAGGACGAGCTATAAGACTGAAGCTTTGGGGAGTTGATGGACTCAATCTACTCAGTGTTTTGATTATCATTGTGAATCAGATCCAGACAGTCTGACAAAAACATAATTTCCTCAGGTTTTAATTAAAAATTTAGCTTTTTTTAAATGATACATACCCACATTCAAGTGTTAGAATAGTGACGCTAGAATAAAATGTTTTTTGTTTTAGCCATTTATTCTTTTGGTATATTGTATGTTCAGTTCATACAATATACCAAAACATATACAACAAAATATTCTGTAGGCCATTAAAGTTTTGTGAAAGTAATCAAAAATGCTGGCGGGTGGAGAAAAGTTAACCATCATTCTATAATCGGGCATAAACGGAAAAGTCTGAAATATATATTTTTACAACTTAATTTTTCCATTGGGAAGGCTGGTTTTCATGTACTGCTAAATGTTTAGTATTTGTAACAGTTTTTAAGTCATATTCAGTTTTATTGTTTCTAGACTGTGCTGTTACACTAGCTTGCTTCAGCAGAGATTTACTGCATTGTATTATAACAGGCCCGATCTGCAGGATGAATGTGATCATGAGAACTCATCACAAATGACAAACACAAGGTTGTTGCAGTCTCGCAGTCTTTATTAATGTGCTAAACGACACTAGACTCCTCTGGGTGTTTTGAAGTTCATGCCGATCGTGGGCTGGGTGACCTGCAGGTTAGGGAGGTTACCGAAGTCCTGCAGTGAGAGAGAGAAAGGGTTAATGTGGGTTCAACACTAAAAACATTTCACATCAACAGCTCGTTGTTTCCTGGACATCTGACGGCTATTTTTTTCCTCATCATTCACTTTACCCATTGCACCGTAAAACTACCAGATTGAATATTTGCAGCTCATCTACACAAATTAAGATAAAATCAACTTACGAAAGCCTTGAGCATTTCCTTAGTATCTGGATCAACCTCGATAATCTCCTGATCCAAAGCAGAGACCTGAGAACAAACAACAAGTACATGAAATGAGGGACTAATGATGTCCATTTACTCAACGTTGATCATTGTGAAATTTAGGGCTGCAACAACTAATCGATATAATCGATAATAATCGATTATGAAAATCGTTGTCAACGAATGTCATTATCGATTAGTTGCTCTGCTTACGTCACGGGGAGCATTTACTGGTGATTGGTTGAAACAGGCCTATCATGATGCGGCACACACACTCTCCCTGTGCCGCTCTGTCGTGCGCGCGCTACACAGTTTGGACTTTGGAGCACTCTCTTCTGTCTCGCATGCGCTCTCTTGCTTGCACGCTCTAGATTCCAGGAGTTTGAACTAATTTGCGGGCATCAGGGAGCCGCTATCAATATGCGGGAGACTCCCGGAACTTCCGGGAGACTTGGGATGTCTGTATTTTGTCTCGGGCATCAGGTTGTGCAATCATTTCGCTCGCAACATAAGTGATGGATTAAAATAGCGCTACGCAGAAATAGGCTAAATTAAAACGGTGTTTAGAATGTGAAGCACTAAATATAAAGGCAGTTATTAACAGCAGCAGTAAAAGATTGTTTTTTAGTCACTGTAGTCAGTGGTTTTCAGCGAATGCTTGTGCACTAATGCAGAATTTTCTTGTCCTTTTAATCAAGCCTGTTTGCTGCGTCTCCATTCCGTTCTCTTTTTATAGCATTTGTCTTCTATTAAGTTTTAATTGTTTTACAAACGCGATCTACTGCGGCTCTACCACGTTCACACGCTTTTTTTCAGTCTTTCTATATTTATTTTAGCAATTTATCCTTATAATTAATTGAATCTTAAATAAAAATTACTGTACTTTACATGTTTTTGGTTTCTATCTTCACATCTGAACATGTCTGTGTAAATTAGTTTTTAACAAAAATTATGTTAAAACAATGTTGTATATAATTTAGATTTTTTTGTTTTTCATGGTTGTCAACTTGCCATCAGAAATTATCATTAAAAACAATGCAAATATTGATATTAGTAAAACTCAATGTGTGGCTTTTGTACACTTTTACACATAAATACCATGATTAAGGGTTTTATTTAGTTGTAATAAACAAAAATCAAATTGAAATTTTATCCGATTAATCGAAAAAATAATCGTCCGATTAATCGATTATGAAAATAATCATTAGTTGCAGCCCTAGTGAAATTTGGTATCATGCAACAAATCATATCACTACTACATAAGCAAATAAAGGGTTAACAGTTTATAGGAACAACAGCTATTTGAGGAATTCACTGGATTGAATCTTTATTTGAAGCATCAAGTCACTTTCAAAAGGTGATTTCCTCTATTTTGATCACTAGCATAGACATCAGTGTTTATATCTGAACTATAAACTTGTATCACAGTTCTTCTGTGATTTGAATTATTGTAAGAGATTCACTAACTGTCTTTTCAACCACACAGTATCATTAATTCTGTTTCATATCTACACATGACAACTGCTCTCTCTGGGTCAAGATGTTCTCTGTGATGGTACTTGTTAAAGGTTTAATAGAGAGCAGAATCGCTGCTATTAAGGAAAAGATCTTGTGGGTGTTTGAGATTGCGCTCTTTAAACGATGAATGGTACTGTGAAGTGAAGAGTTTCTGACCTCTGGGACGTAGTTATCGCGTCTCTCACGCTCCTCCTCCTGCAGTTTGATGGAGATGCCCCTGACGGGACCCCTCTGGATGCGCTTCATCAGGTGGGTCACATACCTGCACAAACAACAAAACAAGGCTTCGTTTCAGTCGTCTGGTGTCTATTTCACAGCAAGATCTCCATTATAAGATATCATATAGAAATATTGTATAGATATCTTGCAAAAAATAGTATGAGAAATACACCCGTGTCAATTTACATCCACCCATCCACCCTCATAGGCCTACATTATACATGTGTGCATTACATAATTGTAATATTAATTTGCAATAAGTACAGAAAATGTTTTAAGTTATTTTATTGGTTTTATACTAGCTCCATAAAAAATACAGTTAATTTATGCTGAAAACAAATGGCAGAGACTGAATTTTATGATTTCTGAAGAGGGCTTGAAATTATTGTTAATTATATTACATGACATGAATAACTATAAAACTGATATTGATTGATGCAAAATTTTGCCAAACTCACAGACACGGTCTCATTTATGATTGATAACCTGCTAAATGTAATCATACTTTAAAGGATATTATTTTAGGACATCATGAATTTGACTATGCCTACTTTAAAAAAAAAAAAAAGGCGGGTTTGTTGGCGAGGTTGGATTTGTCAATAATAATAAAAAAAGTGCAAAGAAATTTATAAAGAATTTAAAAAGCTTATTGTTGATCCCCATCTAGCATGGGTTTTTCCCTGGCAATCCGAGATAATTTAAAGAATGTCACTATATTACCACGATAAGCACTGATACCATGCTGTCAGTATCCGTCCATCTGAAGTGCTGGACTTTACTCACCCTGCGATCTTGTTGCGCAGAGGTTTGCTGGGGATGATGGCGATCTCCTCACACACTCTCTTGTTGATGTGGAAGTCATTGCCGAGTCGGGTGTAGTACTTCTCGATCACGACCCGAGCAGCCTTCTTCACGGTCTTGGTCCTGACGCGCCCCTGTTAACACACACTAGGGTCAGTCAGGGTCACATGGGTCACTTTTGTACTTTCAATTTAATTTCACTCCAGGTTTATATTCACAACATGTTTTAAAGCATCTTTATAGAAACGGCTTGTTTCAATGTTAACATATGATATCTTTGCCTTGTGTAAATACTTTGATTGTTGATGCAATGTGTATATTGCAAAAACATCTGTAATCACATTAATTAATAACATTTAAAGAGATATTTCACCAAAAGAAAACTGTCACCAAACAGTTGCTGGTCCCAATTGCCCTCCATAGTATGAAAAAAAAAATACTATGGAAGTCAATGGAGCCCCACAATTGTTGGTTACAAACATTGTTCAAAACATCTTGTGTTCAACAGAAGAAAGAAATTTACAAGTTTAAAACAAGAGTAAATGACAGAATTTTCATTTTTGGGTGAACGGTTTTTTAAGCTCATAAAAACTAGCAACACTGCTAACGTCAATACCCGTTATGATTTTAACAGCGTTTTTCCCATTTACCCATAAACACGCAGTTTAAAAGCATCACATACGTTTATATTATCACAATAGATCAATTAAATTCAACATAATATTGTCTAACTCTCGCTAGCAGACTTTAACGTCTGAAATTCAAAAGTTGTGAAGCGGGAGATGACGCTGTTTTTTTTTTCATTCAACATCCTACATAAAGCAAATGCAGAAAGTCAAAATACTCAGTACATAAGAATCGTAACAACATTAACAAAACAATCCGGTGCTTTAAAACGCAGTGAGAGTGGCTAAAAACACGGATTTATGCGGATTGAAAAGGATTCACTGTGAAACATACACACCATATTCACACGGTCTAGAGAGGAAAAGGATGAAGATCGTCCGGAACGGAAGTTTATAACACTCTTCCGGAAGTGACATAAAAGTCTCTGGATAAGACCCCTGCTTCAAATTAATGGCAGACATAAAAACGGCAGTTTTATTAATAACTTGAACATGTTTAACAAAATGAAGAAAGATAAGAAAGTTACAACAAACTCACTTAAACATAAAAATGTTAAATAAGGAAACAACTACCAAATGTGTGTGTATGTATATATATATATATACACACATAGATACACGCATATATGTGTGTGTATATATACATATACACACACAATTGTACAAGCCAACATGCCTTCACTTTTGTTAGAAGGGTGCATTTATTTTGCAATATTGGGAGCAATATTTTATAAACAGTGTCTAAGTAGATAGGATACAAATTACTAAAAGGAGACCAAAATTAATCCATTGTGTCCTCGTACTATAAACACTAACAGTGTTTATATATGTACACATATATATACTTATATGCAGTATATTTATCTGTAGCTGTAATTGTTAAACTGGTGGTACTCTAATAAAACTGTAATGGTATTTTTTTTTTGTGTGTGTGAACTCTTCAGTTAAGACAAAAGTAGATCTAGAAAAGACAGACGGACTCACTCAGAGGTTAAGAGACATTTTCTTTTATTTTACATAAAAAAGGGTGCAAACTTGAGTTTCCCTTTAAGAGTGGAGGGAATAAAAATTTAATTTGAAAGGTTATGTATGGAATTTTATACGACTCCTCAGGAAAATAGGCATTTTAAATAAGATTAAGATCTTAATCTTTCTGCAACTTAAAAACAAAATATATTTTGAGAGAGAGAGAGAGAGAGAGAGAGATAAAGAAACGGGTCCATCACAGTTGAAGCCCTTGGAAAGTAAAATCATCGAAGTACATTTAAGTAACATTCATATTTCAACACAATAAATTCATAATACAATGAAATTTAAAGTATCTTTGTAAGTATGACCCGAACAAGAGAATGACTCTTGCATTACTGTACAATTTAGTTTTTAATGTTTGAAGTACAGAAACATCCTTACTGAAAGAAACACTACAAAAAAAAAAAAACGTGAAAAAGAGAAGTCAAATATTGCAGTGCTTTCCTACCAGACTCCTGTAATATAATCATTCCGAGGTCATTAAAAATGAGTGGTCCTTAAAAAACAACAACAACAGAAATCCAACAGGTTCCCACATTAACTAAAATCTTGTGACGGGAATGATTAAATTTTCCAGAGAGAGAGAGATATAGAAAAAAAGAGCTATGACTGTAGCAGACACAATGTTTGAACCCAAGCGCACAGACAGTAGCATGTTTAAGGCATTATGCAGCCACAGAATAACAGTGTATCAACTTCATGCCCACTATGTTCTTCAGTGCCCCATTTACACAAGTAGTTTCCATTGCTTTCGGGAATCAAAAGCCATGCACATAAAATCTGCATTAATGTCACGAACTTCAACTTTAGGAGAATATCTCTAGTTTACCTCTCTGCATGTACATCTGCAGCACATTAAAGTGACCAGAACCGTGACACAAAAGCAAAGGTAATGAATGGGAATGGTACACAAACGCCTCTGGGAACGCTTCCTAATATTTCTCATACAATAATGGTGTATTTAAACCTCAGAATGCCAGGATACCATCTTTATTACGGTACAAAAACATATCCTAAAAAAGGGAAAATTAAAGCTGAAAGATGGTTTGGAATAATCATCACCTTGCAGTCGACGAGAGCCAGTAGTCATTATGATCGCATTAACCAAGATCCCAGTAATGAGGAATAACATCAGCTCTACTTCAAATAGCATATGAGGGTATGATTTCAGTGTCTAATGTAGTGTCTTTTTCAACCTGCAGATGGTGCCTTAAAAAAAAAGAAATAAAAAAAATATTCGCCATCCAGTCTGCACATCTGGACATGCAGGACTAGCTTCCTTATCCATAAATCCAACAATTTCACATTCTGCTTATATCCATAAAACGATTCCGGAGTGGCTTGCAACAAGCCAAGGCCTTTGGACGTCAATTAAGGGGTTAAAGGAGATAAATCCTGAAACAAAAAAACACACTTCTTCGAGGCCGACGCACCTGGCGATAGCAAGCAGTGCACATCCAGAAATACTAAATCATTTTCCAACTCTAGCGAGGCACGTAATACATATCGTTAAGAGAAGAACGTTAAATAAAGAGTCACGCCTCGACGCGGATTTCCAAGAGTATCATTCAAGTACTTTTCACAGAATAATTTAGACCCAAAGTGACTCGCATCACAGTGGATTAAGCACAAGGAAAATCTATTAAATAACCGTCACATCGGAAACACACACGCATTAGTCCCTATAACCGGCATATTTGAACGCAACTCCCGTTCCTTGATCGTGGAAATCGTTCCTGAAAGTGAATGGGTCAAGTGAGAGCTCACCGAGTTACTATTTACATGGCTGGATAACTGATGAGTTGAACGGTGGAAACATGCTAATAAAGAATCTGTGGCCATTTGCAGGATCTATTTGGTCCAACACAGTCCCATCTATCGATCCACAGCTTTATAGGAACATTCGAAGCACGCCATCCACCAGTAGGCCCCCGGAAAGGATTCCCAAAACACAACACGGGCACGGTAGATTCTTCAAGCGGCACAGTTTACCCCCGTTCCTTATGAAAGATGAGTTCAGAGGTCAGTAGGATTCAGTAAACAAGGGCCCAGCGAAACTCTAGTGCAGTCACACACTCCTATGGCTTCTCTCTCAACTTTTTGTACGGTGATCAAAATAAAATAAAATAATAGTTACTGTATATAATTTATCTTACATTAATTCACATTTACTATACATTAGAAAGATCACGAAATAAAAACACGGATTTAATGCTGAGAAATAGGTGAATGGTGAAACCCCCCAAAAAACAATAAGATGAGCAAGGCAACATCACGACTGAGATTAGCGATTTTCCGAAGAGTAAAAAAAAAAAAAAGACGATGACGACGAGAACTGAACTACAGTAATCATTTAATATATAACCCAATTTGACGTAATTCCTGTCTTAAGGATTGCATTTGGGAAAGGACCGCCTCATCCATGCAAGAGGTCAAGGGCTGCCCCGTCTCAAATCGCGTATGGCCACTATAACAAACCAGTCAGAATTTACAGAACGGGCCACTTTTGCTTACGTTTTCTGCCACATAATTGGATTTGGTGACTCGAACCCCCTCCAGCAAGGGATTGAGACATGTTTCAGGTCAGTATGAAGGCATGGGAGGAATTATCATGTCTTATCACAGAGTGGACCCTGCCGAACAGTGTTAAGGCATTAAATCGAGATGTTTTGGAGCGTAATTCTGCATCCTCCCAGGTTACGCCTACTAAAAGAAGGTAACGGCTGCCGAACGGACTTAAATCGCATTATTTACGGATTAATATGAACACGTTGAGGCCCCACAAGCCTCTCTGGCACATAAAATGGTTATTCTCATCCTGAATAATTAGCAGGTTTTTTTTTCAGGCATAAAAAAAGAAAACATCGATCGGGAACTGGTCGAGGGAATAATAAGTGACTATATGGACAGAAAGATACAAAAGCGCAGAGGGAAAAGTCTTACCGGCCACCTCAGCCAATAGAAAAGCAGCCAGCTGTACGTCAACGCGACACGATATCGTAGTAAGAGGAGAAGAAAGCAGCATGACTGGCTGGTGGGTTGAAGTGGGACGAGTGCTTTAGAACAAGCAGCTTAAATACTAGTCAGTGAAACGACGAGCGCCACTGGAAACAGCTGCTTACGTCACTTTCACAAAGTTTTACGTGTAAAGGCCGGCTAGCATCATTACAACAGTTACTTGTTTTGCGCTTCAATCCGATAGATGCGACGAAGAAATCCGCTAGTCATATTCTAAGGCTTCGACCACTTTCTGGCATTGCGAGAACCAACAATCAGCCACCGAAATACACAAACGAACATTTAAATAGGGGTTAAGTTGAAAATAAAAAGCCACCGTCTCGTCTCGAGGTGCTAAGAGGGATGAAAAAGGTCCAGCGTGGGTGAATTTGTCTCTCTCCCTGTATATCGCACCGGTCGTGGAGGACGAGACACATTCAGAGACGAACGTCCACCGACGAGGAGAACGAAAAAAGAAGCAAAACAGCAAATGAAGTGCAGTGCTGTTCCAGTGCTTTGAGATCCTTAGCTTTGTGTGAAGATCCTAGAGACAGTCCGAGGACGAGGCCCGTCGCTGCCTAAATCAAGACAGAGTGGAAGAAACAAAAAAACAAAACAAAAAGACAATCCCCACAGAGACAGCGTGTGCATGCCTCCTGGTTTTCATACATCGCTCCCCAACTCGTTTGGAGGGCTCGGCTGTTGTCGTCTTGTAAAATTTCTTTATTTGAACGCTCTAAAAACAACCAAAGGAACAGACTGCGCCACGAGGCCGGAGGTTCATTTGTGCCGTGGCGTGTTCTTCTTCCTCTTCCTCTTGAAGAAACAGCAGCACCTGCGAAAAAACAAAGAAAAAAAAAAAACATGTAAATGTCAGTGTTGTCAGACGATTGGCTGATTCCTTCAACCTAATAATGAAGCGCCTCTATGTAAATCTACACATGCGCCGTCAGTATTGTAGCTGCCGTAAACATCAAGCAGATTTGTGGGTTATGCTACATATCGTCAGCGCTGATCAAAAACAGTGCATTAGTATATTCGTACCAACCTAAACGCTGCATATGAACGACAACTGGTCAAAGTTAATAAAAAGGAAACTTAAATGACATTTACGGTACGTTAAAAGCATCGATGGCAATGTTAAACGGCAACAACACGACAGAATGGGTTTAGGGGAAACAAGGCACATGCAGTGGAAGAGAACAGCTCCAGACTGACACATTGAAAAGTGAGAGACTTCACTAAACGTGTTTCTGAAGGACGCAAGCGGCGCTGGCTGAAGCGTTTGGGTTCACTGCGGTTATTAATGAGGATGTACAGTGCCCTGCGAACACATGCAGATCCTTGACTAAATCTGACTTTACCAAACACTACATTCCCTGTAATAGTTTAGTTAGAAGCACAAACCATTTAAGAAAATTGTCAAACTTTTCTTCAACATTCCATTATTAATTGTTCAACTTTTTTTTTTTTTGGAAGGGAATGCAAGCAATGTCCACAAACAGTGAGAAATTAATTTAGGGATATATTAAAAAATAGGGATACTTAAGCTTGCCTGTCAGATGATGACCACACTAATGACCACATTTATTATGTCCATATAAAATAGTTGAAAATAGTTGTTCTGATAATTTCAGAATGCCAAGGACCTTTTGTTAATATGAAATTTAGTTTGGATTATGATTTTTTTTATTTATTTATTTATTTTTTTACAATTTTTAGCCATATGCCATCAATCACCCTCAAACAAATATGTGGCTGTTCAAATCAAGAGTTAAAATGAGATAAAATGGTTAGATTGCGTCAACCAATCAGATCAAAGAAATGACTTTATTGTTATAAAATATCCAGAAAAAAATATTAAATAACCCATTGGAGGGTTGGTAAATTAGTAAAAAGAGATTGTATTAAAAATATTCATATAAAAAAATGAAAATAAATAATAATGTCATCTGAAACATTGTTCAGAATTTCAGGATGTCAAGGACTTGATAACATGAAATGAATAAGTTGCACTTTATTTTAATGTGTCCTTGTGTAATTATACATTTAATGACTGTAATAATAATGAACTACATGTACAGTACTATAGGGTTAGGTTTTGGTTTAGGGTTAGTTGCATATAATTATGCATCATTTATAGATATTACTATAGTAATTACATGTACCATGTGTAAAAGACACTGTAAAATAAAGTGTTATCAATTAATATACAACAATTTTGGGAAATAAAGTGTTATCAATAAATATAAAACAATTTTGGGAAAAAATGTGAAGCAACATTCTGTCAATTAAATTGGAAGAACTTAATGTCTGTGCAATTGCAAAAGAAAGAAAAAATAAATCAGAATTCAATCAATAAGTTCAGATACATTTCATAATGCTGTGGTATAGACCTGAGCTTTAGTTAAGGGTCTGCATACTTCTTAAGGCACTGAATGTGTGTGTTTAAGTAGAGACCTCGACATTCTCATTGAGTTCCTGTAAATAAGCTGAAGTTGGGCTATTAAAGACTTCTCATCGTACCTCAAATCAACTTTTGGGTATTTCAGCCTCTCAAATCAGACTTTATGAGCGGACAGACCTCCCTCTTTCCCTTTCAAACTCAGACCATGAATAGCTACATTAGCCTACAACTGTGTAAGTAGATCTTGGTGTTAAGTGTGATCTCTATGGCCACAGTCTAGGCTGGTCCACTCCCCTTGGGTTTGATGTGGACTGGAGAGAGGGACTCACCACAGGTTGAGCATTTTCACGCAGCTACAGAAGAGTGTGAAAAGAGAAAAGACAGATTATTACACAGAGGTGAGACGATGAGACAAACCTAATGTCGGCGACGACAGACCAACAGGAAAACACACACACACAAACAGAAAAGAGATTGAGAGACAGACTCCGGGGATAATGTAGATCTAGAACAACTAAATTCAAGTGCGCTTTTTATCAACTAATATCATAATAGGCATTTTCTGTATACCTGTGTTAAATCGTAAAACAGATGATCAACAAAAAAAGAAAAAAAAACAAGAACGGGAGAAAAAGGGGAAGAGAAGAATAGGAACAGAGGGGGATTGGAGAAATGTAGTGTCGTCCTCAGCTCACCAGCCCACTAGTGAATATGTAAAAATAGTCACAGCCATATATATATATATAATTAAGCTGTTTAGAAGTTGTCTCTAAGCACAGCAACAAGAAACACCACAAAACCCAGGTCACTTTTAAACATACACAAATCACAGTTTTAGCACATTTAAAAACATTTAGTAAATCAGATGAGCCAGAACATTATGACCAGTCACAGGTGAAGCATTTACCGTTGATCATCTCCTAAACAAGGCCACATATTAACGGAATAGTTCACTTCAAAATTAAAATTGTCATATTTACTCTTCCTCAAGTTGTTTTAAACCTGTGTGAACTTCTTTCTTCTGCTGAACACTGAGATATTGTGAAGAATGTTGGTAATCATACGGTTGATGGACCCCATTAATTTCCATAATATATTTTTTTTCTTACTATTAAAGTCAATGGGGTCCATCAACTGTCTTCCTTAGTGTTCAGAAATAAGAAACAAATTCATACAGGTTTGAAACAACTTGAGGGTGAGTAAATATGACAAACTATTCCTTTAAGATCTGGGTAGATTAGATGGAAAGCAAACAATCAGTTCTCGTAATCAACATGTTGAATTCAGGAATAAAGATCTGAGCAACTTTGACAAGGATCAAACTGTTATGGGAAGGCGACTGGGTCAGAGTATCTCTGGATCAAGGCTTGTGTGTGTCAGAGTTTACCAACAGTGGACCGACGAGGGATAAACCACAAACCGGCGACGGAGTTGGGCGGCCGAGGCTCATTGATGCACGAGGCCAATGAAGGCTATCCCGTCTGGTCCGAGCCAACAGAAGCTCTACTGTGGCACAAGTCACACAATTGTAATGATGGTTACGGGAGGAATGTGTCAGAACACACACTGCATCTCACTCTGGTGTGTATGAGGCTGC
The DNA here is from genome assembly GCA_026230005.1 of Gila orcuttii. Classification (NCBI taxonomy): domain Eukaryota; kingdom Metazoa; phylum Chordata; class Actinopteri; order Cypriniformes; family Leuciscidae; genus Gila; species Gila orcuttii. The sequence continues at coordinate 67,283,398 of JAPDVR010000001.1, read as the reverse complement.
ATAGACCAATCAGAGTGATTATGATAACCCCTGTCCACCGTCGAATGAGCCTACAATGAGCACATGAGCATCAGAACCGTATCTTGAAGCAGTTGACGCCTGGTCCGACGAGTCCCATTTTCTTTTACATCTCGTGGACGGCCGTGTGTGTGTGTGTTGATCACCTGGAGAAGTGATGCACCAGGATCACTGAGGGAGTGTGAAGCTCTGAGCAAACCCTGGGTTCGGACATTCACGTGGACTAGGGATGTGACTGTGAGGATATTTCCCCACCGGTTAATCGTCACGTGACAACAACGGTAATACCTGTATCACCGGCGGGGGCTTTTAAATCGCTAATTTAAAGGCAAACGTAAAATGCGCGCGTTTGCACCGCCATGCATAATGGTGGTCGTGTGGAGCAGCACTGTTTTCTTATTGTGCCCTGAATTGGCGCAAAACTTTTAAAACAAAACTTTTTTTTTTACATCGCTTATAAAAAGCTGGTGCGGCAGTGTGCACTTCACTTTCACTTTTAAATTAGTGTCAATTCATCCTTCACAGGGAGTTTGATTGACATGCGATCTGACCAATCAAAATCCACCATTTTTGTCCGACAAAGCAGTCAGGAGAGTTAGTAGATTAACGTTGGTGGATTTGAACTTGGCTTTAACTGAGGCAATCTGTCATAATAATAATAATAATAATAATACAATAGATTAAAGAAATTATTCCCTCTGATTTTGTGTTTCATTAATAAAAGTTTGAATTGCACGTATAAAATGTTAACGAACAACCTCGATCCATCAGGAAATGCCATAGGTCGCTGCATTTCACTGGGCGTCATGAAGAGTTGTTCTTTCGCGCCGTTCGCCGGAGATGTGTTAAAAGATAGCAGAGGGCATTCATGATTATTAGGCTACCGGTCTAATAATCCTCCTGGCGCCGGGTCTGAGTGAGTCATTTACTCTCTTACCTTTGTTCTTTGATTAACATTAATGACACTTTAAGACCAGCCGCTGCTGACAGAGACGCGATCTGACACGCGTTCCATTTTCTCACAAATCTCTACGTTCAATTAAGACTTTACTTAAATAATTTAAGACTGCTCTTATGAGACACTCGACAAAACGGACATTTTGGCATAATTAGTGTGTTATGGTTTGTTCAAGCCCGAAAGAGAACTCAATACTGATGCGCGTCTTTTGTGTGGGTCGTGTGTGTGTGTGTGTGTGTGTGTGTGTGTGTGTGTGTGTGTGTAATGGGCAGGACTTAACGGATACTGCGTAATTGCGTTAAATATTTTTAACGCTTTAAACTTTTTTTATTTATTTTTTTGCGGTGTGCAAGTGATGAAACCGGTGTTGCGACTGAACACCGTGTAACACCGGTAACACGACTACCGTAGCAAGCCTAATGTGGACGTGTGTTTTACACGTGTCCCTGAACATTGCAGCAGAGCAGAAACAGCCCTTCATGAAAATGCTGGAAGAGGCTCGTTCAGCAGGAGAACACACACTGACACACATCGACGGTTTGAGGAACATGATGAAGAGTTCAAGCTGTTGCTCTGGCCTCCAAATTACCCAGATCTCAATTACCCAACTTTGATCCAGCTCGTACAACCGGCAGGACTTGAAGGATCTTCTTCTGACGTCTTGGTGCCAGAAACCACAGAGACCACAGGACGCCTTCAGGACTCTTTATGGTTTGGCCATCAGGAGGACCAACAGCATATTAGGCAGGTTTCATAATGTTTTAGCTCAACGATGTGTGTGTGTGTGTGTGTGAGAGCATGTTAGGTTTAATTGTAATTAAATAGGCAAAATATAAATTCATATTTCTTATTTTATGACCTGGACATGCACCCATTAATGCAGTATTCAACAGGTTTGGCTCGTTTTACAGCTTCAAACGCAGCACCTCCAATCTTAAACCAAAACTATAAGTTTATAACACCGTTTTAAATTTTAAACTCTCAGTAATGATAATCTATCCATCACAACAGTTATATATATATAGAGATTAGACGAGGTGAGGGGAAACGTGTTCAACTTCTGACTACAAACTTTTAAGATTTTAAAACTCATAGGAATGACAAGTGACATGAATTGTAACACCATATACCCTGTGGTTTAAAGGTTTTTAAAAACAGAATTTTTTTATAGAATGAATACTTTATAACTTACTGTGAGTAATAAGCCAATTTTTCCATCTCATTAAAATTTTGTGTTGGGACAGAAAAAGGAACTGTTAAAAAAGGAAGAACTGTTGTACCTATTCTTACAGAGGAAACGTTCATTGTAAGCTTTAACAAACTTAAAGCATCCACTGTTATAAATAAACAGAATGAGCATCAAATGAGCTAATTTCCTCCTCTACTTACTATATGCTAAACAATGCATGATCTGCTATCCAGACACATTCAGCCATAAGCCAAGTCGTGTGAAGTTCTTCTCTTCTGACAATTGTGTGAATCGTGCTTGACGATTCTCCATTTTATATTAACGTTACATTTAATGTGATTTAACATCGTAGAGGCAAAAGCTTTGGTTCAAGTGGCAGTGTTTCACCATTACAGGCTCAATCTTTAAATAACGATACGTAACAATGATAAAGAAGGTTTCTATATTCAAGAAAACAAGGAAATGTAGAAGAGAAAGAGATGAGAGAGATCTCTAGAAGAAAGACCTCCGGTGACATTAATACTGTGTAATAACCATGACGACCTCATGTGTTTGCGCCGTCCTGTTAATTGAGAAACGCTGCTGCCGTCTACGCCACTTTCAAGCTTTTGCATCCATAAATCAAAGACAGAGGGCTTTAAGACATCAAAGAACTAGGAGAATAAGTGTTTTATATGACTGAAACTCAAATGCACATCAGGTGCTTTAGAAGCTAAACTCTTTTAAACTAAAGAGTGTAATCGCCTCTGAATTTTAACAGGCAAACTAAATGACCGTAGTTATTATAGACACTGCCGTTTCCGCTCTCATGGAAATGCGGATAAGTTTTAAGAGTCTAGAAAAGCACAAAAAAAAATTAAAAATATACACTACCGGTCAATAGTTTGGAATAAACTGTTAAAAAATGTTTAAGTAAGAAGTCGCTTCTGCTCATGAAGGCTACATTTTATTTATTTATTAAAAATACAATAAAAACATTAAAATAGAAAACCGTTATTTAAAATTGAATATATTTTAAAACGTAATTTATTCCTGTGATCAATGAATTTTGTCTACAGTGTCACATGATCCATCAGAAATCATTCTAATATGCCGATTTGCTGCTCAAGAAACATTTATGATTATTATCAAATAATTGGGGAAAACGTGATACACTGTATTCAAAAGTTTGGGGTAAGAAATATATAAAAAAAATAAACAGTTATTCAGCAAGAACGTATTAAATTGATAAAAAGTGACAGTAAAGATAATTATATTGTTACAAAATGTTTCTATTTCAAATAAATGCTGTTCTTTTGAACTTTAGATTTATCAAAGAATCATGAAAAAAGTCCTGTCGTATACAAAAAAAAAATATTAAGCAGCAAAAACGAATAATTGGTGCCAATAATTTTCATATATCTATCATTTTTTTATAGATAAAGGAAAAGTTATTTTAAATTGTAATAATAATACACAATATTACTGTTTTAATATTTAAATAATCATATTTTATTTAATATTTACTGTTTTTTTTTTATCAAATAAATGCAGCCTTGGTGAGCAGAAGAGACTTCTTTCAAAAACATGAAACATTTTTTTTTTTTTGTAATTATGCCAAACTTTCGACCGGTAGTGTATGCTACACATTTAATTCAAAACTGAAAAGTACCAATTTAAAAAAGAAAAAAGATTTTAAAATAGATGATTGTACACGATATAACGCTCCACTACACACCTTCGGGACACAGAGCACTACAGGGGAGCAGATGGGAACGGACCAGTGAGGGCAAGGGTGAAATCATGTGCTAAAGGACAGTTTGTGTCAATCAGACACAAGGCAAAGAACAGAAACCTGTGAGAAGTCATGTGCACATACTTGGCCTCATCCACCACCTCCACCTCTGCCTGCGCTGTGATTGGTGCGTTCGAGTGGGCCGCCAGCGGGTCGTCAGCATTCAGTTCACCATTAGTCGAGCTCACCACCTGTGTTGTTAGAAAAGAAAGACCTAATTATACTGTGGCCTCAGTGTAATAATGTTATTTTAATTACACAGTTCAGACCATATCTGTGCAAGTAACTACTCGTACATGGTAAATGAGGAAAATCATTTACTACTTCACTTATGGGAGAACTGATCAAATATTCCTGGTTAAATACATAGATAGATATAACAATAGATTATACGATATATAACCTATTGATTATAATAGATTATAAGATATACAGATAGAATAGCAGATACAACATGTAAATAGATTTTTACAGTAACGCATTTATAAAGGAAAAAATCTATAGGGCCATTAATAGTAATAATGTGCGTTTTCCTCACAAGTAAATAATTTCCTCATGTGTTTTTTACCCACAAATCGACAGCATTAGACAGATACTGTCAATAGAGTTTAACTTGGAATATTTAAATGCTGCTTAAATTACTTTGAAATCAGCAGTCAATCAAATAAAAATGTACTCATGTAGCCAGATTATGATATTCATGCTATCATTTAGAATTGACCAGATCCACGAATGTACAGTAATAATAACACTGGTCTACAGTGGCCCCAAAACATATTTGTACACTTACATCACTTATATATAACACCCCTTGCTTTGGTATTTTGTCAATCAATAAATTTTATATAATTTCCTACAATAAAAATGAATGAAGACGCCATCAAAATAAGCTCAAGGACTGTTACCAGTCGTTTCTGAGGCCTCTACTGTATAAAAGTGGAGAAAGCAGCGCAAAATGGTGATTCTGCGCATTTGTTGTGGTTTCAATCATAAAGATGCACTGAATAAAGTGCATTAGTCACCGCCTACTTTTTCAGCAGTGTTGGTTCCGGAAATATCATTTCCAATAATTTCTCCCTTAGAGATTTAAAAAATAAATCTTTGTTAAAGCGTTATAAGCCATGAACCAAGCTAAAGAGCTACAAGGTGAATCAGAACACTACAAAAATTTATTTGAAGCAAAAAAGTATTTGAAAACATAGGAGACTGCGCAAGACTTACCGGCCTTAGTGAGAGAAAAATCACATGAAGCATCCCAAACAGCAAAATCAAATTAAAAATAGAGAAATATAAAACTACTCGCTTAAAAATGTGGTTACACTTTAATTTAGGGTCCAATTCTCACTACCTTACTAACTATTAACAATCAGTAACTAGGAGTTTAGGCAAAAGTCATAGTTAATAGTGAGAATTGGACAAAAATATTTATATATATACATATTTATATATTTATATATATATATGAGGTGTGAACCTACACGGTTCGATTACGATTATCATGTCATCGATTCAAGTCAATTCGATATCGCGATGCACCGCATCCTCAATTTTCAATTTTACTTCAAAAGTGATGTGTGCGTGTGCGCGCGTGTGTGAAATTATGAAAATGAATGAAATTATGTCAAATCAATTTTGTTTTAAAGAAATGTTCATTTAAAAGCAGCGCTCATTCATCAGTGTATAATGTTACCCTGGAGACGCGCGCATCAACCGTCACCGAGTCCACTGTTGAAGACGATCATCCATTTATAGTCACGCGTAACAACACAATTGTAATTTGACCATCGAGTGCGGAAGGGTTGCCATCTGTCTCGGTCTGTCCCGATTTATCTTTTAATAACCAGTCCCGGGAAATGTATCCACTCTCCCGAAAGGCTACGTGAATGTATGTTCAAACCGTGTAGCGCGCGCACAGCAGAGAGGGAGAGAGCGAGACCTTGCGTGTGTGTTGCCTCAAGAAGCGCATGTAACTTGCATGCGCATGTAATGTATGTATGTAAATGTATGTAAGAAAGAATGTTTAATTCGCACTCGCGTCTGGCCTCCCACTGCCAGTGTATGCTACCGGCTACCGCGACAAAGCACATGCGCGATAAATGACGTCAGAATAGCGTCAGTACATTATAATCGGTTATGGTCTATTACTGAACCGATACCGAATCGTCCTCGTCTGCATCGCGGTGCACCGTAGAAACGATTAATTTCGACACCCCTAATATATATATATATACACACACCGCTGTGCAAAAGTTTGGGGTTGGTAAGATTTTTAATGTTTTTGAAAGAAGTCTCTTCTGCTCACCAAGGCTGCATTTATTTGATTAAAAATACAAAACAAACCCTGTAATATTGTAAAATATTATTTAAATGTAAAACAGATGTTTTCTATGTGAATATATAGTCAAGTGTAATTTATTCCTGTGATCAAAGCTGAATTTTCAGCATCATTACTCCAGTCTTCAGTGTCACATGATCCTTCAGAAATCATTCTAATATGATGATTTGATGCTCAAGAAACATTTCTCATTATCAATGTTGAAAACAGTTGTGTACCATTTTTTGTAGGATTCTTTGATGAACAGAAAGTTAAAAAAAACAGCATTTATTTGAAATAGAATCTTTTGTAACATTATAAATATATTTACTGTAACTTTTGATCAATTTAATTCCTCCTTGATGAATAAAAGTATTGATTTATTTATTATCCCCCCCCCCCCAAAAAAAAAAGTACTGACCCCAAAGTTTTTAACATAAGTGTTTAATGTTACAAAATGTTCTATTTCAGATAAATGCTGTTCTTTTGAACAAAGAATCCTGAAATAAAAATATAAATAACCGTTTTCAACATTGATAATAATGAGAGATGTTTCTTGAGCATCAAATCATCATATTAGATGATAGTTTGTATTTTTAATCAAATAAATGCAGCCTTGGTGAGCAGAAGAGACTTTTTAAAAACATTAAAAATCTTACCGACCCCAAACTTTTGAACGGCAGTGTATATTTTAAGTCTAATACAAAATAAGAATGATGTGGGCTGATGGCTTCAACAGCTGCAAACAGCATTGATTTACAACCTTGTAGCTCATAGTATGGTTGTCTTTAAAGGTTTACAAGTTATCATAGAGTGTGGGTTCTGGAAGTAAAAACTCCATTCATTTTCTTTATTGTGACACACTGCATAGAGATAGTCGGCAATGCTATTTCCTAATTATAGCTGTACCAAAGTAATACAACATATTTCCCTGATAGTCTGCGTCACATCTTATGCTGCGTTTTATTCAATTCAGAAAGTTGGAATTTACATCCTCCAACTTGCAAAAGTGATAGAACAAGAAAACACCACATTTGGAAAATTCCAATAGAATGTCACGTGATGATGATGACGCTCTTCCAACTTGGAGATTGGAACATTACGCATTTGGAACTCAGAGAGAGGAGGAATGTCCAACTTTGAATGAAACGCAGCATTTCTACAGTGGCTATGTTTACATGCACAACTTTCCCTATAAACCACCCCTTTCTATCCGATCGAAATTTCATTCGGATCGATTCATGTGTACATACATTAAGGCTTTGCAATCCGATTTGTAACCGTAGATGTAAACGTAGCCAGTGTTGTTTTAATAAGTACAAGACCAGCCAAAGAGGTTAACCCATAGAGGAAGTGTTGTAGTCAGGTGTGAGAGCAGGTGCTGTTGCAGATGGCCATAGGCATGAGCGCACAGAGCGAGGGGTGAAGCTGTACCTGCACTGAGCCCCCGTGCCTGTCCGCTGCCAGGTGAGAGGTCAGGTAGGACGAGTTTGTCTGCCGGTTGGGCTGCACCTCCCATGCTCCTCTGCGGTCGGAGACGGCCGTCTGCGCGGTTGGAGGAGGCGCAGGACAGGGACAGGAGGAGGTGTGGTGAGCGAGCGAGAGCGGGCGAGTGAGGCCAGGTGGCATGCAGCACAATGAAGGAAAGGAAAATCAACAAAAAGAGCCAGTCAAAGCCAGGAAATGGCATTAGTGACTGTGGACGCAATCGTCCAATCAAACCAAGAAGCAAAACAAACACAAAGAGACATCAAAACAGAAGAAACTGAAGGGAAAACTTTCTCCAAGCTAGTGAATGCCAAGTGGAGACTACATGTAGCAAATCAGGCATCCAACACGGAGATCAGATAGGAATATCTGACAGCATAAGTTCAAATTATCTACAGCTACATCCAATTCAAACTGATGGGGCATATTCTGCCATTTGACTAGACAAGACATTGACCGAGACAGAGTGAACACAAGGACAAACACAAATCCAAATTCAATTTCTGAAATTGTGATGTGCAGTTTATACAGCTTCAGTACAAACCACTGGAGCTTCAGTAGTGGTGGGAGTTTTAATCTTATTATTTGATTTTAATTTTAAATTGAATTTAATTTCGTTTGCATTTAGTGGTAGGATCTAAAATAACTTCGTATTCAGTTACATTCAGTTTAAGTGGAGATTAGTTAGAGTTATAAAATAAATTAATAAATAAAATAGAAATATCCTGATTTATTGTGCCCTGGATTGAAATTAGATATTTAAAAGAAATATATAGCCTATTATCAAGAGTCCTATGTCGAACTGGAACACTGCTTCTGGACACATGACCAAAACTGTAGTGTAAAACAGGGTTAAAGGCACAATATGTAAGATTTTTGGATTCAAATAACTACAAAAACACTGAAACAATTCGTTGACTTGTGTACTTGCATAATCGCAAATATTTGGGATTGCGTGTCATTGCGTCACCTGTCAATGACGTCATATCCGAGGTACCCTTGATTTCCAGTTTTACATCCATAGCAATCATGGAAACACTAAAGACGCTTTAATATACTATGCATTTTATTAGACAGGTGAGCAACTATTTGGATACTTTTATTGACAGAAAACGAATCATTGTTATATAGCTCAAAACGGCTAGTCTTATTGTTATAATCTCTAATTTCCTTTTTTTTTTTTTACCACGAATACCTCAGAGACAACACTATTCTGTCAAGTGGCTAACATTGAATAATTAGAAAGCTTTATATGTAGTAACGGTAATACAACATTTTCTCCATAATACAGTATATTTTAAAATAAACTGCATTAGCAACACAAGTCACCCAGCTTGTATTGATATGATATTGCAGAAAATATATTTGTTTTATTGATCATCGAGGGAGAAACATGTTGTGGTTTGCTATGTTTAAAAATCATAATTTATGAGGCGGCGAGGGGGGTCTTTTACCCCACACTTACAGGTAGAAGGCTCATTAACATGGGGCAAAGCAAAAGACGCTCACTAATGATACAAATACTTAAGCTAAAGTTGTACGTTTTGCATAATATTCAAGTTAATACTTGTTCAAAACAATCACTTCAGCAAAGTTTGATGAAATGAAAGAAATGAAAGTTTCTGAAAGATTTGAGGGAGATGCCATAATTTTAATAATATATTGTAATATTATAATATATATCATCATAATTTTAAAATAGTAACAATAAACATGATATTTTACAAAAAATTATAATTCTGGTTTCATTATAAAAATGATTATAATCGAACGTGGACACCCAATTTCATAAACGATATTGACCATCTGAAACTAACCATGCCATGCCAACAGATGGATGGAAAAGTGTATCATCATGTTAATTATCGTGTCTTTAACCCCAACACCAGGGGCACTTTTGACTCCAAATACCATACGTTTACAAATTCTTTATAGTAAAATTGATTTAATGATTGTGTTGATTTAATTACAAAACTAAAAATCATTAACAATACCTTTGTCTCAAAACATATTCATTAATTTTATTGATTCTCATTTGCTAAATACTATAACATTTAAAAAAAAACATTAAAAACAAGATTAAATTAGCGCAGAATAAACTTTGCGTTGCTGCCCGCGATCGCGTCAAGAATCAGCCAAATTTCCTAGACAATGTTTAGAAAAGTGCAACGGCGAGTTTAATAAAACACATAAAATCAAATGCGCCTTTTACTCCGGTGCGCCTTTAGCCCCATTTTAACCTACATCTCATTGGCAAGTCAATAGTAATGGATTGTTTAAATTTAACAAAGCCTTTTGTGGTGAAAATTGACTCGTTAAACACCAGAACCTTCATTAAACTGATGACGAGGCAGTTTACAGGGCGCTTGTGTCTTTCAGCCAAGGACTTCTAAATATATCTGCACTCCTCTTCCCTCACAAGAACCATAAGAATAAAGAGCAACACTGTAAACTCACATCACTAGAAAGATCTTAAATATATGACGTCAGTTCTGCCAAAAATGAAAACAGTCAAATTCATTAACTCACCCTCAAAACCATATGAACAATACTTTTTACAATTACTTTTACTTTCAGGGAACAAATAGGAAAAGTATAATTTTTGTATGACTTCAATCCTTCACCCTCTAACTATAAGCACTAATTTGAGTGCAACTCAAGTATGAGCCAAAATTAAATGTTTGCGCAGCTAGATGAGTTTGACGCAGGGCAAGTTTGTGAGATGTGCAAAGCTGATTTGCTCTTGCAGATGTTAGAGAGGCACAATAAGCAATTTATAGAAACTGGCAAATTAATCAACATAAAAATATTCTCCAGTGACATTTTTAGGAACTTCTATTCCCAGCATGCACTCTGAGCCATGATATGCTAAAGCAGTGCATGCTGTATCAGCCGGCTGCTGAGTGTACGGGTCAATGATTTGGTTTAAAGCTTCATGTGTTGCTGCAGAAACCCTTGAAAATCAACTCCACCAGCTTTAATGATAACGCTTGAGCAGATCTCATGAAAACATGTCTAGGCCATTATTTCACTCCAAAACAAAATCTTTTTTGTTTACATTGGCATATTTCTATGTCAAGCAAGCACCCTTTCCTCCCCCAAATTCTCATTACCATGATTTTTTTTTTTTTTGGTGATGGTGGTGGTAATGCTGGATAGATATTTGGGGGTAATTTCTATGATTCTCATTGGGAATTCTCATTATACTATATTTTATATATATATATATATAAATTGTAGTATATGTGTGTACAAGTTTGGATACTTAGTGAAATATTATGACAACCGACTACTAAGGACATTTTACTAGTTCTCTCTAGTTAAAAAAGCCTATGAATTGGCCAAAAACAGGTTATTATTTAAATCTAGTGTTTTTTCACGTTTCTTTGTGGTTAGGTTTAGGGGAAGGGGTTGGGTTAGGTCATAGAAAATATGTCAGTAATATAGTGGAACAAAAGTGTGTGTGTGTGTGACATTCTAATATGCTGATTAAATGCTCAAAAAACATTTCCCATTATCACGGTTGATAAGTAAATTCAAAAGAACAGCATTAAAATTAAAATGGAATTTTTTTGTAATGATGTTAAATTGTTTACTGTTACTTCTGAACAACTTAATGTGTCCTTGCTGAATAAAAAGCTTTACTTTCCATTTTTCACTTTCCAAGCAGCTTTACTTTTCCAAAGCCTTGAACAGTATTGCGTCTTTATTTGCAATACAGCCATGAGAAAGTGGGGGTATCTAACTGTCTAACTAAATATCCCAATCCAAAATAAGCTAAATAATTTTGAGGTGAAATATGACCCAGACTTAACTAGTGAGATTCACCCATTTGGTTCAGGGGAAATATTATCCACCCCTACTAAATGGACTAAACCTTGAACATAGTACATTTTCTCTTTCTGAAATAAAGATAGGTTTTGCCAATCTTAAGTTTCCTAAATGAAGAGTGGAAGATTACCTGATTCCTTAAGGGCTGATGCTGTGAGGGTCTGTCTCTGTGTGCGTGGCTCTCACGCGTGACGGCAGATGCCCCTGAGTCCACGTGGACCGACCCCACTGGTGTGGGCTGAGAAGACATGCCAAAACACACAGAACATCAGTTTCAACGCCAAAGATGAACTAGCTCTGTGTCCCAGTGAATATAGGCAGCAACATTTCAGGGAGGAGTAAACTGTGCCAGGTTTTACTTATGACTGTACATTACTCTGTGCATTCAATGCTGAAAAAATACTGATTGAAAAACGGTCATGTAATTCTATTCTAACAGCATTGCATTATTAGCTTAGCAACATGCTAACATCACACTCAATTGAAGGCACTATGTGGTAGTGTTGTCAAAAGTACCAACTTCGGTACCAAGTCGGTACTGAAATTTTAAAAATGTGACGATACCAGCATTTCCAGCATACCAGCAAAGTTGTTTCAAATCAGGTAAAATGTTTGGTATGATAATGTAGGGAGGAGCTGGAACAGAGCTAGCGTGAGTGGAATGCAGAAATTATTTATAACCACAACATATTGACTCACAATCTGTCTGCCAACCCAGTCATAAGAGTAATCAAAGGTATATCCTTTTCGTTCAAACAACTCCGTAAACAAAGTCCGCAAGTATTCGTAATCTGGCTTCTCAAAGAAATCCAACCGCCGGACATAGCGCAGATATGTGGCCATCTCCTCTGAAAGCACAAATGAGGACAAAGTTACAATGACCATAATCACAATAAATAAGAGATAAGGCAAGTCTGGTCTTAAAGTGCTCCTATTATGCTTTTTCAGAGTTCACATTTCATGCAGTGTGCAATATAGCTGTTTGTGAATGTAAAAGGTCTTAAGAGTTATTGGCTCCCAAAATAAATAATTGATTCTGAACTGCTGAAATGAGTAATCAGTAATTCGAACCTACGTAGATTTGAAACAAATTTGCATAATGCCAGTCTATGGTCTTCATTGGCTGCCCGAGAACAACGTCTACTTCGCCCCGCCCTCAAACACTGTAGTTGTGGCTGAGGCCTGAAAGAGTTTGGTTTGTGTTGTCAACATGTCAAGAAGACACTGTTTTCTGCACTGCCACGGCAAATCCACTTTCCACGCACTTACGAAGGATTAGGACTCGTGCTGGAATTGATACGGTAAAACCGACACCATCGTTACTGTTCGTATCATTGTGTATCAAGTGATGAGGAAGATCCGCAGCTGAACTTTGGATATAGGAATGGGTGTTTCATTTCCACACGCACTGCAAGCGGTAGACCAATCACAACAGACTGGGCCATCTGACCAATCAGAGCAGAGTAGACCAATCACAACAGACTGGGCCATCTGACCAATCAGAGCAGAGTAGACCAATCACAACAGACTGGGCCATCTGACCAATCAGAGCAGAGTAGACCAATCACAACAGACTGGGCCATCTGACCAATTAGACCAGACTGGGTCTCGTGGAAAGGTGTTTGGAGAGACATGTTAGATTCAAACACTGTAAGAAAAAAGCTGATGCTGCAATGTACATTATGAGAAAATGTGAGTGTTTTTTGACCTTGGATGCATGAAAACCTGTTGTAGGAGACCTTCAAAACAACCCATTAAAAAAGCAACCTTTAAAAAAAGCATAACAGGGCACTTTAAAGTCAACATAAAACAACTTTAAACAACCCATTTTACTTCTGTAATGTCCACGTCAGCCAAAAGAGCCATTACATTTTGATGAAACATTATATTTTCTTTGGAATAATGTCCATTTATGAATTGTGCACAAGACCAGAAACGGAAAGAAAATGTGGTCGATTTTAATTCCATGTTGACTTTAAGATTAGCTGTTCCAAGTAAAGCACATGCTGTCGTTTAAGGGGGTCTCACCGGGAAAGTTCTCACAGAGAACTTCAATGGGAGTGTTTCGCTTTGTGTCCCCAATCTTCTGGTAGCGCTCTTTTAGTGTGTCAGCCTGCAAAGCACAAAACAACAGCTCATTTTCCAGAACAAAATCAGTAACAATTTTAATGGCGTTAACAGGCTGGTTCAACATACTTTTAGTCCCTGCCAAGGGAGACTACCCCGGAGGAAATACATGAACATGTGACCCAAGGCCTCAAGGTCATCCCTCCGACTTTGCTCTGCAACAAAAAAGGTTCAATTATGTACAAAATAATTAAGTTGGTTGAACAGTAGAGTTGGGGATCATAAGGAATTTAACAATTCTGGTTCCGATTTGATTGCCATAACTTTTATCATTTACCAATACAAAACAAAACAATACATATCTCGTTTCAAACCCATACGACTTCCATTCATCTATAGAACAATAATTTTTTGTTCATCCACTTTAAGTCAAATCTCTCTGGCTACATTAAAAACATCTTGATTTGTGTTTCGAAGATAAAGAAAAGTCTTATGGGTTTAGAATGACATGAGGGCGAGTAAATTATAGTTTTTTTTATTTTTTATTAAGTATCATTTTAAATCATTTACATTTTACAACATAATAGTAAAAAAAATATATATATATATTTTGAAAGTAATGGCTTGCGATTTGGTGAGTGTCATTTTCCACAATATAATTAGATATTTTTTTATCATCTGAAACCTGCTGCTTTACTTCTATTCCAAAGCAACTTATATAATCCATTATATTTATATAATATTTAAATATACACACACACGTGAAAAGTGGACACATTTGGATTTATGCCGAATGAGACATTTGTGAACCGAAAATAAATGTCTGTGTTTAACCCATATTGAATTCTTATATTCTTCATTCCTGTTCTGAATACCATTACATTTAAAGGATTTGTTGTGGAGTGAGGGCAAATAAAATACATTTCAGGATGTGGAATGTGCAACTGCACTGTGTTGCTACTTTGACACATTTAGTGCTCATATTTAATGAATAAACATCAAATGATTTCAGTAATACTTTACAATAAAGTTAATTAATTAACATTAGTTAACTACCTTAGTTAACATGAACTAAGAATTTTACTAATACGTTATTAAAATCAAAGGTTGTATTTGTTAAAATGAGTTAATACACTGTGAACATGTTAACAAGAACAAACAATGAACAGCTGTATTTGTATTAACTAACATTAACAAATAAATACTGTAACAAATGTATTGCTCATTGTTAGTTCATGTTAGTTAATACATTAACTAATGAACCTTATTGTAAAGTGTTACCATGATTTCAATGATTTAATTAATCATATTAGGTTGTATTGCGATTCCTGTATCTCCATGCCCAAATTTAAGGACCCTCAAAATAATTAATCCTTTAAGGTATTTATGACTTATGACCCTAAATTTCATCAAACTGAGGACAGCATAACCAATGTTATAAAGTGATTATTTTTCACTGTACTATCTTGGGCCGCCCATTTCCCCTCTCTCATCACATTCAGTTTAGACGGCACCGTCACAACTCAGCATCATGAGCATCAGAGATTCAATGCAACATCAAAAGAACCAAACATGTTCTTTAAAAGAACTGGTTCATGATTCCCAACCCTATTAAACAGCCAATCAAGACGCCACAAAGCGTGGAGATAGTCAGTCCTTCCAGAAAAATGCAGAGTTATTTTGTGATTGTTGCAGGCAAAAATCCTTGATTATGCTGCACGTTTTCTTAAAAAATGCGATGGATATTTATGCGATGAAATTGCGGGAACTTGCAAAAATTGCGGTTTGATGAAAAAGAGAAAAAAAGTGATTCCCCCAACACCCTGTTCTCACTAGGCTACTACCTTAATGTAAAGAGTAATTTCTTATTACTTCCTATGATAAGCAAGCATACTACATCACAGAAAGAGCTGGGAATATTTCAGTTCACTTGTGTTTATTAAGGTCTGAAATAAAACATCGCTCAAACTTACAAAACATTGATGAGTCAAACAAGTAGCTTTACAAAAGGAATATGCTACGACTTCTGTAAAAATGAAATAAAATATATAAAAATAAAATGCGAGCTTCCTGTTTTACAGCTTTTCGATGATGTTCACGTCGCGCAATTACGTCACTTCATAACGTTCCCATGGCAACAGGGGAAAATGGCTGCTCTTGTGTGAAGTAAACGCAACATTTTTCAACTTTCTGCTAAGATATGTGTAACTTTTTTGCAACGAAAATGCGGGGATTATGAAATCATGCAAGCCCCACATATTTTGCGCGGAAATCGGCAATTCATGCGGCGAAAGTGCGGTACTTTAATGTAAATATGCGGACTTTGGCTGATTATACATTGAATTATGCGATCGCATAATCGCGTTTTTCTGAAGGGACTGGATAGTGACATGTTAAATTTAATGTTAAGCTCATTTCAGGATCAGACTAAGGAGGTATCAAACACTTACCTTTCCCTAAGTGTGTATTAATAGACATGTATCGAGCTGTGCCCGTAAGGCTCTTGTGCTCCCGGTAAGGAATGTGTTTTTTGGTTTCTGGGTCAATGTATTCTTTCGCAAGGCCAAAGTCTATGATGTGAATGATGTGCTCCTTTTTGTTTCCTTGCCGACCGATGAGAAAGTTCTCTGGCTTCACGTCCCTATAGATGAGGTTTTTAGAGTGCACATATTCCATGCGGGAAATCTGGGGAATTGAGCAAAGGATGCAAATTACACACTTACACTGCAAAGCATCAGCAGGACTCTGTGCATGCACTTCTCACCCAGGTGACACACTGCCTGGACACTCACCAGCTGAATGGCGATCATCAGGACGGTCTTGAGGGAGAATGTTCGGTCACACAGGTCAAAGAGATCCTCAAGACTGGGGCCGAGCAGCTCCAGAACCATGGCGTTGTATTTCCCACAGGGCCCGAAATAGAAGACCTGAGGCAGACCCTCTACTATTAAAAACACAAAACAGAACATTAATCACACAAGTCATGACATTCTCTCTTTAACTCTTTCCCCACCAGTGTTGGGTTAGTTACTCAAAAAAAGTAATCCACTACAAATTACTAATTACTACTTTAAAATTGTAATTTGATTACATTACTGATTACTGCATGTAAAAAGTAATCAGATTACTAATTACTTTACTTTCAAGTTACTTTGAAAACATATTAAAACTACAAGAATACACTACAAAGTGAAACTCGGTTCTATCCGTAATTTAATATTGCAGACATCCCGAGTCTCCCGCATATTGATAGCCGCTCCCTGATGCGCAAATTAGTTAAAATCTCCCGAAATCTAGAGCAAGCGAGCACGGCGGAGAGGGAGAGACCTTGCGTGTGTGTGCGCCTCATGAAGTGCGTTCTCCGGTAATTCATTAAAGCGCATGCTTATTAAATGACGCAGCCGGCCAAACGTGATTTGAAATGCATTTTACTAAATATTTTTTTCTTAACAATACATTTGTAACGCAAGTAACTTAATTTTATTGACATCAGTAACTGTAATCAAATTATATAAATTTTAAATGTAATGAGTTACATTACAGGGTTATCACGAAAAGTAATTAGAATACAGTAACGCGTTATACCCAACTCTTTTCCTCACTAGCGTTTTTTTTTTTAAGTTGCCAGCCACCCCCAGCGTTTTTGATAATTTATTATAACTTCATGGCCCCCAGAGTTTTATTGCATCTAAACATGCAATATATCAAAAGAAAGAACAGAGCAGTTAATAATAGAAAAAACTGTTTTATTCTAGCTTCATGCATTTTTGTTAATCAACACTTGAATGTGGGAAAGTTTCATAAAAAAAAAGCAACATTTTGAACAAAAAGATGAGAAAATTTAGCTTTTTTTCCCCCCAAAGATATCAATGTGCATAATGTTTTTATTGCTCGCTGTCTTTTGATACGCGTCCTACCATATAACAGTGAAAGCTGGAAAATTCTGTCAACGGCAGGGAAGCATTGTCACATAAATGTCTCATAAATGTCAAGTGTACTTATTAAATAAAATCAAGACTATATATTACGGATTAAAGTAACGTATTTCTGCAACAACTGCATACCAGTACTGAGAGAACTATGAAAATGGATGAATACGTAAATGAAACTGGCTTTGCCTCAAGTAACTTTGAACACTTGTGATGATGATTATGATTATGCCAAGAGATCAATATGATCAAAATGAGCGAAATTGAGTGCAAAAACAGGTCCAGTGTCTGTAGCGACATATGAAGCATAGCTCACACAGACCCAAGCAGCTTTCTGTTGGTCAACGTGGCAAATTCGAGTGACCAACTTGAACATGAGCTAAATCTGCGAGGGCAATTATTTCACCCTCACACGAAACTCCAGAATGCATGGATTCCTACTGGAAAGACTGGATTTCACCTGCAAAATTTCGAAAAATGCTGTGACCGCACCTTAAAGCGGCCGAACCCCATGTCTGCTATAAAACGCAATAAATAATAGCTATAACACATGTGTCTGTAAACTGTGTGCATCTTCAGAGGGTGATGTGGGTAGTTGTAGGCTAGGCAAAGCCTACACTGCTCATTGTGTGGTGTTGTAACACCCCTGAGAATAGAGCGCACTGTTGGCCTGCCGATGACTCATCTTGTGTTCAGACTGCACATAACACACATTCGGTTGTTGGTTTCTATCTCTGCTGATTAACACTTACACAAGCTTTCTATCGGCACTCCACTGCTAGATGCTACTGGAAAGTGGGAGTGGGAATTCAAAAAGTGGGAGGAAATTCATATAGAAATGTAAAGTTTCTCTCAAAAAGTGAACATTAAATAAAATGTGTATAAAAAAAAATTGCATCAGTCAAAAGTCATTTGATAAATGGTCAAAATGATTTCTGCGTGGAAACCACTTCCAAAGATTTCCACAGAATTTAAATTTGCTGTCATTCGCAAAGTGTATTTCCCTTGCTTGTTAATTATACATTTTAGCGAATCTGGCCATGTTTTTAAGCTACCAATAATCATGATTAAGGCTGCGCATAATTTAGGAGTAGAAATGCACAATATGCATACAATATGTACAGAAAAAAACTGGTATCAAACATTATGATATTAGCATTGTGCAAATTAGGCAACCAGCTGCTGTTGTTTGACAGGAATAGCTCATCTAACAATGAAAACCGTCACCAATTGTTTACCCATATGTCATTTAGAATCTTTGTGATTTTTTCTTCTAGAACTTAAAATATTATTATTATTAAAAAGGGTCAAAACAGGGAGATCTCGCCAATCTACATTAAAAATGTCCAAATTAAAATTAAATTCTGATTAGGGCATTTTAATTTTAGGGGAAAATTTATTAACTGAGAATGTATGAACTCTTTAATTACTAGTAATAAATTACATTTTAGTATGTTTTATGAACTAAAAAGTAGCAAAATATTTTGGTTACATCTCAGTAATTTAAGGCAGTTTATTTGGTTGGTTACGGTATCAATGCCATTGTATCAGAGCTTCTGATCACACCAAAGCCAAAACAACTCAAATCCATTTATTTTAATGGAAATCCTTGTGATTTTTTCTTTTATAATTGAAAATATTATCATTATTTAAAAAAAAAAAAAAAAAAAGTAAAAACAGGGAGATCTCGCAAATCTACATTTAAAATGTCCAAATTAAAATCAGATTCATTAAATTCCGATTTGGGCATTTTACTAAAAAAAAAAAAAATTACCCGAAAATTAATTGATTAATAATTACTAATAATAAATTACATTTTAGTACATTTTATTAACTAAATATGTTGGTCACATCTCAGGCATTTTAAGGCAGATTATTTGGTTGGTTACGGTATCAATGCCATGGTATCAGAGCTAGTGATCACACCAAAAGCCAAAACAACTCAAATCCATTTATTTTAACGGGAATTGTGTGTTGCATTCATTGCAGGAAAAAAAAAAAAAAGCATCCATGGAGGCCTAGGCCAGTGTATTTCTCCCAGTCCGTCTCACTTTGAGTCCTCAGCGCTCTAATAAAACACCATCTGCCAGCAGCCAGTTTGAGAGAGTGGCTACAAACACTGACGTCTGACTGGAGACGAGAAACCATGTGACTCGAGGGCCTCCAGATCACACACACACCAGCCTGCACTGACGCATCTCACTTCTGCCACGCTGCACACTTAACCAAACCCCAGTTCAGCCGGAGAATCAAACACACCGAGTGGGAGAGTCCGGTGTGCTGGGTTGATCACGCCTGAGCTGGTTGATCAGTAGCCAAGCCATTCCCAGCCAAACTCAGAGATTCATGTCCCGGAGGAGGTGTATCAGAGTTCAACACGATACAGATACACATACACATTAACCACACACAAAAGAGAACTCGACTGTTCTTTCTAGAGGAAGAGACAGGAGTGTGACCTTCGTTTGGACAGCATGATGGGAAATTATGACATGTACAAGAAGCTGTTAAACATTAATGGTTCATAAGGAAGTATTTTCTAAAGGAAGTCAGAGTAAGGTTCATCTTTACTAAAGATAGAGATTAATATTGAGGTGTCATCTACTAAAAATACAATAGTGTTATTGTTTCGAAGATAATACTATACTTTGAAGCACCGTAAATCTTGCAAATACCATGGTGCATATATTTGGTAAATCATATTTCCATTTAACGAAATTGTTGCAAACTAACTGAGAATGCATTTTCTTGTTAGTTAACTATTGTGCCTAATCCTTGCTGGATAGATAACATCATTGGGACCATCTCTGTGCTTACCCCATTTAGCAAGAGTGGTAAGTAGCCCTAATAATCCACAGTATTTTTAGGTTATTTATATGACAATGTGAAGTAAATTACCTAAAAAATAGTTTAGACAGGAGTGAGGTGAAACCAGAACAAAGCACGAAGCAAGTTGATGTTAGCTAGCTGCTAATTTTATTCAATTCATATGGTAGAAATTAGACTATCAGTTAAAATACATTTTAATGCTATTATTGATGCTACTTTTTTATACTAATATGATTATATACAAAATAATTATCAGGTCTAGCAAAGAAGGATCTTATCTTACAAAGCTATAAAAAAAAAACAGCTTTTTTTTTTTGCAAAGGATGACAGTGACAGGTAATATCTGTCTGATAATTGCATAGCCTATAAATGTAATAAATTCACATATAAAATATCGGTAAGCACTTTGTTGATTTGTCCTAAGTTTTTTAGCTATTTAATGAATAAATAGTGCAAGCAAAAACCACAAACTGTTTCTTTGCATTATTTTAAATTTATTGCCAAGTATTGGGCTTGCAGATCATGGGTAGGGTACTTTTTACTCTTTTTGTGTGTGTGTGTGTGTGTGTGTGTGTGTGTGTGTGTTTTATGAGGACAGACATTTGTATAATGACATGGGTATTTCACTGGTATTACAACGTGAACGTGATTTATTTATAACGTAGGACATTTCCTGAGTCCTCGTATTTGAAATGGCTGTAAAACCATACTAAACAGTGTTTTATTAAAAATGTAAACATGCAGAAAGTGTTCTGTGATGGGTAGGTTTAGGGTTTGGGTTAGCGTAGGGGAATAGATTATACAGTTTGTACGGTATAAAAACAATTACGGTTATGAAATGTCCTCACAAGTATAGCAAAACAAACCTGTGTGTGTGAGTGAGAGAGTGTGTGTTAGTGTGTGAGTGTGTGTGTGTGTGTGTGACCATGTCTGTCATGCCTGGGGATGCTGGCTCACAATTAACTTCAGTTTTTATTTTGCATTTAAGTGGACTGAGCTCACTCACTTACCAGAAGATCACGTTCACAAATCCCAAGGCATTACAAGCCTGAAAAATAGAGAGAGACTGAGAGGAGATAAATAAAAACAGAGGATGGACGTGGATTACATAAGCGCCATGGGCGTTGTTATGTCATTCACAAAGCTGCGTTTAAGGATGGAGAGACGGAGGAACAAGATTAACAAATTGCCCACTTTGCTGGGAGCATCCCTGGAAAAGCAGAAAAACGGGAGAACGAGGCATGACCGGGGAACAGGTTGAAGGGCAGTATATGATTATGGGCAGTTGGTATAATATCAGTTCATTTTTTTTCTGCATGTGTTGCGATACGCCTGGCCACAGCTCAGACTTCCCATCAGCCAACCATGATGCGCTGAGAAGACGAGGGGAGGTGGCAAAAATGTGGCGCCATCGGGATCAAACGCAAACCCTCCATCGCAATCTAAGGCACAGCTACCGCAAGCCTCTTGTCTTGTCTGAAAAATGCAACTACAGCAAACCAACACTGTGTGACAGGAATCTTTGCTGTGATATTTGTTCTTCCTGTCTGTCAGCCTAGTCTCTGTAACATGACCCGAACCGCTGTGATGTCCATGAATGTGTACCCACATCAAAGATGTCCCTCGCTCTCTTTTGTACCTGAGCGGATCGGCTTAGGGATGATCTCTAGTGCAAACAGAAGAAATCATTACAGCTGGATCAGTTTGTGTATTGGGTTGAAAAAAAAGCATTCAGAGAAACGACACTGAAAGGGTTGCTCCAATCAAACTATAAACTCGACATTACAGCTGGGTAATACAGTCTATTCTGAAACATGTTGAGATTTTATCTATTTTTATATTTCATTTTAACCAAACAGCCATTGTTGTAATGTATAGGCCTACCTAAGTTGGAAAACACAGTATGCCCCAATTTAACAATTCAAAGTATTAAACTGCATTATTTAACGACGTTTGAAAAGTAATAAATTAAGACAGCCATACATATTAGTATTGTAATTTTACACTTATAAATATAATATTACATTACTTTTCATAAATATTTTTTTCCCAATAGAAAATAAATATATATATATATATATATATAAAATAGCTGTATTGAATATATTAGTGCAGCCGTACACACTTTTAAAAATAATGTAATTAGAGCAATTCGAGCTTTTTAGAGCACAGCCCTAATCACAATATCAAAAATGGGGTGGAACTGACCGATTGGAAACTCGACAGCAAGATCCTATATTGGATGCATCATAATTGATCAATATCTCTCAAGTCCGACTCAACACAGTAAATAGTATAGAGCTAATTCCTTCCCTAAGAGTAGGTGGTATTACCAAAATAGAATGATATAGATTTCTTAGATGTCTTTTTTCAACCCCATAAATGTGTAATATACATAAACATGTAGTAAAGTTTATTAGAAAATATAATAACATCAATACTTTTAAAAATGAAAGTGACTTTCATTTGATTTTGAGCTGCTGAGCTTGAGCATTTGATTTAAAATAGCAAGCAAGAAATTAGTCTTAAAAAGACTCCGATAAATAAGACTAGAAAAGTGTAATGCATCATAAATATGACTCCATAAAACCACGTGTGAAACCACAATCAAATATCCTGTATTATGACACTTGGAAACCTGTGACCACATACCAGTTGAATTCCACTTTAATGAGGCAAGCGTCAACGCCGTAAACAACCTACAGTCACGCAGTGTTTACATCACAAAACTATTCAGTTTCATTCAAATCAGCAAAGCTGTCTGTGCTGGAAAGGCCTGTCTGTGACAATTCAAAAAGTAGCCTATCAGCTACTTTTTATTATTTATATTTTCTAAAATCACATTACAGATATAGCACAGTCCAGCATAATCACTATCGGCTGTCGGATGACACTTGTTACACAGTATATAATACCGTCATACCGCCTAGCCCTGACGTTCAGCAGTTCTCTATAAGAGCATTACAAATGGGTTTGAATATCAAGGCTTGTGCGTGTAATCATAACACGCTAATCGGAACAGATGGGATTGACCGTGATCTCTGGACCAGTGATGTCACTTCTCTCCTCATTGATAAGAGCTGTATGCCCAGGCATGAGTAGACAGATAGAGAGAAAGAGAGAATGAATGCACTAATCACACCATCACAGAAGATGAGTAATCATCACTAACACCCTCGTCACCGCCTGTGCTTCGAACTTACATTAGAGAATATTTCATTTACCTTTACGGGAAAGAAATGTTTTCCGAGAGCCCTGATAGGCCGCTACATTTAACAGTCTGACGTTCCACTACTGCTCATTTATTATCACAGATCTACTGAAAGGTCATTTAATCTGTCTGAACGCAGGACTGCTCCGAATCCTGCGTGACGCGTCCTCTGAACGGATACGCGTGCTGGCAGGGCCGTGACATCTCTGCATGATATCGAGCTGAGCAATGCTGCTGAAAACCTCTCAGAGAATCATGTCTGGGCATGTCTGAGTCCGTCCTTCAGGAGAGTAACCTCCATGCTCAGCCACAGACAGACTAATGCTGTGATGTCCAACCCAACCATGTGATAAATAAATCATTTTATTTTAGCTTTTTTTACAATTGACAAATGAGTTTGTTTTAGTTAACAATAACAAGACGGTATTGTGCTTGAACGGTTAAATACACCCACGTGTGTCAAAATGCCATCTTTGCCAGCATATTTGTAAACACAGTTGTTTATTCTTCAGTGTACAAACAGTTGAGAAAGAAAATGCATGTGTATCAGTATATTAGATCCGTGCAGAGCCATAGAGAGAAAGAGTTGCGACACTCCCATAGACCTCCGTTGTAAAAAAATGGCGGCGCTTTTAACCGCCTACTTCCGAGATTTGAAGATCTGATTAGTTCCAAACACAGTTATTTGGGCGCTGGACTCCATTCACTTACATTGCTGCGCGTCGAGTTGTTCCAGAGGTAAGTTGCTGTCATATCGACCTCTTTTGAATTGTCAACTGTCTATATTGTATCAGAGGCCCTTTGCGATGGTTATACGCTTATTTCACGCAGCCGTTATTTTGAAATCAAAAGCGAGGCTCCGGTGGGAAGAACCCCAGAAGTAAAGATAAACAACAATGCCTTGGACTACCAACCTGAAGCTGCTGCCGCGATTTACACTATTGGATGTTAATATCCAATATAGGATATGTATATAGTTTGTTCCTGCTTCTTTTTTTACTTTCTGAAAAAATATATATTTATAAATGAATTTCATTGTATAGTCTAAAGTATGAAAGAAATGTATGTACATTTTTAGAATAACTAATTTCTACATTTAACACAACAATGCGCCTTCGCATTCGCGACTCTCCTATGATTAAAGGCGACACTTCCGGTTTTCTTCCCACCGGAGCCTCGCTTTCGATTTCAAAAGAACGGCTGCGTGAAATAAGCGTATACTGGTCTTCATTTGTACATGCACAGCGTAATTATTTATATTTTATGTTGGTTGTTTCAACCAATTTTAAAGCGCTGCCTGCTAGCTAGTTAGCTAGTGCGACTTCGTCAGCTGTGACAGTAAGAGTTCGGTAATGAATCGCTACCACCTTTATAGCAACTTTTATTTTATTTAATTTTTGGGATATCCTAACTTTTCATTATGTGACGTGTTGTTGACGTGATCACGAAGGTAGGCTAATGGCTGAATCGGAATTTATAAGCAAAATCACGGGAATCAACAGCCTAATACAGCCCAGTTGTGCTAAAATAAATATCATGAGACGTCCATCATTAGATGCATGATATGGAAAAGTTAAGTTAGAGCCGCTAAAGCCAGTGCTACTACCCATGCGAACATGAACACTAAGCTTTTCCCTCCAAAAATATAGCCTAAAACTTATCTAAGTATATACAGTATTTCGTTGTCACCCTGCCTCTCCAAATGCAAAACTGACATTAACAAAGTGCAATAATGCAATAACAGCTTAAAAAGTACTTGGGTGTGTGTTTTATTCTATATTTAACGTTTAATAATGCAATCACTGCTGTCTGTCCCATAGAAGAGCATGGCAGCCAGTGTATGTTTTGGAACTATTGGGGCTTACATGAACCACGTGACAGCCATAGCGGCGACATCAAAGAGTGTCGCAACTCTTTCTCTCTATGGCTCTGGATCCGTGCATTCGGTCTTAAAGTGACGGTAGCCTAATAATTCTGCTTCAGTCTGTCTCATTAACGTTGATCAAAAAAAAGACAGAAAATCACTTGCTGCTCTTGCCTGAATAACTTGTAATTTTAAGAATAAATGCATATTTAAATGTACACAGTAAAGACTATGGAGTTTTTTTTGTACATTTCATTACTTTATACAATTTATGTATTTCTAGTGTTTGAAGTTTTTCGGGCATTTCACTTCTGTTCTATTGTATACTTTGTCCTATTGCTTGGAATTCCCTTTGTTCTCATTTTATCACAGACCGTTTACTTGTTTTCAGTAAGCCTGAGAGTTGAGTCAGTTGTCAGATTTTTATCATTAAAACTCTTCTGTGTGGAAGACTAATTTCTTATGCATTTCATCCCAAGCCTCTGTTGCTAATTCCAAAACATCATTTTCGAGCTTGTAACAGGCTTGAGCCACCGAAATGCAGACTTATGCTGTTAAATAAGAGAGATGCAGACTATTGCAGTTATTACAGCGAAAGAGAGATTAAGCATGTGTGAATTACCTGAGTCTGTGCGTCTCTCAGCCCCGTTCAACAGGAGCCTTTCTACTATTAGCGAAACAGTAAGTTTAACTGCTTCAAGAACAGTGACGTTACTACCTCACAACTGAGAAATGATATGTAGCTTTTCAGTTGCAAAACCATTTTACGAATAAAGTTGCGGGGCAGTGCTAAGTTTGAGCCTGTGCATGTTTCTGTGTGTGTGTGTATCCGTGTGTGCCTGTACTGTATGTGTGCACATTTGAATGGGAGAGAGAGCGTGCTTTCAATAGATAAATGTAATTTAGTGGGAAAATATGGAAATAGTTTGCCATTTTTATCATATTTGATATAAATATAATATCATATTTTGAAATAAGTGAAATCATTTGCCGAAGTGATATGAAACTGTACTGTGGTCAAGACCTGCCTGGAACTACTTTAGCTGTGCCTTCACCAGAAAATAATGGTTAGCCAACCGTGCTGAGAATTCTGGGGTGAAAATGGTTTGTAATCCTGCCGTGCCATACCAGTCTAAAGTGGAAATATAACTGGAACCATTCGGCCCCACGGTGGAAAAGCGGCTTTAAAATGTCTTCAACCAAACAGAGTCAAGCATTCAACAGCCCTGAAACATAAATTTAAAGATTTGACTCAAAAGAACATTTGTTTTTTGAACCAAACATCATCTAAAGGTAAACAAAGCAAAGGTTGTAAGAATTCTGACTGACAAGGAATGAACCGAATCTCATTTATCTGGTACGATATGCTCCTGGAAGACAGACATGCCTGGTTTTAAACTCAAAGAACGATCTGAATCTCTAGGGAAGATAGCAAGGCAACTGACAAAGCCTGTTATGTAAATAGATTTCATTATTGCATATACACGGCTGTGTTTGTGCATTATGAGGATTCCTAACAACAGGAAAACCACTACAGAGAACAACAAATAGAGACTGAATCAGTCCGCCTTAAATAATGCACTACTATCATCTCATAACACGCCACCATGAAGCAAACGTTAAAGCCAGACTAAACCATCCAAACATGCTGTGCAGGAGGAAGGTGACAATCACAAAGAGGAGGATGAGAATCTCCACCCCTCCATCACCCCATCCATCCATAAAGCATGAGCTGAGAGCTCAACAGGAAGCAGACACACACACACACACTCACTCACACCCACACACACACACACACACAGCACCTGCTACGCCTGGGAGATGCTCTTTATACTATAGCAGGGGGGGATATGATTCACTGGATCATTATACTTTTTCAAATAGAGCTGATCATTAAATTGCACTGAAAGCATAACAGGATCATATACAACCACAGATAGATGCCAATCGCCACATCTCACTCAGGTTTCACTCACCTTGAGTAGTAAAAGAATGACTTTGCAGTTGTTCGTGGATAAATGGATTACTGGATAAGAACTGCTAAACATTGGTAAGAGTCACAAAAAGGATTTTGGCTAAGGGCACCAGGATAATGATTAAAAAATAAGTAAATACTAGATGCACTGATATGAAAATTATGGAAATTATATTTGAGGGCCGAAACCTGATATATTGCCCGATAAATCTAAATCCAACTTTATATATTTTTGAGAGCCTGATTACAAAAACAAAAGTCTCACCATTAAAAGCCGTGTCCCAAGAACACAATTATAATGTTCTCATTATAATTTTATGTATCCTAAATGACAGACTTGCGCTGCACATGTTGCATTGAACTGTATTGTCCTTTTCAAAGTGATTCCAATCATAATTCAAGCAACTCAAAAGCATCATGGTGAACAGTGCGCATCTAAAGCGTTTTAGCTGAAGGAAATAATCCATTACTTAATCGGCTTTAATATATCGGCCACATTTTCTTATTGGGCCAATAACGATAACATTTAAAATGAGCGTATAATTGCCCGATACGGATATGGTGGCGATATATCGTGCATCCCTAATAAATACATTTAGTGACTGTCTATCAGGAGTAAATGTATAGGTTAAAATAAATTGTACCTTGTTTGTTGAAAATGTTTAAGTTTTTAATTGCCAACACACAAACGTGTATATGTATATTAGTAGCCATACAGCTATAATGATAGCTTTAAACTAATGTATTGAGCTAAGCAGAACACAAAATATTTATAATGACATGGAAATTGTATTAAGTTTTAGAAATGTTCTAGGCAAAAATGTAATATATATTTTTAAAAAGCGTTCTCATTGACAGTTTCAACGTCCACAGCATGAAGACTGGACTAATCGAGAATGGACCTTGTCCACCATTTCCATTATCGATTTTTTTATCAAAGACTATAGAATATTGTTTTGAATGGGGAAAATGGCAACACTAAATATGGCGGAATAAGTCCCGCCTTCTAAACAAGAGCCAATCGCGATTGGTAAAGTCATCGCGGCACTGCAGCCGTTAGAGACTCCGTTTCCTATAGAAACAGTCAGACGCGCGCTTCCACTGCACATTAGCTTGATACAGCCTGAAAAATGTCATTTTCTGTCATGATTCGAGCATTTAGAAACTAAATGTATGAGACAGTTGTCCGATTTCATTGGTGATTTCAAATATGAAATTTAATCATAAGCTTGGCGAACAGTTTGAGAATGTGATGTTTCCCCATTCAAAGGGATGCCCCGAGAGGCATTTCAAAGATGGCCGCCGAGTGAAATGACTTGTCTTAAAGGACTTTGTCTTTTTTCAAATAATTAGAATTAGGACTTCAATGACCAAGTGGATAAAAACAAAGGTCAAAACACTGGCACCCCTGGGACTTTTACTTTTGTAATAAAACAACAAATTCCAACAGTCCAGGAATATGAAGAATCTCTCCCAGTAGGCATGATGGGGCTGACGGCATGTAAGAGCTTGCAGTCGTGCCTGGGGGAGGGTAGACTTCTGGGCTCGGGTTGCACAGTTCAGGACGTAAGGGGAAGCACATCCTCAGGATTTCATGCTACAGTCACAATAGCATCTCCTTCACCTGAACACCCAGTGCCTCACTTCCTTTGGTCCTTTCTTTTCGGGGTCTGGCAAACAAACATGCTCCCCAAGAAATGGACACAATAGCCTGACTGTAGATTAAATGTGCTTAGGTGCTTTACTTTATTAAATTATAATATATTACCTTTCATGTAGTGTGTTACAAAGCTGAGTTCAAAGTGCACGATAAATAAAGTTATTGTCTCCCAAATGAAAGAAGCATTTCTGAACTGCCTGAAACAAGGCATCAGTAATTCCATTCTTACTTCCTGTTCGAACCTACATAGGTTTGTAACAAATTTACATAATGCCCACCTATGGTCTTCATTAGCTGCCTGTGAACAACGTCTACTTTGACCCGCCTTAAAACACAGTAGTCTTAAAAAAAAAATTTGGTTCGCTCGTTTTCTGCGTAGCGAAAGTAAATCCATTTTGCATGTGCTTCCATAGGATGACTCGTGCCCAAATTGATACGGCCCAACCGACACCATCGTTACGGTTCGTTTCACTGTGTATCAAGTGATGAGGAAGATCCGTAGCTGAAATTTAGATATGTTAATGAGCGATTTGTTTCTGACATGTGCTGTCAACCAATCAGTGACTGGGCCATCTGACCAATCAGAGCAGAGTACACCAATCACAACAGACTGGGCCATCTGACCAATCAGAGCCGAGTAGACCAATCACAACAGAATGGGCCATCTGACCAATCAGAGCAGAGTAGACCAATCACAACAGACTGACCATCTGACCAATCAGAGCAAAGTAGGCTCTCAGAAAGGAGGGGTTTAGAGATTGGATCCACTCAATTGAGTGTGTTTTTGACCTTGAATGGATTATAGGGGCACTTTAAAAGCTCTCTCTATAAAGCAAAGTCTGCGACTGCATCTCTGCAGCATCTGTGAGGGGTTAGGACATTAGAGTTTATGTGGGACCCTGCTGATTCGGTATTACTCCAGCGTGGTGCTCAAGGAGCTGAGCAAGGCACCGGTGTAGAGTTACATAAGCTCGGCTGCCAGGCATTTTAATCAGCCGACTGCTTTTCAGACGTCATACGATAACAACACTAAGTGAACATCCTGGAAACGCTTGTGGTCAGAGTGCCACCTTTCCTGAGGTGCTGATTCATCACTGAGAGACAAACCCTGTAGAGGACATGTGCGAAGAAGCACGGTCTGCATTCTTCTGTCCCAGATACAGCACAGGAAGAAAATGTATACACGGCAAAAAAGACTTGCACACACATCCCTGCATATACCAGCAGAGATATAGGCTTACACAGAGGTTTACTGAGATGCTCATATAGATGTAGCATCACACTGTGCTGTGTGCTGAATTATTGATCAGCTGCTGCTGCCACCCTTTTCCGGTCTTTTCTGGTCCAACATGCCCCTAAACTACATACACAACTATATCACTACAAACACATCCGCTTGATCAGTAAAAACACAGATATGTTACTATGCTACTAATGTAACATATAATGTATTGGCTTAGAGAGGACACTGTGGAGGTGATAGTGGAGTTCACTGTAATACAGTTCTCTACACAGACAATAATGTAATCTGTTGTAATGGCTGTCAAATGAGGCTTTTTTCAGTTCAGTTGACTGTGAGAAGCATTTGCCTTGATACTAATTTGCAGTCTCCACAGTATTTAATCATGTCACTGCATAATTAAATTTCTTTTAGAAGATTAAAAAGCTTTGCGATGTCAAAATTCTAGCCAACATAAGAATATCATCAAATCAGTGATTAGCATTTTTCCACTACCGGTCAAATGTTGGGAATAATTAAGTGTTTTTTTTTTTTCTTATGCTCACCAAGGCTGCATTTATTCAGTCGAAATACAGTTAAATCAGTTAATTCTGAAATATTACTGCAATTTAAAAAGAACTGTTTTCTATTTGAATATATATTCAAATGTAATTTATTCTTGTGATGCACAGCTGAATTTTCAGCATCCAGTCTTCAGTGTTACATGATCCTTCAGAATAGGGCTGCGCGATATATTGTTTTACCATCGATATCATGATGTGTGCTGTCAAGTATAGGATTATAGTTGATCTGTAGGGAACAGGCACCACGGTTCAAATCGCAAGAAAACACATTCGTATCATTATGGATCTGTCAAAAATATTGAGAGACCAGTATTTGAAGACTATATGCAGCATGGCCCAAAATCTGTGCATACGGTCTTAAAGTGACAGCAACCTAATATTCCTGCTGTTGTCTATGTCAATGTTAATCAAACAACAACAAAAAGAGAGAGTTGATTTTGTAGCTTTAAAAAAAACTATGCAATGCCATTTTACATGTGATTATTCAATTCCTGTACCTGAATACTGTTAAAGGTACAATACCTAAGATTTTTGCATTAAAATATCCCAAAATCACAAGGCCAGTGTTATATATTTAGTTAAGGTGATAACTTACAATTTTCCAAATGTTTCAAACTATGTTTAAATCGCGAGAAAACTGAGATTTTAACCAAGGAAACGGGGCATGTGAGCAGGGGTGAGCTGGGAGTCGCCAGTCAATCGCGTCATATCCGTGTTACCCTCGGTTTCCGCTCGTACTGTGTGGAGTCCTGGACAAATGCAGAAGTTGTAGTTGTGCGTTAGCGTCTATCAAGCAACAAACGTCAGCTTGTTTCGCGCATTTGTTATGGAATGGAACACAATTATTCTTTAGCGACTGCAGCTGGTTCTGTCGACAAAGACAAGTCTCATAAACGCAAACGTCAACGAACGGGTCAACCAAACGACCCAAGAAGAATTTGGGACAAGAAGAGAAATAAAACCAGGATCAACATCGGTGTGGCATTTCCTAAATGGAGAGAACTTCGTGAAAAACTCGAACTAGAAAGAGACGCCGATCTTGCATGTGTTTTAATTGACAGGTGAGTAACACCGTGTTCTGTATTCAATTTTCATGTCAGTAAAGGATTCAAAACAATTAGCATTATTGTTAGAATGTCTTGTTGTCTATGCATATGATGTGAAAAATCGTAAGGTCATATTCACCGCGAATACTTCTATGTAAATAAATATACGATGTTCTACATAAAGATTAATCAGTCCTTTGGCAAATGATGTGGCTATGTTCGAATGTACGTTAAAATGCGCAGCGTTATCACAATTCAACAAATACAGTAACATCTGTGATAACTAATTTACTATTAAACCTTAATTTTCTTGCGGTTATTTCAGTTTAATGAAAAACAAGCATGTCATTAAACGCAACATTTATAGAAATCGAACTTTACCTCATCCATGAAAATTAATTTTCGATTCCTGACTGATTTATCCACAGTGGAGTTGAAAACAACAGTTCCCATCATTCCGCGCTCCTTCACGTCGTCATCAAGCAAAGCCGTTGTTGTTGTTTTGAATGTAGCGCCCTCTAGCGGCATAAAATCTTAGGTATTGTACCTTTAAGGCTGTTTATTTTATCTTATCATTTCTTCTATTGTATTCATCTATGCTTGTAATTTTCTATGCAGATTCACTTTGCAACAAAATCATCCCAATCATTTTAGAATTATTAATTCTTTCCAAATAGAGCTATACAAGTCATCTGGGAATTTTCTTTTCATATTGCAATTTTTATATTACTTCAGAAATCATTCTTATACAGTATGCTGATTTGCTGTTCAAGAAACATTTCTGAATATTTCAAATAAATGCTGTTTATTTAAATCTTCTATACAAAAAAAAAAAAAAAAAAAGTATTGTGCTTTCCTCAAAAATATTGAGAGACCAGTATTTGAAGACAGCATATGCAGCATGGCCCAAAATCGGTATTTTAAAAAGCACTGGAAGATATCAAAAGAAAATGTGCTTGTTAGTATAACCCAGGAGAAATGATTGACACTCAAATCTATGCAGCAGCTAATGCTGAATCCCCCCTTCAGATGATCTAGCCATCTATTAAATGCAAACACAAGAAACTGGGTATACATGACAAAGCACCTTCTTGCTGGCGCGCTAATAAATAGAGTATGAAGATGTTGACTAAGGAATGACTGTGCGTGAATCTTAAGAGAGTCTAAGGCCACGCCCCCTGGCCTGTCATCATCCAGACGATTAACATATAATTTGCATTGTCACCAGGGCAACACCGTGTGATGCTCGAGCCGCCACTTCCCGAATCAAGCCCAACAGCCGCGAATGTTTTTACCACTTGTCTCGCCTCAATATGGTGTCTTGATAAAAAAGCTACAAGATAGTGAGATTAACAGCATGAAAACATCAAATTTAGAGGTCAAGAATACAATAATACATTCGCCACCGTCACTTATTCAATGACGCACTACTCGCATTGACGGGAATATCCGATTAGCCTGAAATCAATCAGAGAATTTCGGAATCCACATGCTTTTTTCCTGCTTCCACTGTCATGGGTCATATACGATCCGTGCCACATGATAGGAATTTTTTTTTTTTTTAATTGGGTCACTTGAACCATGCAATGTAAATGTGGCTGAATTTAGTTAACATGCACTAAGAATAAACAATACTTCTAAAGCATATATTAATCTTAGCTAATTTTAATTTCAACATTTTCTAATACATTTTTATGTTTAGTGCACAATGCACTGTGAACTAACATGAATGAACAAACAATGAACGACTGCATTTTTATCAACTAACATTAACAAATATTTCATGTGTGTGTTTTAAAAAATTTATTGCCATCTTGTTCTGTCCAGCATTTTTTCATGCAATAAATTTGCATATAAAGAGACATGGATGGAAACTCAACTAATGTTGAATACCCAAAAGATTAGTCAGCATATCTTATCCATTTGCGCCTCACAGTCACACCTACTTGAAAATTGTTGGGGGAAAAAAGCAGCAGCAAAACAATGAGGTACAAATAGCTTACAAAAGCCTTGACAATTATAGGGAACAAAATCACAATGGTTTGACATTTTGAGAGAGGCGGCACTTCACTGAGACAAATATACAAGGGAAAACCGCTGAAGAATTTCTGTTAAAGGCACTAAATAGATTTTAACATGATCTGATCATTGCAGTTCTCAATTCATCAGCCATTGGAGGTGAGGCAAAACATTAATTTTGCGATTTTAATTTCAGTGTAATATATATGCCTAGGCCGCATAGTAAAACTAACCGTTCTGTAAGATCAAAACTGAAGCTATGACTCAACATGTCAGATACTCCAGAGGGGAAAAATCCTCAATCCAATACAAAGGAAACATCCTCAGAAAGCCTGCTCGGGAAATGCTGGCTTCAAAGCAAGAAAAATAACAGTAAATCCCGGTCACAAAGCCTGAGTGCAGTACAAACAAAGTCATGCACCTGCACATGAAGATTAAGGATAAATGTAGATGAGATACGATGAGCGAGCAAACACACTGACTGAACGAAAAAATATAAACAGCAGGAGATGAAAATGCATGAAATGAATATTATCCAGGTAAATAAAGGAGATAAACACAGGGTACAGCAGTGCTGGTGATGATTATAATCTTACCAGAACTGCCTAATGTTTTGTAGAACCGGTACTCCAGATGAAGCTGTGGCGCCCTCGATTTCACAGGTTCCTTTAGGAGTGTCAGACAAAAAAATTAAATTAAAAACCTTTTATTTGTTTACATTGAAGTAGGGATTCTGAAATTGATTGCAATTCTGGAATCTGATACTTGAGGTCAGGAATCGGATACATGTTATAAAATTAACATTTTGATTCGGCTTATCGATTCCGGTGTGAGCATTTTATTGTGATTTTAAATCGTTCAAGAGCAAGACGGCGTGAAAGAACTCAATTTGGAACTTGCGCGCTGTTTTCTGTGCTGCATACACACACATACAGCAAACACATACACTCTCAATACTGAATGGTGTTCTCTTTAATGTCTTCTTGCACTTGAACAGATAAACAAATATTTATGTCAATATATCCCTGTAAACACAGTTGTTTATGTGTTAAGTGAACGTAAACAGTTGAGAAAGAAAATGCATGTATCAGCATATTGGATTAGTGCATTCAGTCTTAAAGTGACAGCAGCATAATATTCCCGCTACTGTCTGTGTCATTGTTACATTAAAAAAAGAAAAAGAGAAAAGTCGCTTACTGATCTTGATGGATTAACTTTTGTAATTTTAATAAGGATTAATCTATATTTATAATTAATTGTAATACATTATTGTAATGTAAAGTTAAAAAAAATTGCATTTAATAATCATAATATATATTTTAGTACAATAAATGTTATAATAAAAATATTGAAATATATTAGATTTTCATTTTCAACAGGCTTAAGTGTGTGCGCTTTGAGTGCGCATGAGCGCTCCATCCCCAGGAGAGTGCTTAAGTGCTGAGTGGTTTAAACACTGGAAAGACTTATAATATAGTAAAATATAAACTTTAGTGACGATGCGACACTGCATCTTGTGCAATTGACAATTCCTGTGTCAACTGTGCAGCTCACTTATAGTGCAGATGCGTTGTGAAGCCATTTGCACATTTTGGGATGGAAAGAGAGAGCGCACGGTGATTCACTCACTCGGTTTGGGAAATTACGTCTCACAGAAAGTTCAAATTACTTTGCAAGTTATTTAATGAAGAAATATGAACAGAGATGGAAAGAGATTAAAACGGTGCCACAGCATGTCCTGTTTATGAGATCGGCCTTTTAGAGACCGCCGATCAAACTTCCTAAAGCGATTATCGACTGATAGCGATCGTCAGCCGATCAGTCGGCGCACCCCTAGTAGTAATACAGTACATGGTGTTTAGCTGCAACCAAATGTTTTGCAAAAAGACAGAATAAATTTGGTTGAATCTAAAAAAATTTTTTTTTACTTATTGGAATCAAAACTGGGAATCAATAAGAATAGGAATCGATAAGCAGAATCACTAAAATACAAACAATACCCAGCCCTATTCACAATATACAACATACGCTTCAACCAGCAAAACACATTTATTCCCGTACATCTGAGGAACATGTTCAAGTTGTCACTTCTAATATTCTTTTAGTTTCAGGTTCCTAAAATACAGTATGCTTTCTTCCTTATTACGTGACTTCCATGACTTTGTAACAATCCAAGCTTTTTATTCCATGTCTGCATCACCTGATATAATCGATTGGTATAAAATAATAAATATAAATGTACTTACCAACTTTATTGCAACATACTCATTGGTATAGAGATTCTTTCCTACAAAAACAAAACAAACAAAGGGTGACCAACTGAAATTGAAATGTTTGAACATGAATGTAACAATATGGACTTTTCGACCAATACTAATATTTTTAATGATTGGATTCAGATTCAGATTATTTTATTTAATGCCATGTCAGCATTCAAAGCTATTTTCATGGCTTAATGATTGGAATTCTGCCTTTATTAGATATGAAATCTAATGGAGATTTTGACAGGAAAGTGAAGGTATAGAGAGAGGGGTGGGGCTGGTATGGGACATGACCCAGGTCAGTTTTAAACTCAGGACCCATTAGGACAACGGCAACAGCTAGAAGTACAATTATGTCGAAGATTATTGGTCGAACAACAAAAGTAGTAGTTCTATTTTTTTGTCAGTTCCAAAATCTACCAATTTTGTCATCAATTCCATAAGTTAATTTAAATTTAAAGGGTTCACTATTTATTTAAGAAAAGACACCCAAGGCACTTCTTCCAGTCGAAAAAAGTTAAAAAGCCTTTATTTACATCACGGCTATTACAATAGAAACAGTAAAAATGGCTAAAACACTGCACACTGATGCATTTCGGCCTTCAGCCTTCCTCGGAGTGTGTCGACATGTGAACAAAGGCTTTTTAACTCTTTTGGACTAGAAGAAATGCCTTGAATTTTTATTAATAAAAAGTATACGTTTGAAACCCAACCAAAGAGCACCTTCTGGGATTACTTCACAAGGTGCTTCAAGGAAGTAGCGTTCCAAGTGCTTTCTTTGAAGGGTTTACTAATAGTCAGCAATTCTTTGCATTACATAATGGTCAATGCCATTGGCCATCTAAAACTGACTGGTCAAACAGTAGGCCTATATATACATATTATGGGCCAGATTCACTAACAGCTTGCGCCAGCGGAAGCAGAAACCTCTCTTTTGGCGTAAAAAAAACCTACTGTCAAAATTTAAGAGACAGTGAAAATTTAGCGCTGAAAAGGCATGGACAGGGTTATTTTTACGGCTGACCTTATTACATATGCAATTGTAGGAGTTTCCCTTTCAGACTCAAAATGTATGGGAGGAGAGTACTAAGGTTTGCGCTAGTCGATTTACTGGTATTTGCACCATTATTTAACAATTGTCTTAAACCAGACACTAATTTGCGCTGCTCTTGGTAGATTGTGTTGGTCATTATGGAAGTTATCCGACTGCGTATGTTCTTTAATTTGTGTGACGTCAGTAGATCACGTGCAGAACTTTCCACTCCCATCAGCGTTTTTTGGAATTGTGCTCTTCTGCTAATTTTTCCTGTTAAATTAATCTGGCCCTATATGTAAACAAAACATTACAGAAGAAAAGATGGATAGAACAGATTAGAAATGCCCTAGCATAAAAAGAGTATAACATTTGAAGCTCTGGTATTATCAGCTTCCAACATCATCCTGATAAGGGCTTTTCATACTGCACTTAATCTCAGGTTATCGTCGTTCTAAACCCCCCATTTTAACCCCGGTAAAGGAACGTTTCACACTAGTAAATAAGAAGCTGGGTTAGCACCAGATTTTACCTAGGTTTATGATGAAACCCTACTCCGGGGCAGGGGCAGCACCACAGTTGCAGTGCATTGTGGTGCCAAATGTGCGCCAGTCGCGTGCCTCATATTTACGTGTTTTGTACACTCAATGAAAAACATGTGTTGTATAAATAGTAGATTCAGCGTTTGTGGTGAAAAATGTCAAATGGTGACAAAACGCAACAATTTGGAGTGAAGAGGCCGCGTCATTCAGTGACACTGACATCACAACCCTGCAAATAAGATTGTTAACCCAGAGTATAGGAATGGAGAGTGTGAAACGGCAGTGTACGAATACCCAGGATTAATTGTTAACCCTGGGTAAATTATGAGCAATGTGATACGTGAAGCAAGATTACCCAGGGTTTAGAATGACCCAGGGATAACTAATTCAAGTGTGAAATGCCCAATAGAACAGAAAACATATTGGCCAATACTGAGATGTTCCTGATATATTGTGCAGGCCAGGCTTGAATCTTTCCCTCCGTTTGTTTGAGCCTCCAAGCCAAACCAGTTCAACTCAACCAATTGTGTGATTTTAGGGTGGAGATATCTTATAGATCGGGGAGGTTTGTTCAAGGAATCCTCTTTGAAAACATTAGTTTTAACACTAATGCACAAATTACACTTCAGATTAAAGGATGTTTCACATGACCCAAGTCAACGTTCCCCAATGGATTGACTAATGTTGGTGACTTAAGAAGGGGCGTCAAAGCTTACGACACGCCTACATCATACATCAAGTGTTACTCTTTTGG
This sequence comes from Gila orcuttii, assembly GCA_026230005.1. Classification (NCBI taxonomy): domain Eukaryota; kingdom Metazoa; phylum Chordata; class Actinopteri; order Cypriniformes; family Leuciscidae; genus Gila; species Gila orcuttii. The sequence goes on along the minus strand of JAPDVR010000001.1, from coordinate 67,244,833 downwards.
CGTAAGTCGACTTGCGTAGTCCGTCTGCCGGAAGCTACTTATTTTAGTAGATAAAGTTTTAAATATGGATATTTTTCTTACACAAACGCATCACTTCGCTTAAGGCCTTTATTAACCCACCAGAGCTGTGTGGAGCACTATTACCATGGATGGATGTGCTTTTATGATGGATAGATGCACTTTTATAATGGATGGATGTGCTTTTATGATGGATAGATGCACTTTTATAATGGATGGATGTGCTTTTATGATGGATAGATGCACTTTTACCATGGATGGATGTGCTTTTATGATGGATAGATGCACTTTTATAATGGATGGATGTGCTTTTATGATGGATAGATGCACTTTTATAATGGATGGATGTGTTTTTATGATGGATAGATGCACTTTTACCATGGATGGATGTGCTTTTATGATGGATAGATTCACTTTTATCATGGATGTGCTTTTATGATGGATAGATGCACTTTTATCATGGATGGATGTGCTTTTATGATGTATAGGTGCACTTTTATCATGGATGGATGTACTTTTATGATGGATAGATGCACTTTTATCATGGATGGATGTGCTTTTATGATGGATAGATTCACTTTTATCATGGATGGATGTGATTTTATGATGGATAGATGCACTTTTATAATGGATGGATGTGCTTTTATGATGGATAGATTCACTTTTATCATGGATGGACGCGCTTTTATGATGGATAGATTCACTTTTATCATGGATGGATGTGCTTTTATGGACTTCAAAACTTAAACTGCCATTATAAAGCTTGGAAGAGCCAGGACATTGTTTAATATAACTCTGATTGTATTCGTCTGAAAGAAGAAAGTCATATACACCTAGGATGGCTTGAGGGCGAGTAAATCGTGGGCTAATTTGAATTTTTGCTTGAACTAACCCTTTAAGTAAAGAACCTCACCCCAGGTTGCTCCAAGGAGACCAATTTTTGTGATCAATTAAGTCACTGATGGCTTTCCTTACCGAGCTTCAGCTCTCCAAAGTTGCCACAGCCGATCTTCTTGCCAACTCTGAAGTTTGGTCCCACCATGAGGACCCCCGAGGATGAGGAGCTGGAGGGCCGCGAGTGCCCGCTGCGCCCCTGGGCCATTTTACTGCTCCTCACCGGCCTCTCACCCTCCTTCTCTCTGGGGTGATCCATGACTGCGGCGCCGAGGGCACAGAGATCCAGACGAACCAGGCCAGAGCCCAAAGCAGATAGCTCAGGCCAAGAGAAAACTCATGGGACGACGGCTGTTGGCACCACTGCCGCTGAACCATTCACTGCTGCCAGCACACTGAGGGGGGAAACATTCAATCTGAGTACGCTTGAGCACCATTACACCTCTGAAACAATTCAAACGTGTAATTATTTCATTAAATCATGTACATCATGAAATGACCACTGTATTCTTATGAGAACAAGTACACAAAAGCTGAAATGTTTCACTCTGAATACCAAAATTCAACACAAATGAACCTGCACTGCTATGTACCACTGCTATAGCGCCACAGCTAAATAAATTATATTTTACCAGGCGGTATTCTGGTATAACACACTTGAGTTTCCTTTCATCAAGGGGTGGAATAGTTGGTCAGCTGTAGATAAAAATCCGCCAATTTTCATTCTAATCATGCATTCAGCCAACAGCACATTTGGGCAACAGTGAGAGCGAATGTATAATGCTAAATATGTGCCAAATTTAAGCTTTTCTTAGAATAGAAAAGTGCCTTTTTGTTGCATTTATCACCCTTAAAAGCTGACGTACCCTGTATTGTGCCAATAATAATTGCAATATTTGTAAATAACTTATTAGGGATGCACAGAAATTTCGGCTACCAATTTTTTTCCGGTTTTGGAGGGCTGAAATCAGTGACTGAAACAGACGATTAATTAGCACTTCTCCGATGGCACGTTTTGACCGTGTTCAGTGTCTATTTCGTGCTCACAACGTAGATAAGCTACAACAGTTAAGCATGTCAGCTGTGTGGACACCAGCTCTGGATTGACAATATTAATTAGCCTACTCGATTTCAATCGGTAATGATATGATTTCTTAAATTTAAAATCACTTAGTCTGTGCTTTTTTCTGTTGATGCGTGAACAAAACTTCACTAAACGTCTGTAGCGCACCTGCAATCCAATAAATCACAAAAGCTTTGTTACATTTAATATGAAACAAAGTCTCAACTTCAAAATTCTGTCGATTTTATTATAAAATTCAAACAAATGTTTGAATTTTTTTATAATACATAATGTACATCAGTTTGTTTTAGTGTTGTTAAAAAAAACATACTAGCTTTTGATACTTTATTTGAACCAATTATTATTGCCTCGTTCTTATTATATGTATTTTAAGTAATTTTAAAGGCTATTGTTCATTTAGGTCTAATTTTATTACGACAAAAAAAATTATCCGGTTAATCGTCAAAATAATCGCCCGATAACTCGATTACAAAAATAATCATTAGAGACAGCTCTAATTGCTTATTTGATTATGCGTTTTGGATGAGCTATGACAACAAGTGAACTTGTCAGAAGCGTGACACACTTCACTGTGAACAAAAATAATGCTACTGTAGCAATATCTAAAATCTGTTAAGATAAAATATAGAGAGTCGGCTTGAGCAAGCCCTTTCCTATGACTGGTTTAATTTTCCACCCGAGAACACAACAACCTAAACCGCATACTGAGTTTATTTATGCAATTGCCAAATTCTATTTTTTTGGTTTTGGGCTAAACATACATGAGGGACTTTCCAGCAAATGCAGTGCTTTTTGTTATGCACGCATGCAGATCACATGATGATGTTGTTTTTCTAAATGTGGGCATTTAGGTCTGTTCACGGATGACAGATATGGGTCACTTACAAACTTAAAAACATCTGAGACACAACAAAAGTCTGACACAGAATTGTAAGTTCACACAAGCAATCAGACACAATCAAAGGCAGATCTGGCTACATAAAACCCAACAAAACAGGACTAGACCTACCAAGAAGCCTCAAAGTTAACAAAACGTTCAAGTAGAATACAACTATTTTTTATGAATAAAGCAAAGGCCTAAACAAACAGAGTGAAGCTTTTGTAACTGACCTATATCACATACAGATCTATTGTTACTCATGTCAACTTGCCTGCATCTCAGCCATGAGATAAACAATAGACAATAGTTGTTGAATTTAAACAAAAGATAAGCCCATACGTGTGCATACGTTTTGACGTATTTCTAATGCCCAAGCATAGCATCATTATTGGTGATTATCGGTGATGCAGCACTAATGCAATATGCTGTATCCATTAGAAGACTCATCTCAAATCATTAACCTTCTGAAAAGAGATTAGCTCAGGAGGAAGCCGGGCATCGGGTAGGGATTCCTATTGTGACACAAGCAGTGAGGAAATGCTTCCCTGAACCCCTGAGTAAGACTCTGTGCTTTATGGGTAAAATCTTCAATATCTAAACTCAAGACAGAATCAGCGAATACAGAAGACAGACAATACAGAAACCTATTCACACATAGATTGATTTAAGGCCCGTTCACAGTAAGAACAATACTATAAATGACAAACAAAAAAACACTAATAAAAAAAAAACAATACGTTTATTAGCGATAAACTTGTTTATTAACGTGTGCTGCTGTTGACGTTGGATGCTTCAAATGCTTTAAGGCCAGTTCGCAATAACTAACAATTAAATTTAACATTTTAATAATCATTCTAGAAGTCCACTAAGGGTGCTCCAATTGACCGTCATCAGGCGATAATAACTTTATATAGTTTAATCAGTGGTCTCTATAGAAGGCCGATCAGAAGAACCAATAAGATGATGCAAAACTCGTGAGACTATTTTTTCTATGCGCAGCTAAAATTGCTTCATTACTTTCACCGGTCTGGCAGTTCTACCAGGTGTCTGAAAAGGACAATAAATCTTTGTGGAGAGCGGAGACATCGCAACGACAGCAACAAACTAGAGCTGTGCGTTTTAGTGCATTTCTTTCCTTAACAGCAGTGCGTTTTCTTTCCTCCCTAAAAGCCCAAATTTAACGTCCAAATCAGCTAGATCATTGATTGTTGTAAATAGCAGTTTACTGATATTAAAATTGCATTATGCATTAAGATACTGTTCTCCAAGTGGCTTTCTGTGTGCATGCGCTGAGACGGAGTGGAACACGAACAAGCAAAGTGAACTTTGAGCGTTTGCACCTAAACGGTTAAAAACACAGAAATATGCCAAAATGCCCGGCTTGGTAAGTATTCACTTAAACACTGTTGTATGTGTATCAGTATATTGGATCTGTGCATTCGCTCTTAAAGTGACAGCAGCCTAGTATTCCTGGTGCTAATAACGACGTCTGTGTCGTTAATGTTAATCAAACAACATAAGATAAAGAGAAAAATCACTCACTGCTCTTTAGTAGATTTAGCAGGATTAATCTATATTTAATTTACAGTGAAGACTATGCAGTTGTTTTACATTTGATTACTTGTCTTTTTTTTTACAGGAAAGCTATATTTGTTAAGCTATAAACTGTTCCTAATCACCTCTATAAGTTACACATGTTGCTTGCCAATAAATAAACAGTTGTCAATTCATGAGACTCTCATCTCTTAATTTTTATACTTCAAATACGTTGCTGTTAAGAATAGTTGGCCTATTATTTATTTTGGTGATCGGTAATATAGCTATCATTATAGTTACCGTATTTTGTGTGAACAAGCCTGGATTCTGATTCTGTAAATGATTTTTATCATTCATAAGACAGAAGAAAAATTGTTCTGAAAGTGATTCTAACCATATCGTTCTTGTGTGTCATTATCATTATAGCTGTGGTGTGAAATTCTCTATTCTCATAAACATTAAAGTTAGCCGTAAATATTAGAAATTTATGATTGTTTGCCTAAACATTTGAAATCTGCATACAATTCATGACTGTAGTCAAGCTACAAGCACCACCTGTTACAAACTAAATATACATATTTAGGGAAAAGAATCATAATCTGATCATACTGACTGAAGAATCGGGACTGTATTAACAAATACAATTAACATTCCTAAACAAGGCCTCAAATAAATGTTCAGTGGACGCAATGAGTGGTAACATTGCCACTGACATTCAAGCAAGATTATAAAAGGAAGAGCTCACCCAAAAAACTAAATTCTGACATAATTTAATCAATCTTAGCATTATGTTGATCAAAGCATATATGACTTAATTTCTACAGTGAAAAACAAAAAGGGGTGTTATGTTAGGAATTGGCAGCCACAAAGGTATTAAATAAAAAGATGCAATGAAAGTGAAAAGCAACTAAGGCTGTCATTCTGGCGTTAAGCTCTACAGAAAAACTAACACTGATAGAATTGTATCCATTTTTTGTGGGTGAACTAGCCCTTTAAGTTCGCATCTTTCCCCAGAGTCTCAGACCTCTGATATGTGTGTGTAATGGATTCTCTATATCCATTCAGTGAAGACAAAAGCCTACTAAAAATTTTTTTTTAATAATAATAATAAACAAAAACTTTAAATATTAAACACCTGTCTCCGTATATGTAATCTAATAAAATAAACGTAAACCAAAATAGAAAGTAAATAAATAAATAAAGCCGTCTTACGACATTGAATGAGCTTTTCCTCCTGCTGCGGGCCAGAAACCTCAGTGTTCAATGTTCAGTCCTTTAACAGGAATGAGAAACACGATATTACACAAATCACCTGCCAGCCTGTCTATAGCAACAATATATTTAACTGATTTCTTGATAATCAATCGAGCTGGTCGGAAATTGATCCATATCACATCCAAACAGCGACCAGAGATATGGAGTTATTCATTTCTGTCGCTAATATGAGCCACAGGGCGAGTCGTGATGCGCAGTTATTGTTCAAACACTGAATACAGATCACAGCCTCCATCGATCAATCAAGATTACCGTTAATTATAAACGGGATTAGCTAACCAATATGAACTAATGGAGCTAACAGCCTGACAAACACCTTTAGCTCGTTAGCTATAGCAGCCTTATTATTTCTTTCACTCACTTCCACGATGAACTTCGCCAGAGGCTTCAGATGGGAGATGAACAGTGAGATACCAGCGTCTGTTGATTATATGACGCCTTTTCTGAATAAATTCAGTGTTGATATCCCGCTACCCGCTTTTCCTCCTTTCTTTAGTGTTCCTCAAGTAACGTGAACCTTTCGCTGCTGTCGCCAATGATTTCCGCTCTCGGACTCTAAGGAGATTTCAAAACAAAAGTCCCTGTGATCACTAGGGGTCATTTATGTTAGGTAGTACATTTTAATTTTTGTAACGTTTAAACAACTGATTTGCCAGTGTTGTCGTTTCTATAAAGAAAAGGGTATATGCTCTGTTAGAAATATGCTCTGTTAGAGCTCAGATACTTAAGCTTAATTAAATATAGCTTGATTATTTACACTGTGTCAACGAACGGGATGTTTAAATGAAGAGTCCCAAACTTGACAGACTTTTATTAGTGGCTACTCTACAAGTTATAATGTTGTGTGTAGCACCTCCTGGTGGATTTGTTTTAAATATTAAGAAAGGGCGCATTTGAATAAACAGTTTAACATCTAAACATCTAACAATCTAAAATGTTATGATAGCATATCATTTGGTTGTATATTTTACATCTGTTTGCTATATGTGATTTATTGATTTTACTAAGCTGTCAATTCTAGTGTCGTCTAAAAAACACCTCTATATCTTTCAGTTGCGTCTCCCTCAGATGCAGATCAGGTTTTTTTATGTGTATTGGTATTAAATATTATAAATGTATTACATCATTTATTGCAAAAAAAGCAGCATTGTATTACTAATCGCAATATTTACTGACTAAAAACAGTGGTTTTATATTTTTGTATGTCCGTGTATATGGACATCCATGTATATTGTTTCATGTTTCTTAAATTGTGTTGAAAATGGATAGGCTGTTTAATGGCAGGTTATGTTGTGACAACTTACCCCCATATAGTGTGACAACATGATTTTTTTAGATAACTTAAATATATAAATTGACTACAAATAAAATTTGAAGGCAATGCAAACACTTTTCACAGACTTTTTATGCTACGTTTACATGACAACGAACCTTGGCGTTGTTCGTGTACACAGCAGCGTAAATTAACTAGTTTTTTTTATTGTAATTTTATGAAAATGTCATATAATACAAATTATAGTGTCATAAATGTACATACATTTAAAAATGAAAATATAAAAAACTGTTCAGGATTTACGATGCTCATGACCGTTACATCGCGTCATCACAGGTCAGTTAGTTCAGTTGAGAACGAATATCCTCTTCTCAGTCTACAGAGGGCGCTGTTGCTCTTATTATCACTAAGTGACTGCACACATCTCAAATATAATTTTTTATCCTTAGTAACGTTAATAATAGCATTGTAATAAGCAGTATGTACTTAGCGCTAACGATACAATTATATAAAACCCTAAAATAGCAAGTACTCAAATATCCCGCCGTTTGTTGTAACGTTACTTTGAACCTGAAAGGGTTAACCCGTGTAATTGGATCAATGGGCATAATGCGAAGCCCCAGCATCTAATTTCATCCGTGAAGACTCTCATACACGCCTGCTCAGTGCTATTGCTGGAATAAACTTTTTGAGTTACTGTTGATGATGGGCCTGTTTGCTAAAAACAACGTGTTGGAAGTGTTTCTCCATGATCCTGCCTCCTGGTAAATGTTTATGGGAGATATTATTTCGCCGCTCGGTTGCCATGGCAGAAGAAAGGGAAGGAGTCTGAGCGAGCGGTGTCAACTTTTATTCACATGGCGTTTTTCTCACTCTTGAACGCAGTCTGCATGTAAATGTACTGGAGATAAACAGCTTCACATCACATTCACAGTGAGGAGGAACACCAGGAGAGATTGACGACGCGGGACATCGAGTGCATAACGGGAGAAGATCAAAACAACAACGAGTAAGTGGATTTCGATATTTCAATAGGTTACTGTGGTATCACTATGGCGATTAAGCCATGAACTGTGTTTGTAAAGGGTTTCAATCCAGATTATAAGGCTCTAAAGCCCGATTAACAAGCCAGCAACGAGTTTTGTGACGTATTTATCTAGCGGAAAATGTGTTTTGTGCCAGTCGAAGTTTGTCCAAAATCCGTTTCCTTTGACATTGAAGTCATACAGACGTCTTGAAATGTGATGAGGCTTTAGTCTTTTGCTATTTGAAGAAAGTTGAAAAGTCTCCGGACTACTGACATTACCTGTATTCGTATTGTGATTTAAATGGGTGTCTTTTTAAATATGGACACATTGGGCCTGTTGGTTTTAAAAAAAAAAAGCTCTTAAAACGCCCTTTTCATAATTTGACTCTACTAACAGTGGTTACACAGGAGAAGCAAGTATTTTATATGTTCGGAATAACGTTATACTAAATAGTTAAATGATATTTTCCAAATTTTTCCCTATATTTTTAACATCACGTGTTGGCTATGTTTAATCTCAAACAATGCTGTTCACTGTCTCTTGGTAAACTTTACATTCAGCATTTTCATAGAAAAACGTTGGGTTAGAAAATTGTTGTTTGTGTTGGAAATGGAGCAACAGTTATATTGATATAATTTTCACAATAGATATTGACTTTTTTCACTAACTGTTTAGATCATCATTGTTTTTAATTGATACATAATTAAAAAAAATCTGGGTTTGGGGTGAGGTTAAAATGATACATTGAAAAGTAGCTAAATAAATAAATGAATGTATGAAAGAACGTTTCCATGGACCCTCATATAAAAGAAAGTAGAAACAGGGGACAGGTAGAGACAGAGCTGCACTTTCTAACCTCATGCCCCAAATATAATACACTAAGACAAAAAACACTTCCCAAACATTTCCCAAATATACCCTGAATTCGAATCCATATAAGACACACAGAAACTCCCATATTTACTGGGAGAAATGCCCAAATGTGAAATAATTGCTGCAAAATATGTCTCCTCATGGCATGAAATGAGGACAACCAGTGGAACCTCAGATGGATAAATAACTGTACAAATTTTCAAATAATTATTATTTTGATTGTTTGATATTTTAGTAATTGGACTAAAATGGGATATTTTCCAATTATATCCAACCCATTGGATATAAAAGTGGGATGTCAAAAGTTGGCTAAAAAAAACCTTGCCATTATTATCACAGCTTAAAATTTATCTGACAAAAATTAAGGCAGTGCCAACACTTCGGCTACTTTTGAAGGGTTTGTTTACACAATAACAAACATTAATTTAAGTTAATTTGAATAAAAAAAAAATTCACATAAATTGCATTGCACATAAAAATGGGACTTCAAAAGTTGAAGAAACACCCACACAATTAACGTTCTGAATATAATCTTTAATTTATATATGCATTGGGATTTGTACTGTTTGTGCCTGTCAGTGTCAAACAGGATCAAGGTTCAGGAGAAATCATTTGTTTTGTTTTCTAACACCATATTGCAGATGAATTGGAATGGCCTGTTAGAATATTTTTCTCAATATAGCCTTAGTATTTTAGCAATTCAGCTACTTCTCCTTCAATCCTCAGAACGAATCCTCATTTTTATCTCCTACTGTATCTCAGATGAAGGATGTTGGAGGGCTTGACAGTTTGACTGAGGAATGATCACGGCGCAGGTTGCTTTCAATAAAAATTATTTGCTTTTTATTTTATTTATTTAAAGTATTTTTATAAAAAAAATAAAAAGTATTTACAAAATGTCAAAGTGCAGTACCAGTTAAATCAGAGATTAGCCTGTGAGATTAGTTGCTGTGCTGTTTTGAATGAGGGCCAGGGGCTTCATGCTCTTTAGTAATTTGTGGTTCTGCACTTATAGAGAAGAGAGTTAAATTGCAGATCCGCAAGTGCTCAGGTGATCTGATTCAGCTTTGTTGTGTTCCCATGAATTCTTATGCCTTATGTTGTATTTTATTGCTTTATTCAATCATGGAGAACCTTCATGGGTGCCCACTGTTCTTAAAGCCGGAAATGGAAATTAACCCCTAATTTACACATCCTCAAGCCATCCTAGGTAGGTGTATGACTTTCTTCTTTCAGCCAAACACAATTGGAGTTTTATTATTCAATAATATCCTTCCAAGCTTTATAATGGTGTTGAATAGTGCCTGAGTTGTTGGGGTTTGTAAGAAAAATATCCACATTTAAATCTTTATAAACTATAATCACTGGCCGTATGCACGTTCACAAGAGAGACGAGTTCCAGCGGAACGGTGACCTCTGACCCGACATGTGCAGTATGACGTGGCTCCTCTTCTATTATACCGAAATCCTTCGACATTTCTCTTTAAAACTTATCGTTTTAGACTTCTAATCCGTGACCGGCGTTTTGTTTTGCTCTATCCTCTGTTTTCGTGTTCGTCAATTCTCACTAGGGCTGCACGATATTGAAGAAAAATGCGATCTGCGATACAATAATGCTTTAAGTGTGTAAAGTAAACTTAAATTATCTTTAAAATTATATAGCTAACCTACATACGTGTTTCACATTCTTTTTGGGACAAGAAAACATCCCAACAACTTCTGAAAGTGAAGTTTTACTGTCGTATAAGAAGTGTTATTTTAACACTTCAGGGTTCAGGGTTTCAGGTTATCCTACTTAGGTTTATTTAACAACAGAAACTGAATAATCAAAATCAAATGTAAAAATAAAACACTGCTTAGTTTTCACTGTATGAATACTGATTCTAATTAAAGCTACAAAAGTTATTTAGTCTTTTGCTCATGACCCCAGTTATTGCAAGCCCTTGCAATATGCATATCTCGATATATATATATTTGCGATATTTTGATAATTTCGATATATTGTGCTGCCCTAATTCTCTCCTAAGCTTACGCTACGCCTAGGCTAGGCTATGCTATGTCATACGTAATTCGTCGGGTCAGTATTAAGGCCCGTTCACACCAAGCACGACAATAGAGATAACGCTAAAGATATAATTCTAAAAATCGTTCTCCATATTAAAGAATAACAGCGTTCACACCACAACTATAACGATAAAGATATGAGGAACGATATCGTTGGGATCACTTTCAGAACGATTTTTTTCCAACGATAAAACACTGACAGCCAATCAGAATCCATTCTAATTTAAAGGTCTCGCGCATTTAAAATGGCAGATGACATTGCAGAGAAGTTAATCGTCGAGGTACAAAAAAAATCCTCCACTGTTTGACAAGTCAAACCCCCTTTTCAAGGATACGTTAAAAAAGATGGATATATGGAAAGCAATCGGTCGTATCCTGGGAATAAATGGTGAGAAGTATTAACGATGAGATATTATGCAGTTTAGCATAGTGTAACAAAATTACCTCAGGTAGGCTATCCAGCGCTAGTTTTGACAACATTGCTGAAGTTGCAGTGAAAAAGGCGTTGTATACATAAAGGTGTTGACGACTTTGTCAGCTAAATTCTCTGTTAGATTAGATCGATTACACTAGACTTGCTAGATTCACTGTTTAGATGCGCTCAGCATGCTGTCTGAGGACATCTGCTGGCAAAGATGCGTAAAGGCAATAAGAACAGCAAAAACGTATTCAATGACATGTTGTAAACAACAATTATAATAAAATTCGGATTCTCCCAACTCCTCTCGTCTTTTAAGGATATCGTGTACCCAAAAGCGCCTGTTTTTCTTTTGATATTTTTTTTGTAACGTAAAGCAGCAGCAGGTCATCCATTTTCGCTACTTTGAAACCGCAGCGCGGGCGCGCGCATGCTTAGAATAAAAAGACCGTTATAGGTCGTTGGTGTGGACGCATATAGTTATCTTTATCGTTATCTTTATAGTTATCGTGCGTGGTGTGAACGGGCCTTTACTCCTGAACTCGACTCTCTCCTGAACACGTGTACGGCTGTTGCCGGAAGCCAGTAATTATAGTTTATAAAATGAATATGGATATTTTTCTTACAAAACCCATCGCTTCGCTTCAGAAGGTCTTTATTAACCCCTTGGAGCCGCATTTATTAGCTACTATTGTGATGGATGGATGCACTTTTTGGAGCTTCAAAAATTCTGACATGATTCAATGCCTTTCGAAAGCTTGTAAAGGCCAGGATATTATTTATTTGCTCCAATCGTGTTTGGCTGAAAGAAGTATGTCATATACACCTTGGATGGCTTGAGGGTGTTTAAATTATGGGATTTAGCTAAATTTTTGGGTGAATTAAGCCTTTAAGCCCGGTGCACACTGTACAATTTACAAGAAGACCCATCCAGAGTTTTATATCATCAATCCGTGACGCGTTCAGTGATGGTGAGCTGCGTTTACATGTGGGATAGAAATGGTGGCTAGTTGGGGTGTAACGATACCCTCATGTCACAATTCGATACATCACAATACTGAATTCATGGTACGATATTTTTGCGATACTCCAAGACATATGGTAAAAGGTTAACAAAAAATGTACTGAAATGTAAATTTGGTATTAGGCCTACATTATGGGTGTAAACGAATAGGCTTGAATATAGTGCTGGAAACCCAATGTACAGGACAATGATGACACCAGAATAAAAATATTCATGATTCTGAAGCTAAAAACAGAATTATTTTAGATGAATATGCGTACAGTCTGTCATTGACTAGATATATTTAAAAAAATAGAGGCCACTTTTTACTGGTAACATCAGATATTTGGCATTATCAGGACCCACAAATATTCCCCCATTGCATTATTATACATTATATTCAACATTATATATAGCAGTTTAATGTAGTACTGACACTAAAACTCTGAAAAATTACTGTGTGAGAAAAAAGTTTTGATTTTAATTGAACTATCCACTATATATATTGTCACGATACATATTGTATTTTTGTATTGCGTTATATTGTGACACCCCTAGTGGCTATAGCAAACAAAAACATCTTTAGTGTTAATTTTGATCATGGCTTATCTTGAAAAGAAAAATGGAAAGACGTGTTGTGTGTGGAGCCGGTGATGGTTTTTCTGCACTCCTGTTGGTTTTTTATTTGATGGTCGGCGTAGGAGAAGTCGCAGAAGTTGAGGTAAAATATGATCGCAGTGGTCAATAATCGGTTGTTGGCGAACATGTCAAAATAGCGATCAAAGAATTCAGATTTTGGCCCAAGGATCAGAAGAATGTTTTAGGATTCTCAATTTTTCTCTGGCGGCCAAAATTGTACAGTGCGAAGTGAACCCGGCTTAGACTAAACTCACTGGGGCAAACGTAGGAAACTATCTCTGTTGTTGTGCGTGGTGCTGGTGGAGGACATTGGGTGCAGAACAAAACTGCCTTTGTTTTCTTCATGCCTACACAGAGTGCACTGAGCCTCGGAGAGCAGGGCTATATTGAGCTGTCCTTGAGCCAAATTCAGGATTCAGTGTTCCTGGGAAGATGTGTGGAAGGAAGGAAGGAAAACATGTGGTTTCAAGTGGAAAACGAACACCTGTGCCTTATCTTGGGGTGTCATTTTTATCTAAATAGACTATGAAAATGTACGTTATGCTTTTGCTTTTGAGGAAATGTAATGGGTTTGATACAAGTTATTTGATATGCTGTGTGAGCATGCAGGAAAAAATATTAAACTGGAAATTATATCATAGAGAGCCCCCTAAAGGTTAGTTTCGGTTGTAAAATGTGCGATGACTCTTAAATGTGATCTTTATCAATTAATAATTGATGAAAAACGGTATAGTTTTTACAGTTTACCTCAAATTATTTTTGTTTAAATAGTGAATTTGCATTGTGGTCGCCAGATATATCGCAAAATCTGATTATATTGGCTGATAATTTTTTTGATTATCTTTGGAATTAAACAAGTGGACGACACTAAATACAGGTGTAAACGGGGTCTAAAGCGTTTTGAGCTTGTCCACTTTCGAGCTCTTCCAGAGTTAGTGGAAAACACATTCGACCGGATTGCTTTCGTATTGTAAACGCACATGTGATCGAACGTGTTCAAACAGCCACAAAAGACCTTCTACTGATGTAATGCGTGAACATTATGGGATGCGCTCTAGCCAGACGGGATTTAAACTTTGTCGACTGAAGACCCAAGTTTGGTTTAAAGATGAAAAACGTACCAAACACAATGTTCTCCCTCCATTCCTGATCTCTAACACACACTCACAGCGTTCGGCTGGTCTTGCGTCAGTCAGAGCAGAAACTAAAGCTGATGCTCTCCGTGTGTTTTTCTGTCGTCTCCGGTCGTGTTCATATGTAAATTGCGTGAGCTTATTTTGTCCATTAGATCGAAGGATCTGAAAAAGCCCCTACATTTACTCACACAGACCCTTCCCTCGAAGAAATCAGGACAGAAGTGATTAAAGTGGACGAAAGAGACGGATTAAAACACCAGGTGTAAACGGGAATGTGTCTCCCTCGTCTACTTGTGATCCGATCGACTAAACGCATCTTAATTGCAGGCGTAGCCTAAGTAAAAAATTCCATATAGCGGCCAATCACAAATTGTCAATACGTAATAAATGCTGTTATTTTTTTAAATGATGTTTGTGTAAGTATTGTTTAAATTTTCTCAAAGAATTTTATCGGACGGCCACCTTTCTGTTTAGATATTGTAGATATTTATATTTTTAATGTGCAGTGAGTCTTCTCACAGACTTTCTGAAACAAGCCTCGAAGAACGTTCACTAGTTCCATCAGTTTGCTTTTGTCAGTCACTCATTTATGAAATTAGGCCATGGTTCCCGCCGGTAAAATAATCCACTGCTTCTGTCGGTTCAGTCCTGCTGGACATGTGCCATGAGCTGTAACAGTGGGCCTTTTCACATTTGCTAGTGCTTAAATTTGTTAGGTTTCATAGTCCAATCATTTCATGCAACATTTTGGCTCTAAATATTTCAAAGAAGAGCAGCAATTACCAGAGGTGGGATCAAGTCACTGTTTTGCAAGTCACAAGTAAGTCTCGAGTCTTTGCATTCAAGTCCCAAGTCAAGTCCCAAGTCAAGACAGACAAGTCCCAAGTCAAGTCCCGAGTCAAGAGAGGCAAGTCCAAGTCAAGTCGCAAGTCCTCGAGTTTAAGCTTCAAGTCTTAAACAAGTCATTAGTGCTTTTTGCACAAATTAGTGTCTCAGTGTTAATTACTATAGAAAAATTAAATGTATATAATTTATATCAGGAAGGCTTTTAAAAACATGTTCATGACTTGTTTAATTTCATATTTATTGCGATAAAATTTTCACTAAGGGCACCCATCTATCTCAGTTCAATTTAGGGATTTTTCTTACGTGTGACAAAAAAAGGAAAAGGCAGTGAAAAAAAATATTTTATTGGTAACCCAGTAACAAAGGCAAAATCATTTAATAGAAATAACTGCTACACATTTTGAATGTGTGTGAGAGAGAATGTGGCAATGCAAATTTAAAAATAAAAGTAACTGTTCATTGGGAAAATTAATCGTGATTTGCTACACATTAAGTTTAAAACATTGAGTCCCTGGTTAAATTATTTTCTTAACGCGACAGTAATTGTAGAACATTCCTATATCCACGGCGACGTATCAAGCGTCACGTGACACTTTTTGGGGCTACGTGCCTGTCATTTAGCCTACAAAACATAAATCCACCCATTTCTCCCGAAAGACATGAAAGTGAGTGGCTGGTGAACAAGGAGAAGACTTTATAGTCACCTATAGGCTAAAATGTGCGTTTGTTGTGGGAAAAAAAAACATGTCTCAAAATTAGCCTATATTTGAAAGGTTTAGTAGCCTATTTATTTCCACTAACTTAGACATCAGTTTGTTTGCTTTTTCTCAAATTATAAATGATTCGCTAGTACTTGTGTATTTAAATGGCTGAAAAAGAAAAGAAAAAAAACATTATTTGGTTGAAAACTGTCTGAACGTGTGATAAATGACAACTGACAAGCGCTGCTGAACGCACTCTATCACGCGCTCTCTGGCTCAGTGCCAAACGTGCGAAAGCAGCGCTAATCGGCGCTGTGATCATGCTTCAATGATACAGTGCTATACTACAGTGATTATTACAACTCTGATCTGTGGTTTTAGAAGGTAGGTCAAGTCTTTCCAAGTCACATGGCTCAAGTCCGAGTCAAGTCGCGAGTCATTGTTGTCTAAGTCTAAGTCGAGTCGCAAGTCATCAAATTTGGGACTCGAGTCCAAGTCAAGTCCAAGTCATGCGACTCGAGTCCACAACCCTGGCAATTACCCAGTCTTGCTTTATTCGTCCAATGAAGAATGAGTGAATATGCTGGAACTACTGAACTCTCCGGCTGGGGCGAGCAGAGTTTAGTTTACTTTGGTTTAGTGGGAGTGTTTGAGGCAGGCGGGGGCCTGATGAGGTGAGCGGTCGTTTGCTCTGGGTCTAATTAGACCAGCGTGCCTGAACCTGACAGCAGGAATGTGATCTATGTCATGGGTGATGTCACATTACAAACTCGGCTTCTTTTTGGAGAGAGAGAGCCCCGGCCGCGTGCGCGCCTTTAAACTCTCTCTCTCTCTTTCTCTCTCTCTCTCCCTCCCTCGCGCATTTGAATCAAAATCAATTGAGAATTGACACGATGGTAAAAGATCGGAAGACCGAAGTTTCATGTGGTGGAGCATTGTGGAGTCTACGTGTGATACAAAATGATAAACGTTAATAATTTATGCATAAGCAGCACTGACGTTAGCCAATCATAACAGTGGGCGTTAACACTGAACTCTTAAAGGGGAAACACCTCCAAAACAGACTGTTTGAATCAGAGGTGGGAAAAGGTCATAAATCACTATATTTTTTACAAAAAACTATAGTAATACTATAATTGCACCTAAGGGAACATAATAAAACAAAACAAAAAACCATGTCATGACCCCTTTAATATGGATAAATATGAATTATATTGCTATAATCAAATTAAATTAATCAAAATATATTAATCACAAATATTCAACATGTAGGCTAGTACCATTTCAAAATGTTCCCAAATTTGTTAGGTAGCCTATATATATTTATTTTTCAGTGTCTAAAAGAATTGTTTTATAGTTCACATTTGTTATAAACTGTTGTTCACCACCAAAAAGATTGATTTGGCCTACAGTATTGTTGGTAAAGCAGTTATATTAATCTTTTAGTTCAGTTCACCACCAAAGTAGTGAGACTACTATTCTAGATGCATCTGGTTATGTATGGGTGAATTTTTCTCTACATAAACAGTCTCTTTTTGGTAATGAGGTATTTAAATAGTTCAACCAAAAATGAAAATTATTGGCATTTTAATTTCAGTCAAACACAATTGGAGTTTTAAAGGTGCCATATGTTAAAATTGAGGTAAAAATATCCAAAAAATGAGCTACACGTATCAGAAGAATGAGAAGAAATAAGTGCAATGATGTCATTAAAAAAATGACAAGTTATAGTGCTGCCGAGATATAAACCTGAATTAGCATGCTAAATTACTAGCCCCGGCCCGGCCGGTGTCTAATACCAGTTTCGGCCATGGGAGGCGGTATGCTGGCAACATACATAACCACCAGCTAAACTGCAACACACGAATAACTCGCACGGCTTGTATCTCTTTAATCTCTAAAAATCTCCAAATGCTCCACGTGAAACTGCGGTCTTACTATAGTGTCAATTGATTTGATTAATATGCGCGAGGGAGAGAGAGCAGGACCGCGCTCGTGTTGTTTGTAGACGTGAGAGTGCGCGCGCGCGGCCGAGCTCTCTCTCTCTCTCTCTCTCTCTCTCTCTCTCTCTCTCTCTCTCTCTCTCTCTCTCTCTCTCTCTCTCTCTCTCTCTCTCTCTCTCTCTCTCTCTCTCCCTCTCCCTCTCCCTCTCCCTCTCCCTCTCCCTCTCCCTCTCCCTCTCCCTCTCCCTCTCCCTCTCCCTCTCCCTCTCCCTCTCCCTCTCCCTCTCCCTCTCCCTCTCCCTCTCCCTCTCTGCCTCTCTGCTCGTAATGCGCCCTGCGGCAGCAGTCATTCTATTCTACATCCCTCACCGATCAAATTAGGCTTTGGCGGGACAAAGCGGACTATTTGACGGTTTTAGAAGATTAACAACCTGAAACTAAAAAACAGACTAGAGTAGGCCATCTTTCTGGAGGTATACTGCCCCCATTTGGTGTGGAGTATGAATTGATTTTTTTGTAGGGATGCTCCGATTGATCGGACGCCGATCATGATCAGCCGATATTGGCTAAAAATAGATTGATCGGCGAACCCCAAAAGCGGTTTTTCCCACCTGCATGCGTGGCGCACGGGCACACAAGCGCAGAGTGGAGCTTGGCAGTGGCAACATGAGTTCTCCTTCACCGGAACGAATAGGGAGTCTCCCAACGGATTGAAGCGTGCGTCCGAGTGAAGACCGTGCACCGCGCGAGCCACAACAGAACGCGGTATCTGCTCCACTGATCGCTGCGGCAACGAGCACTTTGATCACTTGATAAAAAAAAATATTTCAGCGCTAGATCGCCTCTTATTTAACAAATGAACAAAATGAATGCTCTGAGTTAACTGGAGATGCTTTTATTTATTTGTACTGGTACATTCGTGCCGGGAGATGTTTCAAAAGTGGTGGTGGTATTTTATTTTTTTTGATCTGACGTAGTTGGTTCCTCAACTACATCAGATTCAGATTATTTTATTTAATGCCATGTCAGCATTCAAAGCTATTTTCATGGCAAAAATTCAATTATAAAAATACAAATATCATATAAATACAATAAAACAAAACAAATATAAACAAGAAGTCATTTTATACAATATAGGCCTATATTTTAAATGAACATATGATAAAAAATCCAAAACCTTTTCAGGCATAATCTCATTAAATATGTCCTTTAATGAAGTAACTTCATAAAAGAGCATTCTGCTCAGCTACATCAGACGTTCATAATAATAACAGAAAAAAAACTTGCCATAGTTTTGTCCTTTTATCAGTAGCCATGTTTTGGTGTAACAAGTTGTACATTTTGTTGCCAATTAGTAAATGTAGTGGGTGTATTAAGAGGCTACAATTTCCAAATATGCCTAAGTGTAACTTGATCCCCTCCCATTAGGCTGATCTGATGTGTTGGTCTGCCTGATCCCTCTTTGTTTAGAATAATTTAATGTTACTCTGCCTTATTTGGGAAAGCTGGCCTACAGTAGCCTTAAGACATCTCATTTTCTAAATACAATTAAATAAACACATTTCTACAAATGGTGCAAACTCTGCTAGATTATAGATAAAAGATTCCCATTCCCCTGCCATTCTGTGATCGGCAGTGATCGGCAATCGGCAGATCATGATTTTGGTGATCGGTGATCGGCCCCAAAAATGCTGATCGGAGCATCTCTAATTTTTTGACATAAGGCACCTTTAAGAAGCGAAGCGTTTTTGTAAGAAAATTAAAGTTTTTTTTTATTTGCTCTTTCCTCTGCACTTCTGTGTTCATTACGTCATGTCGGGTCAGAGGTCACTCTACGGCTGTAACTGGAAGCCAGTGAATATAGCTCATAAAGATATAATTATTGATATTTTTCTTACAAAAAGCCATCTCTTTGTTTCAGAAGGCCTTTATTAACCGCCTTGGAGGCGTATGGATCACTTTTATGATGGATGGATGTGCTTTTTTAGGCTTCAAAATCTGTGGTATCATTCACTCCCATTACAAAGCTTGGAAGAGGCAGGATACTTTTAATATAACTCAGATTGTCTTTGGCTAAAAAAAGAAAGTCTTACACAACTAGGATGGTTTGAGGGTGAGTAAATTATGGGATAATGTTCATTTTTAGATGAACTAACCTTTTAGGTTGTTTATGGCAAGTGCATTACTATATATTTTTTTCTGAGGTAATCATGCCAGATGCTCTCCATAGAGTTCAATTCTCGGTTCAATACGAGTTAGGCCATGTGTCCACCAAAGCGTTTTTAACCGGCTGAAAACGCTAGGCGCTCTGCTGAAAACGCCTAGTACTGGGCGCTTGAGAGCGTTTTGGCAGCGCTGCGCTTTTTCAGTTGACACGATTCGTTGCTATGATACAGAATATCCGCACACAGATTACTTGTAACTGATTTCGTAGATAATTTGTTTCATACTAAAAATGTATTTTTCATCCATTTTGTTCGGTTAGCTCTGCTGGTTGATGTCTTTGTACAGAAAGAATGTTGTGACAGTTGGTCGGTGTGATATTTGTCCCGCCCCTCCTCCACTGTGATTGGACGGCTGTGTAAAAAGTGACAGTGATGAGCGCAGCGTTTTACCCAAAGTTGAACATTTTTCAACTCTCGGCGACCAGTAAAAAACGCCAGGCGCTCAGTGCTTGAGCGTTAAATACACGCTCAGCGCCTCGTTACGCTCATGGCGTTTAAAAAACGCGGCGCTCCCCTTGAAAACAATTGGAATTTTACGCCAGCTGCGTGAAAAAACGCTTTGGTGGACACACGGCCTAACTCGTATTGAACCGGGAACATTCCTCACATAAGGTGTTGACTTTCGACTAGGTCAGGTTTGGGGCCAGTAGCACATAGCCGAGGCTTTTTCCAGTGTCCTCGTGATTGCCTCTTCAGGTCTTCTATGTGTGGCATTTCACTCTTCATATCAGAATGTGCCACCTTTGAGTGCCCGGGTTTATATTAACCTGCTGCTTTCTTTCCTGTCCTGCCATCTTAAGTGGACCCGGAGACTCTTTCAGCTGCTTACATCTTCTCTGGCTTACTAAACCCTGACCAAACCCTAACATCTCCTTCCTCTCACAGGGCCACCGAAGAGGCCGTGTCCTTGGGCAAAGCAACACTAATTTCTAACATTCTCCTTTGCTTTTGGTAAGTTCCTCATTTTACTCTTGCATCTCTCTTGGTTTGCAAATGTTACGCTGCATTTCTATGCCATGTGTGAATTATTGTGCACCTTTTTTAGTGGGCGACCACAGTATGGGTTTTTCAATAATTAATGTTAATAAGACAAATTTTTGAAAAACTATTTTACACAAGATTTACTCAAATCTTTATATATTGGCAAGGCTGTTGAACTAGCACAATTGCAAAATCCCACTTCATTGACCAAAGTGGGCAGCGTTACCGTTTATTCCAATGCGCTAATCTCAAAATGGCAAAATATTATGCGATTAATCAGCATGGCTGAAATATAGGTCAGTAATGTCTTTACAATTTTAGACCATTTGAATTGCATGTTTTTCCTCATGAGAATAAGCTGGTCTTGCTGATTTATTTTCTATCCATGTTTGCTGGTTGCAGAGGAGTAAGATCCTGTTGGAAAGAATGCCCTTGTTGGAAAGAGTTTGCATGGATTAATGGGCATTTTTGGTTGAAATATTGTAGACGCTCTGTTGTCTTATACATTAATCAGATTAATGACTGCGAGTTTCCAACAGGGCTTATGAGAGCTTCCACCCCTCCTTCCCATGGCCTCATTCTGCTCAGATGGAAGCCATTGTTTTCATGGGTCAGTCTGTGGTAGCAGGTTATCCAGTATTTGTCATTTATTTGCTGACTTGGGCCACGACTCAAAGGTTTTCTTCCTCTGAGGCTGTCATGCATTTATGCTGTGTGTCAGAGATCTCTGTGTTAGAGTCATACAAACAAATGCAACATGCTGCAATTTGTATTTTTAAAGCCACATCTAACAAGAGTAAATGCCCCTCTAATTAATTCCAAATGTGCTGCCAATTCTGCCATGCACTCCTCTACTTCTCGAGGGCTGTTACAGAGCATTGGCACAGCGAATCTATTTCCAATGCCACTGTAAAAGTGTACAGTTGACCTCATAATAAAGAATATTCATGTTGCTCTTTTCCATGCAATGAAAGTGAAGGATACTGTCAAGCAAATAAAGCTCCCTAAACAAGCATTGAATCAATGCCATGGTCTCTATTAAATGAAGCATCAGCTGGTCAGCTGAGCCTTGAAAAGTGGAGCTCAAAGTAACAAATAATTAACACCTTGTTTCATTACATCTATATTTTAATAAATCAGCGTTTTTGAACGTGTTCGTTTAATGACTCACTCAAAGACAGTCCGTTGCCGTAACGATGCGCTGAGTGACAGCCTTTCAATGCGCAGAGACACTGTTTAGTTTCGGTTACATTGGTTACTTAAAATGTCCTCTTTGTGCATGCTGACCATGTCTTAACACTTATTTATATAGCAACAAATAAATCAAAATGAATAAATAAAAAAATGGCGATAATAACGCATATCGCGCTATTGAGCCACTTAAAATTACCCCAAGGGAAATTCCTTCACCGCGACAGCCCTAATGTTGCCGTAACTTATTGGTCATATATTTTTTGCAGTGCACGCGGCTAGAGAGTAGAGAGTGATTGTTGATGGCTATCACACAATGGACGTGTCCTTCTGTACTCGCATTCACAAATTCAAAGCAGCAATCAAAAACTTGTGGTGAATATAATAACCATACATTCAAAAGTTCACTTCAAGAATGACACTCTGCTGACGTGATCTTATGGCTAGCTTTCCTTACACACGCGAGTTCTTGCAGGCGCATATCAACTAGGGATGTCCCGATCTGATCCACAGCATCGGTATCGTGCCGATACTGGCCCAGAACGCTAGATCGGAGATCGGAGGGGAGAAAAAATATGATCCGATACCTATCCAACAATGCTTGAATATAGCATTTCCCTTGCTGCGACATCCAATTAAGTGGTGCATATTGGGCGGTTTTGCAATCTATTTTGTGGGCAAAAAATGAGTTTGGGCGGGTGGATAAAAATTGGGCTGGTTTCAGATCAGTTCGGCCGGTTTTTGTAGCCGAAACACCGGCACTTCAGATCCTTCTTTCGGCGACCCTCTGTTCAGCTGGCAGTCTGTCTCACTCACTCACGCACACGCACACACACATGACGTGCCCCCTAAACTCACAACAGACACTCCATCCCACTACCTTCGGTGTACTATAAACACGGTTTTGCAATCCGTCTCCTCAGTTTATAAACCGTAGGCTGTAAACTGTATGCTACACAGGATTTTGACGCATATCCAAGAAAGAGTTTGTGCAGAGTGTGGAGCGCGCACTGCATGGCACGGAGCGCGGGCGCGAACACTTCCGTTTTTCTTTCAACAGTGGAAACAACTTAAAGTACTCTACAATTTCTGGTTATACAGAAAATAACTTATTTATATATAACTTACGTCAATATTTATTTTTTTTGCGCAGCTTTTGGTGTGCATACAGTTCAAATTAAAATGTTGGTGTTCAACTTTGCGTTTTAAAAATACAACAACCGTTAATTTTTCGTTTTACGGGTTAAAAAGGAAAAAGCAATGGACGCAAAAGTACACGGACCAATGGGTAATTTTAAAGCTTGTTAATGATTAACTTTAAACCTGTTGGTAGCTTAAGTAGCCTACTGAAGTAGCCTGCCTGCCTGTATTTTTTTTTTTTTTTGAATAAAGGGTGTCAGTCTTTCATAATTAACTGTTGTTGTGGACTATATACTGGAGAAGTATTTGTTCTCCATTTGAGTGAGATGTTTTTAGGTTGCTAATTGAGCAAAGTGCTTCCATATATTTTATTAGGCCTAGTATTAGTTCAAGAATAAAATAGAATAAAATAAAAATATCGGATTAATATCGGTATCGCAAATAGCCAAAGCTGCAGCATCGGTATCGGTATCGGAAGTGAAAAAGAGGTATCGGGACATCCCTAATATCAACACGTTATCATATCGGCATATTCCGCCAGTGTTGTGACTATAATATCATGCATCCCTAGACAGAAGTCTTATAGAACCGCTGTTGTCTGTTTTCATTTTTTTTAAAAAGAGAAAATCACTCACTGCTCTAAGATTAATTGTAAATTTAATTCATACAGTGAATTCAGACGGCAGGGTTTTAATTGACAGAAAACAGTACTATAAAGTAAAAATGTAGCTGTCGCAGTAGCTGTTAGTTCTCTTGTGCTTTTACATAGCCTATTTAAACTCAATGTGTGATGAGACACCCAGGAACAAATGGAATTTGGCATCATGGTAAACCTGGTACAACATGACATTTACATGCCATGTAGAGGGAAAGATTTTCAGTAAATAACTTTTTAGCATTTCAATTTCTTCTGCATACAAGGCTATCGTAGGACATGAGGTGGGCGATATGGCAAAAATATTATAATTGTTTTAGGAAAATCATGATTCACGATTTTTTTCTTTTTCAAGTTGGTTTTATTATTTTGCAAGTGACTGAGCATTACAGCCAAACTAATGTCCCTATGTTAAAAACAAAGCCTTAGGTAACAAAATATAAAATAAAAAAGAATAGCAGACATTTAGGCCAAAGTGGCAAAGATAAAAATCTGTCATTTTCTTAATTAAAAAAAATAAGACAAGATACACATTACACAACTTAATATTCAAATGAAATACAGTGCTTTTTTCAGATATAGGTGTATTTAGCAGTTGCATTGAAGAAAGTAATTAAATGAAGAAATATGAAATTAAAACGCTACATAGACTTCACTGTATACATTGATTTTTATTAAAGCTACTATTAAAGTTCTCAGTCAGTGAGTGATTTTCTCTTTGTGTTTTGTTGTTTTATTAACATTAAAGGGATAGTTCCCCAAAAAATGAATAAGTTTCTTTCTTCTGTTGAAAATAAAAGTTATTTTGAAGATTGTGAGTAACCAAACAGTTGCTGGTCCCCAGTGTATAGTTTTTTTTTATTTTCTCTCAAATGTTTGCTTTCACTTTAGACATAACCAACTCTGTTTATGCACACCTTGTGTGTATTTAACAGTATTGGCTCAATAAGACTCTAAAGATAACTTAGTCCAGTAACCAGGCGCTGTATGACAGGCTTTTAGTTTTCTTCAAAAGCAGATCGGGAAGACATTGTAATCGTCCACGATCAAAAATCATGATATCGCACTCCCCTAATGCATCATATGGCCTACTATGTGTTACTTTGTGGTGCTTTTTCAAATATCGCAACAGGCACTTGTGTTATATGGAAAAGAACAGCACGAACATTCTTCAAATCTTCTGATTTGTTTGATGAAAGTAAACACTGACATGAAGATGATTATTAGCCTATTCGTTAGAGGCGTACTCCACCCAAAAATGAAAATTCAGTCATCTTTTACTCACCCTCAAGTTGTTTCAAACCTGTATGACTTTTTGTATTATGCAAAAGTGGGAGTCATTTTGGAGCCATTGTTTGGACAAAAAAAACACCTGTCATTCCTCAAATTTTGTTAAATTAAGTTTCACAGATGAAAAGGTTTGTGGAATTTTCATATTTGAGTGTCTGTTTAATTTGTAATAAAAAAAAAATTGTTACAGAGCTATTTCTTTAAAACCTAAAGTTTTATTTCTCCTGATCATCTTGAATATGGATGGATTTAGTCACTAAATTTTGTTCTTGTCGTCCAGTTGTGTGTGACTAAAGGTATGCTCTGTTTTGTAGTAATCGAGCTTGACGGACTTTAGCACTGATCTGGCAAAAACATCTAAACCGAGTCAACGACCTATGAAAAGTAAACTTCCCCAAAAGCAGGGCCCCTGACACTCTCAGCAACTTGTGCAACAAATTGTAAGAGGCATTTATACAAATAGGAGTTCGGCACATCTGTCTCCTCTTGGGGAAGGGGGTTGCCCGGTTAAAGCTGTTGCACTAGATTACAAATAACATGCATGATCAGCCATCTGCTGCTGTCTATTTTTTGTCTTGGCTCATCAGTACAATATATTTTCTATACCATGAGCATTTAAATCATTGCCGAATGCCGACATGCAATGAATTGTAAATTTTAGAGACCAAAGCCTTTTCATCCCAATAATCCTGGGGATTTGGACGTGTTCTAGCACAAGGAAATCAAGTAAGTTCCAACAACTTAACAAAGCTGGGTAGTTTTTGTCTTTTGTTGTTAGTCATGGTCAATGTTAAATTAATCCGGTTTCGAATATCACAAAGCTTTTGTCTTTTTATGCTCTGAAAGCTGATTTGGTATCCTAGTTGTCTAGGTATTTTGTCAGCAGTGGGAATCTGTTCAAACTTTTGTGCCACGTTGCTTTGTACAGTGTTTCAAAGGTCGTCGGACAAACATCACTATTACTTTAGCTCATATGTGAGTAAAAGGGAATGTTTACATCCTTTACTCTAAACATTAAACTGCTCTGCATAACTCATTCTGCATGTTTTATGCTGTGAACTCGAAAGACGCCTTCAATCTGGGTTATTTAAACCGCATGCTAACAAGCACTCAGAACACCCTAGCAACCACCCACAACACCCTAGCAGCGCCAATCAACCATGCACAACACCCTAGCAACCACCCACAACACCCTAGCAGCAGCAATCAACCACGCACAACACCCTAGCAACCATCCACAACACCCTAGCGGCAGCAATCAACCATGCACAACACCCTAGCAACCACCCACAACACCCTAGCAGCGGCAATCAACCATGCACAACACCCTAGCAACCACCCACAACACCCTAGCAGCGGCAATCAAACATGCACAACACCCTAGCAACCACCCACAACACCCTAGCAGCAGCAACCAACCATGCACAACACCCTAGCAACCACCCACAACACCCTAGCAGTGGTAATCAACCTTGCACAACACCCTAGCAACTGCCCACAACACTCTAGCAGCACCAATCAACCATGCACAACACCCTAGCAACGTACTAACAACCACTCGGCCTTAGCATTGTGGTGGTCAGAACAATTAAAAAATTCAAAGCAACCACCTCCATGCTAACATCAACTCGCAACATCCTAGCAACTGCCTCAAAATGATCAATCTCCCACAGCATGTTACATGTCCTAAAAGCATTCTGAGCACCTTAACAACTGAATGGCAACAGCCTAGAGATCATGGAGAGTTTGCATGGGGTTTGGGGAAGCACCACTCATATTTTCTTTGCTCTGGACAGGCACTATAGTTTGTTGTTTGCTGTCCAACACATGTTTTGCGCAGTAGATCTAAGAGCTGCCTGCTCTTCCCTCAGTGATTTGCTGACACAGCCGTGTAATTACAGCCGTCGCGGTCACTCCTCTCCCCAGACGGGCCCGTTTTTAGCTCGGATCTCCGTGGGAGTGCTGAGCTCTTTTACATCGATGTGATGGACCAAACCAGAAGCACTGCTGTACAGAACAATAGAGAGCCGCACAATGAGAATGGGGGCCGCACTCCTCCCTGCTAGTATTTCAGTTTTACAGCACTAGGATCTCCGTGAACATGTCCATTGTGTTGATTTACCTGTTGCTAGGCTCTTTTAGGCCATGGCCCTGACAGCGGGTATTTGACATGTCCAGTCAAAAGAACCCAAAGGTCCTCTCTTCCATCTACTCTCAGCTGTTGGAGATTGTTGGCTGCTAATGGAAGAGGGTTATTAGGATCTGCTGTGTTCTCGCTCCAGCTCGACGGGATCTCCGGGGCTTTGATTATTTCTGGAGTTCAGCATGACACAGCTGTTCGCTGCTGTACTTATACAGTGTGACCGGCTCCATGGGAATGGGTGTGTCTGGCTCCTTCAATGTCTTGTGCACATATTGTTGGGAATGCTTTGTGCTTTTTTACTTTCTTCCACTTCCTTGTCATTTTCACATAGTTTCTTGTATATTTGTTGCAATATGGGTTACAGAGGCGCTGTTTACACCTGGTATTAAGATGCATTTTGGTCGATCGGATCACAAGTAGACACTTTCCTGTGTTCTGGTGCTCTAATCCATCTCTTTTTTCCACTTTCAACCACTTCTTTTCAGATCTAATGGATGAAATAAGCTCACGCAATTTGCATATGAACATGAAAGGAGACGGAAAAATCCCGACAGTTTATATCCCGTCTGGCTAGAGCTCTTCTCATAATGTTCACCCATTAGATCAGTAGACGGAGAGAAGACGGTCTTTCGTGGCTGTTTGAACACATTCGACCACATGAGCGTTTACACTACAAAAGCAATCTGGTCGAATGTGTTTTCCACTAACTCTGGAAGAGCTCGAAAAAGGACAAGCTCAAAACGCTTTAGACCCCGTTTACACCTGTATTTAGTGTAGTCCACTTGTGATCCGATTGACCAAAACGCATCTTAAAGATAATTCCGGTATTTAACACTTTGAGTCTGTTTTGTAGTTTGTTTTGGATGAACTAGAGTTGTGGACACCGAAATTTTGACAATGGGTCCTGTCTCGACTTTTTGACTATTGTAGAATCGCCTTTGACAATCGCTGGCTACAATCGCTTCACAGTCTACGGGCATGCACAAACATGTCCTTAAAACAACCCTCTGAGGTCTAAGGTGTTTTCTGGGTCCTGGAGGTGTTCTGACATGCTGTAACATTTGTGCTTTTTTCAGTTATTTATAAACATGTTAATGGCAAAGGTGTAAATTCACTCTATATAGCACAAACGGGGCTACCGTAATATGTGAGCAACATGTATGTACATGTTTGTATTTTTAAGATAATAATGTTTATGCGTGGTTTGTGAAAAAACAAAAAACAAATGTCACTGAAATAAGGTCATAAAACCCATAGTGATTATTTCTTCACAAGACTTTTGAAAATTGTATCACGTAGCCTAGAATATTTGCTCCAAAACTATGTGAAAATCATCCTGCATACTCATTTAGATAAGACAATATATTGATTTAAAATTTGTATGACGTGTTTTGTGTGAGAAAGCTTTATGCGAAGGGGCGTGGATCTCTCATTAATATGAATGCATTTTACACCTGAGAAAGACAAAGACCCTCCCCTAATGGCCCTATTAGGGGCTATCAGGCCCTGTCATCATGAGAAGCCTTGCATAAAGAATGAGGAGAAATTAAAAAAAGAATGGCTTTTAGATTGTCTGGATTTATTTACAACACAACATAATCCAAAGATACACAACAAAGGACAAAAAGCACATTAGTAAACACACTGATGTAAAGACAAAGACTTAAACAGTCACACACCTTTGTGCCATTCCTGAAACATAGTAGCCTACATACCTGTCATGTCCAAGGTGTTTGACTTTTCATTTTACCATGTTCATGTACAGAGACTCATGTGAATGTTGAAGTCAACAGGACTCATCCAGTGGCATCTGGTTCCTTTCTAAAAAATAAATAAATAAACACCTGTAAACATGTTGACATCAAGACAAACTATAGGGCTGCACGATTCTGGGAATACATTTTAGATTTTTCACTCACACACAATATATATATATATATATATATATATATATGTATAGAGAGAGAGAGAGAGATATATATAGAGATATTTTAAAGATATATATATATATTTTTTTTTTTCTTTTTTTTTTTTTTTTTTTCAAATAATGGTCAGTGATTTCCCGTGTTAATTCGGTTCCCAACGTTCTGCAAAGTATGTACTTGTGTTCTGCAGATGAAAGAAAGTTTCTCATACAGGTTTGGAATGACAATTTATTCCTAAAAACCAAAGTTTTTTTCTGGCTGACAGTATTCAATGATTTATGGAGTAGTAAAAAGCAATATCCAAAATCCCCTCTGTAAAAACCTTTAACTGTAGTGTCATTTCAAAATGAAACATGAATATTGAACCTGGTTTTATCCAATGTTCAGATGCCTATTCTAAATGTATGCCATTTTAGTGTACATTTAATTAGATTATGAATCCTTTGCTTATTAAACCAAAACCTTGTAATCCAAAACAATTGTCTTAATTTGCTGTGATTAGTCAACTGACTATAGTGAATAGGCCTGTCACGATTATTGAATAATTGTATGATCGTGCTTATTATGTCTAATTGCAATTATTTGAGATAAACGCAATAATTGTGCAGTTTAAATTTGTTACATTTTGCCATCAAAATTAGGGAAATTTAAGTAGTGACATCAGTTGCTTTAGCGAGAAGCAAAGGAATCATATTTAATTCCATCAGGGAGTAAAGAATAAAAAAAACACACATCAGAAGTACACAAAGATAGTCAAAGGTGTTCCTCCTTCATACACAAAATCAAGGCTTGTTTGTCAATAAGAATGCATTCTGTAATATATAATGTTAATTATACTAATAACTATACAAATATTATTCATTTTTACTGCATTAAAGTAAATCATATGTGCTTATAATATTATACTTTAAGGTAAAATGAAAAAGTAGCATATTAGGCAAGTGACACACACTGCAAGTGACATTTTGTGAAAAAGTGTTGGGTTAATCCCAATTATTTGTATGACAATTAATTGTCAGCACAAAACTCATGGTGGAATCCTTTTACCCTGTTCACATGTGGTGTCTTGGCTTGGGTGAAAAGTTACTCAAATCAATATGACAATATCATGCATCAAAGTTGAAATGTGTATTGTTGCATAATGTGTACTGTCACAAACTTTATTCTATTTATACTACGCCATTAGCAATATGCTAATATTCTGTAGAAATACCAGTAGTCCAAACAATAGTTCCTGATTTTTAAATTCGCAACTGAGGTTCAAGTGAAGCTCTCATATCAGTGCTCCTCCTGGCATGTTTGTGGGAAATACCTTCATCAGGAGCTGACTTTCCACTCCCACCCTCTCTTCACCTCACAGGGAGGAAGTTCAGGGGAAGTAATCCAAGCTCTTTATTTAATGGAAAAAAAACTAAATGTGCGTCCCAATTCGCCTGCTATTGTATTATTCAAAGACTCTTTGTAGTATAAATATTGCGAGTTCCCTGAAAATTCCAAAAAGAAAAAGTGCACTTTCAATACTCAGATGATACACTTAATTAAGCAGAAAAAACATAGTGTGGAATGTTGGACACTTCATTCGCTCGAGTGTTGCAGCTTTAATTACGTAAAACAGAGGGGGAGGGGCATGTTAAATGACGAAATAACCTTATAAAACTCATACACTGTGTAGTGTGTACTTATGCACTATAGTCAGTGTAGAAGTGCATAGTGTACAGTACATCATTTTGGACGCAACCCCCTATTTACCCAAATTATCTTCAAGGATGTGAAGTCAGATGTAGAGATGATTTGTGTTGAACTGCAACAAATAGGAGTGCTAGAAGGATCTGCTTGAAATTGAGATTGAGGTTGCTAATTGTACAAAAACAACTTGTGCTATGCTAACAAACTGTTTCTACAATTCTAAAACATAACATGCTAATGGCGCTGGTGAAAAATCATATCTCAAATTTTTTTGGCTGAATGTCAGTGAACTATATATCTCAGTATTTTTGTCAAAGTGTCAATGCAGCCTAAGGCATATGCTAAAGTGGTGGGGCTTGGTTGAGTTAGTTAGAAGTGTGTTGAAACTGGCGGTTATGGTAAGGGATGGGACATTTCCCAAACACGCTCAAAGCAGTTGACCAATCACAACACACTGCTCCAGCTGACCAATCAGAGCACAGTGTGTTTTTCAGAATGAGGGGCTTCATAGAGATAGAAACTAAACACAGCTTTACTGACGGACTGGAAAGAGAGGAGCTGTAACAATGTAAGATATGGGAAAAATAAGGTGGTTTTTTTTTAAACATTCAAGAATTAAAACCTATTCTAGTAAATAGTTTCAAATTCTTTTTAAATATATTGATATACCCTACAAAATTGATTATCCTTCCCAACTCTACCTTTGCGTCATGTTTGAAAATATATCGCAAACCAGAAATTGCTCAAAACATTAAATAAATTGTCAAAACTATGCATCCACAGCAAATGCTCTTCAGTATGTTGGTTCCCAAGTCCCTCTTGAGGATGCTAATTTTCCATTAGCATAGCCAGTTTGGCCTGAATTGGAAGCAGATGCCCCTGCGAAGCCGATCCCACTCCTTCCTCCCTTTTGTTGTGTCTGTTTGAGGAAACTATACGACCTTGGCTCAAACAAAATGACGAGAACCCGAGGCCAGAAGTGGTGCTAAATGTATACAAGCACGGGAAGAGCGTGTACAAAGTTTATTAGATGTACGCCTACTTGTTCTGTTTGGACTAACTGTAGTTTATGGAGTAGCCAAAGCACTTTGTGCATTAATAAACAGGTTATTTTAGGGCGATGAAAAAGTGTTGGAGAGGCGTAGTGTCTCCCATGCCCCTATGAGCAATGGACACATGCATGTCAGCAGGCATATTTTATCAACATGCCTTTCCACACTCTTAAAAATAGTTGTTGTTTTTTTTCAGAAATCCCCAAATAACTTTTTTGTAAACGGTTCTTAGGCCATGTGTCCACCAAAGCGTTTTTTCACGCACCTGGCGTAAAATTCCAATTGTTGTTAATGGGAGCGCTGCGTTTTTTAAACGCCATGAGTGCAACGAGGCGCTGAGCGTGTACTTTACGCTCAAGCGCTGAGCGCCCGGCGTTTTTTACTGGTCGCCGAGAGTTGAAAAATGTTCAACTTTGGGTAAAACGCTGCGCTCATCACTGTCACTTTTTACACAGCCGTCCAATCACAGTGGAGGAGGGGTGGGACAAATATCACACCGACCAACTGTCACAACATTCTTTCTGTACAACGACATCAACCAGCAGAGCTAACCGAACAAAATGGATGAAAAATACATTTTTAGTATGAAACAAATTAACTACGAAATCAGTTACAAGTAATCTGTGTGCGGATATTCTGTATCATAGCAACGAATCGTCTCAACTGAAAAAACGCAGCGCTGCCAAAACGCTCTCAAGCGCCCAGTACTAGGCGTTTTCAGCAGAACGCCTAGCGTTTTCAGCCGGCTAAAAACGCTTTGGTGGACACACGGCCTTAAAGAACCATGTTTTTTTCTTATAACCTTTTGTCCAATGGAAAGGTTTCAGGAACCATTTATTTCTTGAATTCACCATTCTGACAAACAGAAAGTAGCTTGGTTTGAAAGTGAGTTATGTGTGAGCTGTGCTTTATACACTGCCCAGCCCCAAAAAAAAAAAAGTCGCAGTTTGGATTTAAATGGGCAAAAGCTTAAGAGTCTATGATTGGATCATTATTCCAGTGATTATGTTTCTAGCTTGTTATATGTTTGGCAACAGTTCTTCTAACCCTAATTGGTGGAGTGTGTAGCTTTTAATTTCTTAAACAACCATGTAGGAAGTAGTGTGGTCAAAATTCCTGACTTCTGTACCGACTCGTTACAGAAATTAAAAAAATGTGACGATACCATCATTTCCCTGTAGCATTTTTAGCGATGTTGAACGGATTCTTAAACACTTCTGATTGGCCATTGTGTTCAAGCGCTCAACATATGTCTGTGATTGGCTACAATGATCAACGCTTCTAAAACATGTTTTCTTCACAGAGCACTTACACAGATAAACACTGGAGCGTTTAAAAGCAGATGCTATCAGCGTATCCGTCCATCAGTGGATCTACTAGGGATCCGTTAAGTGACGTCTGCTTCCGCCTGTATCTGTGTGAGCGCTCAGTGAAGATCAAAGATTTCTATTTACAACATGTTTTTGAAGCGTTTCTCATTGTTGCCAACCACAGACTATGTTGAGTACGAAATGCTAGAGGGAAATGGTATTAAAATTGCAATACTTCCCGTCTTGGACTTTGGGATGTGCTGGAGGAGACTTTACAGAGTGCTGGACTCTTGCATTGTCAATACAAGATCTTGACCAAACATTTATGCACCACATGATGGAAGTAACATTACAACATTTAAGAGGTCCATCAACTTTTGGTCAAGATCTTGTATTGACAATTCATCGCTATGCTATTGACAAGAGATAATGGACCTTTCTGTCTAATGCCTATGAAATTTTGGTGAAATAGGTGTGACCACAGCTTTAGTGTAAAGAACATTTTAATAATCTTAAGATTTTTTTTCCTTTTATAAAGAACCTTTTGTGCAATGGAAGGGTTCCATGGATGTTAAAAATTCTTCATGGAATCTCCAATGCCAATAAAAGAACCTTAATTTTAAGAATGTGCTGAACATTCAACCAGGAACATATTAAGGGGAGGACCCGTTTGCCTTTTTTGCAACTCCACCCAGACTGGAGCAGAGAAGCTCCTGCTTCACCTAGGTTTACCTTGGGCAGACACAAAGCCGCTCAGAGGTGAGACTGGCCTATGCTGGCTTCTTTACTGTATCGAATACAGGATCACTGTGCCTGGGCAGGTGTCTTAACTTTAGAGGCCAAGGAGTCACGAGAGGTTCCTGGCAGTGTCTATGTAATATTTATTTAGTTTGATTTGCCACTGCTTAGTTTTCCGGATTGAACTTGAGGGCATGTGTCATGTAGAGCAGAGACTGGATAGACTAGTTTGTTTTGTGTGTCTTTGGTTGTCATGATATGCTAAACTTGTTGGCTCTGTTTGATTTCACGACTTGTTCTTCACAGTTTGACAGACAGCCGCCATCATTCCGTGCTGCAAGGGCGACCCCAAAATGTCTTCCAACGGGGATCTGCAAGACATTGGGAGCTGGGACAGCTTCTGGGAGGTTAGTATCCCACACTCACACACTCACACACATCTCCCTGGCAGAGTGGGCCGCATGCTGTGGCGTCCAGCCAGGGAGTTAGTGACACTAAAGGAGTAGATTCCTGCAGATCCGACATTTCCAAGAACTCTCTGAGAGCTTTCTGCTCTACAATTCTTCAAGCATGCTTGGTCAGGTCCATACTTGCCTTGGAGAAAACTAAGAGATATAAAGGGCTCTTAGATAGCAAAGTGAAAGTAAAGGGTTCATTTTGCTTCAGTCTTGTTGACAGTTAAGGGTTTTTTTTTTTTTATCACATGGACGTTTTCATTTGTTGCGATTAAAGTTGCCTTTGGCTTGCACACTGGAAGACTTAAGATATTATATATACCATGTACTATGTGTTATGTATAAGTATAAGTGTTTAACCATGTCATTTATATGTATCACCAAATAGTAATTAGGCTTGTCACCACACCAATTGTTATCAATTTAACAAAGCCTCACAGGTTTCATAATTCTCAATATCACCACTTTATAACTCGAGTTAATTAATAAATTACTTTTTAATAATGAATTATACAACTACTATAAGTATATTCAAATTCATTCAAATAGATACAGTACACTCATAGTAAGCTACCATGTACTATATAGCAAATCTTAGCTGCTTGATTGTTATATCGTCAAAAAATGTAAACCATAATAGTTGGATGCATCCTATTTAGCTTGCATACATACACCTAAAGCAAACAATATATACTATACAGTAAATCTCAGCTGCAGGATTGTTTATAGTATATCATTGCAAAATGTAAACCGTATTATCGCACAGTTTTATTTATAAAGATGGATATATATTAACAATTTGTATAACAATGTGTATTGTTAAGAGCTATGTAAATAAATTTGTCTTGACAGTAGTTTAGGTGTAGAATGCATTCATTTGTGCATCACTATATAGAAAGGGCCCATAATATAAAGCTGCTTGTAATTGAGAGATGCAAATTAGTGATAAAAAAAGTGTAAGTGTTAAGTTTATAATATAACTGTTTTTAATGTCATAGACGGGTGTAA
This sequence comes from Gila orcuttii, assembly GCA_026230005.1. Taxonomy (NCBI): domain Eukaryota; kingdom Metazoa; phylum Chordata; class Actinopteri; order Cypriniformes; family Leuciscidae; genus Gila; species Gila orcuttii. The sequence continues at coordinate 67,209,423 of JAPDVR010000001.1, read as the reverse complement.
AAAAATTTATTGGTCAATTGACAATGTCTAAAACCATTTAAAGATTAGCCATGACTTTTTTTTTTTTTTTTTTTTCTGAAATGATATCTGGGGTAAAGTGTGCCAAAGCGGGGTAAGCTGTGTCATTGGCTCAACTAATAGTGCTTCAAATGCTGCACTAATAGGAAATGTTAACATAGTTTCACTTCTATTATTATGAATATTAATAGATGTAAATAATCTGCAGCACAATAAGACTGTTGAGTTGGGATCATACAGTAAATATTTGTTTTCTCATTTATATTCATTTATATGTTTTTAAAATATAGTAAATCATTAATGTAGCCTAGTTCCTTATAATTCTATAAACCTTTCACCCAAATGTGCATCAAGTTGTGTGGACCACTTTTTTTTTTTTTTTTTTTTTTAGATTTGTCATAAATCCCTTTGTTCATAAATGCTTTCTTCTCGTTTCACTTGATAACCGAAATACAAGTACTATCTCGTTTCTCCTTGCTTTGAGGAAAACTTAAACCAGTTTAGGGGAACTGTGCCATTTTGAACTCGTGTAGGTTACAGGAAGAAGAAATCAAACAAATCAAATTCTAAAATCTTAAATTTAATGATTAACCTTTTATTAATATAACCTTTATTCCTAGTTGTTAATTATTGTGACCAGATCAGAGTCAGTGAATTAAGCTTGAGAATCTGTGTGCAGTGCTTTAGTATGCCTCTCTAACATGACTTTCATCGGTTAGCCTGGGAACTACAAGAGGACGGTTAAGCGCATTGACGATGGCTACAAGCTATGCAACGAGCTGGTCAGCTGCTTCCAGGAGCGGGCCAAGATTGAGAAGGGCTATTCCCAGCAGCTGAGTGATTGGGCAAGGAAATGGAGGGGTGTTGTGGAGAAAGGTCAGTATGCATGAGTCTTCTTTTAAAGTAGACGCATCCCTCTACAGTCACATCAACACATTCTATACTGATGAGCTGATAAGTGCCTCTGTCAAACATTTATATATCTGATCTTTCATTCACCGTATTCGTGCCCACCCGAATATAGTTGCACAGTAGTTTGGGGAAAAGAAGGTATGAATGTAATATACAGTAATGCTGCCTCTGTTGCTTGTCATGTGTCGGTGATCTATCAATTTCTGTTTCTGTTGTGTGGAAACCTTATCTATAAATGAGCTACTTTTCAGGAAATGAAAAACATTTTTTATTTTTTTTTATAATTAAACACGGCCTTGTCAAAGTTAGACACTTACATTTGTCCATTATATTATTAACATTTTACCAAAATCAAGCTCAAATAGAGTTGCAAGGTTTTTGACCATTTTGAGTGTTGTGTTTTGTCCGTAATTAAAACGGCTGCATCTGATGCATTAACATTTTCATCAACTTACTGGTTAAGGTCGTTTGGCCTCATGTTATAACAGATTAAGTGCTTCGCACACGCTATTTAAAGTATTGGTTTCTCAATGACAAATGGTAGACTAAGACACTCTTTTCTGCTCCTCAAATTAATAAAACATTAGCCATATATAGTGTTTCGTGAGTAAATAAAATGCTGTACCAGTTCTTTACTTACCCTTGCATTGTAAACAAGCAAAGACGCGTGTGGCACTTCATTCACAATAGAAGTGGGTGGATTTATGAGGTTTGAATGACAGTTTGAGGATCCAATGGAGTTATGAGTTTTAAACCAGCTCTTTTTAATACTTTTTTATTGGTTAGGTATTTGCAAAACACACAGACAGACGTAAAGGGTGACCAATCGTAATGATTTAGGAAAAAAATAACGAATTCTGGAGATACAAGTTTTTGTGCCCGACAGCAACAATATACTGGATTTTGCATAGATGTGTTTTCAGCACTTGCAAAATAACCATGAGAACAGTTAATCCTAAATGCTTAAAACTGTAAATGTAGGTAGTGTAAACAAAGCCACTGTATGTATTGACCTTAAGAAAAGTCGTGGATATGAGTGGATTACTTCCCAGTGAGAGCCTCAGGCTGGATACATATTCAGTAACCAACCATGTGACCTTAAAGGGGCAGACGCACTGACCTACAATTTAAATGAGGCAAGACGTGTATCTAGAGAGGAATATTATAAAAAAAGTTTGTAAGTTGTGCTAGTAAGCAGCTGGAAAGCTGAATTCTGTTTTCTCTCCTGCAGGCTCACAGTATGGGACTCTGGAAAAGGCCTGGCATGCTTTCATGAATGCGGCTGACAGACTGAGTGACATCCATATGGAACTAAAAGAGAAACTAGTTGTCGAGGACAGTGAAAAGATTAGAAACTGGCAGAAGGATGCCTTCCACAAGCAAATGATTGGTGGATTCCGTGAGACCAAAGACGCAGACGAAGGCTTCCGTAAGGCCCAGAAACCCTGGGTCCGAAAACTGAAGGATGTGAGTCTCCTCCTTTGCAGAATACTACACCATTAGTATGGACTTCATCCATTAAATTATGGCAGAACGAACGAAAGATATCAGTGTTTAAATCCTCTGTCTATCTTGTTTTGTTTTCATTGTTAGTTCATGATAACTAATGTAGTTGATTATTGTTAACAAATGAAAACTTAAGTGTTATCATTTAGACGAATGCCAGAAATCTTTAGAAAGTAGATTGTGATCAGTGATTGTCAAGCTCCAAAAACAAGGTTTCTGCAGGTCTTAAGTTTTAATTCGCCCTTGCATCAGAAGGTACAGTCAAATGTATTTCTATATTCTAGTGGTTGAGAGCAGAGCGATTGAAGCTACTTATAAAAAACAAAAGTGAAACGTAATAGTTGGAAGTTATTTTTTTAACTCTGAAGTGTTGCTTGTGTTTCTCCCTAGACATGTGTTCCCTTGACTATATTGCTTACATTATATTTACTTAGTCTTAAAAGGTCTTAAAGTGTTAAATTTACCTTCATAAACCTGCAGAAACCCTAATTATTTGTTTGTTGTATTCCAAGTCTTTTAAAGCAATATGATAGCTTAGAATAAGAAACAGACTGAAATTAAATCTGAGAACTGAAAAATCTCTACTACTATACTGATTTGAAGCAATGTTAGGATGAATGAGTCTTTATTTCAGGTCTATAACAGTGTTTAACAAGAACTATGTATTACACCATGTATCACAATGTATTTAGTAATGAGTATGGATGTGTAAACATTTTCTCTAGGTGGAGTCTACCAAAAAAAGTTACCACCAAACCCGGAAGGAAGAGCGCACGGCATTGACCCGTGAAACTCATGCCAAGGCTGACACCACCAAATCCCAAGAGGAGGTCCGCAAGTTCACAGATCGCCTGGAGAAATGCACCCAAGAGGCAGAGAAGGTACCGTGTAAAAAAGCACAGACACAGCAGTTTTAGTCATTTTAGTTTTGTGAGGTTTTTTCCATTAAGCTGGTAATTACTGTATGGGAAGCTTGTCAACAAGTGTCCATGTCTAGGCGGAAGGAGATGGGTGGGGAATGACAGAATTTCCATAATATTTTGACAAGACAAAACTTGCTTGTTGCTAGTGCCAATAGTAAGGCTCCTGTAATGATGTTTGGCTGTGACAATGATAAATGATGGGTGTGAACACGTTTCTGAATGTGTAGTTTTATTCACAAAACTACTTCATATCTTCAGTTTCTGCTTTTTCAAAGGTGTTAAGAGAAACGGCATTTATTTAGAGGCATTTTGCTTGTTTTTTTCCATATTTTATGAAAGCAGATTTGTAGCCTGTTTTTCAGATAGTCATGAAATTCATATTGGTACATTTACATTTCATTTAGATGATGCTTTGATCCAGTGTGATTTACAAATGAAGAAAGTGGTACAGTTTTCTCCTTTAGTTTCAACAACTCTCCATCAAAACCTTGTGAATATTCATTGGTCCATTAGATGTATTCTGAACAGGAAATTCTGATCTTTGTTGGTCACCCTGTGAACTGAACTGTGTCCTATGACTGACTTGTTTGTTTTTTTTGGGGTCTTTTTTTGGTTGTTTTCCCTCAGGCTAAGGAGCGTTACGAGAGAGCCCTGGACGAGCTGAATCGATGTAACCCACGTTACATGGAGGACATGGAGCAAGTGTTTGAAATCACCCAGGAGGCCGAAAAGAAGAGGTTGCGCTTTTTTAAAGCAGTTCTTCAGGACATACACCAGCACATGGACCTCTCCAACAATGATGGGTGAGTCCCTCTGCCATGCCACTGCTTCACACTACACAGACACTTCTCTTCTAGGACAGCATGCTAATTAATATGTTGAATTTGAAACTCTTTGTGTCCGCAGTTGGGTTTGGTATCGAGAACCGGTTCCAAAATCCCAGAAACCGGGGATTCGATTAGGCGCATTTCGATTCCTCTTATTAATTCATTTGTGTGCATTTTAATGTGACTTTAAACCATTCAAGCGCAAGAAAACCAATGTGCTGTTTTTGCTATTCACACATCCAAAGGGAGCGCACAGAAAAAGGGATTTTAATGTGATTTTAAACCATTCAAGTGCAAGACGACTGTCAAAAATGTCAAAATATCCTCTACCGTCTCTATAATAACATTAATCAAACAACAAAAGACAAGAGGAAATTCACTTGCTGTTCTTGACTGAATAACTTTTTTAATTATATTTGAAATGTATATTTTATTTATAAAGTGCAGTGTTATTTTACATTTGATTAGTTTCTGTACCTGAATACCTGAAAGTCTTAAGTCTTGTTTATTTCAATCATATCTTTGTTCTGTTCTATTTATTTGTGCCGTTGCTCATTTGTTCTTCTTTAATTACAGTGTTTACTTGTCTTAAATAATGCTTGAAATTTACATTTGATAGGCTAGTTGATTTTGCAATGATATTTTTAAACCGAAAGTTCCTTGTGTAAATGTCGATTTTTGTTCATGGTATTCAGCTACAATGAAATGTTTTGCAGTAAAGGCCCTTGCAAACTGAGTCCGAAATTTGCGTCCGAGATTTTCGCACGTTAAAAAAATAAATACAACCTCACGTTGTCAATCACGCTTGCACACTGCCTCCGAAACTTTCGTCCGTCATAAAAAAAAAATCGGTTCGGGTTCGATTACCTGCGTTTTTCTTGGTGTTTTGTAGTCTGGGTTTCCCCATGCTGCCTTCCCGCAGCGCGATTTTATTCACGCTGAAAGGCAGTATGGATACCATGGTCTAGATTTTCGCCTCATTTAGGGAACCAATCACAGAACGGGGAGGGAGCAGCAAGACGATGACGACATCTATGCGACACACCGAAGCAGTTTGTTTATTTCTATGGATTCAACATGGTAGCAGACGAGAAGCTACCTTTTGATGCTGCCTTAGAGAATGTTCTAAGTCTTTTAGAACGCAAGTTTATTTCGTCTTCTTCCTCGTCAAATTTCTGTCGCTCTACAGACGTCATCTGGTATAATTGAAACGATTGGCTATGAGCTACGTACAGGCGCATTTGATAGACATTCTTAGCACCCAATAAACGGCGCCGGGCATTCGTAAACCACGCCTCAAATACGAGAAAATGTACATGTGGTTCCCAGACCCAAGTCTCAACGAGAATTGGGTCTGGCGTTAGCCAGGCTAGGTGTTTTGACAATTCAGAGCCACCAAATCACGAATCCGAAAAAATGCATGCGAAAATTTCGGACTTAGTGTGCAAGGGCCTTAAGACTTAAAATAAATCTGAATGTTATCCGAGTTAGTTTTTTACCTTATTGGAATCAAAATAAGAATCAGAATCGTAAAAATTGAAACGATACCCAACTCTAGTCAGCATCAAGTCCATTAATGGTCGTTCACACGCACCAACCAAACGTGATTAAGAGTAGATTCTCTTTACTCTAATAATACTGCATAATAAATACACAGCACACACACATTAGGTAAAATAGCTCATTTTTAATTACATGACTATTATCAATCAAAACCTTTTAATTTTGAATACAGTATGCTGATATTCATAATCGGCATTTCCCTTGATCTACCATCTTATCTAATAATTCTCACTGAGCTTGTTGTCATGCATTCTGTGATTGCCTTATCCACAAGTATACATGTGATACTTCTACAGAATTTGGCTAAAATGTATTTAAAAGGCAGCTTCCAATAATCCGGGTAGAGCCATATTTAGTTTTTGACAGGAATGAAAACGAGGCTGTGAGGGACTGAATTACAGTGTGTTCGGTGGATTTTACTGTTGTTTAACAACATACCGGTTGCTCAGCTGACAAAGCATCTTTTCAAAAGACTTTCAGTAGACAGAGTCCATAAAATATTTTTGAAAGTTGTGCGTTTTGAAAATGAAAACGGTGTGTGCCAACAGTGTTGTAAAGACTGTAAGGCCTATAGAGATTGAGCTAAACAATGCAATATTCTAATAATTATAAAAAAAATGAGTAAAATGGACTGTGTAAATTATTTTTATCAAATCAATACTTTTTGAATTAAATAAAATTCCTAGTCGACATTATTTGATTCATTTTGTTCACTGTGCTCAGTGCAATAAATCCCCTAATCTTATTTTTAATTGGAATAAATATTTTCCATGGTACTTTTAGGTACTGAATGTAGTTATAAGTAACATTGCTAGTTTATTTAAATTGATTATATCCATGAAGATTTGGAATATCTTAAAACGCAGCAAAATTTGGTATCCAAGTGTTTCAAACAGCGTTGGTGGCCGGATTACATGAATGACCCGGGACTCGTTCGAGTTTGAAGCGGAGCCACTGAGAGACTGACGGGCACAGATGTCGGGTTGTGCAATGCAAACTGACATGAGAGAAATGGGGGAGCTCTGTCTCAAACTTTTTTCAATGTCAAGTCCTCATTTATAAAGGCCATATCAATATCCTTAGGCTCTTAAAATAGTTTCTGGTCATTTATGCGTCTCATAGCTGAAAACTGAAATAAATGAAGAACGTTAACCATTAATAAGTGCTTATTTGTTTTTTCCGTGCTCTTTGCTATCATTTTGTTTACTTAATGAGGAATTCTGAGCATGTCGTTGACCGTTGACCATTAACCAGGGTCATTTCAAAAGAGCTACGAGCTAGTGCAACTTTTTGTTTTTTAATCAATGAGAAAATAGCTTTCGTTTTGTGTTTTCGGTATTCGATTATTCAGCATGGAGTTACATGTTCAGAATGGCTACAAAAACAACACCCTACAAACCTGTCTCTGCAGTTTTGTTGAGCTGTAATTACAGGCCTGGTGCTGAGCTGTGTGTTAATCATATAGTATAGTTTCATGTACAGGAATCTTTCTGTTTACTTTATCCCTCCCTCATTCTTTGAATTTCCATGGTGCTTAATGTTTCCTGGCCCTTTTGTTCTGGTTGCAGTGGTTATGAAATAAACTTTGACAAAAGAACTAGATTTGAAGAAAATGTGAGCGGTGCTCTGCCGAACAAAAGTTGTCGACAGGAGTCTAGTAATAGTAGTACCTTAAAGGATAAGTCCACCAATTTTCAACCAGCTTTGCATCTTTATTTATTTTGTTAAAGCCTATTCATTTCCACATCCAAATTTAGCATTTTAATCGACAGTACATTGTTTGATATCCTTTACCGTATGTTTTGGAGTATCGCAATAATATCGTATCGAGAGTTCAGTATCGTGATGTGTATCGAATCGTGACATGAGGGTATCGTTACACCCTTAGTATTTTTGTTTTGGGAAACTTTTACTTCACTACATCCCAAAGCATAATATCATAGTTTTTACTTCATTACAAACATCTCATTCATTCCTCGTTATTTTGAATTGAAAAAATCAAAGTCCAATTCTTGAAAAAGCTGATTCTTTTCAATTAACCGAAACGGTTCACAAATCGCACTTTGCTCCTTTTCTCAAAAGCATCGTGAAGAATCAACTTATCTCACAGTGCTTTTGGAAAATGCAGCCTTGAATGATTCATTTGTGAATCAGACTGATACAATTGACTCACTTGAACTCGCATTCAATGAGCCATTCAGAGTGACTCGAAATGAGCCAAGAACTGGGATATCAAAGCTTGAGTGTGTGCAACTGGTGATTATTGTAGTTGGCATTTAGTATGATATCAAAATCATATTTGGGTCATGACTGTGAACTATTTGTGATCTAAATCTGCTGTAAAAGGGGGAGCTGTTTAATTTAACTGAAATGCATGAAGTTTTCGGTAAAATAACACAAATTAACACCCATCCATCTTTCCTCCAGCTGGTTAATGATATAAAACTAGTATGTTTGCATAACCTTCCTGTTAAAGCATTTTGTCCCTTGTGACATCTGTACTTTTCATTTTATACTAGTTGTCTCCGCATATTTACACATTTATTGTATTATTTACCTTTTTCTTAAATTATAATTTTAGTTTTCCCAATTTTTTTAAATAAAATATTTTATATATATATGTATATATATATATACAGGCCCGCCCACAGAAATGACTGGGCCCCAGTGTCCAGTGAATGGGCCCTCCCCAAATATGCTAGGCTACTCATATCATGCGTCTCATATCACCTCTCTCTCTCTCTCTCTCTCTCTCTCTCTCTCTCTCTCTCTCTCTCTCTCTCTCTCTCTCTCTCTCTCTCTCTCTCTCTCTCTCTCTCTCTCTCTCTCTCTCTCTCTCTCTCTCTCTCTCTCTCTCTCTCTAACACATTTAACTGAGAGAGACTTACTCAGTGATGGGGGCTACATTGGTACACACACACCAAGGTTAACAAACGATCTGCACTGTAAACCCGAATAAGTTGGCAAAACTCAAAAGATTTAAAGGGGTGGTTGAATATGATTTCACTTTTCTAACTTTGGTTAGTGTGTAATGTTGCTGTTTGAGCATAAACAACATCTGTAAAGTTACAAATGAAGCATGAACACATTACAGTGCACCCCACAAACACAATCAAGCCTTCGAAAAACGGTGTTTTACCAATCAATTGCCTCAAGTTATGAAATTCAAAGTTTAAGTAAGCAGAACTGGCAAATTGTATTTTGTACTTAAACATTTCAAGGTAAGAACAATTAAGATTTAAGCATCGCTCATGCCCAGAAAAAAAGATACAGCGCGCTTGGAATAAACCTCAAAAAATAAAGTAAAACCTTAAAATAAAGTAACGAGAGGAATGTCACCCAACGTACTACATACCTGCCATACCAACTAAATGTAGGCTACTACAATAGCTAATAATTATTTTGTTCATGTCACTTTGCTGCTGACCGCAAACTGCCGCAAAGCACTGGCGTTTTTGACGTTACGTAAAAAAAAAAAATAGCCTGCTCAGACCATTTTCAGGAGAGGGGTGCAGAAAACGTTCCCCTTTATCCCCCCTTATGGACGGCCCTATATATATATATATATATATATAATATTATATTATCAATAATATGATTTGTCATTTTTTTCCTATTACATTTGATTTATCAGTAACTTAAATTGATATTTTAGCATATTAAAGTTTAGTGTTTTTTTTTTTTTTTTTGATAGTGTATACGTTTTGCTAATCAAATCAAATGTTTGCTTACTTGCAGCTTAGTACATATCAGTTGTCTCTAATGCTGGCTAGAATAAATAAATGTTTTCAAAGGTGCATTTTTTGTTTTGGAGGTTTTTGGCACAAGGGAACACCACAGCTCTTTTTCTCTTTTCTCGAGTCATGTAGCACCAGTTTCTTAGTAAAAAAGTTTGAGTAAAAGCCCATCTTGTCAGCTGTGAATTACCCATTTAAGTGAACCTATTACTACTACTAAAGAGTACAAGTATACTTCTTTTAGGGGTAGAAAAGATAAAAAAGTTGTCCTTTTGTACTCCCCAAAAGTTTAACACTGTGCACGATGCGTTACACGCATTGGTTAAATTGGGCCAGGGCTCTCCGGGGCTCGGCCAGGGCTCTCCGGGGCTCAGCCCCGGCACATAAGCCTGCTTGTTTGCAGTCAGTTGCCTACTGGAAATTGTCACATAGAATTTGATGAAAGTGATGCTTTTGAAAACATATTTATGACAATAAATGAAAGATTTTTGAAATGGCATGTCTATTTTGTCTCGGCGGAGCTGAGAACAATCGGAACACGGCCGTATTCTTGTTCAGCTGCTTAATGTCGTTGTCAGTCGACCATGATCGCGCACCGCTTGCGTATGCGCATCTAGGTGACACGGATAAGTGTACGCAGCAATATGTAATGAATATTCCTGGGAGATCCGTAGTTGCGCGGGATGTGGAAGCGCGCAAAAGTTCCAGAAATGTACAAAAAGTGCCCTGGCCTTGAATGGCAAGGTAAGGAAAATAAGACTAAATCAAAATGAAATAACCAAGACTAGGTTGACCATGTGATTTTTCTCAGGAGATGTTTTGAGCATTTTACTTCAGACACCGGATTATCAGCAAACTGCCAAGAGAACTGCTGGCTACTCAAAATAAACTAGCAATATATTCAGTCAGCATATTTGTATTTGATCTGTGTGAATTACAGAACTATAAGACTTGCTAGACCTACATTTAGCTACCAAGCAACCTTTCCACAAGGATAGATTGATTTTATTTTTGTGACTTGTGCATATCTTGATGAGAAATGATGCAGAGTAGAATGAGAGTGTGTGTGTTGTAGTAGTAAAGAGAGAGAATGGGAGAAGGAAGTGTGTGTGAGGTGGACCTGGTCACCACAGACCCATATCTTCTCAGCTGTTGCTACTGTCATATGCTGCACTGTCTCTTCATGTGGCACATTATGTTTGGCACATTGTATGGGTCACTATATATCATAAGGTAATACAATGTGTAATCAAGTGATGACTGATTAACAGTAATGTAAATGCTAAATTTCCTAATACCTGTTGATACTACAACAATGCAAAGTATATGCTCTTAACCTTGCAGTTTTTCACATATCATGTAATACTCAATTTCTCCATTTCTTTGCACAAAACTCTCCAGAAAGTGCTATTTAATGGTTTATTTTATTTTTTAAATTGGGGGGGGGGGGGCATACCCCCGGACACCCGGACCCCACTAGGGAGAGCACCCCCACATAATAAATCCCAATTTAAACCCTGGTTACACGTCACAATATATTTCTCTGTGTTGTAAAACTGTAATTCTTTCTACTTCCTCTGTCATCTCTTGCTCATCTCCAGATGGTTCAAAATGCGGCTGTTGACCAGGGCAAAGAAATATGACCATTTAGCATGGCTCCATTTGGCTCCTGGTCCATTTTAGGATTCAGTTTAAAATTCAATTCCAGTTGTTTGTTTTTAAAGCTCTTAATGATCAAGCTCCTCCTTATCTCAAAGATCTTCTTATTCCACATTCATCTAAAGGCATCTTTACACAGCCGAGTTAAGGCTGCTCTAAAGAGGCTCTGTGTCTGCTCAGAATTCTGTTTAAAGACGCAATGCCGCATAAAAGCAGACTTAGAATATGACGGGTCTGACCCACCTCAGCCCCTAATATCAAACGCGACTCTGATATTGTTTTGGTTCAGTGTGAATGAACACGAACTTGTGCCGCTCTAAACTACGTCATTGTCACGGCAACCAAAAGCACGAGATATTGGCCTAGCTCCTTATTTAAAAAAAAAAAAAAAAAAAGTCTACCAGCTAGGGACAGTGAAGTAAGAGTCCTGTACTCGCGTCGTGTAGCAAACCATAAATATATCAGCAAAGAGTCGCCGACTGTCCGTTTGTAATCTTCCTTTGAAGAGACAGATCAACCCGCTGATACGTTTCTCAGACACGGTAAATGCTTAACCCAATCGGCGGCCTCACTGTGATTGGGCATCAGTGTTGCCAGATGTACGATAATTATCGTATTTGTACGATAATTTTGGCCTCTGTATGATGTACGATCAATTATGGAAATAATCCATAATGTACGATAATTTTAGAATTGTGTGATATTTCAAATAATGGTCGTTGTAATCATAGGGCTTCTATACGCATTGATCTAGCTGTGGATTCTACGCCATAAGTTAATGTTCTTTTTGTATATTGTATACAATGTCGTATATCATTAACATGTCATATCTGTGTTTTGCAAGAAGTAAAAAAAAAAAGTCGCTACCTGCTACGGTGCTTTATTGCCAAACTATCGACCTCAGCTTGAAAAAAAAACTGACCTTAAGTAATTTTCAGGTCGTTTCAAAAAGTTGTTGGTCTATAAATCGCTGTATTCTGTACGTTTGACTCGTGTACGATAATTTTCTTCCAAATACGATAATTTTGAGCTTCTGTTACGATACTTGGACATTTCCAATCTGGCAACACTGTTAGGCGTTTTTATATTATATTCCAAAAATCATCTTCTTGAGGATGATATTTCACAACGGTGTTCTTGCAGAAACGCTAACTCTATCACCATTGTTCATTTGCTGTGCCTTATCAAACTCTAAAGGACTTCTGGCTCTTTGAGAAAAAAACTTTCGACCTCTTTTAATCCTGCTACCCGGTGTAATCATTCAGAATTTCTTTGTTGCATTTGTACCAGCTGGAACAGTTTTTATTAAGAAATAAAAAAAAGATTTTTTATAAACTAATTTAAATGTGCGTATTTTTATTTCCAGTTTTATTTAATTGTTTAGGCTATTATTTCATTATTTTTAAATTCATTTTACAACACGTTGTTAAAACGGTAGTAATGTTCAAAGCAGTGTTTCTCGTGATTCTAATTCCTGTGTAAATGCATTTATGCCGCTTCAGAGAAGCAATAAACATTCTGTGTAAATGCATTTTTTTGATTTTATGCCGCTTCAGATTTGGTTTCTGTGCCGCTTTTTCTGTGTAAAGATGCCTTAGCAGATCTTCAGATAGGTTTCTATTGTATGTCCCTCGCTTTGCACCTTTTATTATCATTTTTAAAAAGAGGCCGGAAACTTATCTCTTCTCCCAGGCGCTTTAATCTTATTTTAGTATTGTTTTATGGTCTGTCTGCTGTTTTTTTTTTTTTATTCTGTTTACTCTGTTCAGCACTTTATTCAGCCTATGCTGTGTTTAAATGTGCTATATAAATACATTTTACTTACTAGGTGTTTTAAAAATACAAGCATTTGTTATAGCGATGTTTGTCTTGGCAAGCATCATCGATTAAAGTTGGTGTAACCTGTATTTTTTAACATACACTTCCTTGTGCACAAATAAAACCTGTTCTGAGTATGTGGAAAATCCCCATGCAGATTCAAAGCCCTGTACCGAGACCTCGGCCAGACCATCACCGCAGCGAGTGACACGGAGGACCTCAGGTGGTGGAGGAACACCCACGGGCCCGGCATGAGCATGAACTGGCCACAGCTGGAGGTATAGTGCAAAATTATGCTTCATTATATTTGCTATCCCAGAATGCCAGGAAAGACGTTTACCAGATGCTAACATTTGCCTAGAAAAGATATGACATTTACAGACACAAACTGTGTGGCGTCGTCAACCGTAGAGCTGTTTTGGGCCCCGGGCTCCAGTGGTGGTGAATTTCTAATGGGTCGAGTGTGAATGAGCTGTTGTCTTCGCACAGCCCATGAGTGGGTTCTGGAATGTCGGATCCTTCTCCCTAATGGCAAATCCTTCCCAGCCCTCCAGACCAACACACACACACACACACCCTGACACACAGTGGCAATGTCAGCACCTCCATTTGTGCAAATGATGTTTGGACACACATGACGGTCTGTGTATGGATTCATTGAGGAATCTGAGTGTGTGTCGTCGTCACCTAACCACCCCCCACCCCAAACGGTGTGAATGTTTAATCGAGCAGTAGATTAAACTTGACTAAAAGCTAAAAACAAAGCTTTTAGTCAAGTTTGCCCAGGTAAAGTGACACCTCCGGAGGAATCTTCTTGCATCCTCCCTGTTCTGCCAGCACACTGGAGGCCTTTGTATCTCTCTCTCTCTATCTCTCTCTCTCTCTCTCTCTCTCTCTCTCTCTCTCTCTCTCTCTCTCTCTCTCTCTCTCCCTCTCCCTCTCCCTCTCCCTCTCTCTCCTCTCTCTCTCTCTCTCTCTCTCTCCCTCTCCCTCTCCCTCTCCCTCTCCCTCTCCCTCTCCCTCTCCCTCTCCCTCTCCCTCTCCCTCTCCCTCTCCCTCTCCCTCTCCCTCTCCCTCTCCCTCTCCCTCTCTCTCTCTCTCTCTCTCTCTCTCTCTCTCCCTCTCTCCCTCCCTCTCCCTCCATGTGACTCTGAATATAAGTGCTGTTATGTCAGAGTCACATTGTGTGACTGTTCTGGAATTTTGTTCTGCTTTAAAGAGGGTGTGGGGGGGTGCATATACAGTACCAGTCAGAAGTTTGGAAACATTACTATTTTTAATGTTTTTGAAAGAAATCTCTCATACTCATCATGCCTAATTTTAATATACTTTAAAATATAATTTATTTCTGTGATCAAAGCTGAATTTTCATCATCATTACTCCAGTCTTCAGGGTCACATGATCCTTCAGAAATCATGTAATATAATAATTTATTTTTAATCTGTGATACTTTTTTTCAGGATTCTTTGATGAATAATTCATTTCATTCATTTCTAAAGTAAAACGACGTATAAATCAGTCTAGTTACTGAAGGGTTAGTAAAAAAAAAAAAAATATATATATATATATATATATATATATATATATATATATATATATATATATATATATATATATATAAATTCAGAAGTAGTTGTTTTTATTAATAATAATGTTGTTACTCCTATTATTACGCTTTATTTTAAGGTGTCCCCGTTACATTTTATAATACATTTAAGTACTGAGTCATATTAATTAGGTTAGGTTTTGGTTTAGGGTTGGTTGCATGTAATTATGCATACTTTATAGTAACTACATGTAACAAGGACACAGTAAAATAGTTTTACCTTTTTTTTTTTTAAATATATGATTAAATTCAGAAAATTATAGGAACTTGTAACATAAGTTACATGTGATGTATGTATTTTCACATGTGCATTTGGTGTTTTAACAGGAGTGGTCACCAGAATCGCACCGATCCATCAGTCGAAAGGAAAGAAACAGTAATTCTGATGACGTTGTCACTCTGACTAATATAGTCTCGGCGGGACACGAACCCCCTCAGACCCCACCAGAAACTACGAGGTACATCTGACCAACACGCACTCAAATGCTCATGCACAAAGAAAATATTCACAAATATATATGTTTTAAATGTTTACTGCTGGTCACTTCATGTGTTTTGACTGATTGGATAGCTATCCGTTTTGTTAAATCTCTCCCATTTACACTTGACCTCATAAATGTGTCTCTGAAAAACGAATATAAATCCGATCTTCAATTCCCGTGCTATTTTTATGGAATTGGTTTCAACAACCAGCTGTATTTACGTATCTAACCACCTCATGAAGTGGTTCGAGTGATCAGATTTAAATCCGCCTCTAAAACGTTTCGTAGGGCATTTAAACCTGGTCTTTTCACGATCTAATGGCTATATCTCCCATCAGAGAAAACGCATGAAGTGACCAGGTGCTAACAGGCCGAAAGAGGAAGATAAATGCTATCACTACTATATATATTTGACTGTATTCCGATTAATAATAGCAAGTAAGGCATGCACAAAATTGGTGAAACATGAACACTACATTATATTTCCTCAAAATTCAAAAAACAATATTTGAAAAAAATTATATTTGTCAACCGCCCCAGAAATAGGTACACTGATGAGTTTCATGTTCTGTTACAATAACAAGCCAACTTTTAATTATAGTGTTGTGTTTAGAAGTGGAGGATTGTTATTGTTTTGTTTTTTTAATTATCTCAGAAACAGTTCTTCCCTAAGTGCTTCGCTCACTGCTTTTAATAACAGCTACACCAATTGGCACTGAGTCGTGTGTTTGTGTGTACATGTACATGTTTTTCTGTCCCGGTGGGGACTTAAACCTGAATGCACACAGACTCATGGGGACTCGTGTCACTGTGGGGACTTAAATTGAGGTCCCCATGGGTACAAAAGTTTATAAATCATACAGAATGAGTTTTTTTTTATATATATATAAATGTAAAAATCCAGAAAGTTTTCTGTGATGGGTAGGGTTAGTGTAAGGGGACAGAATATACAGTTTGGACAGTATGAAAACCATTACGTCACAAAGATGGTGAACCAGACGTGTGTGTGTGTGTGTGTGTGTGTGTTAGGGTAGCATGTTAACACGGGATCAGGGAAGGTCAAAAGTATTAGTGAAATTAAGTGCCTGGAAGGAACTGATAAGGCCTGGTTCAGATACTATAGATGGCTCATGTTGTGTGTGTGTGAGTCTGGTTCAGATACTATAGATGGCTCATGTTGTGTGTGTGTGTGAGTCTGGTTCAGATACTATAGATGGCTCATGTTGGTGTGTGTGAGTCTGGTTCAGATACTATAGATGGCTCATGTTGGTGTGTGTGTGAGTCTGGTTCAGATACTATAGATGGCTCATGTTGGTGTGTGTGTGAGTCTGGTTCAGATACTATATATGGCTCATGTTGGTGTGTGTGTGAGTCTGGTTCAGATACTATAGATGGCTCATGTTGTGTGTGTGTGTGTGAGTCTGGTTCAGATACTATAGATGGCTCATGTTGGTGTGTGTGCGAGTCTGGTTCAGATACTATAGATGGCTCATGTTGGTGTGTGTGTGAGTCTGTTTCAGATACTATAGATGGCGCATGTTGTGTGTGTGTGAGTCTGGTTCAGATACTATAGATGGCTCATGTTGGTGTGTGTGTGAGTCTGGTTCAGATACTATAGATGGCTCATGTTGGTGTGTGTGTGAGTCTGGTTCAGATACTATAGATGGCTCATGTTGGTGTGTGTGTGTGTGAGTCTGGTTCAGATACTATAGATGGCTCATGTTGGTGTGTTTGAGTCTGGTTCAGATTATATAGATGGCTCATGTTGTTGTGTGTGTGTGAGTCTGTTTCAGATACTATAGATGGCGCATGTTGTGTGTGTGTGAGTCTGGTTCAGATACTATAGATGGCTCATGTTGGTGTGTGTGTGAGTCTGGTTCAGATACTGTAGATGGCTCATGTTGGTGTGTGTGTGTGAGTCTGGTTCAGATACTATAGATGGCTCATGTTGGTGTGTGTTTGAGTCTGGTTCAGATACTATAGATGGCTCATGTTGGTGTGTGTGTGTGAGTCTGGTTCAGATACTATAGATGGCTCATGTTGGTGTGTGTGTGTGAGTCTGGTTCAGATACTATAGATGGCTCATGTTGGTGTGTGTGTGTGAGTCTGGTTCAGATACTATAGATGGCTCATGCTGGTGTGTGTGTGAGTCTGGTTCAGATACTGTAGATGGCTCATGTTGGTGTGTGTGTGTGAGTCTGGTTCAGATACTATAGATGGCTCATGTCAGTGTGTGTGTGTGTGTGTGTGTGAGAGAGTCTGGTTCAGATACTATAGATGACTCATGTTGGTGTGTGTGTGTGTGTGTGAGTCTGGTTCAGATACTATAGATGACTCATGTTGGTGTGTGTGTGTGTGTGAGTCTGGTTCAGATACTATAGATGGCTCATGTTGGTGTGTGTGTGTGAGTCTGGTTCAGATACTATAGATGGCTCATGTTGGTGTGTGTTTGAGTCTGGTTCAGATACTATAGATGGCTCATGTTGGTGTGTGTGTGTGAGTCTGGTTCAGATACTATAGATGGCTCATGTTGGTGTGTGTGTGTGAGTCTGGTTCAGATACTATAGATGGCTCATGTTGGTGTGTGTGTGTGAGTCTGGTTCAGATACTATAGATGGCTCATGTTGGTGTGTGTGTGAGTCTGGTTTAGATACTATAGATGGCTCATGTTGGTGTATGTTTGAATCTGGTTCAGATTCTATAGATGGATCATGTTGGTGTATGTTTGAATCTGGTTCAGATTCTATAGATGGCTCATGTTGTGTGTGTGTGTGAGTCTGGTTCAGATACTATAGATGGCTCATGTTGTGTGTGTGTGTGTGAGTCTGGTTCAGATTCTATAGATGGCTCATGTTGGTGTGTGTGTGTGTGAGTCTGGTTCAGATACTATAGATGGCTCATGTTGGTTTGTGTGTTTGAGTCTGGTTCAGATACTATAGATGGCTCATGTTGGTGTGTGTGTGTGAGTCTGGTTCAAATACTATAGATGGCTCATGTTATGTGTGTGTGAGTCTGGTTCAGATACTATAGATGGCTCATGTTGGTGTGTGTGTGTGTGTGTGTGTGAGTCTGGTTCAGATACTATAGATGGCTCATGTTGGTGTGTGTGTGTGTGAGTCTGGTTCAGATACTATAGATGGCTCATGTTGGTGTGTGTATGAGTCTGGCTCAGATACTATAGATGGCTCATGTTGTGTGTGTGTGAGTCTGGTTCAGATACTATAGATGGCTCATGTTGGTGTGTGTTTGAGTCTGGTTCAGATTCTATAGATGGCTCATGTTGGTGTGTGTGTGAGTCTGGTTTAGATACTATAGATGGCTCATGTTGGTGTATGTTTGAATCTGGTTCAGATTCTATAGATGGATCATGTTGTGTGTGTGAGTCTGGTTCAGATACTATAGATGGCTCATGTTGTGTGTGTGTGAGTCTGGTTCAGATACTATAGATGACTCATGCTGTGTGTGTGTGAGTCTGGTTCAGATACTATAGATGACTCATGTTGGTTTGTGTGTGTGTGTGTGTGAGTCTGGTTCAGATACTATAGATGGCTCATGTTGGTGTGTGTGAGTCTGGTTCAGATACTATAGATGGCTCATGTTGGTGTGTGTGTGAGTCTGGTTCAGATACTATAGATGGCTCATGTTGGTGTGTGTGTGAGTCTGGTTCAGATACTATAGATGGCTCATGTTGGTGTGTGTGTGAGTCTGGTTCAGATACTATAGATGACTCATGCTGTGTGTGTGTGAGTCTGGTTCAGATACTATAGATGGCTCATGTTGGTGTGTGTTTGAGTCTGGTTCAGATACTATAGATGGCTCATGTTGGTGTGTGTTTGAGTCTGGTTCAGATTCTATAGATGGCTCATGTTGGTGTGTGTGTGTGAGTCTGGTTCAGATACTGTAGATGACTCATGTTGGTGTGTGTGTTTGAGTCTGGTTCAGATACTATAGATGACTCATGTTGTGTGTGTGTGAGTCTGGTTCAGATACTATAGATGGCTCATGTTGGTGTGTGTGTGTGAGTCTGGTTCAGATTCTATAGATGGCTCATGTTGGTGTGTGTGTGTGTGTGAGAGAGTCTGGTTCAGATACTATAGATGGCTCATGTTGGTGTGTGTATGAGTCTGGTTCAGATACTATAGACGGCTCATGTTGGTGTGTGTGTGTGAGTCGGGTTCAAATACTATAGATGGCTCATGTTGTGTGTGTGTGAGTCTGGTTCAGATACTATAGATGGCTCATGTTGGTGTGTGTGTGTGTGTGAGTCTGGTTCAGATACTATAGATGGCTCATGTTGGTGTGTGTGTGTGTGTGTGTGTGTGAGTCTGGTTCAGATACTATAGATGGCTCATGTTGGTGTGTGTGTGAGTCTGGCTCAGATACTATAGATGGCTCATGTTGTGTGTGTGTGAGTCTGGTTCAGATACTATAGATGGCTCATGTTGGTGTGTGTTTGAGTCTGGTTCAGATTCTATAGATGGCTCATGTTGGTGTGTGTGTGAGTCTGGTTTAGATACTATAGATGGCTCATGTTGGTGTATGTTTGAATCTGGTTCAGATTCTATAGATGGATCATGTTGGTGTATGTTTGAATCTGGTTCAGATTCTATAGATGGCTCATGTTGTGTGTGTGTGTGAGTCTGGTTCAGATACTATAGATGACTCATGCTGTGTGTGTGTGAGTCTGGTTCAGATACTATAGATGACTCATGTTGGTGTGTGTGTGTGTGTGTGTGTGTGTGTGTGTGTGTGTGTGAGTCTGGTTCAGATACTATAGATGGCTCATGTTGGTGTGTGTGAGTCTGGTTCAGATACTATAGATGGCTCATGTTGGTGTGTGTGTGAGTCTGGTTCAGATACTATAGATGGCTCATGTTGGTGTGTGTGTGTGTGTGTGTGTGTGAGTCTGGTTCAGATACTATAGATGGCTCATGTTGGTGTGTGTGTGAGTCTGGTTCAGATACTATAGATGACTCATGCTGTGTGTGTGTGAGTCTGGTTCAGATACTATAGATGGCTCATGTTGGTGTGTGTTTGAGTCTGGTTCAGATTCTATAGATGGCTCATGTTGGTGTGTGTGTGAGTCTGGTTCAGATACTGTAGATGACTCATGTTGGTGTGTGTGTTTGAGTCTGGTTCAGATACTATAGATGACTCATGTTGTGTGTGTGTGAGTCTGGTTCAGATACTATAGATGGCTCATGTTGGTGTGTGTGTGTGTGAGTCTGGTTCAGATTCTATAGATGGCTCATGTTGGTGTGTGTGTGTGTGTGTGTGTGTGAGAGAGAGTCTGGTTCAGATACTATAGATGGCTCATGTTGGTGTGTGTATGAGTCTGGTTCAGATACTATAGATGGCTCATGTTGGTGTGTGTGTGTGAGTCTGGTTCAAATACTATAGATGGCTCATGTTGTGTGTGTGTGAGTCTGGTTCAGATACTATAGATGGCTCATGTTGGTGTGTGTGTGTGTGTGTGTGAGTCTGGTTCAGATACTATAGATGGCTCATGTTGGTGTGTGTGTGTGAGTCTGGTTCAGATACTATAGATGGCTCATGTTGGTGTGTGTGTGAGTCTGGCTCAGATACTATAGATGGCTCATGTTGTGTGTGTGTGAGTCTGGTTCAGATACTATAGATGGCTCATGTTGGTGTGTGTTTGAGTCTGGTTCAGATTCTATAGATGGCTCATGTTGGTGTGTGTGTGAGTCTGGTTTAGATACTATAGATGGCTCATGTTGGTGTATGTTTGAATCTGGTTCAGATTCTATAGATGGATCATGTTGGTGTATGTTTGAATCTGGTTCAGATTCTATAGATGGCTCATGTTGTGTGTGTGTGAGTCTGGTTCAGATACTATAGATGGCTCATGTTGTGTGTGTGTGTGAGTCTGGTTCAGATACTATAGATGACTCATGCTGTGTGTGTGTGAGTCTGGTTCAGATACTATAGATGACTCATGTTGGTGTGTGTGTGTGTGTGTGTGTGTGTGTGAGTCTGGTTCAGATACTATAGATGGCTCATGTTGGTGTGTGTGAGTCTGGTTCAGACACTATAGATGGCTCATGTTGGTGTGTGTGTGAGTCTGGTTCAGATACTATAGATGGCTCATGTTGGTGTGTGTGTGTGTGTGTGTGTGTGTGTGAGTCTGGTTCAG
Organism: Gila orcuttii; assembly: GCA_026230005.1. Lineage (NCBI taxonomy): Eukaryota > Metazoa > Chordata > Actinopteri > Cypriniformes > Leuciscidae > Gila > Gila orcuttii. The sequence continues at coordinate 67,188,217 of JAPDVR010000001.1, read as the reverse complement.
ATACTATAGATGGCTCATGTTGGTGTGTGTGTGAGTCTGGTTCAGATACTATAGATGACTCATGCTGTGTGTGTGTGAGTCTGGTTCAGATACTATAGATGGCTCATGTTGGTGTGTGTGTGAGTCTGGTTCAGATACTGTAGATGACTCATGTTGGTGTGTGTGTGTGTGTGTGTGTGTGAGTCTGGTTCAGATACTATAGATGGCTCATGTTGGTGTGTGTGTGAGTCTGGTTCAGATACTATAGATGGCTCATGTTGGTGTGTGTGTGAGTCTGGTTCAGATACTGTAGATGACTCATGTTGGTGTGTGTGTTGGAGTCTGGTTCAGATACTATAGATGACTCATGTTGTGTGTGTGTGAGTCTGGTTCAGATTCTATAGATGGCTCATGTTGGTGTGTGTGTGTGTGTGTGTGTGAGAGAGAGAGAGAGAGTCTGGTTCAGATACTATAGATGGCTCATGTTGGTGTGTGTATGAGTCTGGTTCAGATACTATAGATGGCTCATGTTGGTGTGTGTGTGTGAGTCTGGTTCAAATACTATAGATGGCTCATGTTGTGTGTGTGTGAGTCTGGTTCAGATACTATAGATGGCTCATGTTGGTGTGTGTGTGTGTGTGTGTGAGTCTGGTTCAGATACTATAGATGGCTCATGTTGGTGTGTGTGTGTGTGTGTGTGAGTCTGGTTCAGATACTATAGATGGCTCATGTTGGTGTGTGTGTGAGTCTGGCTCAGATACTATAGATGGCTCATGTTGTGTGTGTGTGAGTCTGGTTCAGATACTATAGATGGCTCATGTTGGTGTGTGTGTGAGTCTGGCTCAGATACTATAGATGGCTCATGTTGTGTGTGTGTGAGTCTGGTTCAGATTCTATAGATGGCTCATGTTGGTGTGTGTGTGAGTCTGGTTTAGATACTATAGATGGCTCATGTTGGTGTATGTTTGAATCTGGTTCAGATTCTATAGATGGATCATGTTGGTGTATGTTTGAATCTGGTTCAGATTCTATAGATGGCTCATGTTGTGTGTGTGTGAGTCTGGTTCAGATACTATAGATGGCTCATGTTGTGTGTGTGTGTGAGTCTGGTTCAGATACTATAGATGACTCATGCTGTGTGTGTGTGAGTCTGGTTCAGATACTATAGATGACTCATGTTGGTGTGTGTGTGTGTGTGTGTGAGAGTCTGGTTCAGATACTATAGATGGCTCATGTTGGTGTGTGTGAGTCTGGTTCAGATACTATAGATGGCTCATGTTGGTGTGTGTGTGAGTCTGGTTCAGATACTATAGATGGCTCATGTTGGTGTGTGTGTGTGTGTGAGTCTGGTTCAGATACTATAGATGGCTCATGTTGGTGTGTGTGTGTGAGTCTGGTTCAGATACTATAGATGACTCATGCTGTGTGTGTGTGAGTCTGGTTCAGATACTATAGATGGCTCATGTTGGTGTGTGTTTGAGTCTGGTTCAGATTCTATAGATGGCTCATGTTGGTGTGTGTGTGAGTCTGGTTCAGATACTGTAGATGACTCATGTTGGTGTGTGTGTTTGAGTCTGGTTCAGATACTATAGATGACTCATGTTGTGTGTGTTTGAGTCTGATTCAGATACTATAGATGACTCATGTTGGTGTGTGTGTTTGAGTCTGGTTCAGATACTATAGATGGCTCATGTTGGTGTGTGTGTGTGTGTGTGAGTCTGGTTCAGATACTATAGATGGCTCATGTTGGTGTGTGTGTGTGTGTGTGAGTCTGGTTCAGATACTATAGATGGCTCATGTTGGTGTGTGTGTGAGTCTGGCTCAGATACTATAGATGGCTCATGTTGTGTGTGTGTGAGTCTGGTTCAGATACTATAGATGGCTCATGTTGGTGTGTGTTTGAGTCTGGTTCAGATTCTATAGATGGCTCATGTTGGTGTGTGTGTGAGTCTGGTTTAGATACTATAGATGGCTCATGTTGGTGTATGTTTGAATCTGGTTCAGATTCTATAGATGGATCATGTTGGTGTATGTTTGAATCTGGTTCAGATTCTATAGATGGATCATGTTGGTGTGTGTTTGAGTCTGGTTCAGATTCTATAGATGGATCATGTTGGTGTGTGTGTGAGTCTGGTTTAGATACTATAGATGGCTCATGTTGGTGTATGTTTGAATCTGGTTCAGATACTATAGATGGCTCATGTTGGTGTGTGTGTGTGTGTGAGTCTGGTTCTATAGATGGCTCATGTTGGTGTGTGTTTGAGTCTCTCTCAGGGAATGCCTGTTAAACTGCAGTATTATACGTGGCCTTCTGCTGCTTCCTGCTTATTAGTCTGGTCTCTCTTGACTCTTAAACCCACAGGTGGCATGAGGTGGACGTCTATTACGAGAACCTAAGTGGCTATGCACCGTCAGTGCAACTTTCTTTATTGACCTCCTCTCAGAGTACTGACAACAGCTCTGTTCTAAAACCTAGTGAGCAGCCTAGACCGTAGTCAGGCATCATGGGTTGTTACAGAAGTGGGCAGCAATATCATGCAGCCTTATATCATGTTAACTGTCAGTGTCCCGACATGCTTTTTTAAAATTATTTTTTTTAATTGTTTCCCCTATGGCATATTTTATTAATCATCATAAATTAGGTATCTTTGGACATTTTGTTATCTTGAAAACAGTACTTTAAAACCTTTTAGTGGGTTCAATTTTTGTGATATCAACTTCAAATTTGGAGCACAACTTGATTTGACATACTGTATGCCTTTTGAAATAAAAGACACTCCAAAATTAACCAAAGCATTCATCAAATACATTTCATTTCAGATCTATGCTCAAGCGGGGTGACAGTTAACCGGTTGATGTTAAGGCAGCACTAGATACAGAGACAATACCAAAATGCACAGTGATTAGTTCAGTGCAGAGATTGATTTAAGTTGAGAGAAAATATGAATATTAGATATGCAATATGTGGATGAGCATCATATAGTTTAGCTGTTGAGACTCACACTCTGTGTGATCTGAGCTCTGATATTCATGCTTATGTAGGATGTGCTAAATCATTCATTTTTAAGGTTGCATTTACTGTAGGTTAAAATGTCTTCTCAGAAGGCAGCTGCCTATGTAGGCAGTAGATGGAAAGGAAACTCACTAGGTTGTGGAACAGAGCTAACAAGATCTTAAAGACAAGAAACTTTCTGAAATCATCAGTTTATAATGCTTTGTTGCTATTAAGACAAATCAAATTAACTCATTTGATCCCAGTCTGTTGTGAGAGCCAATCATTTGGGAATGTTGGTTCCCAGCTAAAAATTGCCTAAATCAAGGTTTTAACAGTTACAATTTTTATTTGCTCTTTGCAGACTCCTCTGTGAAAATCAATATGCATCCTCATTCCTCAATTTTATTTGAGTAAAAACTGAAGGAATGTTCAGGGTTCAATACAGGTTAAGCTCTATCAACAGCATCTCTGGAGCAAGACATTTCACCGAGATAAACTTTGCTGACACTGTTTTGAAAGTATTTTCACAAAACTTTGTTACATGTGGATTCCAGACAGTTTACACAGAAATATTGCATGTGCGAGCTGAGCGTACAGAGTAAAGCCCAAAGTATACTACTTTTTTTTTTTTTTGTATGCATTGTATGCATAGCCTTTCAAAGTATAGACCATGTGACAATATGTATGCGTACACGTGTGAAAAAACTCATATACACATCTTTATAATCTTTTAGGCTAGAGTTGTTACAAATAGAGTAGCTACAAATGCAGCTACTTTTTAACCTCCTCACAATCTCTCATCTCCCAGCCATAGCTGTTTCCATCCAAAGTTGTGAATTTAACTTGTGCGCAAATTCAAAATTGGAATATTGCATAAAACATTTGCGAATAAAGCACCGCTTCCATCCAGCTAGTCGAAGGTTTTCATGCACATTTTTAGAAATTATTGGCATTTCTATCCATGTTTTATTTTTATGATATTTTAGCATGGAAACATGGCTATTGTTGGCTGTGTTTGAAACCGCCCCCTATACCCTTAAATACTGTAGGGCACTTTTTAAGGGGACCATTTGTAGTGGTGTCTGAAACCATAGTTGACATTATCAAGTGCACTAATTCAATCCTATAATGCACTGCAATAACAAGTGTACAACTAATGTACACTCCACGGCTAGAGAATACCCATAATGCACTGAGGGTCGTGCTGAATAAATTCCTGCGCTGCAGCCGAATCATCCATGCATCCATTTTCCAAACCGCTGGTTCAATGTGGCTACAGTGTAATATCATACAGGTATAAATTCCTTTTAAACTGATTATTAATTAAGGTTTATACATGCTAGTTTTCATGACAGAGTTCAAGATAAATCTTTTCATTACTACTGGAGCTGCCAGTTTGCCAAGTTTTAAATGATTATTAAACGACAAGCACAAACTATACAAAAGTGGCAGCCCTTCCAGTGCACTCCGTGTCCGGATTACTTGCACATGCGTCTCTTCCTGTTATTTTCTTCGACTACCTTATGAATGAATGGTCCTGGAGCTCTGTTGCCACCTTGTGGACAATTCAGTGGGCGTGTGCAACCTGCGCGTGCTTTGTGTGGTTAGGAAAATCGGGCTGCATGCATACAGTAAATGCAAAAATTGCATCTCACACACACGCGGACCCTAGTGTAAAAAATGAAGTAGGTCTATACTTTGGGCTTAAAAGTCTGTCTGCTTGCATACAGTACGCACTTACTGTAGCCTTGTGCAAAAAACGAAATGTACATGCATTATTGTACATTAATTACTGTAAATGTGATGTTTAGTTATTGCAAACTGACGGACATACTGAAATTAGTTTCTGTGATAATCCATGGCATGCCACAGATAAGTGTAATTCCTTCAATAGATTTGAGATTTGTATTAACATTTCAAATGTTTTTAGCTGAACTAACTATCACAGATCACCTGATTACCTGAGTCAAATCTTCCAGCGTCTATTAAAATGATTCCTCCATGAAAGTGTGCAGATTTGTAATTCCTCTGCTGTCCACACAGGGCGGGTAAAGACTACTCCTCGGACTGGTCTGATGACGAGAGCCCCAAAAAATACATCGCAGCCAACGGGGTGGAGGAGGAGAAGGTAGCCGGGGTTCGTGTTAGAGCGCTGTATGATTACACAGGGCAGGAGGCTGATGAGCTGAGCTTTAAAGCAGGTATTAATCCCTACTAATGCTTATTAATGACACACACATCAACATACACACACATGGAACGGCTGGCTGTGGCTTGTGGATTCATCGATCAAACCCCTTTTCTGTGCTCTTTCAATGTTGCGGAAAGAACCAAATGAAATGGGGTTTGTCAATGTTAGCATGTGCGTGATTAAAAAATAGGTCGGCACGTTACATGGGTTTATTTGAGACGGCTTCCTCACATTTAGACAAAACCCATGAAACTGCTTTGGAACTAGTGAACTGACACAAAACACAAACGTACCCATTTTCAATACGGCTGTGCTTCAATTTTTACAAAACTGAAGCAGCAAAACAAATCACTTTTAAACGCTGATATTAAGCTGATATGAGTTGTTATGCTGGTAACACTTTACAATAAGGCATTAATATTAACTACAAATGTATTGCTTAATGCTACAGTATTTATTCATCTTTGTTAACGTTAGTTAATAAAAATACAACTGATTGGAAAATGAAAATACAACTTTTTTTAGTTCATGTCAGCTCACAACTGATTTTAATTCTGTATTAGGAAATTAATAAATTAAATAAGATTAGCAAATGCTTTAGAAGTATTTTTCATTGTTCATGTTAACTAATGTAGTTAAATAATGTTAGGTGGAACCTTGTTGTAAAGTGTTACCATTACGCTTAGTGTGTGTTTACATTGCCATGTTTGGTTGGATTAAAACAAACTCTGGTGTGATTGCTCTGTTAGTGTGTATCATTTGAATAAGTGTGTACGCTGCCATCCGAACCCTGTTCCACCAAACAAGCGGGCCGAGACTGCTGAAAAGATGCGTCTCTAAGGGTGTTCACATTTAATTCGGTTCGATTGTGGTCCGGACCCAACGAACCAAAAAAAATTTTTTTGTTCTGGTCCGCATAGCGTACACATTGGCATTTTTAACACTGAACCTAAAGAGACCGAACCTAAAGTCATAGAGATATGTTCACAGCCTGATCGGTCGGCTTTTATAACGTATATTTTGCGACGGAACTTACCTGAACATCCAAAACTATGCTGTGTGCTGGGATAAATGCACTCGTTGTATGTGCGTAGTCTACACATGATGGTACTTTGATCAGCTGAGAACTCGTGAAGAGCTTATAAAATGTGTAAAGGAGTCAAAACAGTGGCAGGAATCCCTCCGTCACACACACAAACGAAGATCTACAGCGAGGAGATGCGGTTCTGATGCCTGAACCGAACTGTGGTGGGCATCACGATTACGACGAGAAAAAAAAAATGGTATGCTTGAGCACACTGTCCTTAGGGTCGCATCTTGTGTCCTCATGTCCTGTTTTTGGTTCGATTAGATGTACTTTGGTCTGTGTTTTGTTCATTTTTCAGTCGAACCGCACCAGAGTTAATTTGGAAGTGGACCAAGACTATTCTTTTCAGCGTCTCGGCCCGCTTGTTTGGTGCACACGAGGGTTCGGATGGCAGAGTTCACACTTATTCAAATGATCCGCACTAACAGAGAAATCACACCAGAGTTTGTTTTAATCCAACCAAACATGCCAAGTGTGAACACACCCTAAATGTATCATTTTTCGTTTTTGGTTCGGACCAAGAGAACCAAGTGTGAATACCTAAAAGTTGTTAACAACACAAGGGCAATGTTTGTTTCCATTGGAAAAGGGGACCTAATTCACAAAAAATTTTAATTCTATCTTGTTTTTAACATTCCCCAGTTTGTCGAAAGTTTCAAAGTTCACATCAGATGCTGATCTATGGACTTTCCTAATAAATCAATAGTCTGATCTGCTGATCCCTGCATGTCGTGAATAATTCACAGGCTTCCCAAAAGTCACTAAATGGCATCAATCCTTCCCTCTGATTGGCTGAAGGCCATTTAGATCCAGCTTAGGAGACAGGACTGACTCTAATGCTAAATTTATTTGGTCTTCTGGCTAGATTAGTGGGATTCTGCGCCGCAGGAAGCTTTAAAGCAGACACATTAGTAATGCAGAATGAGGGTTAATCAAATCTTCACAGCACAAGGATAATGAAACATCACATTTGGTTTTGTTTGCTAGAAGAGCAGGATCTACATTGACATTTTTTTTAATCTGCATGTGTGTGTTAAATATCATATAGAGCTTATTGGACTCATTCTGGTCATTTATTAGCCCTGTTACTCTAGAAACTGCCATAATTCATTATGACAGACAGCAGCTCTTACACTATATGCAATAATAGACAAGCCAAGAGTGACACCTGCTGGTCATTTACTGAAGGTTCTTTTTTTTTGTTAAAATACATTCTCTTAACCCAGATTGTTTGACTACTATTAAAATGCCATTCATGGGTTTATCTCCCCCAAAAGTGTAAAAATGTAGTCTCCCAGGCACCATCAAAACATTGAGCTGGAAAGTGATTCTAGATTGAGAGCGGTCCACACCGATCTGTCAGTTTAAATTTTGGGGTGTAGCAGGTTGAGTTTGGGTCGTGTCTAGTGTAGCAGGTTGAGTTTGGGGCGTGGCTACTGTAGCAGGCGGAGAGTTTGGGGCGTAGCTACTGTAGCAGGTGGAGAGCTTGGGTCGTGGCTAGTGTAGCAGGTTGAGTTTGGGGCGTGGCAACTGTAGCAGACGGAGAGTTTGGGGCGTAGCTACTGTTGCAGGTGGAGAGTTTGGGTCGTGGCTACTGTAGCAGGTTGAGTTTGCATCGTGGCTACTGTAGCAGGTTGAGTTTGGGTCGTGGCCACTGTAGCAGGAGGAGAGTTTGGGGCGTAGCTACTGTTGCAGGCGGAGAGTTTGGGGCGTAGCTACTGTTGCAGGTGGAGAGTTTGGGGCGTGGCTACTGTAGCAGGTTGAGTTTGGGTCGTGGCTAGTGTAGCAGGTTGAGTTTGGGGCGTGGCTACAATTGCAGGCGGAGAGTTTGGGGCGTAGCTACTGTTGCAGGTGGAGAGTTTGGGGCGTGGCTACTGTAGCAGGTTGAGTTTGGGTCGTGGCTAGTGTAGCAGGTTGAGTTTGGGGCGTGGCTACTGTAGCAGGCGGAGAGTTTGGGGCGTGGCTACTGTAGCAGGCGGAGAGTTTGGGGCGTGGCTACTGTTGCAGGTGGAGAGTTTGGGGTGTGGCTAGTGTAGCAGGTTGAGTTTGGGGCGTGGCTACTGTAGCAGACGGAGAGTTTGGGGCGTAGCTACTGTTGCAGGTGGAGAGTATGGGTCGTGGCTACTGTAGCAGGTTGAGTTTGGGTCGTGGCTACTGTAGCAGGTTGAGTTTGGGTCGTGGCTACTGTAGCAGGCGGAGTTTGGGTCGTGGCTACTGTAGCAGGCGGAGAGTTTGGGGCGTAGCTACTGTTGCAGGCGGAGAGTTTGGGGCGTAGCTACTGTTGCAGGTGGAGAGTTTGGGTCGTGGCTACTGTAGCAGGTTGAGTTTGGGTCGTGGCTACTGTAGCAGGTTGAGTTTGGGTCGTGGCTACTGTAGCAGGCGGAGTTTGGGTCGTGGCTACTGTAGCAGGCGGAGAGTTTGGGGCGTAGCTACTGTTGCAGGCGGAGAGTTTGGGGCGTAGCTACTGTTGCAGGCGGAGAGTTTGGGGCGTAGCTACTGTTGCAGGTGGAGAGTTTGGGTCGTGGCTACTGTTGCAGGTGGAGAGTTTGGGTCGTGGCTAGTGTAGCAGGTTGAGTTTGGGTCGTGGCTACTGTGGCTACTGTAGCAGGTTGAGTTTTGGTCGTGGCTACTGTAGCAGGTGGAGAGTTTGGGGCGTAGCTACTGTTGCAGGCGGAGAGTTTGGGGCGTAGCTACTGTTGCAGGCGGAGAGTTTGGGGCGTGGCTACTGTTGCAGTTGGAGAGTTTGGGGCGTGGCTACTGTAGCAGGCGGAGAGTTTGTGGCGTGGCTACTGTTGCAGGTGGAGAGTTTGGGGCGTGGCTACTGTAGCAGGCGGAGAGTTTGTGGCGTGGCTACGGTTGCAGGTGGAGAGTTTGTGGCATGGCTACTGTTGCAGGTGGAGAGTTTGGGGCGTGGCTACTGTTGCAGGTGGAGAGTTTGTGGCGTGGCTACTGTAGCAGGCGGAGAGTTTGTGGCGTGGCTACGGTTGCAGGTGGAGAGTTTGGGGCGTGGCTACTGTTGCAGTTGGAGAGTTTGGGGCGTGGCTACTGTAGCAGGCGGAGAGTTTGTGGCGTGGCTACTGTTGCAGGTGGAGAGTTTGGGGCGTGGCTACTGTAGCAGGCGGAGAGTTTGTGGCGTGGCTACGGTTGCAGGTGGAGAGTTTGTGGCATGGCTACTGTTGCTGGTGGAGAGTTTGGGGCGTGGCTACTGTTGCAGGCTGAGAGTTTGTGGCGTGGCTACTGTTGCAGGTGGAGAGTTTGTGGCGTGGCTACTGTAGCAGGCGGAGAGTTTGTGGTGTGGCTACGGTTGCAGGTGGAGAGTTTGTGGCATGGCTACTGTTGCAGGTGGAGAGTTTGGGGCGTGGCTACTGTTGCAGGTGGAGAGTTTGTGGCGTGGCTACTGTTGCAGGTGGAGAGTTTGTGGCGTGGCTACTGTTGCAGGTGGAGAGTTTGGGGCGAGGCTACTGTAGCAGGCGGAGAGTTTGGGGCGTGGCTACTGTTGCAGGTGGAGAGTTTGTGGCGTAGCTACTGTTGCAGGTGGAGAGTTTGGGGCGTGGCTACTGTAGCAGGCTGAGAGTTTGGGGCGTGGCTACGGTTGCAGGTGGAGAGTTTGGGGCGTAGCTACTGTAGCAGGCGGAGAGTTTGGGGCGTAGCTACTGTTGCAGGTTGAGTTTGGGGCGTGGCTACCTTTGCAGGTGGAGAGTTTGGGGCGTGGCTACTGTTGCAGGTGGAGAGTTTGGGGCGTGGCTACTGTTGCAGGTGGAGAGTTTGGGGCGTGGCTACTGTAGCAGGTGGCGAGTTTGGGGCGTGGCTACTGTTGCAGGTGGAAAGTTTGGGGCGTGGCTAGTGTAGCAGGATGAGAGTTTGGGGCGTGGCTAGTGTAGCAGTTTGAAAGTCTGGGGCGTGGCTAGTGTAGCAGGTTGAGTTTGGGGCGTGGCTATTGTAGCAGGTGGTGAGTTTGGGGCGTGGCTACTGTTGCAGGTGGTGAGTTTGGGGCGTGGCTACTGTTGCAGGTGGTGAGTTTGGGGCGTGGCTACTGTTGCAGGTGGAGAGTTTGGGACGTGGCTACTGTAGCAGGTTGAGTTTGGGGCATGGCTAGTGTTGCAGGCGGAGAGTTTGGGACGTGGCTACTGTTGCAGGCGGAGAGTTTGGGGCGTGGCTAGTGTAGCAGGATGAGAGTTTGGGGCGTGGCTAGTGTAGCAGGTTGCGCGTTTGGGGCGTGGCATCTGTTGCATGCTGAGAGTTTGGGGCGTGGCTAGTGTAGCAGGCTGAGAGTTTGGGGCGTGGCTAGTGTAGCAGGTGGAGAGTTTGGGGCGTGGCTATTATAGCAGGTTGAGTTTGGGGCGTGGCTACTGTTGCAGGTTGAGAGTTTGGGGCGTGGCTAGTGTAGCAGGTGGCGCGTTTGGGGCGTGGCATCTGTTGCAGGATAAGAGTTTGGGGCGTGGCTAGTGTAGCAGGTGGCGCGTTTGGGGCGTGGCATCTGTTGCAGGATAAGAGTTTGGGGCGTGGCTAGTGTAGCAGGTGGCGCGTTTGGGGCGTGGCATCTGTTGCAGGATGAGAGTTTGGGGCGTGGCATCTGTTGCAGGATGAGAGTTTGGGGCGTGGCTAGTGTAGCAAGCGGAGCCAGAGGGTGTTTAGCCATTTAGCTTCGTTTACAGGAGTGCAAGACAGTTTAATATTCGTAAAGAAAAGGTTTGAGGCAATTGAAATATTCTAGTGTACACTCAAGGAACTTCAGACACATTTACTTTTAATATTTTAATAGAGACAAATTGAGCCTGAAGCCCGGTTTCATGCTTGACGTGTCCGCACAAGCACAAGGGTGTGCAAACCAAAAGTGAGATCATCGCAGCGCTTGCGAAACACTGTGTTAACTCTGTAAGACTTCACTTCACTCAGTCCTGCACAGCTCAGTGTGAAGCCATTCGGTTGAAGGGATATTTATGGATACACTGATACTGATATTCTGTCCAGTCCAATACCAATAAACTAGTAATTATTTTTGTGGCTGTAAACCCATAAATGTTATTTCCCCAATTCCATGTTTTGTGTAAAGAAAAAAGATAAATACAATACAAATACCGAAACACATAACGTGTACTATTGTTCAAAAGTTTCTTCTGCTCACCATGTGATCAAAAATACAGTTACAACTGTAAAATATTAATACAATTTAAAGAATTGTTTTCTACGGAGCCCCTAAAGGGACATGGAGGAAAAAATGAGATGGGAGGAATTGGAAAAATAATAAACAGATGCGTTTGCGTTCACTTACGAAGAACACAAAACATTTGCAAAAGAACGCGAAAAACATTAATTTATTATTTTTCCTCCCATCTCATATTTGTTTTTTCATGACCATGTCCATTTGGGGCTCTGTCGTTTTCTATTTGAATATATTTTATATGTAATTAAAATCTGTATTTTCATCATCATTACTCCAGTCTTCAGTGTCACATGATCCTTCAGAAATCATTCTAACACTTCTTATCAATGTTGAAAACAGTTTATGCTGCTTCATATTTTTGTGGAAACAGTGATTTTTGTAAACAGCAGAAACAGCATTTTGTCAGGATTCTTCAAAAGATCTGCATTTATTTGAAATGGAAATCTGTTGTAAAATTATAAATGTCTCCACTGTTAATTTTGATCAATTTAATGCTTCCTTTCTGGATAAAAGTATAGATTTTTTTTTATGCTAGTGTACAATATTAAATATCATATTTAAAAATGTACACTATCGTTCAATGATATTCAGCTGATAATAAAAATAATCTATATTTAAAATATGGATTAAATTTGGATTAAATTTCCTTTTTTAAATATGCTGAATATTAAACTTAATTTAAAGCATTAGTGATTTTTAAATATGCTCAGTATTTTTACATTCATCTGACATGAGTATACGATTAAATATCAATTTGACTTTATAGTTATCATCCTTGGTGTGACAAGGTATAAAGTAGTGCTGTGCAACGATTAATCGTGATTAATCGCATCCAAAATAAAAGTTTGTTTACATAATATAAGTGTACTGTATAATTATTTTGTATATATAAATACACACACATGCATGTATATATTTAAGAAAAAATTGTTATTTACAAAATATTTATCTATAATATATGTATACATGCATGCATTTATCTTAAATGTATACATGCATGTGTATTTTTATATATACAAAATAATTATACACAGTACACATACATATTATGTAAACACAAACTTTTATTTTGGATGCGATTAATCACGATTAATAGTTGCCCAGCACTACTATAAATATATAGTTTAAAAAGAAATCTAAATCTAAAAGAATAGTCCACAGCTCAACTATAACGATAACGGCACAGAGAAATAATATCATTACAATCACTTTCCAGCCGATGAATGATAAAAACATTAAATCGGGATGGATTCTGATTGGCTGTCAAAGAGCAGGAGCATTTAAAGCGTCAGAATAAACAGAACGATGTCGTCCACTGGTGTGAACGCTGATATAGTGCCTGAAGGAGTGGTGTTATGAGATGTGTGTGTGTGTGCAGGTGAAGAGTTAATGAAGCTGGGAGAGGAGGACGAGCAGGGCTGGTGTAAAGGACAGCTGTCCAGCGGAGAGACGGGTCTCTATCCTGCAAACTACGTCCAAGACCTCTCGTCCTGAGAGCACACACACACACCCTATCTGGGACAGACACACACCCTATCTGAGGCAGTCACAAGGTCGAGTCACACCGAAACACCAAACTGCCACGCAACCCATGATGGAGCGAATGCCACGACACGCCAGAACATTAGAGGAGCGAGTTCAGTGTTTGAGTTTTGATTTTTGCTGACACACTAGAGGACTTTGAGAATAGTTAGTCCCCCTCTGTCCTCGGGCTTCATGAAAGATCAGTGCCTTTATTATTCAATGCCAGAGACATTCACAACACTGCTATTAATGCAGACCGGCTGAATGAACACATTTACTGTCCGGAGGGAAATCTGCCACCCTTTTCTTCACGTGTGTATCGCCACTGTTGGACCGTTTTGGAAGATCAACCTTTCATCGTCGCAGTCCTCTTATTATTTTAGCATTTCACATTTTCAGATATGTATCAGAATCATTTCAAGTATTCTATCAAATCTTCGCCGACGTTCTTTATGTTCAGAAGCGTGTTAGTGTGTTGATATATTTTGTATGATATGTTTAGATTGTTATAGTTGAACTGAACATTTCTTTGGCTGTAGTTCAGAAGTGAAGGATTCTTCATTGCATATTTAGGTTTTCACAAAGATTTATTGGATTTATAATATACAAAGTATCACTGGGCGGATGCTCTTAGAATCTTGATTCTTGAGATTCTAGTCAGTGGGATCGTTTTACTTTTTTAATTCATCGTTTTGTTTTTATTTGGAGCGCAAGAATGTTTCTGTTGTTAAATGATATAAAGTATCAGAGAGGGCAAAACCTCGAGGCTTCGTGTGTGTGTTTTTGTGTGTATGTGTGTGAGCAGTCATGAGAAATATGCCCATTTCCACACGCTCTGCCTCCAATAAATATGGTTTTACATCAAACTACTGTAACAGCCAATACTAATCAATGTAAAAAATCAAATAAACGTGAGATTCTGATCTTTGTATAGTGGCTATGATGCTTCTTAAACATTAAGTGACGTTTTACATTATTGTTTAAATTTAACTTGATTAATATTTCACCCAAAAATGAAAATTCCCTGATTATTTTCTCTCCCCAAGGCATTTCAAGATGGATATGAGTATGAATTTGTTTCCTCAGCCAAAGAGAAATTAAGGTTTTAGAGAAAAACATTTACGGATTGTTTTTCCATCCAGTACAAGTGAATGATGCTCAACTTAGGCCGTTCTTGACGATCCAAAATCCATAACTTCAAAAGGCTCCACACAACCCCACCTGACAAATAAGAGTCTTATCTAGCGAAACATTCAGGCATTTTCAGAAGAAAAGAAAAAAAACATAAATATATATATATAACTTATGAACCGTCTTGTGAATGTGTTTTGAAGAGCTGAGCATTTGGAGTTAAAAAGTGTGTATTATATATTCATATTCCTGAAAATGACGTTTCGTTATAGAAGGCCCTTATTCATTGGCTGGGGTCGTGTGGAGCCCTTCGAAGTTCCCTAAATATGGATTTTGGATCATCAAAAATTAACTATGCATCATTCGATGGAGAAAAATCCTGGAATGTTTTCCTTGAAAATGTAATTTCTCTTCGGCTAAGGAAAGAAAGTCATAATGCATCTTGGATGGCCTTGAGGTGAGTAAATAATCAGGAAATCTTAATTTTTGGGTGAATATTCCTTTAAGTCTTCCATTTAAAGAGTTGTTAGGAGTTTTGTGGTTAGTTGTAAGCCGGGAAAATTTACAACAAACGAGGCGTATTCTTTTACACACTGGAGCATTGTTAGTTTTGTTCGCCTCAGTATTATGATTTTTTTTTTCCTCTTGTATATTGAAATTAGTTTTCAGGTTAACATATTTTCCCAGTTATTAACACACTGTCAGGTTATTGGATAGTTGTTGTCATTTCAAGCTGACTCCTGCAGTGTTACTGCATATAACAATTTTACTTTTTGTTACTTTTTTTTATTTATTATACAAGCTGTTTTTATTGCATGTTAATTGAAATTCTACTCCATTTCATGACATTTTTACTGGAAAAGTGAATTGCCAAACAAAAATGTGGATGGTGATACAAAAAAAAAGAACTTCAGTACACATTTAAAGTACCAACTCTTTAAATAGGCAAAGACATTTTAATCTAAAGTATATCAAAATAGACAAAGAATAGCAGGTGTATTATTAAATGTACTGTAATTCTGGAAATGATTAGCATGAGCACTTTTAGGAAGGCGGTCTGTTCATACTTCAAGATGTGGGTCATATGAGTAAAAAGCAACATCAGAACTGACTATTATGTTAACATAATGTTTATGATCCAGTTAAACTGAGTTTGAGCTCGACTGGGCTGTGTTCCCATAGCATTGTGAACTTAAACGCTGGAATAGGCTACACTACATGACTTCTGACTCAGAGTCGTCGACGCTGGTTTCCTTAAGTCAGGCAAACGGCAGTCAGTTTAGGATGGGCACAGACTCCGTGTTTTTTTCTGTCAGTCGTAGCAGGACATCAAACATTTTCGAACATGTTTTCATCATGCTTCTCCTAGTAAGAATACGCATGTTTCTGTGTGAGTTTGTTGTTTGATACATGTTTTTACTCCTGAACGTCTGATGATATGAATGAGAAGAAATGAATGAACCGGAAGATTTCCACGTCAAAGAAGGCGGAGCCTGATGACGTTCAAAATGACGTCACACCAGTTCATTCTTCGATTTCGACTGGAGTATACCGAGTCTTTAGTTTATGCAGCCCACTTTTTCTCCGTAACCATTTACAAAGTCAGAAAATTTATAATGCCAAGTGTCTTAAAATCTGTTCAGAATCCAAAAGTTGTGTAGTGTTCTATTAGCACCAATGCTCAACGATCTACTCAGGTTTGCAATGCTTTTGGGAAATACAGCCCTGGCCCAAACTCAACCTATACAACCGGTGTGAGACAAAGAGGGATGACTCAAATTCAAAATAATACATTATAATCTCCAGGATTTCTTCTGGAGCTGAAAACACACGTCAGGTGATGACTTGCTGAAACATGTTGAACATGTCTGTGTGAGAACGGAACTTCACTTTGCAGCCATTTCGTACAATATCTTAATCCGATCATTACTGCAGATGGAAGAAACATGGTTATTATAATAGATTCAAGCATTTCTATACTGTAAAGTATAGAATGAATACAAGTTACACTCTTGAAAATAAAGGTTCCAAGAACAATTTAGGGTTCCAAAAAGAACCTTTCAGAGAAGAATTTTTAAAAGAACAATTAGAACCTTTTTCCAGAACCTTTAGTGTAGGCCTAATGGATGTTAAAGGCTCTTCGTGGAACCATGAATACCAATAAAAAGCCTTTATTATCAATACTGCATGGCTCAAAATGTGCTCTGATCATTTAACAACAGACTGTTAGATAGATACTCTCTATGAAGTGCATTATTCAATCATACATCACAGTCCCTTTATTCAATTGTCACATAACTAGATTATTTTAAATACAAATTCTTTTAAATCAGGAAATACAAGATCAGTGTTGTATGAGTATTGTATTTTCTGTAAAAACCTGCTAAATCCAGATGCTTCCCAAGTGTGAATGAAAACACAATGTTACTAATAAGACATTATTCAATGGATTTCATTTTCTGCACTATAATCATTTTTTATGTAACATATATTACCTAATCGTTTCATTTAACTAATGTGCACCAAAAATAAATTCAAGAAGATTCAATTTAATAAAGTTCATTTGCACTTTAAAAAGAAATTCACATTATTAATCCCAAAGGTCTCTCCCTTTATAATACAAGCGCTTCCGGAAACAGGAGTGATGATTTAAGGTTTTATGATTTAAGATTTAAGGCTCTTGGAGCTTTTTCTCCACGAGGTCAGCGGTGAGGTTCTGTTTGCAGTCTCGGAGAGCTTGGATGAGCTCCTCCACGCTGGCGTTCTCTCTCCGGATCCTCATCCACAGTCGGAGGAGTTCCCGGACCTGTCCCTCGAGATCACGGTCGTATTTCTCCTGGATTCCTTCCAGATGAGTGTGTTGAAGTCCCAGTTTTCTTCCAACTTGAAGCCACTTTTTGCCCAGGTGTTCAACCATTATTTCAGTTGCAGTGTTTATTTTTTCTAAAAAGAGACACAGAAACCATCTCAACATAAAACATATAATGCAATGCAATTCAATGATGATTGACAGATGTATAAATAAATGTTCAATAATAGCCTGACAGATCACACTAGATATGATTGATGCGTTCGGCCTAAGCTTTTCCGGGTCAGTACATCTAACTTATATATTATACCCATATAATATATAACTAATTATATATATTATATGGGTCACCTTTAAAAGAAGATGGAATAATAAAAGAAAAAAAATCAAATTGGAATTAGGCATCAAGACCTGCAGTGTAAATGCAGCCGAATATTTACTTTAATACAAATCATTAATTTCACAGAAAAATAACATGAAGAACCATGACCTGAAGGGCCACATTTTTAGTGTGACACTAAAAGGCTTTTACTTGCAAAAAATGTATGGACTGTCAGTTAGGCGACTGAAAGCATGTAGTAGTTTCTGTGCATCAGGTTTTGAATCTGTTGATAATTTAGATGTAGGCTTTATAAGTTTAATGACTGTAAATTGTATTATATATTTGACAGCATTATTCCAAACCTGTTCATTATATTGGCCATAGAAAAACGCATATCATAAGCATCGATATGCACGATGTTAGCGGCACGGCATTGGAATCGGCCGATAAAGGCTTAAAATGTAATAATCGTCATCAGCCTGATATGAAATAATTATGCTGAAATGCCTTGCCGATAATATAACGTATAATATACCGTGATAAACAAAGAACTAAGTTACTTCTGTATTTTAATAAAGCAGTAATTGATGTTATAAAGCTTTTTATTTATTGGTCAGAAGCTATGGCTTACATGATAAATAAAAAAAAAAATTAAATAATTGTATATATACAATTTAGTAATGTGTGATAAACAATACACAGCATACAAAAATAGGCAATATATGTATGTACAGGTATGTTATTTACAAATGCAAGGGAATGTGAATAAGTATGCTAAATAAATATGAGCATAAATTGTGTTGTGTATTGCACAAGTGAAGGCGTTTAGCGGTTCAGGATGGCCTGAGGAAAGAAATAAGATTTGAAAAATATTGGCGAAATCCATTATCGTGTATCCCCACTTTCAACCAACATCCTAAATTCTCCCATAATGAACAACTACACTGAAAATATAAGCAATTACAAGTAATGAAATAGAATAATTGAACTGTCAAAATATGTACTGTTCTATTCTAATCTAATAGTTATCAGTGAAAAAGATACAAGTTATTGGATTATGTTATAGTACATAACGTAGAACTACTAAAAGATAACTACATGGACCAGAGCCAATGGTTTTGTCTGAGTTATGAAAAAAACATATTATAGAATTCATATTTTCTCATTTTATTTGTCTTATCTCATAATGTTAGTGTAGAATCAGTAAAGCTGTTTGTCATTAGGATGACAAATTTTAAAAGTTAAATTTTATGAAGATTTAAATGTTTAGATGAGCGCTGTAAGACCGCTGAGGCAAATTATGAATTTACAAACAAGACTCAAAAGTGTCCACATTTATAAGATAAAATAGTATTTGCAAATAGCTTAATTTGAATAGCCTACGTCACAACTACAATTAGACCTAGAACTTTGTTTACCTTCCTTATTTATTCCCTTAAATTAATTATTTAATTCAATTTTTTATTTAACAATAAATATGTTTGACTGTTTCATTCTTCTATTGCACGATGGTAAACACACAAACATAAAAGTGGAACTTCGCCTATGAGGAAGTATTTGTTTTAAAATGAATGTTAAATAAGAGGCTTGCCATGAGTTTGCGTTTCACACACTAGCGAGAAGACGGAAGCCGCGAGAGTAAACATCAGTGGAACTAAACGATCAAGTACATAGAAATATCAATGAAATTACACCCCTTCCCTTAAGCATCGTTTCACTTTAAATAAGAGGCATTTAGAGAGTTAAACAAAGGTATCCTGACTAACTACCACTCTTTACAGTCAGAGAGCAGTGTTACAATAATAGCTAGAGTTCAGTAAAAACCTCCAAACCTCGCTCTTTCTCGTCCAGTCCATCAGCGGGGCTTCTGGTCACTTGTGTCTCATAATCCTCTATTATTTCGAGAAGAAGTGTCTGATCGATGCCTTTCAGAAGGTTTCGCAAAAGGTCCGTGTTATTAGGCCCGATTTCAGCTCTTTCGATCAAGCACTCGAAAAGTTCAATTCCCTTGTTGATTTTCTCCAGCCGTTTCTTCCCGATGTCTGTGCACAAAAACTTTAAACTCTTCACATCCTCCTCGGAAAGTTTATTGGATATATCTAGTAACATCGCTCTAAAGCCGCGCGCGTCCATGATCGGTGTGTTTTTGAACCTTTACAGTCTATGGTTTGAACGCTAACACAAGTTACAACGCGCTACCGCATGACGCCCGAACGCTTCATCTGACGCTCACGCTTTCACTTTCAGCACTCGGGTGTGAAAATCCCTTAAATCCACACAACTCCAGAGCTTTGGTTATTCAGCTGGAAACCAGAAATGAGGCTCGCCGATAACGCACGTCACTTTATAGATAACTTGCATCACACACACACGATTCGTTCTTTTGAATCTTGAATCTTTTGTGTGTGTGTGCGTGCGTGTATAAATGAATCGTTTGAACGCTACTTGCGGTGTCCGACTCGTGAACGAATTGTTCTTTCGAGGAGGATTTTTGTAATGTATCGATCGACTTCGTTCATGAATTTGAATGAGTCCGAGCGATTCTCGAGTCAAAATCTCTTTGAATCATTAAAGGGTTAATTCTGAAATGAGTCATTGTAATAATTCCTGACTAAATTCAGAACTGACCAAGTCCAGGAGCTGTTGAACAAGTTCATTTGGACTGAACCGAGAGAAAAGAATGTAATATATGACTGGATAGCCTATAATTGCATGACCAACACACAAACTAAACAGAATAGTTTTTTTCCGGCTAAGAGAAGCATGCGAGACTTGCTGAAAAACTGTTGAGTGATGATTCAGCTGATGCCATTTTCTGATCCAAAAGAATCGATTCCCAGAATGAATCACACTTCAAGAAAGGGCACTGAATTTGAAGTTGCCTAAGTTAGGCTACTTATGGCAAGCCGTTTTTACTTTTCATTCCCAGGATTTGAATTCTTGATATTAACAATTCGATTTTCTCTAGTTAAAATGCTAATTTTTGATATTAGGAATTACATTTTCACTAGTAAAAACGTTAAATCATGATATTAACAATAACGCAGAAAAATATAGGCCTATTAATATATGATTTTAAATCACTCGCAGAAAAACGAATTCTCAATTGTAGGCTATATATTATGTGTTCCGAATGTATTTTCACTTGTTAAATATCACCAGGCTGCCATTAAAATTCAATTGTTGAACTGATTACTTACCGGTTGAAATTCCAATTTCAAATATCAGAAATACAATAAAAATTTCAATCATAATTTTTTATATCAATAAACATTTTTTTTTAAATTTAATTGTTGATATCAAGATTCATATCTTGGGAATAAAAGTAAAACGGCTTCCCATAACCAATTTCCTATTTTATTGCTCATCCTTCCTTCCTAAAAGAGAGCAGCAGGCAACAAAAATAAAAATATATTTTTTAATTTAACAAGTTTCTTTTTCCAAGCAACAACATGTAACTGGCCTTCCAGTCAGCAAAAGATTCAATAAACATGTACCTACCAAATGTATATGACATATTTATTTTAGAAACAGTTCAAAAGCATAAAGTACAGTCATAACTTCCCATTAGCAGTTTGAGACACTGAAACTCCATGACGACACAAAAGACATTTTCACAGAGGTAAATAGTATGTGGATGATGTAACAGTCTAAAAAGAGGTTTACATTGTACATTTATTAATAAAGGTTAGGGTTCCAAAACCTTTTTGGAGATACATGAATATTAAAAATAATAATAATAATTCTGTAGTACGTGAGGAAAAAACATAGGCATATGTCAAAACAAACAGTGTATAGTATGTCTTAAGACTGGATTCATATTATATTCATTTCAATTAGAACCACTCTTTTATTTATCACGCTTTTAGACACACATAATTACTTTGAATGGACGACACATGCAACATATTGTACCAATATATATCGGTTCCATCATCTTTGCCATTCAATCAAAGACAAGAGAGAGAAAACATTCAGACAGCCAGACACAAAACTCTGTCCATACGATTTAATATTAATAAATGCAGCGCATTTCCGTGAATATTAAGGCCTCTTGTACGTAATGGGTTTCTATGCAGCGAACCCTTTATTAACAGCATTATCAGATGCACGACCTAAAAACCAAGCACTCGCATGCTGCCGAAAAAAATCAATCGGCATTCTGTCAAAATCGCAGAGAATACTAAAAAAGACCAAGTGAGGATTGTAGTAACTTGGATTTATTAGTAGTGTTTTATGTCTATATTTTCTAGACGCTAAAGCCTAAACAGAAACATTCATTACTAAGGCAGAGCAGAACTACTTCTTAGTAGGAAACAGCGTGATATTGATAATTGCTAATTCACTCGGGCAGAAATATTCTGAATGAAATGTCTAATAATA
Organism: Gila orcuttii; assembly: GCA_026230005.1. Lineage (NCBI taxonomy): Eukaryota > Metazoa > Chordata > Actinopteri > Cypriniformes > Leuciscidae > Gila > Gila orcuttii. Next base: position 67,166,632 of record JAPDVR010000001.1, on the reverse strand, counting down.
AATAATTAAAAAAGCACTTTAAATGAGTCCTATCCTATCAATATCCCAAGCATAAACGTTACAATTTCATGTTAAAAGTCCTATAAAAGCATCGTTTTTTTTTTTTTCAAATAAAATGCTGAAGCAGCAATGTGTCACAAAACTACATAACCATTCATCAGTCAACAGATAAAACGCTACAAACCCTAGAGCCCTCTTTCTGAACAAACCTGCCGACTGCATAAAGCTGATAGAAAAAGATTAAACAGAGCGTTTCGTTAACACACGGAAGGAAAGTGGTATGCAAATGAGGTGGCAGTCATGTGACCGACATTGATGGTTTTGTTGTGAGTTGTGATGGAGGTCAGCTGGTCTACGCCTGTGAGCTGGGACGCGAGCGCAGCGCTTGAGGACTCGGGTCACCGATGGTGTTCCTGTACTTCTTTCCTCGCTCCTCCTTCATGAACAACTCAACGATGAGGTTCCTCTCCTTGTGGATCTGAACGCTAATGTCCTTGGGAATGTCTGGGATTAGCCAATCCACAAAGTCGCTCATCAGCATTACCACATTCTGGACAGAGAGAAGAGAGAGAGTTAACACTCGTTTTAGAGTCCATCTCACAAAAACATGGAAATACAGTCAAACCAAAAATTATTCAGACACCAGATATCATTTTTGATATTTTTTTACTAGTGGGTGCGGGACACTATAGTTCATTTATGTAAGTGAGGATTGCAAAATAAAGTAAACTGTGACATATTATACCCAACAATTCTCCATACAGTGACTACCAGTAAAATTTATAAACATTTGGGACCAAAAATTATTCAGATATTTACAGTGTTTTTTCTTTAATTGCTAATGCGATCTTTTTACACCACAGACTGAACAAAATTAAGCATTGCTTGGTAATTAGTTGAGCTAAATTGGTAATATCTAATTGTGTAGTTAAATTTAACAGCTGACAGATATTCAACATAATTCATTTGTGAGACAGTCTAACAGAAGGATGGACAAAACCAGGGAAATATCAATGACTTCTTGTCATATTTTATTACCATTTTCTAAACTATAGAACTATCTACTATTACTGTGATAATGTTAAAAGTGTCTGAATAAATTTTGGTTTGACTTTAGGTCAAATTGTACCACAAAAAAAAAATCACAAGAGAAAAGATTAAAATGATCTATTGCATAACAAAAGTAAAGTATATTGTATAAGCATTAAGCTTTTTTGCATTACGACATTATTTGCATGACAATTAGGCACATTTAGCCTAACTAATAATAATTGAATGTCAAAGTACACTTGTAAGCATATATTAGTCAGTATAGGTGTCATTAACTGAAATAAAGCTGAAATATTAGAAACTTAAATGTAAATTAGATATGTTGCCTTAAGTTGAGGTACTAAAACTTAAATAAAAATAAAGCTAAATTGAAATATTTGGGGGGATAAACCTAATAAAACATGACAAAAAGAGTTAACAAAATTACTAAGACACTAACTAAATTGAAAATGTCAAATATCACTAAATAATACAATATTAGTATATAAATAACACTGATCACAGTAGTATCTGAAATTAATTTATGCTCATTTTAATAATGGGTATAAATGATTAAAATGGACAGTAAAAAAAAGAGATTTTATAATCTCTATAACACATATATAAGCATTTGAATTCGCCACAGAAAAGTAATACATCACTGCGAGATCTACTGAGTTATTATTTTGACATTATGAATAAAATTGCTGCCCTCAAATGTTAATCTGGAGCCTTGCAAACTTAAAATAAACCTGTTTATAAATACTACAATATTACATTTACTTTTTTTTTTATAAAGGAGCTGTTTTTGTTTTATATACTGCTAAGAAGAGTCAAGTCATATATATATATATATATATATATATATATATATATATATATATATATATATATACGCACGCTCTACACCGCAATTAATCGATTTGACAGCTCTATTTATAATTAAATAATTTTTATAATATATATATATATATATATATATATATACGCACGCTCTACACCGCAATTAATCGATTTGACAGCTCTATTTATAATTAAATAATTTTTATAATTAGTATATTAAACAACAACAATAATAAAAATATTTATCCAGAAAGTAATCAGAAATCAAAAAAGTTTGAATTTTGTAATGGTGTTTAATGAATGGTTCTGACTGACCTGAAAGACGATGACGAAAGCGAATCGCGCCGCCAGAATGGCCCAGAACTCTCGTGAGAACTCGTACGGCGTGTCAGACCATGGAGGGTCCCTGTAATCTTTATATCTGTGGATAGTGTAAACATTATGAATATAATACAGTCATAATACTATAAACCCAGAATATACACACAGTGCAAAAGTGCGCGCACCTGCAGACGTCGACGCGGTATCCCAGGTGTAGCGGCGCCAGAGGTTCAGTGCCAGGCTGGAAGTGACTGACGTTGAAGTACGAGAGTGTGTGATTGACGAAGCCGTGAAGAGTCCCGTCTGGACTGTACATGTACTGGTAGACCAGGCGTGGGATGAAGTCCGAGGTGAAGGAGATCACAAACGCCTAAAGAGGGACGCGTTTGTTAGGGTGTTTGCTAACCGGTGTGTGTCTCTGATATTCTGTTTCCTAGGCTGTGTTTGAAATCGCCCGCGATACCCTTAAATAGGGCATTATTTAAAGAGACAGCCAATTATAGTAGTGTCCGAAACATTATCGAGTGCACTCTTTCATTCAAACCCATAATGTAGGCCTACAATCAATCTCAATGGCTAGAAAATACCGATAATGCATTAATGAATTCCCGTATTTCACCAGAAGATGGCGCTCACAGCTCAATCATCCCAAACCGCTGGTCTAATTATGGCTTCAGCATGATATAATACAGGTATGAATTCCTTTTTAGTTGATTATTAACTAAGGTTTATACATGCTAGTCTCCATGACAGAGTCCACGATAAATCTTTTCATTAGGAGCTGCCAGTTTGCCAAGTTTCAAATGATGACAAGCACAAACTATGCAAAAGTGTCCGGATTCACTCACTCGTTTTCTTTCACTCCTTCAACTGAACTATACTAGTACTAATAAGGGTACAGGGGTGATTTTGAACACAGCTCTAGTAATTGCAAGTCCAATGGCTGAGATTTCTTTAATCTGCTGAATATGTAGTCAGATGGTTTAGAAAAGTAATAGCACATGTAAAATCATAACTCTGAGTTGAAGCAATATAGTGGCACTTTCCACTGTGAATTATTTTGAGTGCTGAGCAGAATGGACTTCATAACAGCAGCGGATGTTTCAGAACAAACACACGGAAATGAAAACCTACATTAACTATGACGGCCACTTTACTGAGTCCTCTGAGGAGAGTGTACCAGATTCCTTCAAGATAAAGAAACAGAAAGAAAGACATTAGATTACACATATTTGTGTGTTTTAAAAATGTAGTTATATTTGCAGCTGGGTAAGGCTGAATGTAATCCCTTAATCGTCATTAAAAAACAACAACAAAAAAAACACTTATTTAAGTAAAATGTAATCTTAAATAAAATCTTAATAAATATAAATCACTCTTAAATGAACATAAGAAAAAAGCAGGTTCCATGAGATTTAGCCATAAAGGCACATTTTACCACTAGGTGGTGATAAATGATCGTCATAAAGCATGGGATCAGTGTATATCAAGACATTTTCCTTGGTGTATAATCATTTGCAGCTTAATCTTGCTTATAGTTGTAGATTTTGAACGTAATTTCCTTTTTTAGCCTTTCACTGGGATTAAACAGTGTATTGCATTGAAAACATGCAGTTAGGGGAGTCTGGGGTAAGTTGTCACACTCCAGTGAATATTACTCACTGGTTGGTTCACTCAAAAGCAGGGCAAGTTAGCAATATAATATAACATAAATAACTTATTTATAATAATACATTAATCATCACTGTTAGTAAAAGAAATTAACTTTTAATTAAGGGGTGGCATTTGCTCCCGTAATTTGATTTGAAGGGGCTTTTTTCCCCGTTTATAAGGGCAATTTGTTTTCTAATCTTATTATTCTAATTGAACTTAATTTAATAAAACACCATAGGGCTGTAACCAATCACCATCAACAGAATCTTTTTTTCTTTTTCACTGCAGAAGTGTCACAGATGATGCCTGGAGTGAAAAGTGCATTAATAATGTTATGAGATTAATATTTTAAACATAAAATTATGAATTAAATTAAACGTTTAAATGTAAAACTACTGTTAAACTGCCACTAGGAGGGGGAAGTCTTAATAAGTGAATCGTTAAATCATTAATTCAATCGATCCGTTCAAAACGGATTAATTGGCTGCGTTTAACTGCACTTTTAGACATAAGGTGTGCGCCAATTCTTGCACACATGCACTATTTTATGAGGTTTTGTAGAAATAGTGCGATCCCAAATTCCAAATAGAAAAGGTGCACTTTTAATTACCCGGATGATGCACTTAATTAACCAAAAAAACAGTGTGTGCAATGTTGGACACTTCATGTGCTCGACTGTCACAGCTTTAATGACGTACTGGAGGGGGAGGGGCATCATACTCTGATGTTAAATGACAAAAAATAACTTCAGATACAAATCATATACATGTGCTCAACCATGCAGTGTAAGTGTAAAGTGCATAATTTAGGACACATCTACACTCACGAACTTCCCTAAGCACTTCCTCTCAAGGGAATCCCCACCAACGTGGACGAGGAAAGTTTATTTGGACAGACCCTCGACCCCTCGATTTTGACAGAGGGAGCGAATCTACTGATATGTACACTTCAGGCAGATCCATAGACCACAATCCAACTAGATTGGGACATTGTGCTCGTACTTAACATTTCAAGGGTTCCACCAGTAGTAGGCACTCGTGCAAAGCAAGCAATGATGTACATCCGAGTGAACAAGACGGAGAGAAGGGCATAAAAAAGTGGAGTTAAACTCAGCCATTCAGGAACGAGTATCTGCAGGAGTAAGTTCATTGAATCATTCACTCACCTGAATTGCTCAACAATGCGTAACTATTCTAATGTGGCTGTGTTTGGAACTATATTCATTGGCGAGAACATACAATATTGTGTTTAAAATTATTGATGAGAGAAACTAAGCTTTTCGAAACTTTGAATCAATTGAGCCAATTGCTTTGCAAAATGATTCACGGTTTCGAAGCGCTCGAAACGCCACACGCTGGTGACGTCAGCTGGTCAGAACTGTGTAAATGCAATGAAAACTGCAAAAACATGCATTAAAACACCTTTTACAAACCAATAACAAATGGTTTTATTAAAAGTGCTATCTATTAAATGCACCTTACAAATCATCTAATACCATTTCATTTGAAGTGTCTGTATACTTGTGACTTGTTTTATGGAGAGTTTGGTTTATCAAGCCAATAAGAGACTGTTAACTACAATTCTCCCTTTTTATTATACACATGTGCCATTAAAAATGTCCACAAATTTATAAAACTGATCCGAGATCGACTAAAAAACATACAGACACTGGATTATGGGTTGACAGCGGTTCACAGAGCAGTTCTCCATTGAAATTTTGAAACGTTTCGAAATAATTATGACCTAACGAAGCCTCGTTTACTCGAATCACGTGTCAGTTTAATACGCCATCCGAATCACTGATTAGAAACAAATGATTTGCAAAGGTTTTGAAGCTTCATAAGGCGCGTTTCAAAAGCTATCCAAAATGTAAGTCACTTGATATTAAGTTCTTGTTTATTCAGCTGTTGTATAAAATCACATTAGCAGTTGTGTGGAATTGCTTAACTATAATCACAGGTTATAAATAAGTCCTATAAAAAGCTTAAACGAGGGCATTTTGGAGTTTGTATATTTTGTAGTGTCTTATAATGAGAATAAATCCCAAAAGACACTCAAACATGTTTACATTACATAATTGCCAAACAAACAAATATTGGATGCACTGAAAATCAGTGTGAAGATACTGACCAATGTCTTTTGCCCTTACAGCAATCGGTCTTCTCAGTTCAGTCACAAACTTTTTGGCATCTAGACGGATCTCGATGATGTTGTTCAGTAGAGCAAAGAGCGGAGCCAGCGGAAAGGAGGCCACAAACAAGGTCACCATCCCAAACTGAATGACTAGATAAGAGAAAGAAACAAAAACATGCAGTTTCCACAGAAGGATCCACTAAAGCAAATCTCAGAATTATTTAGAATTACAGAGAACATCTCATCAGATATAATTCAAATAAATCAGATGCTGGAAAACTTTAAGAAGTTAAATTTCAAATCGCCCACAGAGTTTTTCACAAGGACTTGCATCCTTCTTGGTTCTTTCTAGTTGTTCTGATGCTCCTGAAACCAGTTTAGGGTCTCAGGAGGCGTATGGTTTAAAGATGGAGGAACGGGACGGGAGAGACAGCGAGAGATGGAGTGATAGAAGTATGGATGGAGGATGGTAGGTGAGGGGGTGGGATGTTATTAATGAATTCAAGCCAGAACTAAAGCTCATAATCTCACACTGCTCTGCCAGCCCCCCTTTGGACCCATAATGCCTCTCTCTTCGCAGAAGTCCAGCCCACGCTGAAGCACAGATGAGGCGAGATAAGAGGAGGGGCCGTAACACACCAACTCCACGTATAATAATAATAATACTGCAGATCCTTCACAGCATGGATGTGCATTTACCCTGTTCACCATGCATGCTGACTGAAATACACTCGTATAATAGTGCTTTGAACAGATGAGGTGTATAGATCTGTCTAGTTGAGTTTAGACATTTCAATTAGTGTTTATGGACAGCACGGATTTAATAATTCATCATCGGAAAGTGTAATTATGATACATTTGTAATGATGCCATGTTCCTACATTAGTGCAGAAAACAGAGCCAGCAGGACCAGGAGAGAATTCAAACAAACGTTTATACATCTGTATGTGTGTGTGTGTGTGTGAGTGGGCGCATATTGTGTTCTGACTCACTCATTTCCATGTACTCTGGGTTGAGTCCGACAAAGGGCCCAAGGAAGTGGTCCTTCTCGTGACGATGAAGCGTTTTGTTCAGCTCTTCCTGATGCGTTTTATCTATCTTACGTTGTCGGAGCAGTTTCTTCAGTTTCCTAAAACACACATTCATTAATAATCACTGAATTCAAACATATTCATTACATGATGCTCATTTGCGGACCCTCTCGAATGCTCAGATCAGATTAAATTAGACATCTGTATTATTTTCCGCCATTTTAATCATATATTCTACATAGTTTGTGGAAAAGATTGGAAAAGTTTGTTTTTTTTTTTAAACAAAAGAAAATGTATAACTTTATTCAGCAAGGATGCACTAAACTGATTATTAATATTTAAGCATCAATAATAATTGACCACCAAATTAGCATTTTAGAATGATTTCTGAAGACTGGAGACACTGAAGACTGGAGTAATAATGCTGAAAATTCAGCTTTGGATCACATATACATTACATTTTAAAATATATTAAAACAGAAAATAGTTCTCTAAATATTCCAATAATATTTCACAATGTTACTGTTTTTTTCTTTATTTTTAAAATCAAATAAATGCAGCCTTGGTAAGCATTAGAGTTTTCTTTAAATATATATACAGTCCTTCTCAAAAAATTAGCATATTGTGATAAAGTTCATTATTTTCCATAATGTAATGATAAAAATTAAACTTTCATATATTTAAGATTCATTGCACACCAACTGAAATATTTCAGGTCTTTTATTGTTTTAATACTGATGATTTTGGCATACAGCTCATGAAAACCCCAAATCTCAAAAAATTAGCATATCATGAAAAGGTTCTCTAAACGAGCTATTAACCTAATCATCTGAATCAAATAATTAACTCTAAACACCTGCAAAAGATTCCTGAGGCTTTTAAAAACTCCCAGCCTGTTTCATTACTCAAAACCGCAGTCATGGGTAAGACTGCCGACCTGACTGCTGTCCAGAAGGCCATCATTGACACCCTCAAGCAAGAGGGTAAGACACAGAAAGAAATTTCTGAACAAATAGGCTGTTCCCAGAGTGCTGTATCAAGGCACCTCAGTGGGAAGTCTGTGGGAAGGAAAAAGTGTGGCAAAAAACGCTGCACAACGAGAAGAGGTGACCGGACCCTGAGGAAGATTGTGGAGAAGGACCGATTCCAGACCTTGGGGACCTGCGGAAGCAGTGGACTGAGTCTGGAGTAGAAACATCCAGAGCCACCGTGCACAGGCGTGTGCAAGAAATGGGCTACAGGTGCCGCATTCCCCAGGTCAAGCCACTTTTGAACCAGAAACAGCGGCAGAAGCGCCTGACCTGGGCTACAGAGAAGCAGCACTGGACTGTTGCTCAGTGGTCCAAAGTACTTTTTTCGGATGAAAGCAAATTTTGCATGTCATTCGGAAATCAAGGTGCCAGAGTCTGGAGGAAGACTGGGGAGAAGGAAATGCCAAAATGCCTGAAGTCCAGTGTCAAGTACCCACAGTCAGTGATGGTCTGGGGTGCCATGTCAGCTGCTGGTGTTGGTCCTCTGTGTTTTATCAAGGGCAGGGTCAATGCAGCTAGCTATCAGGAGATTTTGGAGCACTTCATGCTTCCATCTGCTGAAAAGCTTTATGGAGATGAAGATTTCATTTTTCAGCACGACCTGGCACCTGCTCACAGTGCCAAAACCACTGGTAAATGGTGTACTGACCATGGTATTACTGTGCTCAATTGGCCTGCCAACTCTCCTGACCTGAACCCCATAGAGAATCTGTGGGATATTGTGAAGAGAAAGTTGAGAGACGCAAGACCCAACACTCTGGATGAGCTTAAGGCCGCTATCGAAGCATCCTGGGCCTCCATAACACCTCAGCAGTGCCACAGGCTGATTGCCTCCATGCCACGCCGCATTGAAGCAGTCATTTCTGCAAAAGGATTCCCGACCAAGTATTGAGTATAACTGAACATAATTATTTCACTTCTTTATTGGTCGGATGAAATATGCTAATTTTTTGAGATAGGAATTTTGGGTTTTCATGAGCTGTATGCCAAAATCATCAGTATTAAAACAATAAAAAACCTGAAATATTTCAGTTGGTGTGCAATGAATCTAAAATATATGAAAGTTTAATTTTTATCATTACATTATGGAAAATAATGAACTTCATCACAATATGCTAATTTTTTTTAGAAGGACCAGGTACATGAAAACAGCTCATGAAAACCCAAAATTCCTATCTCAAAAAATTTGCATATTTCATCCGACCAATAGAAGAAGTGTTTTTAATACAAAAAAAGTCAACCTTCAAATAATTATGTTCAGTTATGCACTCAATACTTGGTCGGGAATCCTTTTGCAGAAATGACTGCTTCAATGCGGCGTGGCATGGAGGCAATCAGCCTGTGGCACTGCTGAGGTGTTATGGAGGCCCAGGATGCTTCGATAGCGGCCTTAAGCTCATCCAGAGTGTTGGGTCTTGCGTCTCTCAACTTTCTCTTCACAATATCCCACAGATTCTCTATGGGGTTCAGGTCTGGAGAGTTGGCAGGCCAATTGAGCACAGTAATACCATGGTCAGTACACCATTTACCAGTGGTTTTGGCACTGTGAGCAGGTGCCAGGTCGTGCTGAAAAATGAAATCTTCATCTCCATAAAGCTTTTCAGCAGATGGAAGCATGAAGTGCTCAAAATCTCCTGATAGCTAGCTGCATTGACCCTGCCCTTGATAAAACACAGTGGACCAACACCAGCAGCTGACATGGCACCCCAGACCATCACTGACTGTGGGTACTTGACACTGGACTTCAGGCATTTTTGGCATTTCCTTCTCCCCAGTCTTCCTCCAGACTCTGGCACCTTGATTTCCGAATGACATGCAAAATTTGCTTTCATCCGAAAAAAGTACTTTGGACCACTGAGCAACAGTCCAGTGCTGCTTCTCTGTAGCCCAGGTCAGGCGCTTCTGCCGCTGTTTCTGGTTCAAAAGTGGCTTGACCTGGGGAATGCGGCACCTGTAGCCCATTTCTTGCACACGCCTGTGCACGGTGGCTCTGGATGTTTCTACTCCAGACTCAGTCCACTGCTTCCGCAGGTCCCCCAAGGTCTGGAATCGGTCCTTCTCCACAATCTTCCTCAGGGTCCGGTCACCTCTTCTCGTTGTGCAGCGTTTTTTGCCACACTTTTTCCTTCCCACAGACTTCCCACTGAGGTGCCTTGATACAGCACTCTGGGAACAGCCTATTTGTTCAGAAATTTCTTTCTGTGTCTTACCCTCTTGCTTGAGGGTGTCAATGATGGCCTTCTGGACAGCAGTCAGGTCGGCAGTCTTACCCATGATTGCGGTTTTGAGTAATGAAACAGGCTGGGAGTTTTTAAAAGCCTCAGGAATCTTTTGCAGGTGTTTAGAGTTAATTATTTGATTCAGATGATTAGGTTAATAGCTCGTTTAGAGACCCTTTTCATGATATGCTAATTTTTTGAGATAGGAATTTTGGGTTTTCATGAGCTGTATGCCAAAATCATCAGTATTAAAACAATAAAAGACCTGAAATATTTCAGTTGGTGTGCAATGAATCTAAAATATATGAAAGTTTAATTTTTATCATTACATTATGGAAAATAATGAACTTTATCACAATATGCTAATTTTTTGAGAAGGACCTGTATATTTTAAATTCACACACATACTACATCTATACCTTTTATTATATAACTTACATGGCTAAAGAGGGACTTTTTTTTTTTTCAAATCAGAGATACAATCTTTCCAACCAAGTAGTCAAAAAAGTAAGAATAAAAAATGCTTTTGATTTTGCATTAAAATATAAGAACAATATTTAAATATTGACATTTTTATGCACTGATATAACAACAGATAGCAATAAACACTATTAACTTAGATTTTTGTACTATAACATTTTAATATATGAAAATGTCATGTGAATTTGCACGTAGCTACACAGGAAGGGATCGCAAAGCTAGGCTAACGACGTAGACTTTAGGAATCTTAATGGACAAGTAAGAATCAAAGGTTTTACATTGCCAGCAAAATAATTATAACTATACGTGCTACAGTAGGTAAAGTCGTGACTGTCTTGTTAAGTTGTGACTTATGGGAACTGAAGTGAGAATCTCAACAGCCGTTCATAAGCATTATTTATTCATTTATAGCACATCTTTAAGCTAAGCTTTTAAAAACTCACAGGACTCATGGCATCCCGGATACCAATATTTTGAAGTTTCATAAAAAAAATTATTTCACTGTCTGGTCAATCGAGATTTTGCTATGGAAATAAAAGGTTAGGATCATGTTTTTTGGTAGTACAGCACAGTAATTGGACCCAGAAATTGTGAAATGTAACTTGACATAACATTTAGCAGATTTCCTCCAAAAATTAGCTTAGAAAATCTGAAAAAAGTTAGCAGATTCTGTCTGGATCTGGTGAATGTATGTATTTTACCATGTATTACTTTCAGAACCATTTGCATGGGATAAGCTTACAGTCCAGTATATTTGCATTTGTCCAAAAACAACAAAATGTATTTGCAAGTATGCCACGAAATAGGTCAGCAAGGTTTGTCCATGAAAAGAGCAAGGATCATGCAAGGTCTTTGCAATGCTCTGGTATGACAAACAAAGTACAATTATTCCCTAAAGAATGCACGTCTAGAAATGTACACCACACCTATAATGCAGAGTGGAAATTGATCAGATTTATTTCCTCTCTGCGGGATAATAATGACATGTGCCTACATGTTCTCTGTGCTGTATGTACTCACGGAACGCCAATCTCAAACAGGTTATTCTGGATGAGCTGTTTGCCAAGCATGGTGATGCAGAGCTGAATGCACAACTCCATCAGACAGCCGGCATGAGCGCACTGTAGGGTGAGACAAAGAGAGACTTCAGTCAGTTACTGTGGCGTACAAACCTTCGCATGTGTTAGTCATAAGGACTGAGGTAACAAGGACAATCTGTCAAGTTATTTTTCATCTGATGATGTGGTTACAAGACTCCAAAAATAGAGTATGGTTCAGAATGGATTTAGCTTATACACACACGCACACCAGGTGGTCAATAAGACTGGTCATTTTATGACACAGGTTATGACTTCCCGCTCTTGAAAACCAACACACACATGAAGAAGGAAGTTAAAAACTAGATAAGTACCTCTTCCATCCGGTAAGACCCCAATACGTAGATATATTTGCCTGGGCGTCCGATAAGTCTGGAGGCATTGGATAGAGGAAGGTCAAGAGCTGAATTTACCAGCCAAGTGGAGATTCACAAAACAGACATTACAGTAAAAGTACCTTAAAATAGAAGTGGGGGTGAGCTCTGTTCCAAAAACCTAGTGAGCAATATTATACTGCTCAGAAATCAAAAACCAGCATGGAGGCACATAGAAATTCATGCTGGTCTAAGCTGGTATTCCAGCAAGGACAATACCCAATTTTGGTCAAATTCTAAAAGGGTGTTCACACTTCACAGCTATACGTGATGATAAAGCCACGGGACATCACACGTTTTCATTGACTGATTGCGATTTCATAGGAGTTGAGTGGCGCATGAGGAGTTATAAGAAGCTGTGAATACCAAAAGGGAACTGCCAGTTAAATACCATTGAAACGCAAGAATGCAGTGAGTCACTGTGAATGCACCATAAAAGAGCATCAAAGTGATGTGCCAAAACAAGTCTGTAGTAGTAAGTGTATACTTGATATATTGTTTCTATTGTTTAGAGTATTAAAAAGGAGTTGTTGGTGTTAACACATTTTAATTGCTCTTGTACTGTAGGGCGGTTCCAGTCTTGCAGTATTTTTGTTGCAGTCTTTGACAATATATGCATTGTATTTCTAATCCAAAAGGTGTTTAGGTTTAGCCTTTTTTTGCTTAATTACTGATAACTCACACACTCTAAAGGCCATGACACACCATGCCAACATAAAAGAACTAACGGTGATGAGAACCGAATTTTTCGCCGCCTCACATCTCAGCAAAAAAGCTGCGCTTGAACACACCGCACAGACTGTACAGACTACAGCTGACTGTCAACTAGCATGTGCGCTCTGAGCCTGCATGTAAGGAGAGGACTTTCTATATCAGCAGGTATCAATAGTTTATATTCGGCATTCAAAAAGGAACACCGAAACTAGGACTAAAAATATATCAACCATAAACAAAGCAGTGCTTGTTTACCATTTTGAATATCATTCATGCTGATCACTTTCTTCATTCCAGAAGATTTATGTTGTTTTGAAAATATTTGTGCATTGAAACGCTCAGGTGAGACGGCATAAAAATTAGAACAGAACTGTCTGTGCCGTCTTGACTTCTTGACTCGCTTTCATCACTTTTGCTTTTATTCTCGTACACGGATTCATTCGCTAAGCTGAAAAGCCAATTAGAGATTCTCTCAATTCTCTCACATCGACGGATGTCGTTTTAATATGCTCAATTGGCCAAAAAGCCCCTGACGGGGTCTGACGATATGGTACACCACAACAAAAACTGGACCGGCCGACACTCAAAGACGGCCCAACGTTGGCTGATCATCGGCTTTGGTGTGTCAGGGTCTGAACAATCCTTATCATGTGAAGCCCTCCTTGTTTGAAGAATTAACTTATGTAATGACCCCCATGTGTACCTGAGCAACTGGACTTTTGTACGAACAAGGACTCTAGAAAGGCAGTTATTTCTACCTTCATTCCTCTTTTATATGTTGTGCATTGTTCAACTCCCTTCAGTAGCAAGAGACAACAGCTCTTGTTTGGCACTTACTCATCAACTATGCCAAAATGCAAGTCAGGACTAAACAAATCAGACAGCTCTCAATAATCCTTTTAAATTTCAATCAATTACTATGACAGTAATTCCATAGGTTGTTATATATAATCCTCTACATCAGCTTGGAAACTTTTTAGAAGTGCTAATTATCCACTTTTGTTGCCCAATTGTGGTTCTTGGTTATACAGTCACTTGGATAAGCTTGTTTAACCTCACTATCTAACCAACTTAAAAATCAGGAAACCTATTGTGCCTCATTTACACAAGTAACTGTACCACAGACAATGGGCTTATTACTACATTGCATTGCACATTTGTGATTTCCACCTTGCTGCACACTCTGATTTTCTTCCAAACATAACCTCCATTACCTCTATCTTTTTTTGTACACTCGCCCACCTCTCTTCACCCTGCTAAAAGCTCCTCCTCTCTTATGTAAATAATGCATTTACATCCACTTGAACATCTTGTCTAGACATCATCTGTCCTCCCTCCTCCAGGCCTGATAGCACAAAACGCCCACTAACCCCAGGACATCAGATGTTCTTCGTGACACTAAACTCAAAATGGCACCAATCTAAGGTTCCTAGTGAAAGGAGTAGCATAAGTCACTGATCTCTTTTTGCCAATTTAAAAGCAGACACTCGAAAGCAGAAATTAATCGGGAGACCATCTCTCTGTCACTGAAGCCCTGCGGCTGGCAAAAGATGCATCTAGATCAATTGTCCTGCTGGATCTGTCTGCTAATGCAAATCCCCAGAACCTACTATTTATAAGGTGTCTTGGAAGGGAGCAGCATCTTAAATCACATCAACCATCCATGGGGGTACCCCAGGGTTCAGTGGTTGGCCCCTTCCCCTTTCCGTTATACATAATCACTGGGATCTAGACACAAATTTTGGATAAAGCATGCAGCACAATTCCTTGTCAAGGCTGTTGTCATCTCTAGACTGGACTACTGCAATGCGCTTGCAAAACTCCATCCTTCCTACATGCATGATTAAAGTGTGTGTTGACATTGAGAATCCCCATGCTGCCACCCTGGGCTCTATTATTTTACCCAGTATTTGTGTGCTGTGACATTTTTATGGTTTTTAATTACTTTAGTTTATCCTAGCAACATGTTAACATCAAAATCTCTCATGTTCTTCATGTGAAGATCACCATTTGTAGAGAGTTGCTGTCTATACGGCATTTTAAATTCAATTCAAATGTAGGAAGTAGACAGCAGGGCAGCTCACCAGGTTATGAAACAGAGCTTGTCGCTCTAACAAAGCGAATCCCATTGCATTCAGTTTCAGAATGACTGCTTGGTTCAATGCTCTTACCTGCCTCTGAAGAATGCCAGGTACACAATAGGGGTAAATGCATTTGCAAACTTCAGTATGAACGTCTTGAAGATCAGCCTCTCCTCAAAACTTTTGTCAGTTTTTGGAACCTCTGATGAGTTGAAAACAACAGCACATACTGTAACCACAGCTTTTTGCAACAAGCTAAATGTCTTGAAAACAATAACCAGACGTACCCATAATAGTGAGCCAACGTGCAATTGCTCCATAGACCTCATCCATGATGATGATGATGATAAGGTTGATGACAGCCCCAGTCGTTTTAACGGTGGCCCGTATATTAGTGCGGAAAGTGGGAGTGGTACTCATGTGCAGGGCAGTCATAATGGACACCCTGTATAGCACCACACCAAACACGATGACCAAGGTCACAAAGATCTGCATTGAGCACACAATTGCACACAATAAGAAAAGTGACTCTAATCATAATCTAATGATTTACTCACACCAATTGAATGCAAGATCTTGCAAAAGCCAATGTTTTTGGTTTCCAACACCAAACACACTTCACAGATGTAAATGTATTCTTTATTCTGCAATGAAAATGTCAGATAATAGGGGGCTTTAATGAGATCAAATGAGTTGTATTCGGCTGTTCATGTGATTCCAGCGTGATGGCCACCCATATATAAAATAAATTGACTGGTTGTTGAACAAAAAGTACTTTAACTGCTAAATAAGTCTAGCAAATTCAATTTATTGCAAAAGAATATAGCATTATACCAAAATAAATCTAATATATGAATCAGGTCTTACCAAAAAAACCATCATGACGATAATGGTCATGTAAGCTGGCATTCTGTCTGTGCATGTCAGCTTCACATTTCCTGTCTAGAACAAGACATGAATTGTCAAATGTGAGTTAAAAACATACACCTTAACACATACATCTAGCAACAGGAGCTTAAGCAATCCTCCAACATGCTATGGCCTGCGAAGGGACAGACAGGGTCAAGCCAAGCAGAGCGAAACAAGTCCTTAGACATGCCTTACAGCTGTGCTGTCACATAACATTTATACTGCAACTAGGTCAACATCTACTGAGCGTAAAACCCAATAATCCAGACATCCTTATGACAGCAAGGATGGCATGCATAAATCTACAGGCCAAAATATTGTAAGAGCAGCACTGCCTGTTCTGTGCCAACACAAATAAATGCACTTTTTTTTTAATCAGCATATGGTCTGGTCCACATTGTAGATTATTCAAGCCAAGAACTACCCACTTGGACAAGGGGACTACTGATCAACAATGACAAACTATATACACACACACACACACACACACAGTTGGTCTTCTATATGTACACACACAAGACCAAACTGTGCCTTTGTGACAAGTTTTTTGAAATGTGAAGATACCTGTTTTATGATGGAGATATAAATCACTCTGACACCCAGAAATTGTGTAAAGCCAGCCAATTAGATTGTATCTTGGATTTTTGAGAACTTTATTGCCATTTCTGTTTGCAATATGCATCAGTGAATGGTCATCTGTAGATTCATAAAGACCTACCTTTGGAGATTTCTCTTTCTTCAAGGACTTCTTCATGACATGGAACTCATACTCTGCTCTAGGATGACTCTGGGAAAAACAGAGAAAGCAATTCATAACACGTACAGTACAGGAATTAAACCAGTTAAAAATTAAAAATAAATAAAAAAAGTGGAAAGAGATAACTGGTTATGGAGCCAAAAGCAGCCATGTGTGCATGATCAGTGAATAGAACAGAAATTCTGGTAATAGCAACACATTAGATGTTCAGTGAAAGTATAATCCTTAAAACCAAAAGCTCTCAGCACCACGAAAACATATTCCTTTCCACAATCATCAGCTTTAGGTTTTATTAGTTCCTCCTCCTCATTTTATCCACATAAACAGTGGCAAGCCCAGAAAGACTGTGACGGCCGAAAGGAAAGTGAGCAGCTTTTGAACTGTAAGGCCGGAGGAAGAGAGATCAGGAATCTCCCAGACCTCCACAACAACAGACCGATAGATAGTGCTGGTGAAGTACTTTACACAAGCAAGAATGTGACGACAATGCTTGAAGACGACTTTTAAGATATGAAGAATTTGTTAGTACTAAAATGCAACTGTAAGGTTAGGAAATAAATAAATTAAGTTAATACTATGAATGAACCATTTCCAAACCTTTTGTTTCTCCTATACAAAACAGGACAAAAAAAAAAAAAAAAGTGAAAAACAGTTTGATTTCATGGCACTGAATCAATAAAAAAAAATACATCTTTATTTCTTTACACCCAAGCCTCAGGATAATAAGTCATCTCAAGAAAATAATATAACACACCTACAAAACATACCTAAACCCACATCATTATCTTATCAACATGTACACCAATGTCTTATATTTACAGTTTTCTTGGTCAATATGGGTGTGTGTGACAAACCTCTGTGTCTTCAAAGCCGGTCATGTCCCACACGTAATTTAGCCTCATTTGCCTTCTCTTCCAGTGCTCCATAAACATGGTGGCTGTGTGACACAGAGAGTAAACTTCACCAACAAACCCACATTAATAAACACTGATCGGCTCAGCGCTGTTTATGTAGCTGCACAAGTGAAGTCTTTTTGTTTATAAATCCAGGCACGTGACATATTTTTCGTGAAATAACTTTGGAAAGGACTCAGATGTTTTTCTAAAGAGCCAGTTTCTTCTATAGGATTGGGCTGTAAAACCTTTAAGGAATCTGTATTTTAATAGTGTATTCACGCTTGGTTCGTTTTAAAGGTCTGAGCCCGGTTCACAATTTTAGCTAATGTGTGAATGCTCCAAACAACCTCCTTTGATGAGAACTAAACCGAAAGCGTATTTCACTCTAGGTCAGTGTGAATGAAAAATGGATTGAAAAAACTAAAGTGAACTAAAAAGAGAACAGGACCAGTGACAGTATGGATGCAAAAATAACTGGTTTCTCTTTCCACTTGATTCACTTTCTGGTTCACTTATAAAGGGTTGAATCTTTGGTGCTCTTCTGTCATTTTGTACCAAAATCTTGTACGTTTTTTTAAAATATTTTTTTTATATATTTTTTACTTCATCAGAATGATACGAAACTTGGTAAAGGTTTTGGCACTTGCTATATACTTGCTTAATTTAATTTTCAGGTCCATGCTCAAAAAGTGTAATAAATGGATTTTAACGACTGAATAAATATAATTTAGTACCATAAAATCCCTTAAAGGTCCCATATAGTACAACTTTCTGAAGTTTATTTTAGGTTTTGATGTCCTTAAGAATATATATTTGCGGTATAAGTACCAAAAACCATCTCAATATATTTTTACAGCTCCTTTCTCAGGAGCTCTGCCAAGAGCAGGTCGATTTTGGCCTGTCTACTTAATATTCAAAAGCCTCTCTTCTGATTGGCCTGTTGTTTTCAGAGTGACCCACCATTGGTGGGGGCGGAGACTGAAGGCGGTGACAGTAGTTCTGACATCATATTTATACAGAAGTCACAATGGCTCGTGAAAAGGCACAGCTACTTTATGCAGGCTGTGTGCATTTGTCTGTGGATCGACTATTTTGAAACTTATATGATAGTTTCATAGACGCTAGACCTCTGTTATCATGAAAAAAGCCAGGACATTTCAGTTTTGACAATATGGGACCTTTAAAAATACAAGTTATTAAATAAAAAGCACATTATTGAACTAAAATATAGAACATTCATTTAAAATAAAAAAAAATAATGTCATTTTTGACCCCCATGTGAGGAGCACCAGAGGGTTAAAGTGGACTCAAATTATCAAGCAGCTTTGTCATAGGGTGTCATTTTTCATTTCAAAGCTTGTAACTGCAGGGGATCAAAAAAGGAAAGGCAAATTTAAGGCTTTTGCTAAAATAACCAGCTTTTTAAGAAGCTCAGCATCTGAGTGGGGATGAGTACGGGGGAATTAAAGAGAAGAGTAAAACCAGGGCACAAATCCCTTCCAGCATTTGCCAGATCAAATCTGTCCTCGATATGTAGGGACACAACAGTTGGTGTACAGCAGCAAGAAAGCGTGTGTGTGAACATGACAGGAGCACAGAGCTGCTGACCCCACAGTGCCATGAAGATGGCGAAGAAGACGGTGGCCGCGTTGTCGAACAGGTGGCTGGCCCTGGCCGTCCCGCAAGCCGTGACCAGTTTCCAGTAGCTGCAGGCTCGGTCACACATTGGGCACATGGTGATGTTGTTTCTCTCGTCGCAGATCTCCATGCTGAGTACACAAAACAAAAAAACTGATTTCAGAAATGTTGCCCCAGTCACCAAGAAAAGCTATTAATGAATTGTATTTTTTCAGTTTAATTGGGAAAAACTTTATTCTACATTCTTCATCTCTGTTGTAAAATGTAGTGAGCTGCGTAGATGTTAAAATAGGCAGCTACTTTGGCTCTCCAACACGTCGCTCGCGAGCTACCAGTAGCTCGTGGCCTGATTGGAGGTAGCTCGCCAAGGGGCCGTTCACATATCGCGTCTTTTGCGAGTTCAAGTTCGTTATTTCAAATGTAGGAAGCTCATAATTGAAGCGACGCGCTCATTTTTTCCAGGCGCAGCGAGATGAAAAAATCCATTAGCTACTAAAACTTCTTTGTCATTGTGGAGAGCGCAGTGCATGGTTGCATAGCAACGACAGACGCCACGGGAAAACCGGACCGAATTTTACTATTAATAATAAAAGATAAGCTAATGTGCATTGTAAACGTCAGTAATTTATCTTTGACTCATTCTTTTTATAAAAATGATTTAAAGGCTAAAATATATGAGGTTTCTTTTTATAAATCTTTTTTATCAAAACTTTATTTGAACTTGTAGGCTACATACTAGTAGATAACATGTCGCAAGACACTCCTTTAAAATCTGGCCATCATTTTTAATGTTGTTATTTTAATGTTTATGTAAACAAAAATTATATTTGTTGTTTGCTGGTTTTCGACATAAAACTTGGTTAATTGATTTTATTGTGTAGTATTAGTACTTTTTGAACAGGATTCTGTGATAACCGTGATCATTTTGGTCACTATAATCATGAAATGAAATTTTCATGCCATTTCATCTCTAGTTAAGATGCACTATAAAATCAACTATAATTATGTGTTTTTACAGTATAATATGCAAAGTACAATTTTCTTTAAACAAATTATTCTCTAATTCTGTTCTTTTGTCTGACATTTAAGGGTGACATATATAGGCCTACAAAAACTCTTTTAGGTCTAAAACAGTTTAGATAGTTGTTAATATGAAAGTTATGAGACATCATTTAAGAGATTTAAGTATTGTATTGCATGAGTAGCTTTCGGCCACTATCTTTTTTTAAAAAGTAGCTCTCAAATGAAAAAAAGTTGGAGACCCCTGGCTTAAAGTATCTCCTAAGGTAGCATCCTCAACAAAATGACTAACATGAAACGGTGTGCCTGTATAAATAGTGATCTTCACATTAAGTGCTGGAAACTCAATTGATTCTAATTAGAGTTTGGCTTCTGCATGACACTAACAACCATAAAATACTACAGTAGTGGCCAAAAGTGACGACTGTTTTAGGAAAATTTAAATTTTTATCCTTTATTATTAAATAGTATTAAAAATTTGTTAAAGATATTGTGAGCATATTGCATAGTTGTGCTTGTGAAACATTTTTTTAGCCATGCTGTCATACAAAGAAAGGTCACACTTTAGTTTAGGGTTCAATTCTCCCTAATAACTAGTTGCTTATTAGCATGCATATTACAAGGCTGTTTATTAGTACTTATAAAGCACATATTAATGCCTTTTTCTGCATGAACATATTCTACATCCCTTAATCCTAAACGTAACAACTACCTTAAGTATTATAAATGCATCATTCATTCATTTCATATTAATAAGCAGTAATTAGGAGTTTATTGAGGCAAAAGACGTAGTTAATAGTTAGTTAATAGTGAGAATTGGACCCTGATCTAAAGTGTGACCTTTCTTTGTATGACAGTATGGCTAAAAAAATGTTTCATTGCATTATTATAACCATTTACAAGAAATTATGAACAAGAGAGAACCAACACAACATTATGTTGTAATCAATGTTTGCTTTTTCATGTGAGCTTTTAATTTTTCTATGCATTGTTTTTTAGTCAATTAGTCAATTTTTAGTCATTGTTTTTCCCTCATATTTAAAATATTTACAAAACATAAAACCTTTTCTGATCTTTTGATGGATTAAATCAAACTTTTAGGGTCATTAAAAACAAATATCCCCTCCAGAAATCATTTTTAGCCATTACTGTATCTTGAGTAAATAGTTGTGATATCCACATAATTATGGTAATATAATATGAGAATGTCAAAATAAATTAAAAATAAAACAATAAAAACTAAAATCAATGGAGAAGCGTTGACTCATAAATGACGGAAATTTCTGTCAATGGCAGAGAAAGAGTTAAAAGGAAAGGTGATGTGACACAGTGGGAAATATGTCCCAAATTTTGGCATTGTGTTGCAGCCATCAAAATCCAAATTTGTTCATTGATCAAAAGTTGGTCAGTGATCTTTACTTTGTACTTTTGTCAGTTAAATAAAAGTTAAGGAGAATGAACAAATCGCAGGTTCTTGATTTTACTGCATTTTACAAAATGTCCCAACTTTTCTGGAAATGGGGTTGTATATATACACACAAATATCAGCCAATAGAGAGAAAATGTACCCAATTAATTACCCACACACACACACACACATACAACTGTTTTGTACAGCTATGATGCTTAAAATGATGCCTAGGTAGGCATCGCACTAGGTTTGGGAACAGCTTGTTTTCAGCAGTGGCATCTGTGGAATTAATGAATGCCGTCGTGAGACAGCCAGCGAACACTGAGTCACTCTCATTATACACTACATTACAGTCCATTACAGTCGCAGCATTTCAAACCCACTCTAAACTCCCTAATCGCCACGCACTTCAGCATCCAGACGGTTTTCTTGCAAAGTGCAGCAGTGGTTTCTTTCAGAAATGCCTAGGCATATTCTTCTTTAAAAAAATCTTCCCGCAAAGTTCAAAGCCGTTGCAAAAGAGTACACATTGCTGTCCGGAGACATTGTTGAGACTTGTTTCCAGTGACGGTTGAATGGGTTTAAACTCCATGACACAGATAAGAATGTCTCAATCAAAAGTATGAGACACAAACTAATTCTACATAATTAATAGTCAGAAAATGTATTTACAAAGCTGTCAGTGGTTTAGGGAGGGGTGAAATGCTAGTTAGCGCATTGTGTAGAAAAACAATCCAAATAAACCATCACATAAAGTTGACCTGGGAATGTTGTCGTCCACAGTGGCACAGCCGTACAGGAACACGATAACACCCACAACCGCTGCTGGAATTAGCATCTGAGTATACACACCCAGCCAGGCAAAGTACAGGCCCACTTTCTCACCAAAATACTTCCTGAGAGAGAATAAAGAAGAGAAATTAGGGCAAACAAAAGAAGTTAAAATTACTATCTAATAAACATCAGAAAGAATACATCCTCTTCAGAACTCGACAGTAAGGACGCCCGCTGTCGCTTGGGATAGTTGACGAAACGGTCTCAGTGCTGCATCACGAAAGTTTATCATTTGCACGTGTTTTTAAGCCTTGCCTATTTAAATAGTCAAGCCCAAGAAGTTTTGTGTGCGCACCCAGAAAGCAGATTCTCAGACAGCGTGCAAATGCTGAATTGAGCTCTCTTTCACGTATACTTGCACTTGAACAGACTTTTTCGCACAAAACTACGTCAAAAAATGCAGGTCTTGGCGAGTATCCTATTAAACATAGGCCTGGTTTCACATACAGGGCTTAGATTAAGCCAGGATTAGTTCAATTAGATTTTTAAGTAGCTTTTATAAATGTGGCTTAGAAAAAAAAAGCATTACTGGTGTGCATCTCGAGACAAAACAATGGCACTGACATATTTTAAGATAGATCAATGCAAGTTGCTTACAGTTAAAGCATGCACTTTAGTCTGGGACTATCTTAAAGGGACTATATGTAGTTTTTTTAGGTATTTTATTATCTAAAATCAATATTTTTATTCATAAATATGTCCTCAATGGTGTATAAATACCTCTGCCAATTATCTGACTTATCCTCGTAAACGAAGAATTTATTATCTTTATATACATGTGACGGGTAGGTCCACGGAGGCTTCCATGTCGTTCCGCCATCTTGAAAAACTAATAGCAGAGAGGGACAAAAAGTACTAGGCCAACGTGTTTCCACAACGCGTTTTCGTTAAGAGCCAGCGTCACGTGACTGAAAGCAGCAGAAACGGAGGAGCAGAGCAGTGAGAGGCGCTTCACGGCCCCGGCAAGTTTAAAAGGCTGCATTGCACTGTTATTATTCATACTGTAACATTCGTTTGTTCGTTGTGTCAAGTTGCAGTTTGTTTGAAATAATGACGAAGTGCTGTTAGAAGG
Source organism: Gila orcuttii (assembly GCA_026230005.1). NCBI lineage: Eukaryota > Metazoa > Chordata > Actinopteri > Cypriniformes > Leuciscidae > Gila > Gila orcuttii. The sequence goes on along the minus strand of JAPDVR010000001.1, from coordinate 67,143,089 downwards.
CATCCTGTCATAGCTTTTTGGTACATAACAGCTACCGTAGATGCAACACGCATTTGAAAAAGCGAGGCGCTGGAGAGCACAATTCGTTTGAACGCTAGATGGGAGAAATACCTACACAATGTCCCTTTAAGCCTTGTCTGTGAAACCGAGGGATAGTCTGTTATATCTTAAGTAAACATAAACAGCTGAGAAATAAAGCGCATGTGCATCAGTATATTGGATCCATGGCAGCTTTTAAAGTGACATCAGCCTAATAAATCTGCTGCTGTCTGTGGTTTAATGTTAATCAAACAACAAAGGACAAAGAAAAAAAATATCACTCACTGCTCTTGACTGAATAAGTTTTGTAACTTTAATAAAGATTTATATTTAATTTATACAGTGAAGACTATGCAGTGCTATTTTATATTTGATTAATCATTTTCTCTACCTGAAAAACATGAAAAGCAGCGTTTAATTTATTTGTATCTTTGTTCTATTGCTCATAATTTGATTATTTGTTCTTATTTTATTAATACGAACAATTACGGTTTAAAAATATGCTGAAATTTATACGAGTTAGGCTAGTAGTTTTTGGTGTCACAGCCTTATTTATTATAAGGTTATGGGTCAAAAACAACGGAGACTATAACTAGGCCTATTTTATTTGTTTATTACTGTTTTGTGGTGGGGCCAGTGAAAATTTTGTCAGGGCAAGTAAAAAATTTAAACGGGCCAGTAGAAAAAAATCGGAAGCTCTGGCTACGAGAGCGCAAGACTAACCCAAATGTTAATGGATTGTTGATTCTAAAAATGTCATGTCAAGTAATGACATAAGTAAAAAATAATAACTATGTAATAATAATAATAATAATAATAATAATAATAATAGGTTGCACCACATCATTTTAAAATAGCAATAGGCAGTAAAGCAGTTGTTTAAATAATAAATTATATAATAGTAATAATAATAATGTATTACCTTGACACTTTTAACTTTATGCCCCCTCTTCATAATATCAAAAAAAAAAAAAAAAAATTATTCAGAAAATTAAAACATGCTCATCATAGAAGAGGTGTATTCAATTCAGTGTATGTATTAATTGCATTTTTTATGTATTTTTTTAAATAAATTAATTGACATGACACTCATTTTTCTTTCTGGATCATTGACATCATTCCAATGGTCAGTCACGACAATGGCGGTACATTAGTCCAGTAAACACACCCATTTTGGTCATTCCGGCAGACATCGCTCATCCTATGCAAAATCATGATTAACATTACCGAGTGTGTCTTTTAAACAAATCCTGTCTGAATAGGACTTTTGACAATCTGATTAATGCATATCAATATAATGTATTTCTAAAATCTCTCCTCTTGCTTCATAATACAAACCTGTCTCTGGCATCATTGAGCATCGGGATAATACCTGATCAGTCCGATGGGCTGGTACTTGTAGAATATGCTGTAACTCGCCCACTCTTCATACAAGATCTGCAAAGACAGAACTAAAATTACATACAGTACATTCTGGAATATGATACATGTAGCGTGTCTGAAATACAGTCTCAGAGGTTTAATGGAAATGGCTAAATAACTGATTGATCCAGTGAAAGCTGATGAAAAGGACAAATGAAGCCTGTCTCTACCATCATGTTACTAATTTCTCAATGTAATGAGTTCGAATCGGTGTGCCTGCAGGCATGGCATGTTATAATTATATAATGTAAACATGTCAACATTAGGTTAGTATGTCAACATTAAGATTATATGACAAATAACCTACTAATAACACATCCAACAGCGACACCAGTGGATAAAGTTTTAGAAGCAGAAAGGGTCTGTTTTGTTCACATTGAGGTCTTAAAGCATGCCGTGAATGTGTGGAAAGAATAGCAAAATACAGTCAAAAAGTGTCTGTCTATCATGTTTACAAAACGTGCACAAATCGCCTCAAATGGGTCAAAATTGTGGAAATGGATGGATTGAGTGATAACCACTTGTTCACTTGGTAATTAATCAAATATACATTACACCTCCATGCATGCAACCATTAGTACTTTTTTACAATGCTTCACCCAAACAATAGCCAGTGGTAACAAATAAAATACTTGTTATATATTTTTGAAGCAATGTAGAAATGTAAAAAAAAGAAAACACTTGATATGCACGTTATTTTAAGAAATATTACAGTAGTATCAATTCACAGATGGATCAACAAACGGAGCTACTGGCCATTTTCCCAGGAGCGTATATATTAAATATATATATTTTTTATGTGTAATAAACGTGATATTTTGCCGTTGTAGTTGTTAGATCAAAGCATCAAAGCTTTCAACAAATGCACACTGCAATTCATCATTGCATGCATCGAAATGGACAAAAAAATGGCAGCTCAATCTCACAAGAAATATAACCCTCACTGGTTCTTGTGGAAGCTCAAACGTGTTTGTGTGACATGAGAACAAACCTCACTGGTTCTCATGCATCGAGTACACACATTTGAGCTTCCCTGTTTACCATATTTAATGAGCTCTATGTCGTATGTGCATTTATCAATGTTTATATGTGAATTAAAGCCTAAATTAATAACATAAAGCAATTATCAAGTCTCTAGAAGACCGCTCGATTCATATGGATTTCTTTTATAATGTCATTTTGTATTTTTTGATGCGTGAAAGTTTTGGTTGTGTGGACTGAGGATGAGAGAATATTAGAAATATAATCATTTGTGTTACGAAGATGAAAGAAAGTACATTGGGTTTAGAATGACCCAGGGTTAACTAGTTCAAGTGTGAAAAGCCCTAAGGATATCGCAATCCTGGGTTATCTTTAGTCACGTTTCACACTGATCATAAGTACCCGGGGTTAACAATTAATCCTGGGTATACATAAGCTGCCGTTTCACACTGTACATTCCTAAACTCTGGGTTAACAATCTTATTTGCATATTTGCGGTGTCAGTGTCACTGATTGGACAAACACAGCATGCAATTTTCACAAAAACACAATGTTCAAATTTATCCTGAATGGACTTTTCAGACTAAGATAAGAATGAAACGTCTCTTATTTACTCCAGTTATTGCGTTTGCATAGACTACTGTTTATACAGCATGTTTATACAGTACAAAGCACGTGAATATGAAGCACGCGATTGGCTGTCGTTTGCTAAGCATCTAGTCGTAACGTTCTAACACCGCCTCGTTTCACACTGCACACATCTGGCACCACAATGCTGGGTTAACAGCACAAAAGCAGTGCTAACCCCGCTCCGGCACAGGGTCCTGCTAACCCCGCTAATAAATTACAAGTGGGAAACGTTCCTTCACCCGGGGTTAAGCGCAGTGTGTTAAGCGCAGTGTGTAAAGCGCAGTGTGTAAAGCCCTAATGAGGGCGAGTAATTGATGACAGAATTTTCATTTTAATTATTGGGTGAACAATGTATTCTTTATGTGCTATAAAGTGCAAACCTGTGAGAGAAGTGAACTCTAAAGACATTGTGTAAGACTTTGGGCCTGTTTAACCTGGTATTGAGATGCATTTTGGTCGATCAGATCACATGTGGACGAGGTTAAATACAGGTGTAAACGGGGTCTAAAATGTTTTGAGCGTTAGTTCAAAACACATTCCTTTTTTCGTATTGTAAACGCTCATGTGGTCGAATGTGTTCAAACAGCCACAAAAGACCGTCTTCTCTCCGTCTACTGATCTAATGCGTGAACATTATGGGAAGAGCTCTAGCCAAACGGGATTTAAGCCATTCCTGATCTCTAACACACACTCACAGTGTTCGGCTGGTCTTGCGGCTTCAGAGCAGAAACTAAAGCTGATGCTCTCTCTATGTTTTTCCGTCTTCTTCGGTCGCATTCATATGTAAACTGCTTGAGCTTATTTTGTCCATTAGATCGAAAGATCTGAAAAAGGCCCTACATTTACCCACACAGACCCTCCCCTCGAAGAAATCAGGACAGAAGTGATTAAAGTGGACAAAAGAGACGGATTAAAACACCAGGTGTAAACGGGAATGTGTCTCCCTCGTCTGCTTGTGATCCGATCAACCAAAACGCATCTTAATACCAGATGTAAACAGCACCTTTGTTGCTCACACTTGTATGCTCCAATAATAGAAATCACATGAGTCTGGAATAGTATGTGATTGAATAAATAAGCCATCATTGGTGGGAGCTTAAAAACAGCTCAACAAAACCACACTTCACATATTTTTGGTGCATTTTTGGTGCTAAAGAAAAAAAGGCAAGCTTTTTAAATGTGTATATCTACAAAATAACGTTAAAAAAACACGTTTTAAGAGTGGAATCAACTCTAATGGTGCGTTTAAGTCCTCCTGGGAAGTCGGGTTTACAACGGCAGAGCGTTCAAGTCACTTTCGTCAGAGTAAGATCAGATGGCGCTGTACTTTCTCTTAGTTACACAAAAATACAGCAAGGAAAGGTTAAACTCTAGTTCTAGAAAATGAACAACAGAGAAATGTGCATCAGGTGTTCTTTGATTTTTTATGTTTTTAATTAATTTATGAAGCAACTTCAAACTTTATCATTACATATTATATTGTTATATTATAATGCATCATATTCTGTGCAGGCAATTAGCTTACTTCGCTGAAAATCGAAAAGCCTGACAATATTACTGCTAAATTCCTTTAAGTATTGTGGTAGTCCGCCATGTTTCTCACTGACACGCGACAACTCGTGAAGATCTGGGGCCTCATTTATAAAACTTTGCGTATGATTTGCGTCAGAAGTGGCGTACGGATGAAACATGCGTACGCACAGAAATATTCGTATTTATAAAACCGTGCGCACGCACATCCTACGCAGTTTTCCCTTAATAAATCACAATCAATTCTAAATGTGGCGCAGCTTTTGCGGCTTCATGTCACGCCCATAGTTGCCCATAAATAGTCCGTGAAACGCCCACAAGTTAATATTTATCGATTGCGAAATCATGGCAAACACATAGAGGAAAACCAAGAAACGTAACTTCACTCAATGTGAAGAAGAAATTATCGTTGGCGAGGTGGAAAAGAGGAGTAAAATGTTGTTTGGAGGGCACAGTGTGGGCATTACGTCCTTACGACATGTGATGGCATCACGGCATTTTATTACCATCCATTTGATTGCATCTGACAAGCTACAGATATGAGGATGAATTGCATAACATGCCAATATTATTGCAGAACATATTTCACTTTTATTTTTGCAAATATGTGTTAATTTGCATTTCTGTTGTAATCTTCGTTTGATTTTGTTTGTTTTACACTGCAGATCGATCAAACGGGTGTTCGTGTAGCTGTTAATTGTAAGACTTGCTTTGTGAAGTCTTCATGTCATTTATGAGAGGCAGTATTGCCATTTGTTTTACACAACGGTCTACAGTTTCACACACTTTCACGTGTTTCTTCCATCTGCCGACGGTGTCGCCTTCTCATTTCACCCGTTTTTGTGCATACGCCTGGGTCAGAGCTTGTGTGAAGGACCGCACATTTTCCCGTCAAATTAGATTTTTATAAATACCAATTATTGCGTAGAGAGCGGCGTACGCCTTCTTTTGTGCATACGCAACGTTTATAAATGAGGCCCCAGTGCTTAAAGAAAATCCAGAGCTTCCCACTCGTATTTATGAGATCGTGGTGACGTTCATGTGCGTTCAAACTCGTAAATTCGATCTTTCGAACACAGCATAACATACAGTGTGTCATTAACACTACAAGCCCCAGAACTCCAACTCTCTCCAAAGGGACCTCAAGGTTTGTTGAGGAAAAAACTGAAACATTTTTTTTCAGTTCTTGAACATAGCGGTGATGAATTATTTAGAGAAGGGCTCCACTGCCCACTAGGACTGCAGGAGTGCGGATCACAGATGGCTGAAGTGGGAAATGATCCTGTTGCCTTGGTGACCTGACAGTTATCGGAGGTTTTTCTGCAGGCGACTCCAGAGTCTCACCAGGTCTCCGCTTTACAAGCTATAAGTCCAGATCCTGGAGCCCATTTATGGTGTTTAATCACATCAAGTGGTCAATATGAGATTCAATGACCATATTTTTAGAGAATGCCATTAAACTGTCTACACAGGTGAAAGAAAGGATGAAAATAAATGTGTGATAAAACCAGTTTTAGAGAACAGATGCAATGATACAGTAGCATCTCTTCGCACTACAGATGGTAAAGTGAAGAACGTAGACCAACATGGAAGAACTCATTACTTTTTATAGCCGATTGATTATTCTGGGCTGTATCTTGGAAACCTTACTTAAATCCTCTGAATTACGGCTTGATTATCTCCAAAGGAAGCTTGGTGTTTTAGGTTATTGTGCAAAATTTAAAAACTTGAGATGTCTCACAGACTATAGAATAAAATAATTTCTGATTAACCTGTTAAAAATGTGACAAAATATTAATTTGTGTTTGGGGGAAACGTCCTGTTATACACACGAAATGTTCCTCCTGGAAAGAAACTCAATGTGTCAGTTCTGTTAGATACTAAAATATGTACATTGACACAAATATTTAAAATAAATATTGCCGACTGAGACATCTAGAAATTGCAATTAAGAATGAATTGAGAAAGTTATATTACAAAATTAACTATAACATTTAATATAAAATTGATGAAAAGGTATATTTTTTTAAATAATAGGCTATTATATATTTTTTAAAATTTATATTAGGACAGATATATTTATGTATATTTATGTATATATATATGTATGTATATATATATATATATATATATATATATATATATATATATATATATATAACATTGTTTTTTACTATCGAGTTACTGTTATAGTTAAGAATAATTTGAATCAGTTTTTTAATATACTTTCCATTTTCATTTTAGTTAAAGCTTTAGTAATTTCATTTGTGTGTTTTTGTTATTTATAATATCTATAATATATATAGTTTTTATTAATTTGATGGTAGTTTTAGTTATTTTAGCACACCACGTTAAACTAAATAAAAATGAGAAATATTGCATTGGCAACTAGTTGAAATAAAATAAAATAAAATTTAAGTAACAAACATGTTTATTAATGGTTTCCGTTTTAAACTATAATAACCCTGATATATATATATATATATATATATATATATATATATATATATATATATATATATATATATAAAAAGTATATATATAGTACTATATTGTAATCAATATTATTTTATGTGCATATGAAATGTTGCCATTTTAAAAACTAATGGCAGGTAAAGGGTCTGAACATGTTTTGTTGCAAGAATCACTTTTAAAACACAAGTCCAAGATTTGAGTATGTATTCTAGTATATTTAAAATGTCTTTTACCTTTCTGTCATTTGTTTCAGCATGTACGCTGTCAATATCTCCCTGTAATTAAAATAATTTAATTAACTGACAAGAAATAGAACAAATCAACTGAAGAGAATTGGAAAGATGTGAAAAGAGAGTAAAATATGCGGTGACTCACATCGTGTAAAGGGTAGGCCTCGGTGTAAACGCCACTGCCGAGGAGACTGCTGATTCCTGTCAAACACAAGCGCTTCACATGAGCTTTCTTAAACACAGAGTACAACACAATCAACCAATCACTGTCCTTGGATATTATGGGAAGGTTTTGAAGACCGTGTTGTGTTGTTGACATTCTGGTACACACTTTACACAACTATATCACCCGATATACTTCAAGCGAAATCAAAGAACGAACAGGTATGACGTATTTTAATTACCTTAAAGGGGTGATGAACTGAGAAATCAAATTTTCCTTGAGCTTTTGACATCTAAGAGGTCATCATATTATAAGAATATCCTGTAAATTTCAGAACTGAAAACGTCCTTGTTAGTCCAATAAATGCTTTTATTGACACCAGGCTCAGCAAACGACTCGTTTTTCAAAGTGAGGAACTATGACGTCAAAGAGGATAAAACACCACCCCCGCTGAAGAAGATCAACGCCTACTTCAACACGGCTACTTTAGCCCCGCCCACCGATTCGTGGAAGAAGACAGTCGCTGCATAAGCTTCCTCTGGATTCCAATAGGAATGCTTGGTTAAACTTTATTTTTAATGACGTTCCAGCTGATGTGGGTAAAACATTGTCCGTTTGTTCGCTTCATTTCACTGAGGATTGTTTTGGAAACAAGACACTGGTCGAGACTGGATTTGCAGACCGAAAACGGTGCTGTGCCTTCTATATTGGATCCGACAGGAATGGTGCAACACACTTATGTGAGTAAAATTTTTATTTAAAAAATAATAATAATCTGATAGGCTAGTATTGCATTGTTACAGATCGTTTGATATCTAATAATTATGTGTACATGTGTATCAGTCTAATCGTTACTGACGAGTGAGTTGAAACTCCTTATAATATGCAAAACTGTTATCCACTCACAGCAGTGGGCGTTTACTTCCAAGTCTTCAATGCGAGACGCCCATAAAAACCGATCGTTTTTGACCTAGGCTCATAACTAGGGTAGAAAATAGCCTATTACTTATTCGCTTGGTTTTTACATTCAAAAACATCAAAATGAATGTCATAAGTTGACCTCAGACAACAATATAACATTTTTTAAAAAGCTAGTTCATGACCCCTTTAATTGTAGACTAGGTGCTTCAATTGCAAAATAACAATATGGACACTTTACACTATTTCCTTGTTACAATTTTATTATACAATTAAGCACTGGGTAATATTAATGAACAACATGTACTAACTATATGGTTTGGTTCAGGGTTAATTGCAATTAATTGTAATTAGGCACAATTTACTCTTATTACTATAGTTGGGTACATGTAGCATGAAAAGGATTGTAAATTAAAGTGATTTTTCATAACATTTCAACAAACAACAAGGTGGATTTTGCAACAGTTTGTCAAGCAGAAGTAAGAATAAGATGAAACTTACCCATGATATACTTAGCCCGTGTGCATTTTGTTCGTTTTAAAATTTCATACACCTGTTGATGATTGATAAATAGGTTTATAAAGATGATTATACATAAAGATGATTCGAAATAGTATTCCTGATTCGCTGATATTAAACTCGAAATTTAACTAAAATTACAACTAGATGAGTAAAGTTTGATGATAAACTGTGATATTGGCTTGATAAAGCCTTGTCTGAAAGTTTGAAATAAGTTTAAGTTTGAAGATTTTAGGTCAATAAAAATAAAATGTTAACATTAAAATAAATGTTAACATGTTGTAGCACATTGCTAACATGTTTTAGCATGTTGCTAACTTAATTTAGCACAAAAAAAATGTTAACATGATTTAGTATGGTGCTAGCATGTTGCTAGCAAGATTTATGACATTGCTATCATGTTTTAACATGTTGTTTACATCGTTTAACACATTGCTAGCATGTTTTAATATGCTGTTCATGTTTTAATATGCTGCTAGCATCGTTTACTACATTGCTAACATTTTTAACAAGTTGCTAACATGCCTTAGCATTATTTAACACTAACATGCCTTAGCATTATTTAACACATTGCAGGCATGTTTCTAACATTAATCAACACATTGCTAGCATGATTTAACTTGTTAGCATGACTTTGTATTGTGTTAGCATGATGCAAGCAGGATTTAACACAATGCTAGCATTTTTCAAACATGAATCAAAATTTTGCTAAAGTTTTAAAATTGCAGATATAATAGTAGAAATAGTAGATCAGTATGTTGGCTTTGTCAAGCCAAAGCAACAATGTCAGACGCCCAAAGTTCTTAAGTTAATATCATATGATACCTTTGAGAGCAAAAATAAATAAATACTGCTGCCAAAAATCAATGAGGTTAAACAATATTTTAAGAGCCAGCTGACAGATCAAGTGACTGAAATTATCATCCACAAAAAGAGCAACTTTGACGTCATTGACATTTTGGTGTGGAGACACAAAGGACCTTTGCTAATCAAATCAGGGGATAAATGACATCAGGTCTTAAATCGTCACTGACTGGATGGCCTTTTCACAAAAGATGGTACTTACTATTGAGCTCCTGGTTTTGCTGTTGAAGAAGGAGTTTCTGTCTGATAAATCAAAGCTGTGAAAAGAGACCAAAAGTCATTTCATTCAATGTTTTGTGCCTCTCTATTCAATTTTACAGTCAATAACAAACCATGGGACTTTAAAACTCAGAATGCATTTTTCTATTTCACTGTGCTACTTTTCCATTGTTTTTCAATGTAAACGCACGCTATACGGACGTCTTTAACCGCTTTACTTGCGTCTTTTGCAGCCCCCAGAATATTTTGTTGTATGAATATAAATATTCATATTAATATGAACATGCAATAAATCAAAAGAAAGAACAGTTTTATTCTAGCTTAATGCATTTGTTTTTATCAACACCTGAATGTGGGTAAGCTTAAAAAAAAGCAACATTTTGAGAAAAAAATTGCGAAAATCATGTTTATATCGAAGACTATATCCAAATCACATTCAGAACGATGATCAAAACACAGATGGAGTAGATCGAGTCCATCAACATCCCAAAGCTTCACAGTCCTAAAGCTCGTCCTGGGTCGACATTTCATTCAGTAACATTAGGCAGTTTTGATTTATGTGCCGTTTAGTGTTGATGATCACATTATTTTACATATGCATCTGCTTACATAAGCTATCGCTTGTTTCTGCATCTTCTTCGAATGTATTTTGATCAGGAGATTCTGTACTCTTTCAAAAGTAATAGCGCCCCCTACCGTATAACAGTGAAAACAAGGAAAGCCGGAAATTTTCATCAATGGCGGGGTTAACAGCAAAAATGCATTCTGTGTGAACCGTTCCTTACAATACACAGCATTTCATAGGATTATTAGAGAGCATCCTTCATATTTCACAACATTAGCTTGACCAGAAATGTGAACGTTTCTAATAATCAAGTCTTTTTGACTTCTAAAGTAAAAAAAAAAAAAAACATTTGCCAAAATCGTGATTTTCATTCAAGTCTGTGAGGAATGTGAGGAAAAGATCATGTTGTTACAAAACTCTCAGAGGTCAGAAATCACCCTAAACATGATCTTAGCATGGCCGCGAATGACCACAGACTTACAGATGCCGTTTTTCTCGTGAGAACGGGTAGGAGAGGTGTTTCTCGTTTTCCGTTCGGCTGTCCGCAACTTTAGGTTGCAAGGGTGCGGTGACTTTCTGCATAAACATGTTGACCTTCTCAGCAATGCCGCTTCCATGACTGACTTCATATTTCTGAAAATGACATGACAGCACATCAGTGTACAGGTACGTCACGTGTGTATAGAGTACACAGATTGTATTACAGGTCACTTTATAAGATTAAAGAACAAATACCTTTATTGTTGGCATTTTGAGCTTCATAAACTCAGCTTCTCGGCACAGAACTTCCCAAGGCGCATGTATCTTCACGAATCCCACACCTGGGATTTTAGTCTGAAAAACAAAGATAAACAAACACGGCCTCAGCATATGAACAGAACACTTGCTGTACCAAAGACTTTAGATATACAAAGACGGTCCAATTTTCTAAATAAAAGAGCCAATCGCTGATTAATAAAGTCATTGCGGCACTGCAGCGTTGGCTGGGGTATATGAGGGTATATTTTGAACAAAATATAGCCTATTGTCAGTTATAGTTTTGTCAGATTTCATTGGTGATTTCAAATATGAAATGTAATCTTAAACTTGGTGAACAGCTTTGGAGAATTTGATGATTTCCCATTCAAAGAGATAGAAGCTGTACTGGCATGATTGAAATATCTGCCCGAGAGGCGTTTTAAAGTGACATGACTTCAGTGTTGGGAAAGTTCACTTTCTACATGAAATAGTTTAGTTCATACTTTAAAATTTTGAACTAGTTCATACTTCTTTTTTTCCATATGTTGCTGCGAGCTATTATTTTTCAAAATTATTGCCACAGCCCATATAGAACCACAGACAGCAGTTATTTTATCGGCGGGGAAAGTTTACACAGAAATGTAAGATTTTTCCCATCCTCACCGACCTTGTCATAAAACTGGTTTAAATGATCATACGACGCCTCTTGATGCTTTTTGTGTTGATGACGCATGCGGCGGTGCGACACTGGCAGCTGGTGTTGCCAGATTGGGTGTTTTTCCGCTACATATTAAGGCCTGTTTACAGTGTGTTTTATCCGGGTTTTCGGCTCTATAGAAATCTGGCACTCTATTGAACAAAGTTAAACTGAGAGAGCATGTCGTTCACAGACTCCAGAATGAACGAGTTCACAGTAACGTTCATCAGGCAGTAATACAGTACGTTCAGTTCACGTTCGCCCACAATATGAACGAGTTCATGAACTATCGTTCAATAAACGCGTTCAGGCACAACACTGCATGACTTGTCTTAAAAGGACTTTGGCTCTACTCTCAGGATTAAAATCACTGAGGGAAAGAGGGTGATATCTGCCGATAATGTTATAGCAAATAACACGAGAGGTGTTTGCATGTGCAAAACGTGCATTGCTTACTGGCCCACAGCAAGTTAAAGAGCCCACCAGCAAGTCTCTATGATATTCTGACCCCTTTTTTCAATCTTAGGGGCCAGATTCACTAAACAGGGCAAATTAGCGTGAGAGCGCAATCCCACAAAAGTGCAGATGGGAGTGGAAAGTGATCTATTGACGACACGCAAATTGAACACAGATGCAGCCGGATCATTTCCATAATGACCAACGCAATCTACTAAGATCAGATGAAATTAGAGTCTGGTTTAAGACAAGCTTTTTTGGGGTGTTAAATAATGGCACAAAAAAAACAGTAATTTGACTAGAGCAAACCTTAGTAAATCACCTTGCGTGATTCATATAAATATTCTCCCATAAACTCTGCGTCTGAAAGGGAAACTCCTACAAATGCATATGCAATATAGACTAGAGGTTTGTTCAAATCACTAACCCCAAGTATGAGAGATATTAATAATGATGCCCTTCATAGAGTAATCTGAAAGATAAGAAACAAGCAAACCATTCAGAAACGATTCACGAAATGAACAACATATCTTTACAAGTTAAAGACTTTAAGACACAAGGTTATAGGTTTCACAGACAGGGCTTAGATTAAGCCAGGATTAGGTTTTAGTTCAATTAGGGCATTTAAATAGCTGTAATAAACATGTCATAGAAAAAAAAAACATTACTGGTGTGTATCTTGATATAATATGCAAAATATTTGCACTGAAATATTTTAAGATCTTTCAGTGCAAAATGCTTTCAGTTCAAACAGCTCAAACATGCATTTTAGTCTGGGACTAGCTTAAGCCTTGTCTGTGAAACCGGGGGTTTCTTTCTTCACGAAGGACCATTTGAGAGAAAATAAATTCACAAAAAAAAAAAAAAAAAAACCTCCGGCATGAAGAGAAGGACTTCTCTCTTGGTTTTCTGAAGCTGAAAAGAGGGTTATGTAAGATTTGCTTCAAATGACCCACTCTTGTTATAACTCGCATCCCACACACAGGGTCTGACCCAGTCTGTTCAATCCCAGCCACTGCTTTCAGTGAAGAACAACACAAACAGGTATTTATACTTTTATCCCACATTCTATACAAGTATTTATATGCCTAATTAAACCCCAAATAAGTTAGAAATGACATTTTGACACACAAGCCAAAGACGTACGTTAACACTGACATGAGTCCCTGAAAAGCAAATATATTTCAGAATGTTGATTCCCACGTCTTACTAGTGATAAATTAGAGAATAAAACAAAGGGACTTTTAGAAAACAGATTTTTAAAACATTTAAATTTTAAATTAATCAAAATCAAAGTACCAGCCAACATGCCCTTCATCACTCCTAAATTATATATATATATATGAAATCAAAACTTAAAATTACAGTAATTAATTTTTTGTATATACTAAAATTATAGTACAATAATAATTTTATGTATCTTAAAACACGTGTGTGTGTGTGTATACAGTATATATATGTATATATATAAAATAAAAAATATACACAAACACACATTTGTCTGTCCCTCACCTTCTGTTTAACCCTATTATACCACAATTTTCCCTTTAAACCCAATGGTTTGATGTTTCTGACATCAAGTTTAAGGAAGTGACATCATCTTTTTTGACAACATGGTTCAAAGAGAGGCAAGTTTTTCTTAAAGTCTTATCAGTGTTTATTATGTTTAGATTCATATTGGCCTTGTCAAGCTCAAAGTCATGGGGGGAAAAACAGTTAATCATTTTGTACAGCAAAAAATATTGGTTTTGGCACAAAGCATGGGCCTGAGGTGGAATAATATGATTCTTAAAGGTTCAGCAATAATAATAATATTATTTTGATATAATTCAACTCAGAAAGAGAGGAAGCTAAGAATGTCATCATGATATAAGTCACTGTGTGACATGAAATATGAAACAATAATCAGAATATTGAAGTGAACCCAAATTATTTTGATTCAGGAAACAATTCTCTGCACTTTTTCAGAGACCTGCTAATCTTAGTCCTTTAGACTAATACTTCAGTTTATTATCATCTGCACGATAAACACTTCACTTTGTTTATGATTAGCCCACGACGACCTCTTCACCAAATTCTGGTTTATTGCTCTGTGAGAACATCCAGCAAAGTTAAATCCCTGTAATCTGTGAACATTAAAAGCAAACAGCCTCGGTTTATAGAAGTTAAGCTTGAAAGACAAGCCGCTAATCATAATAATGTTGAAAATTAGTAACATTACACAGTAAAGTAATTGCTAACTTGTTTCATAATAACAATCAAATAAACTGATTTTTTCAATCAAATAAACAGATTTTTCCAATCAGCAATTATAGCATTAGCGGAATTGGGGAACATTTTAGAGAAATAATTTAATGTATCTTAAGGGTGACATCAAACATACAAAATGCTTGCAAGGTGTCTAGCTTTTCCACATTATTATAAAAATAAGAACAAATATCTTCAGCGTTTCACTCTGAGAAATGTCACTGAGAAGATGCTTGACAAATAAGACTATTAGTGTAGTCCTCCACACCACTGAAGTGTTTCTAAACTGGGTCAACAACGGGGAATAATTATGCTCCTGTACAAGGTATTCAGAGGTTAAGAATAATTATTGGTCATAATACACAACATTTAAAAGGGACCTATTATACCCCTTTTTACAAGATGTTATGTAAGTCTCAGGTGTCCCCAGAAAGTGTCTGTGAAGTTTCTGCTCATAGATCATGTATTAAACCATGCTGTAATTGCCCCTTTTTGGTCTATTTTCGTGTGTGTAAATCTTGAAATGCAAATGAGCTGCTGCTTTCCAGAAGAGGGCGGAGCCTTTACAGCTCGTGTCTCGGATACCCCGGCAACAACAAACAAAACATATTGTTTGGGTTTGATAATCATCTGTGTCGCAGTTACGCGACATTGCAGTTCTTCGTCATCATGTAAGTTAACTATTTGCATTCATTTTAATGCCATACTTCTGATGTGTGGTTTTTTTGAGCACACACATCCGAAGCGTGTGCACAGAAAACCAGCTGACGTGTGAGAACTAAACAAAGTTTT
The DNA here is from genome assembly GCA_026230005.1 of Gila orcuttii. Classification (NCBI taxonomy): domain Eukaryota; kingdom Metazoa; phylum Chordata; class Actinopteri; order Cypriniformes; family Leuciscidae; genus Gila; species Gila orcuttii. The sequence continues at coordinate 67,127,604 of JAPDVR010000001.1, read as the reverse complement.
CTGTCAAAAGCCCTATTCGGACAGTAATTGTTTCTCATTGGGTCGTAAGGTATTTTCATCATTTCCAGGGGCTAGTCTGTGATTTTATTTATGGCCGTCCGAATCCAGAATGTCAGTGTTTTTCTCCCACCACCCACGTGAAAATCCCTGGGCAAATTACCTACTGTTTCTTGGTATTGTTTACACCAAGGTCGTAAGGTCATTTAATTGCGGTCCGAATCCACATCTCTGAGTTTACAAGAAGAGATCCATTCAAAATTCAGTTTAAATCCTTTCTGATCACTGTCGAGCACCGCACGCACGTACAATAACTGTTGCGCTTCACTGTAATTTGCAAGCATTATTTTAAAGATGTAGCCTACACTTTTATTACCGAAATGCTGGAAAGTATTTATAAGAACAATATTTCAGCATCGCTCCACCTCAGCAAATAAAAAGGAGAAAGAGAAAAAAAAGCACTTAAACATTTTAAATGGGCCGTTATTGTGGCAGCAATATGAGATACAATTTTAAAATATTTGTGGGCTATTATACACAGCATTAAAAATACAAACCAAGCAGCTTTATTTTTACCTCATGTAATAACTTGTTTCCGCTAATTTCCATATTTTTAAAATGACATCGTTTTGAGATAAAATGCAAGACAGAAAACCATTTCAAATATAGGCCTAGCGCATCTAGCTTCCCATTTTGAAAAAAATAGATTTAAATAATGAAATAATAAATAGAACATTATTTTCCTATTATTAAATTAAATATTAATTTATTCACAAAATATTCCAAGCATATGACATTTTATTTACAGCAGACAATCATGCGACTGACCACATGAGTTCCTGGGTTCGTAGGATTACAAAACTCGCTCCTCCACCGTCAATAAATCGCCATCCGAATGCATGAGTTTTATCACTGAGGTCCCATGCAAATGTATTTTTACAGACGTCCACATGAGAAACAATTACCGCCGAATAGGGCTAAATAAAAAGTTCACATAAACTAGGGCTGCACGATTTTGCGATTATTGAGGTCAATATTGCAATATAATAAACAAATGGTTTCATGAGTCTGGATAAAAATGCCAGTGATTCCGTCATTACAATTGAAAGCTATACATTTTTTTAAAACATTAATTAGGCTTCAAAAAATATAACATCTTCCGGTCTAACAGGTAGAACATACAGAAAAGTTATCAAACAGTCTGTGCTGCATACATTTTAAATTATATATAGACTAATCCTTATTAAAGCTACACAAGTTCTTTAGTCAAGAGCAGTGAGTGTTTTCTCTGTTCCCTCTGTTCTTTGATTAACTTTAACGACAGAGCTAATTAGTAGCTACTGTGTACGGTCACTTTAAGAGCAGCCGCTGCTGACAGAGACGCGGATCTCACACGCGCCTCATTCTCTGACGAGTCACAACTCTTTACGTTCATCATAAGACTTCTCTTATGTTATGAATATTCTCGACAAAAAGACGTTTTGGCATAATTGTGTGTGTGTTGTTGCTTTTTCAATCATGAAAGAGAACTGTATTCTGGCGTGCTGTCTTGTGTGCACACGCTCTCTTTTGTCTTATCGCGCAGGAATGGTTTAAAAGCATTTGCATGAATAAGAGCGGGATCATGTAACACTAGCCAAATGATGACAAAAATTAACAGATACTGCGTTAATAGCCTTAATTTGTTTAGGCTATTTCTTCATATAAAATTGCAACATTTTGCATCATATAATCGCATAGGCTTGACATCGCGATTGCGATTTGATTGTGCAGCACTAACATAAACGCAGTCGGTTATGTCTGTGAACATAAACAGCTGTGAAAGAAATGACATGTCTGTGTATTAAAGTGGCAGCAGCCGAATGTACAGTACCTCTATACTGTTAATGTGAAGCAAACAACAAAAGAAAAACAGAAAATCACTCACTCACTGCTCTTGACTGAATAACTTTAGTAGCTTTAATAAGAATGAAGTTCTTTCTTGAGTACATAAGCATGTCAGACATAATATACGGCATTAGTCAAGGTAAATTCCAGCGCAAGTCCTTATCTTTCTGAAGTGCATTCAAAGTAGATTAGTAGCTCTGAAAACAGTGTCTTCTCGACATGTTGACACACGAGCCAAGCTCTGACAAGCCTCAGCTGAAACAAGTGTTTGAGGGTTAAAGTAGACGTTGTTCACCGTCAGTCAATAAAGACCATATGCTGGCATTATGTAAATTTGTTACATTGTTACGCAGGTATGTAACCGGAAGTTAGACTGGAATTACTGACGACTCGTTTCAGCAGTTTCATTTAGAAGACAATAACTTTACTTGTTGTGCAACTTGATCTTTAAAACTTTGCAGACCTTTTACATTCACAAACAGCTCTATGACACACTGCATGAAAGGTCAAATTCAATTTAGCCATCTGAAGGAGTTAAAAATGGGCTTATTATGTTAGTGACCTATCCACCTTATTCCTGACGATCTTACTGCGTTTTGAATTATGGGTGGCACTTCCGGTTTGGGGAACTTCATTCAAAAAGACTGAAACGAATCATTTCAAATTATATGGTTGCCCTAAAAATAAAGCTTATCTGTGAGTTTGACTCAATGAGCTATCAGTTTTCTTTCATGTTTTATTTAAGAATAACATGAGAATAACGTAACACTTGGTATTTTAACGTGACATGTTATAACAAGAATATCTATGGCAAGAGCTCTTTTCAGTCACTGCATTCTTTTCCTCATGATTTTCGGTTTTCCTTTTGCATTCCGCTGTAATAGTATGAAAGAGGTCAACATATACTGCACATTTGTGGTCTGATCTTCCGATTTAATTTACTATGCCATTAATAATTCACTGGAATGAACAAAGAATCTCTTTTTTTCTCCCCAAATCCTCACGTCTCTTTTCAGATTTGTTTTCACAGGTAAATACAATTTATTATCTGTCAAAATGACTGAAATCACTTTGAAATGTTATCACGCAATGCTGATGTAAATATTTTTATTTTTCTTAAGGCAACTACAGATTACCACAGTGATATTTAACCGTCCGATTTCGCTGTGGAAAGAATCGCGCTTTTGGGGTTATTCATGGTGAAAGTACCTTGTTGATGCTTTTACACTTTTAAAGGTCCTTGTTCAATGGTTGAAGGGTGAGTAGAACAATGTAATGTCATGTACAAAGTTTAATATATATATATTATTGCGTCCATAGAGCTAGTCTTTCACTGATTGTTTACAGCTTAACGGAAGTTACACCCATAATTCGCGCAAAGCGTCATGGGGCGTAGGAATATTGTGGATAAATAGTGCTGAATCTGCAAAATTTCTTGTTACCTTCATGTCAAATTAGACTATGAATCCCAGATTTTCATGGACTCCTCCACTGTGAATGACACTGGGACTCACCCCTTCCTCTTTCTCCATCTCAAGGCCCATTTCCCGCAGGTTCTCCTCAAACTCGTCCCGGCGGAGGCGCATGTCGTCCTCGTGGTAATCCAGCCTCTGCTCTTGGGCTGCGAGCTCGGGGTCCTCGAGGGCCGGTGAGCTGGGCCGTTTACGGCAACAGGAGCGGGACTTCTGTTTGCGAGCGCTGTGGGGCTTCTGGACGTGGTAGGTGAGCACGTAATCTATCCGTCTCAGACCGTCCTGGAAGTACGGCCACAGATTCGAGTCCTTAGGCCTCTCATCGGACTGTCGAGTTTTCCGGAGCTGAGAACGAAATCAGTTTGAAAGAGGATTATATGCATCTGTATACAAATATAGAGAGATTTGTGATAATACATGAGTACGTGATTTATTAAATCAATTCTAATCTGATGTTTTTCTTTTGATATATTTTATTAGTTTTTAAATTTTATTGTATGACGATATTTTGTTGCACTTTGGTCAGCATTCATGTTGTTTTAAGGTGCTATATAACTAAATTTGACCTTTTTTAGAATAATGTGAAGAGATAATGGGATATGGAAGTGACCTTCAAACTCAAAACAAAATTGACTAAATTTGATTAAATAAATAAATACCATTAACCTTTAGTAACCTTTGTCAATTCCAAACAGACGTAAACCTGCCTGTATCTAGAATTTCCTTCGGGATTATAAAATGTCAAATCAAATTAAACTAACATGCCAAAAGATTTTCTCCTTTATGTGAAGGGTGAGGTAGATTTCTGGTCCTTTAAAGGTGTATTTTTCTGTTAAATTCTTTATTATATTTCACCTTACCATGTTGAGACAACTATAAGTAAGCTACTCATAGATTGATTTTACAGATGATGGTAAACACTGTGGCTCTGTTGGTTTGAGTGCAGTGAGTTTGAACAAGGACACATAGAAACACAGAGGCAAGAGAGCTACTACCCACCAACCAAATCCATGTTAACAAATTACCTGTTTGTTTGTTTGTTTTTTGTTTGTTTTACATCATAATGTTGAAACCTATGCACTTACACTACCGTTTAAAATGTCGGGGTCAATGGGATTACGAGATAGAAATACTTGAATCCAGCAAAGCATAAAATTGATCAATGGTGAGATTAAAGGTTTTTATATCATTACAAATAATGCTGTTCTTTGTATATACCAAAGAATCCTGAAAATAAAAATGCACCACAGTTTCCACAAACATATGAAGCAGCACAACTGTTCACAGCATTGATAATATGAACCATATAATGATTTCTGAAGGTCATGTGACTGGAGTAATGATGCTGAAAATTCATTTTGATCACAGGAATAAATTACATTTTACAATATATTCACATAGAAAACAGTCAAATTGTAATAATATTTCACAATATTAACTATATTTTTATTTTACTTTTAAAACAGTAGTGTACATTTCCATTCCAGTTTACAGATTACAGAACCTTTAAAACTATTTGTGGATGCATGACAGTATTACCAAGTGGAATTGTCTTACACAGAAACAGAGAACATTTTCTTCAAAACCGATGAAAACAAGGTGACACTGAGTGAAAGTCTAATTTTCTTTTTTAACAAATGAGTGCAATAATACATTTATCAGGGCAGGGAAGCAATCAGCCCATGCTCTTAAACTTTCCTCCAGCTCAGATTTAATGTTTGTTCCTCAATGCCACACACAGGACTCTTTTTTGTAATTTAACACTAGATATACCTAGTATAGTTTACTGCAGACAAAGTGTTTTAGAAAATTCAGTGCACTTTGCTCAAAAACAAACTGGAACTCAGCAACGCTACGGTTCATGTATAATCCCTAGTGAGGTTTGAACCTGGGACCTTTGGGTTTCCAGCTATTTAACCACTTGCCATGCCACTTCTGTGTATTGAGGAAGTGAAAACCACAATGCTGAGATTTACAACAGTACCAACAAACAAGTCACGTTAGCTCAGAGTAGAAAGTCAAAAAGCCCTGTCCCTGATTGTAATTGACAGAAAACTACTACATCTTCTAATTAGTTTTATCATGAAAATATGTTAATGACTTAAATGACATGTTACATATGATATTACCAAAGCTTAAGACATTTTCATTTTTAGCTTTCAGACTATAACTACACTTTTCAGTCCTGTGAATATTTATCATGGTAGATTTATTTCTAAACAAGATACTACTATCTAAAACACATACACATCGTGTAATTAGTCTTGCCTCAAACAATTATAATTAATATGATAGAGATATATGGCTTTTGACAACTTCCTTCACTATAAAGATGCAAAAGTAAATTAACCGCTTGTCAAAGTGCTTTTTTTCAGCGGATGATTGTTAAAAGTACACTATGTAACATTTTTGCTCAAATTAACAATTTAAACATTGAGTCAATCAATCCTTCTTCCAAAACGTGTTTTTGCCTTACCCTGATTAACTACGGTGAGCCTGTTATAAAAAAGAGTGTACATTTTAGACCTGTTGGGATGCGTTTTAGTGGGAAATTGCGTACATGCGTCACTCGCCTGTGCGTGTCTCGTTATATCCGTTAATAATAAAATAATCTTTCAGCTAATAAGATTAAGCGTATTTGGCTTGCTGTCCGCAATGGAGGGGCTCGAGGAAGCGGCTTCAACTCGAGCTTGGATAAAACCCCAGTGGGACTGCTAATGATTGGATGATGAGTATGATAGCAAGATGCCTAAATGATGTTGGTGGAGTTGGAGGGACGCCAGAACAGCTGATGCCAGAGCAAGGTGAACGGCTGCTTACATTGAGAGATTAGATGGGTTCACTCCTCCCGAAATTACGTTGTGAGCTTCACAAAGTTGCTCTGGCTACTGGAGTTTCATTGGTTAGTTGTACAACCAGCAAGAAAGATTGACATAGAGCCGCTAAATCTCCAAACTCCGGAGAATCACACGTTTTAAACAAACGCCGAACAGAGGAGAGTCTGCTGGCAAAATAATAGCTTAGAATCAACATCGGCTTGGCATTTTCAGAGATGGCAAGAACTGAGGGATTAGAAAAAAGCGACGCGGATATGATGGTGTTTTAATTACTGAACAGGTGAGTAAGGTATTTTATTGAACAGATAAACTGCCATAAGTAGCTCTCCAACAGAGTTCATTGTAACGCATTATCTATTGTGAAGATAATTTCATTATGTTTGTTGTAGCGCTTGTTAGAATTTATTTTCAAGGAAGCACCGTGTCTATTAATGGGTAAAGCTACAGTAACGTCTTCAGCTAGTCAGCTTGGTTATATCTCTTAAAGGTGCAATGTGTAATATTTCTGAGGATCTATTGACAGAAATGCAATATAAGATTCATGTTTTCACTGGTGTATAAAGACCTTGCATAATGAACCGTTATGTTTTGATTACCTTAGAATGAGACATTTATATCTCCGTAACCGCGGGCGCCCCCTTCTATGGAGGTCGACATATTGTGTCGTCATGTTTCTGCCGTAGCCGACAGCGAACACACAGCGCTACAGAGCGCGTTTCCTCACTACCTTGAAAAGTAAGTTTTCAGTGGTGTATAAAGAGCTTACTTAATGAACCGTTATATTTGTATTACCTTAGAATGAGCAGTTTCTGTCTACACACACCGCGGGTTCCCTTACATTGAAATGCGCCGCCATGTTTCTACAGTGGCCCTAAACGGACAAACGCGTTTCGTTACTATGTTGCTCTTCATGCAAGGAAGCAAGCTTAGTTCAGCGAATAAAACACTGACACAATGATGAACAAGTAACAATAATATTCACAATAACATATAGTTTTACTGAATACCGTAATTCCTCAAATAAAAACCGGGGCCTTTTTTTACCTGAACTGCAGAAGGTAACCGGCTTTTATTTGAAGCAGGCTTTTATTAGAGGCAGGGCTTTATTTCTAATTCCATCTTTTTGATAAATAATAGGATTGGGCCGATAGACCATGCAATCATCTATCGCGATGGCTAACAGACATCACTATGTTGAGACTGCATCGCGATCCCCCCGCCCGTCATGCTTGGCACGCACGTGATTCACCACAGCCAAAATAGCGCTGTATGACAGATGTAGCACTTTTTTTCTAAATATTAACAAACTTGCTTAAACTTCCAAACTCCGATTCTCAAATACATGTAAGAGAGTTTGTTGTGTCGTTTAAAAACCTTTAACGTTATAAATGATCTTGATCTGTAACGTGAGATGTTTGTTTGGGCCGCAGTTCAGAGATTCCTGTCTGTTGGATTTATTACAGCGCGTGAATTCATCAGTTTCTCACGAAATACATTAAAGTAAGTGGCCGGTGAACTGGGAGAAGAACAGAGTAAACTTAATAGTTACTTGCACTGTGATATGAATAAAACACTTTGGCAAATATATTTGAATGAATTGTTATTGCCGCTTCCATAGACACTATTGTGTATTTTATAAATTATATGTATTTAAATGTCTGAAACCTAAAATAAACATGATGTGGTTAAAAACACTGAATAGTTGTGATATACGGTATGACAAGCGCTGAAAGCCCGTCTTTAGCTCAGCGTGAAAGCACAGTTTGAATCTGGCAGTTATGTCGCGTCAGAGCGGGCCGACATCGATGATGAGATGTAGAGGAAAATATCTAGTGGAAAATGAGTATGTTGCGTTATGTCATTATATGAAAGGCACAGGAGATTACCTATCAACACTAAATTTTCCCTTGCCTTAATTTGAGACCGGCCTTTATTTGTCTGTGTTGACCCCACCCCCGGCCACTATCAGAGGCCCGGCGTTTAATTGACTACCAGTTTTTATTTGAGGAATTACGGTAATTAAGTAAACAATTTCTTAATTTATCCTTGTAAAGAAACCTCATTGCTGAACTGGCTACTCTCTGCTGTCTCAGACGATGACATCACTTTCTGTCGGCCACCGTAACTTTTGTTGGTTGCAATTCGTAACCTCACCACTAGATGCCACTAGATAAAAATCACACACTGCACCTTTAAGCCTAGTAGTGAATGTTTTATGAACAGTCTCACCCGGAGATGAAGCACAACCAAAACAATGTTCTTCCACAAAATGCATGCAATTTTGTTTTTTAACTGCTGGAGGCCCAAAAGTTACAAAGTGTACTTTTAAGTTATTTGTTGTCACAATCTTGAATATGTGGTTACATCCTTATAAGGACGTGTAACACACCACACTCAAATAGTATCAAATCTATAAACAAGCACCAAACACATGGTTGTTGAATAAATTTGTATAAACTCATTCAGGATTAGCAGAGGGTATTTCAAAGTGACCTATCTGTCCTGTAAATTTGCAAAAAAATAAATAAATCAAATACGCCTTCAGTATGCAAAATAGTTTTGCACACCCGCAGAGGACTTAAAATCGTCAGTGCTTAAATTTCATCACACCATCTGGAGCACGGAAAGGAAAAGAGACGTCTTTGGCAAGCTTTAGCTTTTCAAGAAACACAGGTTGTTTTATGAATTAGAGCAAATAAAAAATAAAAAAAATATTGTATTTGAGTTGCATAAACACAAGTTATCACAATGCAAATGTGACTGTGTAATTTAACCTCCCTCACTTTAATTTCATACGTCACCCGTTTCAAGAGACATCACTGCAAAAGTGTAAACTGAAGCATTCAAATATTGTTATTTGCCCAAAGTTTGCCTTGCAAATTACGCTGTACCAGAAAGACAGGAAAACATGAGTGTTTAAAGTGGAACTGGTAATATGTCTTTATTCCTGAAGTGAAATGTGTCCAGCAGACTTACAGCAGAGTCAGTCTGGGGGTGTAGAGAATCCCTCGTGCCTTTAGAGTTGTCTTCATCAATCCCCTTCACATCCAACGGGACAGATTCATATCTCTCATTTCGCCACATGCTGTCCTGTCCTCCCGGCCCCGACGCCTGCTCCTCTGTGCTGTTGAAACCCAAGAGCTTCTCACCTGTACAAGAGAAAACATCAATTCATCAATGCAAACATTATTGCTAAATGCTAAATTAATCTCGACAACTATTTGTGTCATACAGGATTTCAAATAATCATCTGGTGTGAAGTTTAGTTTGATTTGCGTTTAAAGAGAAAAAGCAAGTTTGAATGCAAAAAAAAATTAATCTCAGGAAATGCTAAACGAAGGGAAGGGGCCATGAGTTTCAGTTCGATAAAAACATAAAAGGCCCAGTTTCACAGATGAGGCTTAGATTAAGCCAGGATTAGGCCTTAGTTCAATTAGGACATTTAAGTAGCTTTTATAAACATGTCTTAGAAAAAAAACATTACTGGTGTGCATACTGAGACAAAATAATGGCACTGATATATTTTAACTAAGATAGATCAATGCTATCTTAAAACAACTCAAACATGCATTTTAGACTAGCTTAAACCTTGTCTGTGAAACCAGGGGAAAGTGCAATGAAATCATAAATATGTGGTCACATGGTCAGTATTCTAAATTTCATTAGTGACCAATAAATTGTGCAGAATCTTAAATATTTCTTATTCTTTTCACATCATAATTTTTCACCATCATGACATCGCTTTATATAGATCACACATAAAAGAGAGGGCAGCAGGGGTCAACATATTTTTCTAAATGAATGTAAATCACTGCAGATAACAATAAACGCTCGAAACCCAATTACAGAGCAGCTGAAAGCAAATACATTTCATTTAAGATTAATGTACACATCAAATATTCCATCTTAAGACCTTGACTAAAACCTAATAGATCATATCATGTTCTTAAAAAATGGTAAACAACCGTGTTATTCTATGGTGAAACATAAAATCTCAAAAAGTAATATCCTATAGAAAGCATGGCTAAATTTTCCTCCCTAGAATGCATATGTAGGTCAATGTGGGATACAAGAGCATGCACGTGTGTGTGGGTGTGTGTGTGTGTGTGACCTCAGATTGCTCCAAGGGGATTGTCTCTGCAATAATGTCAGCTTGCCTTTTTTTATTTTTGTACTCAAATTAAATTTGAATGTGATCACAATAAACAACACAAAAACAAATATTTTTGACAGACATATGGAAACTAGGGGTTAATACAGCATCTTATCTAATACTCCTAATAATAAAATAGTGCATATTAAATGTGAAAATAAATAATAATGTCATAATATTATATAATTTTCATATTATTATACAATATTTACTGTAAATCTTTAGAGCAATTTTATTTTTTTACCTGATTGTTGAATTAGATGTATGTTCCAGCTGGGAAATCTATGTCATATTAGTGTAAGGTGGTCAAGTTGAACATGACAGCTAGTTTGTTATTGGTCAAAGGTGGTTTACCAGCTTTAACTAGTTTGGTCAAATTCTAACAGAACAATCTCAGACCAATGAGCTGGCAATCTGATCCATCAACTAGATCAATGCAGACAAGCTAATAACCCAAACTAACCAGCATGTTCCAACTAGAAACCATGTAAAAGCAGCTGCCATTAGAAGGTGAACACAAAGGCTACTCTGTACATTTTTTCTGAATTTTAACTGTAAAAATGCGACCTTTTAATTCGCTAACAGAGGTTTATGAATGAACCGCTCGTTTCAAAATCTTCCCGGTCTACTGAAATTTCATGACATCTGCTTCAAACCTTACAATGCTCATGATAACTTTCCTTAACTGTACAATAAGTAAATCCACTTCACCAGCGAATTACTCTTCGACAGCGATGCCATAGAAATATACAGAGCTACTGCAAAAATAGAAGTTCAGGCACAATTGTAAAGATGACAGCACGCTTGTTTCTCCGGCACGGTCAAAAAATGTTTTATTATAGGTCTAACCTTACATTTCATGTAATTTTACAGTAAAATACTGTTAATTGCACCATTTTTGGAAGTAAATTAACAAATCATCTTATAATTTAAACTGAAAAGCCTTAAACTGACATGCGTAGAATTCTCTGTATTAAAAGTGTATACAATACCATATTTGAGCTACTGCACAGCTACTGGAACTGATGTATGATACTGTGCTTGCTTGCTCATAATAGTATATATATATATTAATCATCACAATTCATCCGAAATGCTTTAAAAATTGTCCTTCCTTAACTTCCTTAAATGAATAACCCCAACCCATCATCACGTTTCATATTCTTTATGTTTAAAAGGATCATACTCATATGCCAATGTATAAATAATGAAGCTTGATTACATCCACTTTAATGATGTCAGAAAAATGAAAACATTTTTCAGAATGACACCCATTTAATGAGTGATACATTTGATTGTCTCCTGGAATTTCAAGCCCAATCAATCATGAATCTAGTCTCACTTTGATTCTCTGTAGCTGAACTCGTTTTCAGAGAAATATGGAAAATATATATCATTTTACAAATAAGCTACGTACTAATATTCTCCCTTAAAGTTCTCTTTGAAAAGACATGCCTTCCTTTTCCCCAAATGGGAAAATCCCCTCTGCCAGCTCAGGTTGACATGCACCGCCCCCTCAGAACAGCATCTCTCTCTCTCTCTCTCTCCTCAGGTGAGGATGATGCTGAGATGGATTTTCCTCATGCACTCTATGTGTGTGTGTGTGTGTGTGTGTGTGTGTGTGTGTGTGTGTGTGTGTGTTTGTGTGTGCCGGCGCGCTGCCAGCAGGCAATGCGTGACTAAACCCACAGAACACTGATTCTCATGTAGCTAATAACAAAAGCCTGCTTATCTGATTTAAATAGTAGAATTATTTTAAAATGAATAACATCAGTCAACAGTTTATTGCTCAAATGCATTATTTATAACATACCTGGATGTTATAAACTGTCTTGCAAAGCAATCTGGGCATTATAACCATGCGTTAGAAATGAATGTTGACTGACTATTGGATTCTGGTTAGTTACGGCGGTTTATTATCTGTCGATCTTTAATATTCGTTGTTATAATAATAAGCGCGCACGAATCAGGAATCTGAACACAAAACATGAGAAACTCACCCGAGCCATCAGCCTCCTCATCTTTCACCGCAGTATTTACATCGTCTTCACCCTTCATTGGTGCAAATGTGCGTTGTATCTAGTTTCCAGATGGATATAGTGGAAGTTGTGTGTCGTGTACGCGGCGCGCGCGCGTGTGTGTATGTGTGAGAGAGGCTTCCCTTCGCGATCGTTTCTAGAGTATTTACATCAAGTCTCAAGCAGAGCACTGGATCCGTACGAATGCGTTTTATCTCACGCACGCACCAACCACACACACACACACACATCTACATCACTACAGACACACGCGTTCCTCTTATCATATGCGCTTTTGGGCAGTTCCTGAAGCAACACCAGTTGAATGCGGGCTTAGCTCATTCTGCTCTGGTAAATTATGTGTTGAACTCACAACAGCTTGTTTATGTTTTACCTGGACGCATGCATATCGGCTATAAATGTGAAACGGGACTAGTTGACACACCTTTTACTCCAGCTAGTGCATTTTCAGAGTGTTTGACAGTTTTTAAGGATAAAACATTTGTTAAACGCAGAAAAATACATGAAATTGCAAAAATGTGTTCAAAACATTCTAATTTGAATGAATACTAGCTGTTTTATATAAGCTAAGGGCTAAAACCTGGGTTCTATAAATGACACCAGTCACTATCTTGGATTAGCCACCATTCAGGGTGTAATGTTACAAAATACAAACTATTATTGTTGATTACCTACAGTTTTTTAAAAACATGATTTCAAAATGGCTGTCGTAGAGTAAATCTGATTGGAAGAGAGGAGTTTCAAGAGTGTTGACCAGCTACTCTTGACTAACATTTGTACCACGCCGTTGTTACATCGACACACCAGTAGGTGGCAACAACTGGGTGGTCGCACTTCTTGAGTAGGACAACCACTAAAAAAAAAGTATGTTCTATACAGGCCCAGCGTCAAGGGGGGGCTTTTATTGTAGTTAAGAATAACTCGCATGCTGCAGCAACTTTTAGAGTAGCATGGTGATGGTAGGATAAATGTAATTTTCCGTATTAGCTTAAACGTTACCTGTTTGAAGAGACTCGCGCGAACTGCTGCGTAGTGCGTACCAGAACCGTTAAATGCGTATGAGGCGCTGCAAAGGAAACTCCGCCTACCACTTCTCCGGCAATTTTTTTTTTTAATATAATATTTGTTTGTATTATTATTGTTAGTGGCCTCTAAAAACCTCTTGCGTTTCGTTTGGTCACACCACAGATGTCGCTGTGGCCTTAAAGCTTCAGCACTGCCACTCTGAGCTTGATTGATATGTCTGAGGTAAAACACGCCCCCCTCATTAGCATACAGAGGAAGAAATGTAGAGATAAATAAATATATAAATAAATAAATGTAGACATAAATACATAATATACATAAATAAATGTGAAAATAAATAAGTGGAAATAAAATGCATAAATAAATGAAAAAAATAAATAAATGTGGAAAAAATATTATTCATTATACATACAATTACAATCAATTATACAATTATACACAAATAAGGAAATACAAATATAAATACTAATTTCTTTTTATTTTTAACATTTCTTTTTAAATTTATACATGTAGGCCTATTTATTTTACATTTCTTTACGTATATTTATTTATTTGTTATTATGTCAGCTTTGGCATTCCACAGCTCTTCAGCGGCAGGACATCTATTCCGCCAAGACCAAATACATTAACTTTGTCATATCCATTAAAAATCTTCCGAGAGTTGTCATGATGATAGAAATTATTATATGCTTGTATTGAATACTATTTTTGTTATTTTTATCAATTTTGTTAAATGAATCAAATGTTAATAATCAATGTTGTTGTTTTTTATTAGCGTATGTCTTTGAAGAAGGAACAAGTGAATTTTTTTCGGAACCCATGGACATTTTTTTTCCAAGGATTGGTCCGTTTCAATTCTTATTGAACAGGCCTATAGTGCGATGTTAAAAGTTTCTTATAAAGCCACATGACCACCGTGTGCGATTACATTTTGAGATTATTTCAAGACAATTGTCACCTGTATGTCAAATGTCGTACGGGCGACTGATTAAACTTTACAGAGATCAGCTGAGAGCGCGCGCACACGCACACACACACACCAGCTGTAATACTGAATCGGCAGTCGAATCATAAAAAGATTAGTCCATACTTCCCGAAAGAGAGCAGCCTAATGTCTTAACGTTTTAAAGTTACCTTTTATTAAACGCTGGAACCGGCAACTTTAGAACTTGAGAAGAATGAAAATGTCAAATCTTACTTGTGCTCAGAGAGGAACTCACTCACTCCAGCGCTTCAGCTCTTGACTCCTGCTCACCTGCTCAAGTACTTTATCTCTTAACCACTCAAGAACATGAAAACATCTTTCCGCCTCACACCTTACAAAGAGCGAAGTCTTAACAATTAAAGTAACCCAATACTTTTCGTACAAACTCGGAGTAACGCAACGTATATGCGCGACGTGTGGACAGCGCGTGCACGGCACTGCTATGACGTATTCATAGGTGTTCCCTCACTATTAAACCTGGTCAGGAATGTGGGCAGGCAGGGGACTAACTAATTATTATATTTACAGTTTGAATTAATGTGTAAATGTTTTCTCTTAAGTAAACATGCACAGTGAAATCGTTAACACGAACACACTGTTTGAACATCGAGTAATGGCCACTGCAGGTGAAGTTTATCACATTAACTACAGGTCTCCGAGGGAAAATATGGAGCATGTGATGTGACCTGTGCACATGTGCTGAAACAGGACACAAAATAGACCCCTGGGTCATGTGACCTTTTTTTGCACTTTCGTTGAGTTCTTCTCCCCATAGGTTTGACCAATAAATGGGTGTTTCAATTTATTAAAAATAAACTAAAATAGACTGTCGCCTGGAGGCAACATCATACCATATGGGTTGATCTTCACAAGTGCACACTAAAGTTCATATCTTGAGGTAAGTATGTGGTTTGCTTTGATTACTATTTACAGAACACATTATGTTAAATCTTTTTTCCTTTTATTGATCCTCCCCATTGTCTAACAGTTGGCAAGATGTTCACCTTTAATAGCAATCAAGCCACCAAAACACCTCAGGCTTTTCTGAGAGCTGTGTCACATTACATTGATTCTCTACTCGGGTTTCCCTCCATTGACTCTTCCATAATTGCCACGCAACACTGCACACTGGAGCACTGCACACTTCAGATAACACTTTCCAGTATGTAATACAGTGATATGTTGGCTTTCTGATGAGGCTATATTAACAGATATGCCAGAGACCTTAAATAATATGTGATTTTTTTTTTTCTTTCAAAAGACCTAACCTCACATTCAAGAGTCATTCAATACACCTAAACTGCCTGCTGCAAAGCAAAGGGGTTTAGTGTGTACTACCTCTTATGTGTCTGGTCTTTGCTAGCCACTATACTCTATTGTGTTGTGGCTTGGTTTCAGATGACTTCAGACAGTGCATGTGGGAAAAATGTGCTTCCTCTTGTGTTACAAGATTTTATGCTAATTGTTGCCATCAGTGTGAAGCTGACTAACTAAATATTAGTTTGACATAACAGAATGCAATTCATAGCTCTTTTTAACTACTAGGAGATGATTTTAACACATCAGTTTATAATGTAACCTCTAAAAACAGTAGTCCCCTCTCTTATCTCTATTACACACTCTCTCTTTCAGTCTCACTTTTTGTCTGCTCCGTATAGTTAAAACATTCATGTGTGACTTTCTGTGGCCTCTGTTGTAGCATGTCATTGCACTAGATAACAAAATATCAAGCAAAGTCTCTCTGCGAACGGATGATGCTAGACTTTTTCTTGGAAATATAATACTGCCTTTTTAGGGGCCAGTTGCAGAAAATTAGCCACTATGTTAAGACTGTGACTTAAGTCTCAAATTAGACCGATCTGCCTTTTTATGTAACTTACTGTAAAATTAGGTATTGAAAAAAGAAAAAAGAAAAGAGATGACTAACTTTTAAGTAGTCTTAGCAGTTTATGCAACCTGCCATTGGTAACCTCCTACTTTTAGTTAGGCAAGTTGGAAGCAAAATACAGAAAGTAGCCAGAACCTGTTTTTTTACCAGTAGATAAAACTGATTAAATGGGTCTCACTTTTGCACAGTTTATATGATTTGTAGATATAGTACCAAAAAAAGAAAAGGAAAAAAAAGAACCCACTGATTTGCATAAAGCAAACCACAAAGAGTGAGTTTTTAGGTTGACATTAGCTGACTATACAACACATTAATGTTACTACACTGATAACTGAACTAATCATTCATTTCCATCTACTGTAGAGTTTCTTGCCCACCATATCTGACATTGGCTCACATCAGGTGTCACTGTTAAGATTGAGTGTTGTTGACAATTCAGAGTTTCACACTGGCAAATGCGACTTTTCTTGGTTATTCATGTACACATAATGATAACGATGATTACCGCATAAAATCACAACAGCATTTGTTCTGAATCATATTTGCAATTACATTTCAGGCAAACCAAATCCAAGGACATTTTTAGTCAATGAAGACAATTACCCTCAAGTTCCTATCAGAGTATCCACAGGTTCCTCACATTAAATATAGACTAGTTTGACAAGTTTGACAAGTGTCCAAGTACATTTTCTACTGCAAATCTATTGTTAGTTTAAACGACAACATGTTTGTGAAATATCTTTCTTATGATAATGCTTGTGAAAAATAAATGCCAGTTAGTGCAGTGTTTTGTTTCTAATGCAATGACATTCATACATTTTTAGATGCAGCTTATAATTATTTGATGCAAATCACATGCATAAAGTGTTTTAGATATATGTTTACCTGCTGGTTGCATTGTCCCAACAATGTGTCTGTCTCTGTCTCTTTCGTCCTCCCCTTCTGTTTAAAACTTCCTCAACTCGCTGAAAATGTAGCGTGTATACAGAAAGATGCAGTGTATCTGTGTAAATGAGTGAAGGCTGGACTGCTAAAGAAGCCCTCCGCCTGAGTGGGCCGTCTCAGATTCTCATTTTCACTGGTCTGGAAGTACCTCCCAAGTCTCACCACAAAAAGATCATTAAACTGGTACCATTTACTATTAAGGCTTTACAGTTCTCAGAAACACACAAAGTTGTTTCCTTGCAGAGCTGTATATATGACATATTGGAAACCACACAGCATAATGGGAGACATATCAAAGTTTAAAATAATATAAATTGATGGTGCGCATCTCGCTGGCTCATCTGAAACCAGGATAGTAACTCTTGCTGGTGTTTTGAAAGCCACGGTACCAGGGTAAAACTGGCTACCTCCGCGAAGGTTGAATCACATCCAGCAGAAGTAACTGTCGACACAAGAGGAAGCTGAAGCTGTCTGAAAAGGGATGTTCTTACTAACCCAGTTTGTATCCAAAAAACATAAAACCACAGCTGACCAACTCACTGCAGAGTTAAAGGGATAGTTCACCCAAAAATGAAAATTCGGTCAGAAATTACTCGCCCTCATGTTGTTCCAAACCCTGTAAGACCTTCGTTCATCTTCAGAACACAAATTAAGATATTTTCGATTAAATATGAGAGCTGTCTCACTCCTCCATAGGCTTTTATGTAATTGAAACTTGCCGGCCTATATGCAGAAGAGTGACGACTGTTTAGGCTGTGGGCACTCAGTATACACTACATATGCATTAAACCTCACTCACAGACCTGCTTAAGTCATATCTAATATTACTATGTAAAAAGTTGTTTTAATTAAATTGAATGCAAGTAGCTTCTATCATTGGAAATAACTGTAGAGTCAAATTAGCTAAAATTATAATGTTGACGATTTTAGCGCATCGGAGCTGTTGTGCTGCACGCGGGAGCTAACGACATTAGGCTGCGACAGACGGAGGTTCTGAAAAAAGACTTCAGGAGCCTTATCGATACGGTACGCAGCACATCGCCTGAAACATCGATTATTGTGTCTGGACCGCTTCCTACGTACCGACGAGGGCATGAAAAGTTCAGTAGATTATTCGCGCTAAATGAATGGTTATTGTCATGGTGCAATGAGCAGAAACTGATTTTTGTAAATAATTGGAATCTGTTTTGGGAGCGACCAAGGCTCTTCCGCGCTGATGGCTTACACCCAAGTAGAATCAGGGCAGATCTTCTGTCGGATAACATCTCCAAGATGTTAAATACCATTTGACTAGTAACCAAAAATCCAAATCACAGTCTCTACTGCACCAATGTAATTGATATTAATACTAGTGTAGAACATTGCATAGAAACTGTGTCTATTCCTCGTTTACTAAGATGAAATAATAAATCTACTGCGGGATCTAGAAAAAATCTAATTGTTATTAAAACAAAAAATCTCGCTATTAGTGAACAAAAACAATTTCTAAAGCTAGGTCTTCTAAACATTAGATCACTCACACCTAAGGCGGTTATTGTAAATGAAATGGTCACAGATAATAATTTCGATGTTCTGTGCCTTACTGAAACCTGGCTTAAACCAAATGATTATTTCGGTCTAAATGAGTCTACTCCGCCAGGATACTGTTATAAGCATGAGCCCTGTCTGATCGGTCGTGGCGGCGGTGTTGCAACAATCTATAGAGATATCCTTAATGTTACTCAGAAAACTCGTCATAGGTTTAATTCGTTTGAAGTGCTTGTGCTAAATGTTACGCTCTTAGATGTAAGAAAAAAATCCCTATTATCTCTAGCATTGGCTACCGTATATAGACCTCCAGGGCCTTACGCCAATTTCCTAAAAGAGTTTGCTGACTTTCTATCAGATCTTTTGGTCAACGTCGATAAAGCATTAATTGTTGGAGATTTTAACATACACGTAGATAATTTAAATGATGCGTTAGGCGCTGCGTTTACAGATTTATTAAACTCCTTCGGGGTCAAGCAAAACGTCACCGGACCAACTCATCGTCTTAATCATACACTCGATTTAATTATATCATATGGAACCGATCCAACCGATATAGATATCATTCCACAAATTGAGGATGTCACTGACCACTACTTGGTAACTTTCATATTACGCACTGCTGTAATATGTCATGCTGCGCCACGTTATCGACCAGGTAGAATAATTCATCCACCATAGATAATTTCTCAAATAGCTTATCTGATCTGTCTCAGCTGCTGCCTGAACCCAAACAAACAGATGAATTAGACGAACTAACTAGCACTATGAGCACCATTCTCTCTAGAACATTGGATATTGTTGCACCCATTAGATTAAAAAAGGTCAGAGAAAAAAGTATAGCACCATGGTACAATAATACTACGTATGTTTTAGAGCGTAAATGGAAAAAAACTAATTTAGAGGTCTTTAGAATCGCGTGGAAAGACAGTATGTCACTTTATAAAAAGGCACTTAAAACGGCCAGGACTGAGCACCTCAGCAAATTAATAGAAAACAACCGAAATAATCCAAGGTTTTTATTTAATACCGTGGCTAGACTAACAAATAAACAGACGTCGTCTGAACAAAATACCTCGTTACAGTTTAGTAGTAATGATTTCATGAACTTCTTCACCGAGAAAATTGAAAGCATCAGAATCAAAATCGTAAACGTTCGATCTTTGCTCGCGCCTTATAATTCGGCCGCAATTATCACCCCGCAAGAACAATTACAATGCTTTACAACCATAGAGCAAAAAGAGTTAAATAAACTTATCACTTCATCTAAAACAACAACATGTTTATTAGATCCTATACCAACTGAACTACTGAAAGAAGTGTTACCTATAGTGGAAGAGCCTCTTCTCAATATTATTAACTCATCTTTATTTTTAGGTCATGTTCCAAGAACGTTCAAGCTGGCAGTTATAAAACCTCTTATTAAGAAACCACAATTAGATCCAAATAACCTAGCAAATTACAGACCCATTTCCAATCTTCCATTTATGTCAAAAATATTAGAAAAAGTTGTGTCCGCTCAACTCGGCTCTTTCTTGCAAGAAAACGACATCTATGAAAAGTTTCAGTCTGGATTCAGGCCACATCATAGCACTGAAACTGCGCTTGTTAGAATCACAAATGATTTACTTTTAGCTTCGGACCAAAGCTGTATCTCAGTACTAGTTTTACTTGATCTTAGTGCTGCGTTCGATACTATAGATCACACAATACTCTTAGATCGACTACAAAATTACACTGGTGTTCAAGGACAAGCATTAAGCTGGTTCAGGTCATACTTATCTGACCGCCACCATTTCGTCTACTTAAATGGAGAAAAATCGATTATAACTTCGGCAAACTATGGAGTGCCGCAGGGATCTGTGTTAGGCCCTTTATTATTCTCAATATATATGCTGCCACTTGGTAATATTCTAAGGAAACATGGAATTAGTTTCCATTGTTATGCTGATGACACTCAAATATATATTTCATCACGGCCAGATGAATACGCTAAATTATCCAAATTGACAGATTGTGTTAAAGATATAAAAGATTGGATGACGCGTAATTTTCTTTTATTAAATCCAGACAAGACAGAGGTAATACTTATAAGTTCTAAAAACCGTCCACAAAACCTTTCACAGCACGACTTTAACATAGTAGGATGCCCTGTTACTTTATCCGCTACAGTAAAAGACCTGGGTGTTACATTAGACTGCAACCTGTCTTTTGAAAAGCATATTTCATATGTTACAAAAACTGCCTTTTTCCACCTTAGAAACATTGCTAAGCTACGTAATATGCTATCAGTCTCTGATGCAGAAAAGTTAGTTCATGCATTCATGACCTCGAGACTAGATTACTGTAATGCTTTATTAGCTGGTTGTCCTGCATCTTCAATAAACAAGCTACAGTTAGTCCAAAATGCAGCCGCTAGAGTTCTTACTAGATCAAGAAAATATGATCATATAACACCGATTTTATCATCACATCATTGGTTACCTATAAAGTTCCGTATTAAATACAAGGTATTGCTTTTGACTTATAAAGCTCTAAATGGTTTAGCTCCAGTCTATTTAACGGATCTTCTATCGCCTTACAATCCATCGCGCTCTTTAAGATCACTAAATTCGAGGCTTCTGGTCATTCCTAGGATATCCAGATCCACCAAAGGAGGCAGAGCATTTTCACATTTAGCTCCGAAGCTCTGGAATAGCCTTCCTGATATTGTTCGTAGCTCAGATTCGCTCTCCCAATTTAAAACTAGACTGAAGACACATCTATTTAGCCAGGCATTCATATAAATTTTTTATCTTACAGTTACTGTAAATTCGGCCTCTAGTTCATAAACGCCAGAGGAGAACTGGCCCCCGACTGAGCCTGGGTTCTCCCAAGGTTTTTTTTCTCCATTGGGTCATCTGATGGGGTGTTAGGACACCATTAGGTCACTGGATGGAGTTTTTCGGTTCCTTGCCACTGTTGCCTTTGGCTTGCTCAGTTGGGGATATTCAAATTAATTAACAAATCATACCATTGATCAGCTCTACCAAACGTGGATGTATTTTTTCCAGTAATAAACAAACATTGTTAAGTTGTTTTGATTGATACTGTGAAGCAGCTTTGATACAATCTGTATTGTGAAAAGCGCTATATAAATATATTTACAAAACTTACAAAACTTTATCTAGTAGGAATGACAATTTTCTTTTAGTAGTCTTGACTAAATGAATTTAAGTTCATACAACAAGATTACAACAAATCATTTCAAACAAATTAGATTTTGTTGGAAAAATGTAATTCAATTTCGTGGAAATGTTTTCCTTAATTTAATTAAGTTCGTTCAACAGCTTCTTTTTTGAGTGTAGAAAGTTAGTAAAGACAATGTTTAGTCCAAGTGACGACAGTGGCTCAACCATAAGTGAGTTCACGTAGTGTAACAGCGCTGCGCTTCTGGGTTGCACGTCAGAACGTAAGCTCACTATTGGCCGACGCTGGTCATGTGTGTGATGCTGGCCAATAGTGAGCCTACGTTCTGACGTACAACCCAGAAACGCTGCGCTGTTACACTACGTGAACTCACTCAGAGGCCCACACAGAAGAAAATTAATAGTTGAATAAAGTCGTTATTTTTGTGTTTTTTGCACACAAAAAGTATTCTCGTCGCTTGATAAACTTATGGTTGAGCCACTGTAGTCACTTGGACTATTTTAAACATTGTCTTTACTAACTTTACTTACAAGTTTCAATTACATAGAGGCCTATGGAGGAGTGACACAGCTCTCAGATTTAATCAAAAATATTTTAATTTGTGTTCTGAAGATTAACGAAAGTCTTACGGGGTTGGAACAACATGAGGGAGAGTAATTACTGACAGAATTGTCCTTTTTGGGTGAACTATCCCTTCAAATGCACACCTCGACTCTCTTGTTTCCATCAAAACTGTTGGTCAGGAGCTCGACCGGGTCAATGTTCGTGGTCAGGCTGCTAGAGTCAAACCTTTGGTCACTCATGCTGCCAATGCCAAACGTCAGCTCTGATGAATCCACCTTCACTGTCTTTCCCACATCCGGGAGAGTTACAGTGTGTAGAAGCCCTAAAGAAGCTTATCAGCTGGACTGGTGATTCCCAGAGTGAAGCACGACGGTGGATCACTGATGGTTTGGCATGTCATTGGCAAGGACTACCGAACCCTTCTGGTGGACCATGTGCACCTATAATGGTTCAAATATTGTACCCATGCACCATCACACACAGCAAGACTGTTGACCAGGGGTGTAACGGGTGTACACAGAATTCACGGTTCGGTACGTACCTCGGTTTTGGGGTCACGATTCAATAGGAGTTTGGTATGTATATTTCACGGACTGTAGTGAGACTTCCACGACACAAATCGCCAAAATGCCAAATGATTTCATCTCATTATAACAGTGGGAACAACTTAAAATACTCCGACATTTATGGTCATACAGATAAGAGTAAGACATCATTTTAAAATTGTAAAGAACTGTAAAAAAAAACCACAATGAATACAAAACATGGTGCTTTTGTAAAATAAAGAAAACAAACATAATGCAGCTATCCGCAGTCACAAAGATGAATCAAAACTCAGCGTATAGGCTACTAGCAATCTCTTGTGTGCATTTTGGGTTGGTGAGTAGATTGTCTCTTCTTCTTCTGCTCTTTTTCCTTTTGTGGCGTTTAGCAAACAGCATTGCAATACTGTGTGCGCCCCCTTTTGGATCAGAGTGTGTATCGCCTGTGACTGACTGTATTCAATTAATTCATTGCACTTTGCAAACTTGTATCTGTCATTTCCAAAACGAATTGATGCTGTATTGGGCCACAGTCCTGCAGAGTTTAGTTCCAAACCTGCACCAACACACACACCTGTAGTTTTCAAATAAGCCTGAAGGAGTCGGACTATAATGAAGGACACATAAGTCTGATTATCTGGATTAGGTGCATTTAATAGGGTTAAAGCTGAACTCTGCAGGGCTGAGAGTTTTGCACCCCTGCCCTACACAATACTAATAATGTATGGTGGTCTAAAACCAGGTGTTTCAGTTTCATTTTCTAACCTCTGTATGTCTTATTCAAAATATAACATGCCAAATGAGATTAAGTTTAAACATCCAATAAATGTTACGTTAAGAAACAACGAAAAGCTTACATCACAAATGTTTGTCATTCTACTTATCAACAAAAGTCAATTTAAATGAACCCACGCTAGGGCCACTGAGTTTTAAAATGCAAAAGATTCATATCACTTTCAGTGACAGCTTGATGCTACTAGACTTGACAGTATGCAAACTTTATCTTGCACTCTGACCAAGCCAAAAAAACATGATTTTGTTTTTGTCTGTACAAGTGATGCTATATTTAAACTTCTAATCCTGTTCTCACAGTAAATGACAAACATTTGTGGTCAGAATCTCTGCTGCATGATGCAGCATTAGATAAAGCCGGGAAGCTGATGATGTTTTAGAAAACCACTGGGAATTCAGCAACAACATGGTTGTAAAGCTCCACCACCATTTCCCGTTTGTCAGAAACTTTGTCCTGACCTTTGAACCTACGAGGGTTCAATCTAACCCCATGTTTATTTCCGCCCTATACAAAGAGACTTAAACATTTGGCTTAGCTTCTTTGAGCCCAGAATAACCGGATAACTAAATATATCTTTTATACTCGCATTTAACAAAGACAATTTAATTTTGAGGGATGCTTGCCAATTCAAAAGGGTGATAGGTGATTGCTTACTGTCCCGAATCAAAAGTCTCTGATTCTCTATATAGTCTAGTCTCTAGAACGCATTCTAATGTATTTCTGCATAAATCATGCGTCTGATTCACCTGAAAAGTAAGAACCTAAACGTAAATCTTTTTCCATGTTAAGCTCCTTGTGTCACTTACCAGTTGTTCTTCCAACTAGTGTTTTCATTTCCGGGCTTTAACAGGACATGAGACTCCCGAGCTTCTAATATTGAGAGTTTTATGTCCACCATAAAAGAACTGCAGTCCTCAGAGGCAATCTCTTTATAGTCAAGATGTCAGTTATGTATGAAAAGAGATAAACCGAGAGACACAGGAGACTTTAATGTAGAAGTATGTAGGACATTGGCTTCCCAAATGATGATTTCGAATTTTATACCACGTCTCTCAGGAATAGAACTTGATTCTGATTGGTCAATATCTTGACCTGGCGGTCACATGACAATGATGTTGTGAAGAATTGGATCTGCCTGCAAATCAAGCCTCATGTCAGGGCCAAAATGTTGCAGTTACACACTGTAATAAAGACCAGCCAATGGCCAACTAACGCCTACGTCCTTTGTGTATAGCTGTGAAAATTGTGAATTGTGAAAATAGCCTCAGGGGACTTACAGTAGTGGCCAAAAGTGATGTCCGGCCTAGGAAAATCGACATCTTCACCCTTAATTCTAGTATTATTAAAAAATAGTTAAAGATTTTGTGAGCATATTGCGCAGTTGTGCTTGGAGTCAATCATTTTATTTTTGATAATAACAATGAAACGTCAAATTGTTCGGACATCATTCGGCTGACATACAAAGAAATTATGAACACATGTAAAAACAAGAGAGAACCAACTAAATATTAATAACTGATTATGTTGTAGTCAACGTATGCTTTTAACATGTGAGCTTTTTTATTTTTCCTGTTGGCCTGTTATGGCAAATCATTTTCTCATACAAGTACCTTAACCAAGTTTAATGTTTTGTTCTTCACTCATATTTAAAATATTAAAAAATATCAAATATTTCCATCATATTTAAAAACAAATATCCCCTCCCTTGCACCAGTCATTCTTTGTATAAGTGCAATAACATGATCGGTCCTGCACTAATCAACATTTTACAAATGTATTGAATCCTAGAACATTCCTTTATGTTGTTCGAATTTGTGTGGAAAAAGTATCAAACTTCTGATTATTATATAAGATAGCCTACTGTGACCTGAGAATGAGATCTCAGAAATGGTTGTTGACCCCTAATTAATTATGAACTATAAATATTGTGATAGTAGTAATGCACTCTTCATGGGAAATATGTCCATTACTCACCCCAATCTAAAACAGTTCCATTAACAAGTTCCCATACACTGACCACTTCCTCTTATCCCCTTATTTCCTGTCACAATTCTCAGCTTAAATTGAAACAGGCTGGAGGATCAGCTTGCAATCCATCCCAAAACAGTCAAAGTGAAGGCTTGTCACGCAGCCTAGTTGTAGGATGGTCTGAATATTTTCTCACAGGCTCAATCAAGTCAAGTAAACTGAGGGTCATTTGGAGACTCCAGATCATTTGAAGATGAAGGGTCTACACCAAGAACAAAGAGAAACATCCTTTCCATTAACTGTCCAGAACACCCCCCATAAATCTCAGGACCAACAGCATCGTTTCTAACTTTGGCTCAAGGCTGTGTGTGTGTGTGTGTGTGTGATGGTAACAGTTATGGTTATGGCAATGCTGAGGACTGGCCGTCGTGGGACTAAGTTTGGAATTTTTGTAGGGAGAGCTTGTACATCCTGTGTGTCGGGGAGGATGTTTTTCTCAGAAAAAAAAAAAACACTCCTATAATGGACATCATTGATCTAACTGCCCTCTTATTCAATTAATCTTTTTATTTTTTTTAATGTTCTATTCCTGTATCATGAATTTATTTATAATCCAAAGCCAATAAATAATAATTTTTTTTAAAAGTTCCTTACATTTGTTAATTGCTTTCTGAAATATTAAGGGATAATATGATGCTTGTGCAGATCAGATCTTCCACAGTGGGATTTTACAGTGTGTTCACAATTGTCAGGTTTAATTCAATTAAAACAAACTCTGGTGTGATTGCTCTGTTAATGCGTTTCATTTGAATAGCGAGAACGCTGCCATCTGAACCCCGGTCGCACCAAACAAGCGGACCGAGACGCTGAAAAGATGAGTCTTGATCCGCATCCAAAAAACTCTGGTGCGGTTCGACTGAAATATGAACACAACACGGACCAAAGACATCTAAACGAACCAAAAACAGGACATGATGTCACAAAATGCAACCCTAAAAAGGAAAGAGTGCTCAAGCATACCGTTTTTTTCGAGATGTTGCCCATCAGGCATTTATAAAAGATATTAGCAGATAATACACAAGATATATAGGCTAACACAGAATGCATTTTAAATAAGCATATATAGTCGCTGTTAAATACTAAATTCCAGTCAGAGCCACCCCGCATCTTCCATGAATTGGACAAGGGCCCTGCAAGCATTTTTACTGACAAATTTCAATGTAATATATGAAGAAGAAGAAAAAAACATGTTGAATTGCATTAATTGAAAATAAAAATAAAAAATCCATTACATTAACTGTACTTGAATTTTGATGCATTGTATTTTCAGGGTCTGAAATTGTATAATTAAGCTGTGAATAGACCTGTTTTAATTGAAAACATTTCACACGCATTTTACATCATCATTTTCAGGTTTGGGAGTCAGAAAAAGTTAAAACATGCTGTTCAAAAAACACTACATGATGGCACCACTTTCAATAACATTCACCACGAAATGTAGACATCTGACATTTACTACAGGTATTGCCATATAACTAGACAAGGTTAGAATAAGTAGGCCTATACATTTTAAATGTTACAAATAAAAAACAAAGCTGACCATGAGATATGTGGCCAGTCTAAATGAAAGGTGATGTTCTTACAGCATACAGGTTATGAAAAGGCTGGATTCTTTTCATTCACTAGGTACTATCATCTTTCTTGTGTGTTGGTAATCTACCAGTTAGACACACCCATCCAGGCCTCTACTCAAACTGAGTGCATTGGTTTGGCTAATGAATCCATAGTGGGAAGGGCTGGGTTTGTTCTAAAAGGAGCTTGAGGTTTATTATGAGAGCGCTGGTCCTGTAGAGGTGAGGAATAAATTGTCATGACATAGAATTAATTATTATTCTAAAGTGGAAAGCTACTGTCTTACTTTCTGTAATGTTAAGGGAAAATGGGAACTGCCTCTCACAAATAAAAACATGAAATTTGGCAACAATACATGCATATATTTTTGTAATTGACCTATCCCCTTGCCCTTGCTCAGATTGCTAAAGGCTATAGAGGCTTATTTTAGAAAACGGACGCTGATGCTCGCCTTTACTCAGTCTGATAGTGACATCTGGTGGTGCATATGTTCGTTACAGTCTATAGACTCTAATAGCAGATCACATTTGAAAAACATTCACTGTTTCAGAAGAGGAAACATGTGGTCCAGCATCGGCTACTTATGCAAAACACAGGGGGTTAATAAAGATGAATCTCCAACCAACCAACCAACCAACCAAAATAAATAAATAAATAAATAAAAAAGATGGATGCATGGATGGATGGATTACAGATAGATAGATAGATAGATAGATAGATAGATAGATAGATAGATAGATAGATAGATAGATAGATAGATAGATAGATAGATAGATAGATAGATAGATCTCACACAATGTATTATTTTTTATGAATTAATAACTAAATAAATAAAGACTCAATTATGTTAACCTATGCTTAAAAACCCGAAACATGCAATAGGACAGCACACTATTATTCATATTCCCTTGTATAAATGTATCTGTAGGCCTATATATAAATTTTCTATAGGCTATAGCATGTTGTCTTGTCGTAGCTATGTTGTATTATGATTTATTTCTGTAATTTTATTATCTTTATTTTGATATTTATTTCTGTTAACTTGAAGCTTCACCAAGACATTGAATATCATCCTGATTCTAATAAAATTACCCTGTTTATTTTCTGTGGGCGTTATAATGTTCTGTACTTTTTTCCAAACCGAGAAAATACAATTTACACAATTGAGTGATTAGACAGAATTACACAATCTTGATTGATGTGTAACACAATTAATATAACGGGAAGATGAATGCTTGTCGTTTAGTATTGGCACAAGCTCACATTATCGCATTATTATCACCATCTCCATTTCCGCGTTGTTCCCACGGCTTTAACGCGTTCCTATGGATTGGCGGAGCTCTTCTTAAAGCCCTTCGACCACTTTTTTAAAAACTTTCACATCATGTTTTTATCATTCTAATGGTACTCCCGAAGAGGACATATAACCACAAGCGTCGATAACGCGACTAGATTATGTTGTGTTTTGTTGGAAACTGTGAATTTAGCGGATTCAGACATTGTTAGGCTGCTCCGGCTAGTTAGCAAAGCTATTAGTTGAGCCGGGCGGTGTTTGCGCGGAATAAAACCATGGCAGATGCCAACAGTGGGGAGAGGACAGGCGAAAACGAGCCGAAGGGTGCAACAGGTGGTGAAGGTAAGACTAGGTACAACTTTTAAACGAATTAGAGTGAGTTTTGTGAACTAGCCATGCATTTTCAGCTTTTGAACGACGTGACGTCACAGTTTTCTTCGACGGTGACTTGACTAGAACTGAAGACTCTGAATCTTAATAAGGATGAATACTAGACTGACTAAGTTAATATTTATGATATATGGTGATTTTCAGTTAAATGAGTTCATTGTATTTCGTGTTTAGCCTTATAATCCGCTTCTGACGTTTCGTTTAAATTATTATGGAACTTCCTATTTAGATTTATGTTTTTATTACCAGTCAGATTATGAGCAATAAACATAATGAGCAAGAAACAGACAATTATCGCTTGCATATTAAAATATAATTAATTTTGTTTTATGGAACTTCCTCTGATGTCATACTTGCCTAAATAGTGTCTGACGTATATATCGGGGCGTGTTTGGGGTTTTCTGGCCTGTCAAAAATAGTTTTGTTTTCATTTGTGCAGTGACCCTCGTTTTTTACACCATTACGCAAGTAACGTTAGTGTTTATCGGATTATCATCTGCATAGAAGTGATAATTAAGCCTGAGTGATGTTAAGAGCAATCCAAGAGGAAACAGGGCCTATATAAATGCTAAAAAGTAAGAGGCCTAAAATTGAACCCTGAGGGACACCAGTGGGAACAGAGACAATCTCAGACCTGAAACCACAAACTGGAAGCGATCAGAGAGATAAGATCTAAACCAGTGAAAACAGTCTCAGAGACACCAAAGACGGTTGAGTGAGAGGCTGGGATTATAGTTCTTTGATTTATTTTTTGGTTTCCTAAAGCAGGGGGTCTTAGCAAACATTTAAGAGGACTTAGATGATCCACAAATGCAAGACAAAACAAGCATTAAAATAAGCAAAAATATATATTCAAATTTTAATTCAACACTTCAACAAATGCTTTTTTCCTATTTAAAATTAACATAAAATAAAAGAACCAGGATTTCCACTGTCAAGAAATAAGCCTAGACCTTCTAGACTTGGAGACATAACGTTAATGTAAAAAAAAATTTAATTCCTATAACTCGAAGCAGTTATATATATATATAAAAAATCTAGTTATGTCAAGCTTTAAAATATTTTATCTGGTAAATCATGAACGACTGGAAAAGTCACATAGCCTCAAAAAGGTTGGGAACCACTGGTCTAATATGTTCATGTCTCGCCACATTAGATATGAATAACATAAATCACGCAAATGAAAACCTGTATTTTCAATTTAGAAATAGGGTGTTTTCTGCCAGTTGTTTAACATGCCAGTTGTTTAACAGTTGTCAAATAAATATTACGTTTACTTGTGACTATCCTCACACTTTCTCACTTTTAAAACTGAAGCGCTCCTTCTGTGATTTGATTGTCTCAAGCACAATTAGGAAGACAATCCTAAAAAAAAATTTTTTAACAACTAACAGAGCGGTGTGTATGGAGTGCAATTTGGCCATATGTAATAGCAGGGGACTTGTCCCACTCAATGTCAGTGGGGACCCTGCACTAAAGCCCTGTTTACACCTGATATTAAGATTAATTTTAGTCGATCGGGTCACAAGTAGGCGAGTTTTTTTAGCTTGTCCACTTTCAACCAGATTGTTTTCGTAGTGTAAACCCTCATGTGATCGAATGTGTTCAAACAGCCACAAAAGACCGTCTACTGATCTAATGCGTGAACATTATGAGAAGAGCTCTAGCCTAACGGGATTTAAACTTCGTCGACTGAAGACCCAAGTTTGGTTTGAAGATGAAAAACGTACCAAACACATATGTAACTTGCGTGAGCTTATTTAGTCCATTAGATCGAAAGGATCTGAAAAAGCCCCTACATTTACTCACACAGACCCTCCCCTCGAAGAAATCAGGACAGAAGTGGTTAAAGTGGACAAAAGAGACGGATTAAAACACCAGGTGTAAACGGGAATGTGTCTCCCTCGTCTACTTGTGATCCGATCGACTAAAACGCATCTTAATACCAGGTGTAAACAGGGCCAAAAATACTATAAATACTGTTGAGGCATCATAAGCATTTTTACCCAAAAACCAGATCTTGTAAAAAATTCATGAAAAGGAGGCATTCGTTCACTCGCTCCAACCAATCAGATTCTCCTTCACATCTCGTACTCGAATGCTATTGGCTCATCCTATAATGAAGATTATTTTAGAATTAAAGGTGAATGATGAATGAATGCTGTAGTCTCAGAATTAAAGGTGAGTGATGCAACATAACTCCAGCAGGGGTCACTCATACTTCATTATTTAAATAATAAACAGTTAATTTTAGCTGAAATGCATAACTGCAGCACACACAATACTGATGTAATAATGTCACAGGTGTATGATTGTAGAGTAAGGCTCAACCAGTCAGAGTCAAGGACCGGACTATCTGTTTTTTTGTTCTTTAGACATTAAATTATAGATAAATTGATATAAATAAATAATACATCTTACATTACAGTCATTTAGTAGAAACTATAGTGCAGTACTATAGTACATTTTAGGAAGATTGATCATATTTTGAGGTCTGTGGCATCTAAGATTAAAAACCCCTACTTTAAAGAATCGTTCTAGTCCTTTGCGAACAAAACACCCACTACAATGAATTCACATTCAGACACTTTAATAACATTCAGAACCCAATGACATCAAGCATAAGGGTCAATATGCCTTTAAAACAGGGCTATTCTTTAAATTAAAATGTATGTTTTAAAGCTATTTGAGATGAGATGTGACCACCAAACTTTAAAACAAGATGTTGACAAGAAGACAGGAACTTGAGCTACACCACAAACCTTCTCATAAACCAGCCAGTATCAAAAAAGGAAGTTGGGAGGTCAGGGTTCACCACATTTATAATACCAGCTCACACCATTATCACGCCCAGGAATACAAAGATTGCTTCCTGTACTTTGCCCTTGTTTCCTTTTTATTATACAGTATTATGAAGATTATTGTTCACATGAACTCAATTTAATATTCTTTATTTGCAGATGTTGTGGATGATGTAATCCTTGAGCAGGGTGCTGTACTGCTAAGAGGGTAAACTCATGTAATCTTCAATTTCATATACAGTCGCCACCAAAAATTATTCAGACACCAGATATCATTTTTGATATTTTTTTACTAGTGGGTGCAGGACACTATAGTTCATTTATGTAAGTGAGGATAGCAAAATACAGTAAACTGTGACACATTATATCTAGAAATTCTTCGTACAGTGGATTACCAGTAAAATGTATAAACATTTGGGACCAAAAATTATTCATATACTTTGACCTGAACATGTTTTGCTGAAGTGTTTTTTTTCTTTAATTGCTAAAGCGACCTTTTTACACCACAGACTGAACAAAATTAAGCATTGCTTGTCAATTAGTTGAGCTAAATTGGTATTATCTAATTGTGTAGTTAAATTTAACAGCTGACAGATATTCAAGATAATTAATTTGTGAGACAGTCTAACAGAAGGATGGACAAAACCAGGGAAATATCAATGACTTCTTGTCATATTTTATTACCATTTTCTAAACTATAGTGAATAAACTGTGATAATGTGAGAAATGTTGAATGTGTCTGAATGCATTTTGGTTTGACTGTATATGTTATATATTATATGGTCATGCATTTGTGTGAATGAATGCATCTCTCTCACTGTTACTGCGCTTTGGTTTTTAACTTGTAGGTATATTATTGAGCGAGTTACTGTAGATGATCCATCTATGCATGTGAGCCATGAGGATCTAGGAGGAAGACATCAGGAGGGAGATGATCCTCATATCAAAGAAGTTGTAGGTCAACTTTTGAAGATAGCCGATGACCTTAACCAGAATGCTGAGCTTCGACAGTAAGTTTTTTTTTTTTTTTTCATTTTGTTTCAGCTCATTTGTCTTTTTGTGAATATATGAGGTTTCACAATTTAAGTGTCTAATCCAGTGGTTCTCAAAAATTTTGAAGGCCATCAAAATATTCAAAAGCCTGTCCTATAAGCTATCGGTTCCCAACAGGGGGGTCTCGGCCCACAAGGGGGGCCTCAGCGAACTCTTTGGGAGGTCGCGTCATATTTTGAAAAGTGTTGAACAGTGAGCATTAAAGCACCAGTCCGTAACTTTTTTTGTTCAAAATTTACCAAATTTGTATTATGAGCGAGTACATCATGAATCCATTTTCCAAACCGTGCTGAGTCACTATGGTACACCTATAATAAGTGTTTATATTGGGACTATTTTACACTGGTTCGGGTTAGGGATGGCGAAAACTAAAAATTTTCTTGACGACCACCGAGCCTCATTAGCCGGCTGAAACCGGTTAACCGATTAGTTTAAAATATGCCACGCTATTTGAAATAACAGCCATTTCGAGCCGCGCCTGCAATTTAGCAACTCTGTCGCATCTCTCTCTGCCTCCCGCTCACACACACACACACACACACACCGCTGCCGCGCTTCCACTCACGTCACTTTTTTTAAATCCCCTACAGCGCGAAACATGAGTCCCGCAAACGCGGCGCCGAGGAGCTTGTATGTAATCGCAGGACAAATGACTCCTTAGTTTTGAAATGGTTTGGGTACAAGGTGATCGCGTTGAAAATAAAGGCGTTAGTCTCTTCGCCTCCAAGAAGAACGCGCACTGCTCTCTTTTCTTCATGAAAAGCACGGACGCGCTCGCCCAGAGCTGGCCGAGCCGCCCCTTATATGCCTTTCCCCCGATCGCGATGCTGCCACAGGTCATCAGTCGGGTCAGAGAGGAGGGAAACGCAGTGCTGCTGATAGCCCTACTCTGGAAGAACCAAACATGGTTTCCAGATCTGATGCAAATGCAATCTGCACCACGGCCGATTCCACTGAGGCCAGACCTCCTCAGTCAGGCCAGCGGGATGATATTTCATCCCCGCCCCGATCTGTGGGCCCTTCATGCATGGCCCCTCAACGGGTTCCCAGGAACCTCGCGAGCGGAGCACTAAAAACCATCGCTGAGGCGCGGGCGCCCTCCACGAGACGCTTATATGCCCAGAAATGGAAAGTGTTCAGTGACTGGTGTAATACCAAGGGCCTGAACCCTGTAACATGCGAGATTACGAGTGTACTCGTTTTCCTACAAGGGCTTCTGGAGGCGGGCCGCACCCCCTCCACGCTCAAAGTATATGTGGCTGCCATCACAGCGTCACACGACCTTGTAATGGAACGTCCATTGGGAAGAAACGACCTAATTATTCGTTTCCTAAGGGGCGCCAGGAGGATGAACCCTTCACGCCCCCCCTCAGTGCCGATCTGGGACCTAGCTACGGTCCTAGACGCTCTTAAAGGGCCCCCGTTCGAACCACTCCGAACCGTGCACCTTAAACAGCTCTCGCTCAAGACGGCGCTCTTGCTGGCACTCGCCTCGGTCAAGAGAGTGGACGACCTGCACGCGCTTTCAACAAGCGCTGCCTGCCTAGAATTCGGACCTAACGACTGCAGGGTCGTCCTTAGACCGAAACATGGGTATATTCCTAAAGTGCTCACCACTCCCTTCAGAGCACAGGTTATCTCCCTAACTGCGCTTTCGTCTCCAGCAGACGAACACGACGCTAATCTACTCTGCCCCGTTAGGGCTCTCAGAGTGTATTTGGAGCGTTCTGCCCTATTCAGACAGACAGAACAACTGTTTGTATGCTTTGGCGGCCGTACGAAAGGTTCCGCCGTTTCAAAGCAGAGAATCTCTCACTGGATAGTCGAAGCTATAGCGCTGGCTTATGAAGCTAAGGGACTTCAATGCCCCTGGGGAGTCAAAGCACACTCCACCAGGAGTGTGGCTTCTTCCTGGGCATGGTCGAGCGGGATACCGATCGAGGATATTTGTGCGGCGGCAGGCTGGGCCTCACCGTCCACATTTATCAGATTCTACAACCTACAGGTCCCGACATTGCATTCCAATGTGCTATCAGCATAATGCTAGTTGAACTGCGAGTTCGTATCTAGATTATGTATGTGCTTGTGTCACACTGAGCGCCTTCTAGCCGCTCTGTATTTTTTCCCACATATAAAGCTCGCCTCTGCCGGCTAGTTGGATGATAACTTTGCTTTTTAGCTCAGGCACCTGCCTCTGGCTATCATAAGGTGAAGTTCAGCACGCACGGCGTTTTGCATGGTGTTCCCATAGCGTAAGCTACTTACGCAATAGGAGAGACCTCTCAAAAGGGAACGACTCGGTTACTAACGTAACCTCGGTTCCCTGAGAGGAGGGAACGAGTATTGCGTAAGCTGCCGTGCTTGTGCTTGGTTAGTTCGCTTCAGTCGTTTTAACCTAAAGAACTCTTGGTTCGAGCAAATTGCCGCAGCACAGCCAATGACCGAGTTCCTTCGTTCATTGCTGTCAGCTGTGCAGCTGCAATGCGTTTTACATAAAGACTTCAATATTCTCGAGAAAAGGAGTTTTCCCATAGCGTAAGCTACTTACGCAATACTCGTTCCCTCCTCTCAGGGAACCGAGGTTACGTTAGTAACCGAGTCGATTTCTAAAGTGAAAAACAAAACTTGGAGATATTGCTGGTATAACAACAATTTATTGTTATTAACAGCATAAATGTATTTAAACAAGTCGTGTGTGTGCGTGTGTGTGTGAAAACGGAACTCCTCCAAGTCTGCAATTCCAAAAATTTATGGTGAGATTACTACATTTTATTTAATTAAATGCATTTATGGTAAGATCATTATATTTTCATGTCAGTCTTTGTTCATGTTGACCACGAACTATGCGTTGTAACTTTAATTCAGCGCGTGCAGCGCAGCAGAAATAGACTCTGTGTGGAAACGATCGCTGCACTGCTGTATAAATTGTCTCTGTGTACACACCGCTCCTGGAACGGACCGCTGGAGCGCATCCGCGTGGAGTGTGAAAGCTCTAACCTGTTAACATGGGTACGTAAAAAATACGCACCACATACGCACTGCAAACGGAGTATATGTGAAACGGGCTCACTGACGCTTTTTCTGTCAGTGGTAGAAGGAAGTAGCGGTTCGCAAGAAAAAATGCAGGTACGCTTAAGAGTAAAATGTAGAAGTGCCGGTACTGCGTACCGGTGAGTACCGCCCCACTTCGAGCACTGGTGTCATTTAAAACGGCAACACAAAGACAAACTCCTGCAACCAGGTGCGAAAAAGAGAGTGAAAGAAGGACAATTGTATAGAAGACATCTATACAAAGTAGTTTTATTGGTCAGTGACACCTAGTCAATTGTTAATTTTACATACAGAAGGTTAAACTAAATCTTGATTTATATTGAAGTATTGTAAATTCTTTAAGTTGTATGTATAACAAGACATTTTTTGAACACTGTTAATGTTAAATAAATCTGTTGTTTGATTTTCAGTTTAATTTTTTTATTTTGTTCAAAATATCGTGATACATATCGTATCGTGAACCCAGTATCGTGATACGTATCGAATCGTGAGCTGAGTGTATCGTTACACCCCTACTAAAATAATAGCTGTTGATAATTCTTCAAAGGGATAGTTCTCCCTAAAATGAAAATTAAGTCATAAATTACTCTGGTGTTGTTCTATTGCTATGTGCCCTTCTTTCTTTTATGGACCACAAAAGAAGAATTAAAAAAAAAGAAATGAAATTTATCCTTTAACAAAAACACGGATACTTTTTTGTGATTGCTAGACATTGTATTTCATGTCACACTTTTGTTAATCTTGATTTCTCACAACTTGTGTGCGTTTTCTGTGCGAGACGGAGTGAACTGCGGTGCTAATAGTCACTTGACTAGTTCAATTATAATGACTAACCATAGTAATATTAGTAATATTACACGCATAGCATTTTCTCTTAAAAGAGATCATTCTGAGAATTTTGCAGTTTTATATGGAGGTTTGTCTCCAAAAATGACAAAAGTCGTTTTATCTCACAATTCTGTAAATGGTATTAACTAGTCTTGGCTCTAAAGTTGGCCTGGAAATGTAATGCACAGTATGAATGTATCTTCTGCTGTATCTTTTTTTTTTTTGTGAAATAGAAACTGAAATAGTAAGTATTTAAACCAATAGTTTCGATTTTGCTTAAAAGATTTTGCCGTCTGCGTCTTAAGGTGATGATACACAGGGCAACATTTTGAGCAATGTTGCCGGGCAATCTTGCAGAGTGATTGTTGCTTGGGCACTTTCCCATTGAAAATGGGCAATACATTTCTATCTGGATAATTTAGATCGGTCGTGGACCCTGTCTCTCATCTGGTTGACCGTTGACAGCAACATTGCTCAAAAAGTTGCCCTGTGTATCATCACCTTTAAGCTGATGCCTAAGCAAACATTTTCAGTTACAGACTTTTGTAGAAATGCTCTATTTACAGCCAGCTATGATTAATTTATACCTTACAGTATGTTATCAGGATAAAAGGAAAAGTATTTGACTGGTCATGTGATCTTGAACATCTGAAATGGCTTTTATTAGGTGTCTTCATCTCATGTGGGTGTAGATCATTTAAAAAAAATTCTAAAGCACAATTTTCTTTAAGAGTGAAACCATTTAATGAGGAACAAAAGACTGAATGACGGCACTTTGAAGATTGCAGAAATCTGTGAATGTTTTAGGCTAGTCATAAAAGTTACAGAAGCCATCATACACACCGATCTTTTAGCAACATTCGTCTGAATGTAGAACATTGAAATTTTTCGGGGGTTATTTAATGCGTAATTCAGGTTTAGTGATGATGTTCTTATTGTGTTCTGTCTTTTCAGGGAAAATCTTTTTCCTTGGAATTTCAGCAGACAGGCTTTTTTTTTTTTGCACTCCACTTAATCCTTGTTTTACATATTTTTTAACCCTGGGTCAAGGGCAGTTTTAACCCTGGGTTAGGAAGCCCTGCTTCAAACCAAACCTTTTGAAGGGTTAAACCCAAATTACAGTGGAAAAATAAATACAGCTATACAGTAGCAGAAACTTTCAGGCTGGGTTTAGCTTCAGTGTCACAACGACCACATTAACTGGTGTGCAGAAAAAGCCCTAATATTTTAGTTGTATGGTGTTTACAGTGTGAAATTTCAAAACCTGACTATCTAGGATTGGTTACTAAACCAGGAGGAAGAATGAACAGTGCACAATATAGAACAATAAAACAATCATTTGTCATAACCAAATGATTTTCATTTGATTCCACCATTTACCATACTATTACGTATTTTATTCAAAAAAGTATGGCAGTAGAGTTTGGGAACCCCATAACATACAGTACACTTCTTTCCCCCTACAGTCTCATCAGCACTGTTCAAGCAAACTGCGCTCAGGACGTCTTCATGACGGTAGCCAGGAGCATCTTTGATGATGGCATCAACTGGGGACGCGTGGTGGCTCTGTTTCACCTCGCGTACAGGCTCATTTACATGGTAAAACTCCCATTTCTCAAAACGGCATTGTGGTATTCATGATTTATTTTGTTACCTTTTAAATATTTCAATTGAAAATGTGAAACAATTAACTCTTCAATCAAAGTGTCAATGGAATTGTATTATTAATTAAGAATTGTTTTTTTATTATTTTTTTTAATAAAAAACTCACATCACTGCAATCTTCATGATTTCTTAAAGGGAGAGTTCACCCAAAAAAGAAACTTGGCATCATTTACTCACCATCACGTCGTTCCAAACCCGTAAGACTTTGCCAATCTTCAAAACACAAATGAAAATAGTTTATTAAATTGGAGAGATTTCTGTCCCTTCTTTGAAAGTCTATTCACCCAAAACTCTGACGGTTCAAAGCTTTCATAAAGAGATCGTAAAATAAATCCATATGAATTAAGCGGTTTAATCCAAGTCTTTTAAAAAGACATGATTGCTTAATATGAACCGATTTAATTTAGGCTTTTATTCATTATTATTTTTTGACTATTGCCGGCGGAGGAGTGTTTCTTTCCTTGCCACTATGGCTTGCACATTAGGGAACTGTGTTCCTAACAGTCAGTCATTTTTTCTTTTTTACTTTAAGCCCGGGTTAAAGCAAGGAAAACTACACTGTACCTCAACAACACTACGTAATGGATGGCACTCGTTTCTTCGTGGAGGTGGAAATCAAATTCTTTGTGAACATTTCTTGTATAAAGAGTTAAATACAAAAGAAAAGGTATGAGAGACGGCTGTTTTTGTCAATTGTATGTTTTAACTTAAAATGTTTGCGATATTAACACAAGTACGTCTAAATGTTTTGCCACTTGCTTGAGCAACTTAATATATAAATCTATATACTAATACGTTTTTTTATTTATCAAGTTTAAACGTGAATACATCTGTGAAAAAGTGTAGACCTATAACTACTGTGTACAAATAGAATTGCAATGCTGACAACTTTTTATTTTTATTTTTTTATTTTTAATAAAAGATCCTGATAATAAAAATAGTGATTTGAAATAAAAATAGTGAATAACTGTTGTTTTTGTGGGACAGCCGCGGATAAGTTTCGCAATGCAAACGCAGCATATGTGAAAGCTTTCATAA
Organism: Gila orcuttii; assembly: GCA_026230005.1. Classification (NCBI taxonomy): domain Eukaryota; kingdom Metazoa; phylum Chordata; class Actinopteri; order Cypriniformes; family Leuciscidae; genus Gila; species Gila orcuttii. Next base: position 67,088,040 of record JAPDVR010000001.1, on the reverse strand, counting down.
AGAGATCGTAAAATAAATCCATATGAATTAAGCGGTTTAATCCAAGTCTTTTAAAGAGACATGATTGCTTAATTTGAACCGATTTAATTTAGGATTTTATTCATGAATAAACATTGATCAGTGAATATGCATAGAGCACTAAAATCTGGTAAACCGAAGCACAACCGTACTTGTTTGATGCGTGAGAACATTCTCGTGTTACGCAGAACGTTTGAGCTTCTGCAAGAACCAATGAGGTTCATTCTCGTGTTTCACGGCAAATTTGAGCTTCTGCAAGAACCAATGAGGTTTTTTTTTCACGCATCAAGCAAGCATGCTTGAGCTTCCATTAACCAGATTTTAGGGCTCCATGTATGTTCGCTGATCAGTGTATGATAATAAAAGCCTTAATTAAATCAGTTCATCATTTAAAGCGATTGTGTCTCTTCAGAAGACTTGGATTAAACCACTTGATTAATATGGATATATTTTATGATCGTCAGCGTTTTGGGTGAATAGACTTTCAATGGAGGGACAGAAATATCTCAGATTTCCGATGAACAAAAGTCTTATGGTTTTGGAACAACATGAGAGCGAATAATTGATGACAATTTTTTTTTTTTTTTTAACTATCCCTTTAAGGATGGCTCTATGTTTTTCGATAATACAGATGTATTAAAACCTGATTACTTTTCATTCCTCTAGGCCCTGACTCAGAACCACTTTGAAATTGTCAGGACGATCATTAGCTGGGTTTTACAGTTTATGAAGGGAAACATTTCTGCCTGGATCAGACAGCAAGGAGGATGGGTAAGTTGCTGTTTTTGTATGTGTTGTCTGGCCACCCATGTGGAGCCACACAGGTCGAGCCAGACATGGGCCACCACACACACACACACGCACACGCACACGCACACACACATGGAGAGAAACGCACCCACTCGAGCCTAGAAGTACATGAGCACAAACCCAGACACATCCCGTCTAGGAATACCAAGACACAAACCCACTGACCCAGAATGGCACACAGCTAGATAGTAATGATTTGATTCTTACACGTCTTTATCTTGAAAATGTATATCAAGAATGCCTTTTTTTGCATTTCATCTCTCATACGTCAGTAAGATGTGGTTTGCATGTGCTCTGCAGAGCCTCCACTGCATTTGGGCTGGCTGCATTTCCCGGGGCCACTCAAGTTTAATAGCACACATATGATCATAAAGGAAGCAGAATGTGGGGTCCTGGGTTCAGACTTCAAACACTCGGGAGTTAGGGAGCGTACTGTGGCCCTGAGAAACTGCCATATACTAAACATGTGACAATATTTACAGTGCACTAAGCAGCATGAGCCTGAAGAATGCAAACCCAGTGAGGGAGGAGACGTGGCGCTTGTGTGCTTGACCCTCATTTTTGGAGATTTGAGGAGGATCAGGCACCTGCTGTTTAGTATTTTAGAGATTGAACTGCAGGGGAATATGCCACCAATATTACAATTCAATCAGTGTAGTAACATATCTACTTAATTACTGACTATAGCCGGCGGAGGAGTGTTTCTTTCCTTGCCACTATGGCCTGCATATTAGGGAACTGTGTTCCTAACAGTCAGTCATTTTTTCTTTTTTACTTTAAGCCCGGGTTTAAGCAAGGAAAACTACAGTACTGACATAATGGATGGGATGGTACTCGTTTCTTCGTGGAGGTGGAAATCAAGTTCTTTGTGAATATTTCTTGTATAAAGATTTAAATACAAAAGAAAAGGTATGAGAGACGGCTGTTTTTGTCAATTGTAAGTTTACATTTTAAAATCTTTGCGATATTAACGTAAGTACGTTTAAATGTTTTGCAACTTAATATATAAATCTATATAGAAGTAATGCATTGAATAATACGTTTTTTTTTTTTTATTTATCAAGTTTAAAGGTGAATACATCTGTGAAAGAGTGTAGACCAATAACTACTGTGTACAAATAGAATCGCAATGCTGACAACTTTTTATTTTTTATAAAAGATCCTGATAATAAAATAGTGATTTGAAATAAAATAAAAAAAATAGTGAATAACTGTTGTGTTTGTGGGACAGCCGCGGATAAGTTTCGTAATACAAACGCAGCATATGTGAAAGCACTATAGTGTGTGCTGCTCCTGTACCGCATACACACACTGTACACGGAGTATGTGTGAAACAGGCATTAGGCTTGTCAATACACCAAATTGCTATAAATTGATCCAAAGCGTTAACGATTTCATAATCCTCAATATCACCACATAACAAATTAATAATTCCAACCTACAACTCCTGAATGTATATCCAGCTTTACCTGCATAAATACAGTTAGGTAAAGTGATATATGCTATATAACAAATCTCAACTGCTTGATTGCTTATATCGTTGCATCATTTATACTATATTATCGGCCAGCAATATATTTTTAAATTGGGTATATAGTATATCCAACTTTACCAGCATACATCCAGTACACTCACATAAAGCAATATATACTACATAGCAAATCTCAGTGTAATAACTGCTAATAGATTCGAGATTGCAATTAATATTAGATTATTATTGCTATTTTACACAAACAACAAAAAGCCATTCTTTTTTAAAATCACGTTATCATGCTGTATGTAATTGGCGTACACTTTTCTCCAGTATATATGCGGTTCATTCAGTCAGAATCTTTCTCCACAACCTAATTTCTCTGAAATGCTGCTGATGTACATGAGCACTACACTATTTTTCATCCCATGTTTTCTTTTACAGCACACTCTGAGGTTTACACACAAGTGCACTGATTTTGTCACGTTAAAATATAGGCCTATAGATTGAAATGTGTATATGTATTTACATTGAATGAAAGATATAGAATGGACTGCATAGACAAAAAATTATTATTACTAAAAGGTTAACAGAATAGATAAAGGTGAAGTATGTAAGATTTTTTTTAGTTTTAAATACATTCTCTTAACCCAGTTAATTGTTTGACTACTATTAGTATGCCCTTCATGGGTTTATCTCCCCCAAAAGTGTGAAAATTGAGTCTCCCAGGCACCATCAAATCATTGAGAGCGGTCCACTCAGATCTGTCAATCACTTTTCCAGCTTAACCTATAGTGTGAGTTTGGGGGTGTGGCTTCTGTTGGAGGCGGAGCCAGAAGGTGTATGATGGTTGCACGGGAAAAGATGTTCAATTTCGGCTACTGGAGTGCAAGACAAAATTTTCTGCATTTAGACCTTCAAAGATTATACAGGTCATGAACATGTCAAAGCAAACGGTGCATTCAATACCATCATACACCCATTCAGACTGACAAATGTTCCAGTTTATAATGTTTACTTTGTGTCCAGTGTAGGCAGACTCTAACTGGTGTTATGTCATGTCAAAAATGCGCTAGTGACGATTAGGGGTTTAACGACTTTAGATTATTTTAAGTCGACATTTATGTGATTAAAGTCGACATCAGCTAGTCGGTGATGACGTAATTAATGTACAAATAATCCTGAACCTCGATCTGAGACTCGAACGCAGGTTTTCTTGTGCACAGCTATGGCGTATGACACAGTGCTCCTACATAACAGCTTATTTTAATCCATTCTTTTGTGTTTGGATTGTTATACATCTCACAGATTTCTGCTTGTTCAGTAAAACAGTAAAATTATGAATGTATTAATGAGAGAGCGATTGCATGTGAATTAATTATTCCTGGCAGCATAACATAGTGAAGCTGTGGGTTTTAGTTAATAAGAAATATATGCTAGAACTTTTCAGTTTTTAAGCTATTATACTGATAAATCACAGAATAGTGTTGACTACATTTCTGCGCTACTGAATGTTTCTATGTAGGTGTGATGTGTGCGCTTCTTTCTGTGGGTGGGTGTGTGTGTGTGTGTGTTACAATGCAGCAGCGTATTAGTTTAGAACAGTGATTAACTTACTCGTACAATAAGCTGTTTAATGCGTGCATTCACCCGATAAATATTGAGCAGCCAGATGGTATCTTGTGGAGCGCTCTCAGAGTATGCATTTATTTATCATGTTAACTGTTGGAAACAGAGCATAAAAGTGGACTTCAAAGATTTCTTATGCTGTTGCGCCCTCTATAGGCCACGATCAGCAACTAGTCGACGTCAAGCTTAAAGCATCATGGGAGAGCACTGAAGTCGACTAGTCTGTGCAACCCCTAATGCAGATACGTTGGATGGGTTTATTATAAGCGAGAAGGTCACCTTCGCTCTAAACAGTGTTCGTATATTCAATTACTTACTAATGATCAGAGTTGGGTATAACTGTGTTCTAATTACTTTTCGTGATAACGCAGTAATGTAACTCATTACATTTTAAACTTATGTAATTTGATTACAGTTACTGATGTCAATAAAATTAAGTTACTTGTGTTACAAATGTATTGTTAAGTCACCTTAATTTACCTTCATTTATATAGCGCTTTTAACAATATGGACTGTTTTACAGTGAGCTCTTTACAAAGAGCAGCTTTACAGTGATAATAGGAAATAGTAAATGTTAAGGAAAAAATATTTAGTAAAATGCATTTCTAATCACGTTTGGCCATCTGCGTCAGTTAATTAGCATGCGCTTTAATGAATTACCGGAGAATGCGCTTCATGAGGCACACACACACACACACACACACACACGCAAGGTCTCTCGCTCTCTCCCTCTCCGCCATGCTCGCTCGCTCTAGATTTCGGGAGATTTTAACTAATTTGCTCATCAGAGAGCCGCTATCAATATGTGGGAGACTCCCGGAACTTCCGGGAGACTTGGGATATCTGCAATATTAAATTACGGAAAGAACTGAGTTACACTTTGTAGTGTATTCTTGTAGTTTTAATTTGAAAGTTTCAAGACTTTGGTAACTTGAAAGTAATTAGTAATCTGATTACTTTTTACATGCAGTAATCAGTAATGTAATCAAATTACAATTTTAAAGTAGTAATTTGTAGTGGATTACTTTTTTGAGTAACTTACCCAACACTGCTCATGACACATAGCAACACAGCTAAAAGTATTCCTAATATGTTGGATGTTTTATTGAAAGTAGTCTACTTTTACCTGTTGAGACATTCCTTCAAAAAGCACCCGTAAGATCTGTGTTCACGTGATGCGCAAAAGGGGCGTTTGTAAAATATGCTGTATCTTTGTAATACCTAGCATCACAGAAACTACATACAGTACTTAACCTTTATATTCATTACAATTCCCATCCCTTAATAGAAGTCATTATTCACAAGTGTCACTCTCTAATCTCTTTAGCACTTCGATATCCATGCAAGCAAAAAAAAAAATCTTCAGTTGATGGATGTCATTAAAGGTCTTGTGTTCATATGCAGTGTGTATCTAATGCTTTCTCCTGTCTGTGTTGCAGGAGGGCATTTTCCGCAGCGTGTCAAGATGGCGCACCGTGTCGTGCATCGCTGCAGTGGCGTTCATTGTAGCTGCTGTTTACTGGAAAAGAACTCGCTAAGATAAAAGTGAAAGTCTCGTGCCAGATTCTTAATTCTCACAAATGTGGAAACTCATATCAAAAGCAATATAATGTCTAAGTGGTGCAATCAAGTGGACCAATCATGGTTCATGTAGCCCTGCTATGGTTAAAGACTTAAATGGAAACAGCCACTTCGACAGACACTGTAGCCTTTTATTGTGATTTTATGTTTTTTATTCCCTGTCTGCTGTTGTTCTCTCTATTTTTTCTATTTCACTTGAGTCAAGGGACATCTTTCGTCTTGATTTATTTATTTAAAGGGATGTGTTGCTCTACTTAAAGGTTTTTAAGACACTGCACTTTTTCTCCACCAGTGCCTTTTTACTTTTCTGGCTCAGGTTTCAAATTTTTAATGTGCCACAAAACATACCAGCCCTACCTCAGATCAGCTACACATGAGACCAACTGTTTACCAAATCATTGTTTTTCTAAGTATATCATTAGGAATACAGGGTCAGGGCTGAAAAATAGGTTTGAAAAAAATGTTTTAAGAACGCTAAACCTGTAAAATGCATTTTATGTGATCTTAATGATTGAAAGGTTTAGTATTTTATTGTTGAATACAGTTAATGTGGACAATTCTAGCACACCTTGAAATAAATATGATGATGAATTACTGAGATATGTCTATGTATATTTTTTTCACATTAAATTGATTCATAAATTCATAAATTGATATGTATATTCCTTGCTGGAAATGCATGTTGTATTGTTTCTCTTTGTTAAACCATGTTTGTTTGTTTTTTTTACATTTACCATGGGAATGCTGTAGTATTCTTTGAAATGTATTCAGTACCATGTTATCTAACATGTTTATAAGATACCATCATTTAAAATGACAAAGCGACAGCAAAATTACAACAAATTTTACTAAAATTTACATGAAAACAAATTATAAAAATAAAAGCTAATTCACAATATTAATAAAACTAAAATATCACTGCAATGTATAAGTAGTGTCACAGTACTCTTATATGACCAGTCTTTGGCTGTGTCTCAAATCACACACTGTCTTGAGTAGGTGCTTTTTTTTAAATACTTCAAGCACTAAAAAAGTATGTTCTGTATGGTATGAATGTGTGCAGTATAAATTAATCTGGATTCGGCATATTGTCATTATCATGTGACCTACCAGCGCCAGTTGCGTCTCTGTCATTCACAAATCCTCTCCTGTGGCCTCATGGGATAGTGTCCATCATATGCAAACTTCACACTTCATCTAGGTACTTTACTCTTTTATGAGTACTGTGAATTCAGACATACCTCTTATGTTACATACTAGGGAAGTAGCCTATGTGATTTTGGATGCAGCCAATGTCTTGTCTGGCCCGATCTCAGTGTTCTCAACAGCACAGCTCACTAAAGGAGTGAAGGCTATGAGTAACAGTCAGTGCTATTGTTTCATTATTTCCTGATGTAATTGGAAGCATGCATATTCATCCTGAATCATCTCTGCAATGGGATCCACAGGTCTGTCGTCTCTCAAACCACTAGAAAGAAGACCCATGTGTCCGAATGAGGTAAGCAGTTAACCGTTTCCTCCAGACTCATTCACGTGGGTGACATAAATAATGGTGTACAGACAGTAACGTGCGGTGAAATCTTGTCATGGGTAGGCTGTGACCTATCAATGTGGCATATATGTTCATATATTCATTCATTCAATTAATGTAGCAACCCAAGTTCATATCAGGCATCATCACATCGCTGCCTGCATACAGCAAAGTCAGTCATATGTGAGGCTAATGCACAATCAAATCTAATAATCAAATTAATGGACACATCTATCTTATGACTTATACAACAAACAAATGTTTTGTGCGGGACACAGTAAGAGAGGGAGGCGGCGCGTTGTCAGCGAACCGACAAGCAGCCTAGTCACTCCTTCAAAACGCGCAAACGCGCACAGACAGCCACACACACACTATTGGTCTGGTCACTCTGGTGACGGCGCACCGGGGTTTGAATAGGCTACAGTCCGAAAACATTGTGTCAGCAGTACAGCTTTAAAGTACAAAAACAGTTTATTCGCTCCTACAAACTGCGCTATAGGCGCACACACCGACACGCAATGAGCGTCTGGCGACGGCACACCAGGATTAAAAAAAGAGAACTACAAAACAGCATTTTAACCCTTACGAAATGCACCATAATCGCACAGATAGACCTACAGTACAAATGTGGCAGAGGTGACGGCGCACCAGGGTATGGAAGAGAGAACATTTTGGTGTCAGCGCACAGCAGGCCTATAGTCCACCATCAGACAACACACACAAGCCAATATAAGGGTTTTAAAAATAATAAATAAATTAATAATTTACGTTTAAAAGGGGGTGCTTACTTTTATTTGTAGACGAAACTCCTTTTCCTCGATTAACTGAAGCCTATGTAAAACGCATTTGCAGCTGCACAGCTAACGTTAACACAGTGAGTGTATGGCTCGCTCATAGGCTGTGCTGCGGCAACTGCACACCCAATGGCGCGGGCGCCTCTGACGTGAATGAAGCAGAACAGACTTTCCTCCTTGGCTCTTATTTCCATTGAAAAGGAGAGACTCATGAAATTGAGAAATACACCCAACAAAGAGGACTTTTACAACAAAGTAATTGACATATTTGTCCAGAGGGATAGACGCATGGACTTCGTCTACAACGGTTTCCCGTTAACGACCACAACTCTTTTTCTTCATAGAAAGCTTCCAACGCTAGGCGCCGCTAGATGCTAAGTAGCTTGAAGCGCAGAGTGAGTGAGAGCGTGTGGATCACGTGACATGAAACACGCTCGGTCTCTGCCTCAATGTTGATAATTCAAGACAGCACGAGAACTGACTGCGCATGCGCAAATCTACGTAAACTACGGTCTATGGACCAAAGAGGCACAGCTAACCTCTGCCTCAAAGGCCATGGCCTTGAATTTTCTGCATGAAACAATGATTTTTAGGAGCAAACAGTGGCAAAAGGAGTATATTATATGTGTATTCCTGAAAAAAATTGTTACAAAAAATAATATTTGGAATAAAATAAATGCAATTAATAATGTGGTGAATTAATAAAGCTCTTGGAATTAATAAATGTAATGTCAACATTTCCTTTGGTGAGGCACTGCCTACCCTGCCTACCCTGACCGCACGTCCCTGTGTACAGAGGAGAAATATTTGATGGAACTAAAGATTCCAATTCGGTAGCGATTCAATTATCAGTATTGACAAAAAGATTAAAAAAATAAATAAATAAATAAAAAAACATTAGCCGTGTTGTTTGTATATTTACTGCAGTAGCCTACAATTTTTGTGCCATTTCCTCAAAGTCCATCAGTCAAAATATTCGCCGTCTTATCCATATTTTTAGATGTCAACATTTTATTGTGACAGTTAGGGCATGCATACAGAAATATTCTCTGTATTATACTGTTTATCATTGTGCTACTACAGTACTCGTCCCTTGGCTTTTTAGAAATGTCGTCAATGCTTCCTAGAATCCAGCGGGATTTGAACCCGATGACGCCAGGCTTCTGAAGAGCCAGCAGCGTCCGGGCCGTGTCTGTGTTAGCTCAGCTGTTCGAAGACTCCTACACACCGTTACACACCACACACCACATCTCCAGCAGGACAATGACCAAAGTTTTCAGAACTCAGATTTCACGTGTCGTTATGAACCTTTGCCAGCTATAAACCTTGTGTGGTCAGCTGGAGGGTTTCAGAGGCTAGACGCAGTAAACAGCTGAGTAAAAAAAGAGTCACTTTAGTTTTGATCTGATGGTGTAAGAACAGGATTATAAAAACTGCCTTGATAACTCGTACTGGTTGTAATTCAGTGTGCAATATAAACAGCATTTATATGTGTGGTCAATGCAGCTTTTATTGGGCTACTGATATGACTGTAGGCTACATGATTGATTTATTTAATACTGAAGCCTGCTTTCACTTTATATAGTAAAAAAAAAAGGTAGCCTAATTGTGACATATCTCCCAGTTGTGACTCCCAGTTATATCAATTTCAACTTAATTTATTTTATTATTAGGTATTATTATTGTTCTGAGAAATTACTCTGCACGATATAAACTCACATTGTGAATTAGAAAGTCACAGACTTCAGAGGTAAGAGGGGAAAATAAGCAGTGCACCTGTAAATTAGACTCAAAATCTTAATCTAATTTTCTTAGTTGAATTAGAATCTGTCCTCATTTGGCAAACACAGTTTTTTTATGATTATATTGAGCCATCTCCGCTGGCATAGAAGGTCACGGCTGAATCCTCTTGTGGAGAGGTCAGTGTAATACTCACGTGTGATGAGTACAGACGGTCACAGATGAACACAGGTCACTGGCGTATCTCCAGCACACACAGCTGTTCAAATGAGGCCTGCACCTGAGCTCTTGCTTCAGATGAATGAACAGGTGGCTCCTATCATGCAGCAACACATATCTGGAAATACGGTTTCCAATTATGCAATGTGTTTGCGTGTGTCTGGGTACGTGTTGAATTGGAGGAGTCCCTCTTGAGCGAATCCACCTGGTTGATCATGCCATTCATGAGTAGTGATTTATGTAGATATTTCTGTAACATGTCTGCATTCAGTCAGTGCTGATATCTTCAGAGGTGAACGGGATTTCACCAAGTAGAACATGTTCCTGAATCAATGTTCTTGTTAATCCTGGAACGACATTCCAATCAACCAATCAGTTTACAGTTAATGTCAACTTTAGGCTTAAAACAAGGGTTAGGAGCTTCTATACCATATTCATATCATATAATATCATATCACTTCCCTCTGATTTCAAGGATAAGTTAGGGAAAGGGTTAGTTAGTTTTAGGGCAGGGATAGGGTTCGGACTATGTTTTTGGACAGGAATATTGTTCCAGGATCAACAAAAGATGTTGACCCAGGAACATGTCTTGCTTGGCAAAATCACTTCATAATGGCATAGCTATTCATCCTGAAACGAATAATGACTTGTATACTTAACTTTTTTAGTTGAAGGAGAAATAGTTACACGAAGAATTACAAATGTTGTACAATACAACACAGTGTCCATATACACAAAATAAAAGAAAAGATGCACACAAAAAAATCCACTCTTTGAAGAAAAGGTCCTTAAAGGGTTCTTTCAGGCGCTTCATATATACAGGTCCTTCTCAAAAAATTAGCATATTGTGATAAAGTTCATTATTTTCCATAATGTAATGATAAAAATTAAACTTTCATATATTTTAGATTCATTGCACACCAAATGAAATATTTCAGGTCTTTTATTGTTTTACTGATGATTTTGGCATACAGCTCATGAAAACCCCAAATTCCTATCTCAAAAAATTAGCATATCATGAAAAGGTTCTCTAAACGAGCTATTAACCTAATCATCTGAATCAACTAATTAACTCTAAACACCTGCAAAAGATTCCTGAGGCTTTTAAAAACTCCCAGCCTGTTTCATTACTCAAAACCGCAATCATGGGTAAGACTGCCGACCTGACTGCTGTCCAGAAGGCCATCATTGACACCCTCAAGCAAGAGGGTAAGACACAGAAAGAAATTTCTGAACAAATAGGCTGTTCCCAGAGTGCTGTATCAAGGCACCTCAGTGGGAAGTCTGTGGGAAGGAAAAAGTGTGCCAAAAAACGCTGCACAACGAGAAGAGGTGACCGGACCCTGAGGAAGATTGTGGAGAAGGACCGATTCCAGACCTTGGGGACCTGCGGAAGCAGTGGACTGAGTCTGGAGTAGAAACATCCAGAGCCACCGTGCACAGGCGTGTGCAAGAAATGGGCTACAGGTGCCGCATTCCCCAGGTCAAGCCACTTTTGAACCAGAAACAGCGGCAGAAGCGCCTGACCTGGGCTACAGAGAAGCAGCACTGGACTGTTGCTCAGTGGTCCAAAGTACTTTTTTCGGAGGAAAGCAAATTTTGCATGTCATTCGGAAATCAAGGTGCCAGAGTCTGGAGGAAGACTGGGGAGAAGGAAATGCCAAAATGCCTGAAGTCCAGTGTCAAGTACCCACAGTCAGTGATGGTCTGGGGTGCCATGTCAGCTGCTGGTGTTGGTCCTCTGTGTTTTATCAAGGGCAGGGTCAATGCAGCTAGCTATCAGGAGATTTTGGAGCACTTCATGCTTCCATCTGATTTCATTTTTCAGCACGACCTGGCACCTGCTCACAGTGCCAAAACCACTGGTAAATGGTTTACTGACCATGGTATTACTGTGCTCAATTGGCCTGCCAACTCTCCTGACCTGAACCCCATAGAGAATCTGTGGGATATTGTGAAGAGAAAGTTGAGAGACGCAAGACCCAACACTCTGGATGAGCTTAAGGCCGCTATCGAAGCATCCTGGGCCTCCATAACACCTCAGCAGTGCCACAGGCTGATTGCCTCCATGCCACGCCGCATTGAACCAGTCATTTCTGCAAAAGGATTCCCGACCAAGTATTGAGTGGATAACTGAACATAATTATTTGAAGGTTGACTTTTTTTGTATTAAAAACACTTCTTTATTGGTCGGATGAAATATGCTAATTTTTTGAGGTAGGAATTTTGGGTTTTCATGAGCTGTATGCCAAAATCATCAGTATTAAAACAATAAAAGACCTGAAATATTTCAGTTGGTGTGCAATGAATCTAAAATATATGAAAGTTTAATTTTTATCATTACATTATGGAAAATAATTAACTTTATCACAATATGCTATTTTTTTGAGAAGGACCTGTACAACATTTTAGGGGTTCCCATCATGGTATCATTTAATGGATTTAGTTTTAACACATTATTTTTGAATTTTAATTCAATTTTATGAATTAAACACACCTGAACCAGCTAATCAAGGTCGCCAGGATTACTAGAAACTTGTGTGAAAGTGTGTTTGGTGAGGTTGGAGCTAAACGCTGCCGGATGCTGGGACTAGGATCAGGACTGGACTAAAAAAGGAAAGGTCCATTGTCTATCGATGTATGAAGCACAGCGCACACAGAAGTCACTTTCAAACCAAGCAGATTTTTGTAGGTCAATGCGGCAAATCCACGTGATGAACTTGAATCTGCTTTCACCCACATGGATTCCCAGTGAAATGATTGGATATTGCCAGGGAAATTAGTTGAATAACGATAATTGTGACCGCACCTAAATTCTGACATTTAAATAATCGTTTCTTTATTTCTCATAACTGTGACTATATCTCACATTTGCTCATATTTCTTGCTGTAAACTGTATCTCACTTATCTTTGGTCTAAAGGTGTGGTCACATTAGTGAAATGTCTTGTACAAAAAGGTCCATTGTCTGTCGTTAATAGTCTAGCGATGTATGAACCACAGATTTACACATAAGTTGATTTCTGTTGGTCAACGCGGCGAATCCGAATAATGAACATGTATACCGTTAAGTAAAGAATCATATTTAAATGTAATGAGCATCAGAGTCAAATACACAGCCCTTATCAGCATTTATAAATCATATATAGAGATATAAGCACATAAACAGACATTAATGCCACAGTAAGCCCCTGCGTCTCTTGAGCGTAGTCAGTAGTGTTACGTAGTTATTTCCTTGAGGAAACTGTCATGATTTGTTATGGTCAGGTCTCAGTGGAGGGAACTACTTTGAGCAGTAACCTTTCTATTGTTTGGGTGAAGCGCTAGTCGTCGGTCAAAGTTTATACTTAGCAATGACTCAGTGTAAGGCCCCCGTCGAGAGCGACCTCTGTAGTTGTCACTGTCCTTATGGAGCTGAATCCCCATGGACCATCTCTGACGCAAAGGAGCGCCTACTGGGAAAAGCGAAGGGGAGACTGAGGAACCCCAGCTGTGGATCTCCACAGTGCTGGGAACCCATCTAGACAAACCACACGGCCTGGCCGTAGCAGGTTCCTCTGTCTCCGGTTGTTAATGGAAAGATCTTGTGTGCATCTTTCTCTCCACCCACACAGAGTTGTACACATTGCTGTTGGGGGTCGACCTCATATGTAGGGCCCGCTGTGCAATGCATCATCTTTTACACTTATTTAGCAACAAGGTCAGCCCTGTTCAAGTTAACCTGGCTGCTATTGTGGATTATTTCAAATCCAACAATAAACAAATGAGTCAGTGCTAATGAGTAGAGCAACTTCAAAGTTGTTTACGACAACTTTTATTGACTTAAAACTGCACTTAGTAACTTTTTGTGTTTATTTCACTGGCGGATATGACAGTGACCTTAGACTTTATACTGACACCTATTGTACCTATTATACCAAAAGGTTTTGGGAACCATTGCAATTGTAGAAAGAACTTAATTATTATGTCACTCATGATTTATTTATTCTGCAGCCAAAGTTTAGAGTAATCATGTGATCTCAGACATAGATGGCATGTCCATATTGCAAACAATAATGGCAAGCTTGATGAAAAGCTTGTGATTAGCTTTCTTTATCCAACTTTTGGGAGTTTAAAAAATGAAATCTCTCAATGAAACTTATACTCATGACGTTTTTTTTTTTTAAATGAACTCAAATTAAGAAATATATAAAAAATATGCTATCTCTGAGAGTCCATACTGTATAATGCAATTGCACAGGATTTCCAAATTTGACGCTTCAAAAACCACACAAAGTGAACATGACGGTAATCCATACAACCCCAGATGATGAATCAATGTCTTGAAGCGAAATGATAAGTGCGTGTAAGAAAAAAAACATTTTTTATTTATTTATTTGTATTATTTCACATGTGGGTTCATGAGTTCACACTTAAACATCAGCACATTGTAAAGAGTGATGTAAGCGCATTATAAAACTCGCTTTTTCACAACGTGCTTACGTTTATGTCATGCGAACGGATGTATAGCAGTTGGCCAGAAGCGATTTATAGTTTAAAAAGTGAAAACAATTAGGTATTTTTCTCACACGCTTCAGAATATATTGATTCATCAACTGGGATTGTATGAATTACCGTCGTGTTCACTTTATGTAATTTTTGAAGCGTCAACTTTGGAGGTCCCAAACACTCGAAGAAATGGATAATTTTTCTAAAAATCTTTACTTCAGGGCTGGAAAAATGGGCTTTCAATAAAATTAGGGATGTCCCGATACCACTTTTTCACTTCAGATACCGATACCGATGCTGCAGCTTTGGCTATTTGCGATACCGATATTAATCCGATATTTTTTTTTTTATTCTATTTTATTCTTGAACTAATACTAGGCCTAATAAAATATATGGAAGCACTTTGCTCAATTAGCAACCTAAAAACATCTCACTCAAATGGAGAACAAATACTTCTCCAGTATATAGTCCACAACAACAGTTGATTATGAAAGACTGCCACCCTTTATTCAAACACTACAAAAAAAAATGAAATAATAATACAGGCAGGCAGGCTACTTCAGTAGGCTACTTAAGCTACCAACAGGTTTAAAGTTAATCATTAACAAGCTTTAAAATTACCCATTGATCCGTGTACTTTTGCGTCCATTCCTTTTTCCTTTTTAACCCGTAAAACGAAAAATTAACGGTTGTTGTATTTTTAAAACGCAAAGTTGAACACCAACATTTTAATTTCAACTGTATGCACACCAAAAGCTGCGAAAAAAAAAATTGACGTAAGTTATATATAAATAAGTTATTTTCTGTATGACCAGACA
This sequence comes from Gila orcuttii, assembly GCA_026230005.1. Classification (NCBI taxonomy): domain Eukaryota; kingdom Metazoa; phylum Chordata; class Actinopteri; order Cypriniformes; family Leuciscidae; genus Gila; species Gila orcuttii. Next base: position 67,072,942 of record JAPDVR010000001.1, on the reverse strand, counting down.
TGATAGAGTATTTTAAGTTGTTTCCACTGTTGAAAGAAAAACGGAAGTGTTCGCGCCCGCGCTCCGTGCCATGCAGTGCGCGCTCCACACTCTGTACAAACCCTTGCTTGGATATGCGTCAAAATCCTGTGTACCATACAGTTTACAGCATACGGTTTATAAACTGAGGAGACAGATTGCAAAACCGTGTTTATAGTACACCGAAGGTAGTGGGATGGAGTGTCTGTTGTGAGTTTAGGGGGCACGTCATGTGTGTGTGCGTGTGCGCGTGAGTGAGTGAGACTGCCTGCTGAACAGAGGGTCGCCGAAAGAAGGATCTGAAGTGCCGGTGTTTCGGCTACAAAAACCCGCCGAACTGATCCGAAACCAGCCCAATTTTTATCCACCCGCCCAAACCCATTTTTTGCCTGCAAAATAGATTGCAAAACCGCCCAATATGCGCCGCTTAATTGGATGTCGCAGCAAGGGAAATGCTATATTCAAGCATTGTTGGATAGGTATCGGATCATATTTTTTCTCCCCTCCGATCTCCGATCTAGCGTTCTGGGCCAGTATCGGCACGATACCGATGCTGTGGATCGGATCGGGACATCCCTAAATAAAATTTGGCTGCCTATGCAATAGAAAGGGGAAAATAATTTTGAAATTTGTTTTATCTGACAAGAGAAAACAAAGAAAAAAGGCCACTGTCTTCCCTTTTGCCAAATAGGTAGGAAAACTTAAACACCCATAATGAACTGGGCATGTTGCCGTCAGAGGCCACACTCACCAGTCTGGATACGCTTACCAGAGTCAAACACCACCTTACTTTAGTAGGAAACACTTCTTAGCAAACTAGTCATAATGGTGTCGACTTGTATTGTTCCCGGGTGCAAGTTTAAAGACTGAACGTAGTGTTGTCAAAAGTACCGACTTCGGTACCAAGTCGGTTTCTGAAATTTTAAAAATGTGACGCTTTGAGAGCTGTTGAGCAGAATCATAAACACCTCTGATTGGTCATTGTGTTCACGAGCTCATCGGATATGTCTGTGATTGACTACAATGATCAACGCACGGGAGCGTTTGAGAGCACACGGAAGTGTTTGAAAGTATTTTGAAAGCAGGAGCGTTTCAAAGCTAGCCGCCAGCGGACCAATCCACTGATAGACGCCTGCTTTAAAAAGCTCCCGTGTGTATCTGTGTAAGCGCTCGCTAAAGAGCGTCATTGATGTATATTTACAACATGTTTTTGAAGCCCTGATCATTGTAGCCAATCACAGACATATTTGATGAGCTCGTGAGCATAATGGGCAATCAGAGGTGTTTACAATTCCGTTCAAAGCAACACATATTTAAAATTTCAGTATTGACCCTGGTACAGAAGTCGATACTTTTGACAACATTAATTGAACGTTTAGCGGGAGTGAGTTACTTCTGGTTTCCAATGAAGGATCCAGTGCGTTATAGGCAGCGGCTAAAGCAGGCAGAGAATCGTAAATATGGAGAGAACGCCGCCACGGAAAATCTGCAAAACCCGTGTTTGTAGTCAACATTTAAAACCGGATGACCACGAAGGGAAACTTACGTACTGTACTTACGTACAGGTAAGAAAGCTGTTGCCATAGTGATTACGCGTAGCGTCAGTTCTGGCAGGTCACGTTAGTCAAGCTCTCATCAGTGACTCTCAGCTGATCCACATCTATCTATAGGAATACGACGCCTATCACTGTATACACATATAAGCTCCTTCAGTATTATCAGTTATCGCGTTTCTCAGGAGCAAATTACCCTCCTCCCTCCCCAGCTCCTCCTCTCGTCAGTCCGTATGGCAATAAATTCTCGAATCGTGTTGTGCTTTAAAATCTTAAATTAATGATATCAGCAATACATTCATGCTGCATGGATGCGTAGGGAGTTCTTGCCCAGAACAGAACCTTACCACCAATCCTATCTCTATGCTAATTGTCAATCGTATTTGGCGATAGTGGTCCTGACAGAATTCCATTTTTACCATAATGCTGTTTAAAGAGTACGATTCAGTTTTCAGTGATAAACCTACTCTAACAATAACTGTTCTGTTAATAACCCTCTGCACATCCAGCTGTCTGTGGGCAGGGATACAAAAAAAGTTAAACTATAATCGGTAGTTTTCCCGAAAGCTGCTGTCAAAAGTAAACGTCACTTTTGTCTATCATCAACGTTTTTTCAGATGCATCTGCCCCTAAATGGCATGCAAAACCCCAAATATCTGTGTTTGGTCGCTTTACATGTTGTTAGTCAATCTCCTCCTGAACAATCCCCTCCTTCCAAGTGTTGGTTCTTGACCAGAATAAACTGGACCAGACTTTAAAATAAATATTATGATGTTATTCAGTTGAAGATCTTGTATTGTCAATGCAAGAGTCCAGCACTCTGTAAAGTCTCCTCCAGCACATCCCAAAGACTTTCAATGAGTTTAAGCTCTGGACTCAGAGGAGCCGAGTCATGTGTGATGATTCTTCATTCTCCTCACAACCATTCTTTCACAGTTTGAGCCTGATGAATCTTGACATTGTCATCCTGGATGGATGTTTGAGAAATGAAAAGCTACACACTCCATCAATTACGGTCAGAAGATCTGTTGCCAAACATATTACATGCTAGAAACATAATAATCACTGCAATAGTCATCCAATCATAGACTCTTCAGCATTTGCCTGTTTAAATCCAAACAGTGACTTTTTGGCTGGGCAGTGTATATTCACTTTATAACTTTTGAATCATCCACATGTGGAACTGCAACTACACAGGTGTAGGTTGTTCAGGGCAGAGAGCATTCGAGTGCTGGCCTCAACACAGGGTCATGTGTGAACTTCAGTGGAGGAGCGCTCCAGTTTTTATGACATCAGAATGACCTGGAAAACCAGCACGCGGTCTGAAAACAAACAGGGAAAAACTGAATTGACCCTTTGGCAACAACATCTAATGTCACACAGGGTGGCAAAGGGAGACATTCTCTTATATAAGACTGTTATATTTAATTCATATACGCTAAAGGAGCCGTGACGCACTTGACAATTGGAGTGACGTCATTGCTGACAGCAGAGCGCTGCTGAAAAGCCCTCTAGATATATACATTTTGCCATGAAACAGCAGACAGATGCCTATCGTAGGATTTAAGCCAGTATGACGTGATTTACCCAAGTAACATATTTGTTGATATATTCTTTGTTGAAACTACATTCTTATCAAACTATCCGAAGCAATAAATGTTGGTCACTGTGATTTTGTCAAGTAAGTCATGTTCCTTTAGTCCTAACCATATCCTTCCCCTTAAACCTAACCCTAACAGATCCCTAATAACAGAGGGAAATGATAGAATAACCCTGATGTAGAACCACCTAACCCTGGTTGTAACTTGTCAGCCTAAATTTGACATAAATTGTAAACTTTTTTCCTTTAAATCTGCTGGTTAAATAATGTTGATCCAGGAACATGTTGTACTTGGTGAAATCACGTTAATCTTGTAATATTATTTGGAGTAATTTGCAAAAAAAAAAAAATTGAGCTTACATTCAGTTTGCATTGTAAGCGATTTAATGATCGAAGACAAAAATGACATTACTGTGTGTGTTTGTGTTGGTATTCAACATTAGAAATATTGCTGATAGTTCCTGCACAAGCATTATTTACAACCAAACAAAAATGCTTTGTATCCAACGCATAGGATTTCTTTTACGGCTTCTTGTGCCTCACTGAAGACTTAGCCACAGATTTATCTGCTACCTTTGAAACCTATATTATCTTTTATTTTCAATGTGTAGGCATGTTGAAAAACAAGAAAACAGAATAAAAATGATATATGTTGACTGGAATTGGGTTACTTAGAACAACCCCAGCCTTCTCAGGTATTAAACTGCGTGTAAATATAAGAGTATCATGAATATAATCAATCAAAATGTACTTATAAGATCTATCATTAACATAAAATCGTCTCAAATCAAAATATAACTTTTCCAAATAATTTCTAAGTTTCTAACCACAACTTCTGAAGTTCGGAGTATGTGCTCTAATATTGTAATGTACACTCATATACATTTCCATATAAACAATAAAGCACTACTGAGTCCATTCAAAGTCGGTCTAAATAGCTTTACATCAAGTGAACCACTCTCAGTGCCTCCAAATGAAAGCCCTGAACCACTAGATGTCACCATCCGCCAAAGCTGTCGGGGAAATGATCACTGGACAACCTGTAAGTGGTGAAAAAACTGGGTTCAGAGATCAGATACTTTCTGACTTAAGCCTAAAGCAAAGCAAGATGCAGAGATTTAAAACCTGTGAAGTTTAAAATGCACTTCATTATATCATAAACTCATCTACGACAGTGACCTTTATTGCCAAAAATGAGAATATATTTTAAAATCAAGGCTACTTGACAAGTTAATTATGCATATTGGACATTGTCGGTGGTAGTTCTCTAGTAGAACGTAATTCATTATTATATTAAACAATATACATTTTTAGGATTGACAATTTTAGGACAAACTTTACGATTTACAATGCCAAAAAGAATTAAAAAATCATTATCACATTGCAGCCTTAGCAGATAGTTATTCATGTGATTTTATTTGACAACTGTTTGAATTTCTCTGAAAAAAGTGTATAAACAGATGAAACAGAATATGAAACAGAATAGACGACTGTTCTGTGGTCACTCCAAATTCCATTCTGACAGCAAGAGCTCTTTAAGAACTCTGAAGTGCTCATTCAGCATAGACCTACAGCAATGTGGGTTTGGGCAAAAGGTTTTCTTTTGCTTGCTTTTTCTCTTTTTAAAGGCAAGCGGTTCACAGCAGTTATTCTAGACAAATTATCGACACTGAGAAACCCTTCAACTCGGATGTCCTCTGAAGGGGAACTTTTAACCCTTTGTCTCCGTAGCCCTTAATAAATGTCCACAATGGGACGTCCCGTCAGATTATACATATAGTTTGGAGTTCAAACAGTTACAGGTGCGCAGACAGCTCCAGCAGCAACATTAATGGTGTGTTGCATTGCCTTGCTTGATAATGTTTGGTGTGGTTAGATTCAAAGGGAATGATCTCGTGTGACCCGTTCTCCTGTGCTCTCCGTGTCTGTCTCTCTCTCTCTGCCCTGAATGGCCCTTGGGAGGTGGGCTGAGTGATTGGGGGAGTTGCTGTAGGCTGACTGAATCTGCTTTTCAGCCACTGTCTCTCTGCCTCTACCCAGCTGTGCGAGTTAGTGTTCAGGGATTTGGGATATTTTTTCCCCACTGTGGCCAGGCCTCCCTCCTGGTGGCAGAGCGCTAACTCCCAGACTAAAAGAGAATATGACCCCCTGCCTCCCACCAATAGTCCCCCAGCCGACTGCTGGGAGGCGATATGCTGCATGGTGGTCTTGCCCAACAGACCCTCCACTGCTTTCTCAGGTAATACCAACAAAAGGTCCTTAAATTGAGTTCAGAGCCTCTTTCTCAAATAGGAGCAACGCTTATGCTCTGTAGGGGAGCAACAATGTTTCTTATATTTTCAGATGGGAAGAATAAGGCTTTAACAATAGCAATATCACTTGACCCTGGAAAACGCATTTGATTTTGAATAAATGATGAATAACAAATTAATGAAATCTATTCCATTCATAATTCACAGCTGGAGGTTGTTTGTCGTCGTCTCGACCTTATAATGCCAATCTCTGTATGCTTTTCACTTGACAAGCGCAAACACAGGGATATACTCTTAATTCCGCTGAGTAAACATTTTTACAGCACTAAGCAAATCTGGATTTTCCCATTATTTTGACAAAAGGCCACTCACCTCATCCCCTCGTCCTTGTTGCTTTTTGTCCCAGAAAATCCCAAATCAAATGACAAAGCCTGTTCTAAACAAAGAGATTATCACACACCTAATCCCGACTGCAGACCCAGGAGACATACACTATGCCTTGTTGAGGCCATGACATAATAAAGAAGCCCATGTCCATGTTCTCATGAGTTACAAAAGAATAACAGATTTTAGGGATCAATAGAAAATTTAAAGGAATTGTGCCGGGGCAGATTAGAATCTCCAGTGGGTGATTATGAAGTTTCCTGACTCTCGTCGAAGGCTACGACTAAGGTTGGATATGCTGCTTTGGATTTACTTTACCATTATTTTCCATGTTTAGCATTAAATTAAGCAAGAAATAAGATATTGCACAATATATATGCTGCTGGCTATCTGATCATCACTTAAGGAAACTATCCTTAATGCTCATTTGAACCTTATGTATTAAACTTTGGCGTGTAACACAACCAACACAGACATGAATGATACCTCAAATTGTGTGACTTGTGGATAAAAGGTGTGCTGTTACTGAGCAAATAAACCAACGTGATCTCATGAGAAAACATAACTATTTTACGACTTGATGATCTTTTAATTTTTACAATGTGAAACATAAAAGTTTTAAGAAAAAAGTAAGCACAAAGCTCCATCCCTAAACCTAACCGTCATCAGGGCATAAACAGATCACATGAAAATGTATAAATTGTATTGTAGGAATTCATATGAATTAGCCACCAATTCACCAAAATGTAAAGTAGTTACAAACCTCATTGTGATTGTGTTGAATTAAACTTCTGATTTTCAACTAGCAGGCGATAAAATGTGAAAATTTCCCATAGGTTTACATTGAATGAAGGACCTGACCCATATCTAGTGACCAAAATATCAGACGAAAGTAGTGGCGTATAGTCTGAATTTTTAGTTGTACATGTGTTTGGAATTGACTGCACTAAATGAGCAATCCACTAGATCAAGGATATCCAAACCTGCTACTAGAGCAGGGGTGTCCAAACTCGGTCCTGGAGGGCCACTGTCCTGCAGAGTTTAGTTCCAACTTGCCTCAACACACCTGCTTGTAAGTTTTTAGCATGCCTAATGACCTTCAACAGCTAATCAAGACCTTGATTAGCTGTTTCAGGTGTGTTTAATTGGGGTTGGAGCTAAACTCTGCAGGACAGTGGCCCTCCAGGACCGAGTTTGGACACCCCTGTACTAGAGGGACAACGTCCTGCAGAGTTTATCCCAACACACCTGCATGGAAATTTCTAATTATCCTGGAAACCATGATTAGCTGGTTCAGGTATGTTTAATTGGGGTTGGATCTAAACTCTGCAGGGCAGTGGCCCTAAAGGAGCAGGATTGGATAGTGGACACCCCTTCACTATGGCTGTGAACTCGCCTCGCTGCCTTTTCAGACAATGACTTTGTAGGCAGTGTTGCACATGAAGGTACCTCACGAAACTGATTTTGGACAGACTTCTGCGGCAGCGTAACAGTTTAAAGATCTACAGCAAAATAGAGCGAGCTTTGGTGATAACCAATTCTGCAATTAGTAATTTCTCGCTAGAAATGACATGAGAAGTGGAAAACGTTGGTCAAAAATATACATTTAAACACAAACTGACTACTAACCACAACTTTCAGACACCATCTTTATTTTTTAGCTCAAATGTCAGGATTGTGGGATTTCAAAGCCAGCATTCAAAAATATATCAGATGAAAGTATCTTAGGAGAGAAGTAGTGAAACTAACATTGGATTCGGATGTGTCTTTTTTTTTTTTTTTGTAATGCATTCTCCAAAAGCAGCATTTTTAAGCTTTTGGACACAGCCTCTGTGGTAACACTATCAGTTGGGATGCTGCTTTTAAGAACTACTCAAAGGAGAATATGAAAAATGCCAATAAAAACAACAGAAGACAAAGGTGGAAATAACAAAAAACGAATATGTGAGGAGGTCAGAAGGTCCCCGCATTTGTACAGCTCAGTTTGAAAGAGTATAAAGATGATACAACACTGTGTTGGTCCTCTGCAGGTCAGGTGGAGTATCACAAATCAGTTGTTATGTGCAGGTGTTGAAAACATCCATACTAGTTGATGATCAGTTGAGTATACTCAAAATGGATCAAAACTAAGCATACTTCAGCAATGCCCTAGCAACAACCCTAACCAAACTTAAGTGGCATTTCTTGCTATACACCTGGCTCATTTCCTCTTAAGAGGCCAGCCTTTCAATCTTGCCTCTGCAAGCTAAGGATAAGATCCCCAGGGGTATAATAAGTATTTTTAGACCTGCCATCGTCCATGCACAAACACCATGCCCTTGTGACAGGGCCTACAATGCCTCCATCAAATATTTTTAGCAGTAAGGGGCCTGCCCGCATGCTCCCAGTCGGACTCATGCACAGCAGACGGATTTGCAAGATTAGGATGAATCTTAAAGCAGCAGATAGGCCATCTAGATACTCACAAGCATACAAGATTCACAGTCTCTAGATGAAGTGAAACAGTAGAAGCTGCCCACTGTAAAAGACTTAATAATCGAACTTAATATTATATTCCCTCGCTCATTGAAATATTGGTCGTAACGGCTGTCGGAGATTTTAAACACTGAGCCACATCAGTGGAATATTTACAGCGTTTATATTTAGAGACTGAAGTTCAAAGTCTTGCTCAAGCTAACAGTGTATCATCATGTCTGAGTGGCTGCCAGTGGCCCTCTGATCATTGTAACACCGTGGACGTACTCTCCAACTTTCTGAGAACATATGCAGATCTGATGTGGTCATCTGAGACATCTTTTATCAATAGTGCCTTGATTTGAGAACTAATGTGGATGGGGTAAAGTTCCCAAGAAGTAATTTACGGCAGCTCCCTTCCACACACATACAGCTCTGTCCCTACAACTCAAAAGCTTACTTATCTGTGAGTGACAACGATGCATGGCGCTCTGATATAATACAGGCTGTGGTAAAGGAATGGATTGTGTTCATCAGATACGTTTATCTTCCCACTTTCAAAGCGACGGCCTCCCTAACCCGCCAGCACGGATAAACGTGGCACTATTCGATACCGCATACCGGCAGGTCGTGACCTTGACAAGATCCAATGAGAGATCCAGAATGGAGATCGTAACCAGTTTCCTGGTCAGAGATGGCTCCTTCTCCCCTTCCCCCATCAATCTCCACTTCCAACAGAACCTCAACAAAGACGACACAATTGGGAAACAAGAATGCCGAGGGTCAAAAAGAGAAGGAGAAAGAGATGGAGGGTGGGGAGGGGGGGCCGAGACAAATCACATTTGATCCAAAGATAGTCAATGGCTCTTTAACTGGGAGCATGCTTTGGGAAGTATATGGACTGTGACTTTCAGGGCCTGTTTGCACAAAAGTGATGCGCCTTTGAAAGGGCCCCTGAATTGACAGCTTTTTCTTGCTCTGTGTGGTGCGGGCCAGGGCCCCAAGACACTCATATCACTGGGCCGTGACGGCAAGGAGAGGAGTTACACTTTGAAAACACACAGGGTTCCATTGGTCCTAGCTTTTGTTCCCCGGCTCGCAGGCCACTGTTCCTGCTCGTCGCAAGAAGACAATGAGAGGGCAGCCACTGGATTGGTTGCTCCCGATTCGAATAGCAAATGGCTGCCGATGCAGAACTAATCTGTGAAGAGGTCTTTCCTGTGTGATAACCACCCCCTACCCTTCGGCTGCCCTCCACCACCTCCTCGAACCAGCAGCGCAATCTTTGATGAGAGATCACACAAAAAAGTCCAACCAGCTTTAAGGAACGCTCCGTTTTTTCCCCCCCTGGCAGTTGCGAGGCTCCCATTCGCTCTTGTTCCTACTTATTTGATGTGGCAGCAATTAGTGAAAGACTTTTGTGCCTGGAGAAGATGGAGCAGACCACTTCAATGATCACGTTTATGCTCTGAATAGAAAACAAAAAAGCCAAGGGGACAGATAACATGTTCACATCAAATGGCCACACCGGTTGCACTTGTTACTGTTATGGCTCGCTCTCCTCTTTTATGGCGAGCCGAGCGAAGTGTTACTTTTCCCATGAGAAAGCTCACTGGGGGCTGAGTGACATCATAGGGTGCCCCTTTTGCACCCACCTCTACAGGCGCTGAACGCGCTCCCATTGATGTGAGCACCTTGCATTCCCCCAGCGCCCGACCCCTTTGATTTCTCCTGCTTTAATGGCCCCATTGAAAGATAATAACAATTAGGGAGTCCTCTATTCTTAATGACAACATTTTTTAATCAGAAGAGGCAGGAGTTGGCCACCTCTGCTCCAGCCCACAGACGCCCCCACACAGATTTGCCGCTCTCCACCTAAATAAAGGGCGACTGGGATTAGATTAGTCTGTGAAGCCTCTATTAAGGGATTGCTTATTCCAGGGTATTGCAACTGAAAGTATTTCTTCTTCCTTTAAAGTCGTTCCCATAAATATTTCGCTGTCATGGTGATGACTGTTTTCTAACCGCAATTATGATTCGCGATCGTGCTCCTTGCAACAATGCAACGCGCATAGTTGAAAAGCAACTCATATCACTGCGCCTGACACTGCTGGCTCATAAAATGTCTGCTTACAATTAGGAAAATGCAGTTAAAGCAGCATTATTTCATTTACAAGAAACCAGATGAATGATGGGGGGATTTGTCTCGAATAGAGGCCAATGCTTTACCAGAAATTCATACCCAGGTCGTCACAAACACAGCTTGCGTCCTTATGTTCTTATGTATGGACGCAAATCTACAATGTTAAATTGTGACCTTGTTAAACCTGCTTAAATCACTCTGACTTCAATTAGGCCTCCAGAATGAAAGAGACAACTCAATTGGAGAGGGATCAAGGCAGGCCCCTTAATCACATAATGAAAGATTCAAGTGCCTTTGGTGAGCTCACAATACACAAAACACATAGCCCTGGCTTTGTTTTAGCTGTTAAATATGTGTATTCCTTAACCACGCTGTGTTGCGCTAATTGCAAGGCTGACTTGTTTATTGCGCGTGCACAATGCAATTGCCGTTGATTGAGCATTTGAGGGGACGGCTGGAGTAATGCGATAATAACACGGTTTGGGCATCATAAAGCATTTTTATGATTAAGCGGGATCTAGCTCAAACGTCTGTGGTTTCCATTCAAATGTTTGCGCTACTAAAAAGAGAATGGTATTTTACATGCTTTGTGGGTCACTTTATAGTAGTTTGCCAGGTTATACAGTATGAGCTGAAGTCTAATGTTTGGCTTGTTCTTCTATAATGCTATTCTTCTTATATTGAGACATTTTCAATTAATTCGTTTTGAATGGAAGGATTCTTCTAACCAAGTCTACAGTGAAGTAGAAAAATACAGCCATTTTTGTTTAGAGTGATCATCGAAGATCAGTTTTTTAATAGGGTGTGAATGATTAATGACCTCGCACCCTCTTTATAGAGCCAATGTGTGGAATTTAGTGCTCAGTCTGTAGAGTTGACAGTGTTGTCCACACATCTGTCCCATAAATAGAGGGCAACAATTCTTCAAATGCTTGAAGGAAATGACAAGTCAGTGAAAAGTCTTCCAGGGTGATCAATAAAAATTGTTTAGCATTGTTGCCGACTCTGGACAGAAGGAGACGTATGGGGAACCGTCCCAGGTCAGGCCCTCAGGGGCTTCTCCTTTCTTTGATTGACTGACTAAAGGCTTCAGTAGGGTCTCTCTCGTCGGGGTTTAACGCAGCAATTTGCCACCTCATTACCAGCTGGATCCACATTGCCACTGCTGGACCTGTCTGGCACCGCAGGCCTGCCTCATCCTCTCTCTGTCTCCTTCTTTCTGGGTGATTGGCAGGGGGAGATGGGCAGCATGCATGACAAAAGACCCCGGGCTTATTCCTGCTGTTTCTGCCGTAAATACATTTAAAGCTGCTGTGGACTGACATGAGAAAGTTAAAGGCAAATGTTGCTCAGCAGATTCCAGACCAGACCAGACCATGAAGATACAGTATGCAGGTAATTTTAAGGAAACAGTGCTATTTTCTTGTTATAGCAATAATAGAATATGCTTTATTATAAAGGCACACTGAATCAGACTTTACTCAGTTGTCTATTCAAATTATAGTATATAGATTTCAAATGTACTGTAACAGGATTATTTTAATTTGTAAAAAAAAACATCACAGTATGATTTATAAGGGGACCAAAAAATTTCCACACAAGGACAAGGATTTTGGATATTGCCATCTTTGTGGGTACATTTTGTCCCCATAACGTAGGGTTTACTTGAACCACACACACACACACAAGTGGATGTCTGGTGTATTTTGGCGGCAGCAGTCAATTTCAGATTAATAAGAGGTGAAGAAGATGACTGAGCTTTGAAGAGCAGGTGTTATAGAGGCCATCTGATGTGCCACCTGAGAGCTCTTATTTACTACAGTATGAAACCTCACAGCTGTACAACACAAACACACACACACACACACACACAGAGAGAGAGAGAGAGAGAGAGAGAGAAATGTTTGTTTCAATTGACTTATATTCAGTCCTTTATTCCTCTAATGCTCAAAGAAATATTTTTTGTGCATTAAAAAAAAAAAAGATTTTTGCATTTAAATTAAGATGATGTTTTGTGATGTTTTTATCTCGGGGACCATTGGAAGATTACCCAATGTAGAATATTTCAGGTTTTACTGTCCTTGTGTGGACATCTCCAAAACTTACACACTTACAGCCACAATGCTACTAAATATTTATTTCCCACATTACTGATTTAATACACAATGCTAAAGGTCCAAAGCAAAAACGGCAAACGAACTGGTTTGAAGTAATTTCAGATCAAAACGAAGTTCGTTTGGTGTTTGTTCGGGAGTTCGAAACAGCTTGCCAAAGTGAACTTTCCAGAAATGTTTGCTCTGTTTGGTCAACACTGTGGCGAGCAGGACGAGGTCGACACGGCTCTCACGGCCCTCGACCTCGTCCTGCCCGCCACAAACACGTTCGAACTACCATTGGTCCGTGGCAATTACGAAATAGGTGGGTGTAGCTCTGAGGCTCCGCCTTCTTTGACGTGGTTCATTTCTTCTGTTTAGACCATCGCGGTCAGACGTCTGTAAGTAAAATCATAAACTGCTTTATAATAGAAACTGAAGTTGTAATTCTACTTGAAAAGAACACGGACACTGTTTTTCATGTTTAATATGTAAGCTTCTTGATTTTAAGCAATATATTGTATAAAGAGCTATTTAAATAAGAGTGACCTGACTTTACTAGAGTGTCGAATTGCAGAGCTGGTGCAAACATCCACTTCACTATGATCAGATGCTTTCTTAAAGGGATAGTTCACCCAAAAATTTAAATTCTGTCAGTAATTACTCATCCTCATGTTGTTCAACCCCGTAAGACCTTCGTTCATCTTCGGAACACAAATTAAGATATTTTTGATTAAATCTGAGAGCTGGATCACTCCTTAATAGGCTTCTAAGGGATTGAAACTTGTTCCCCAAAAAGTTATTAAAGACATGGTTAAAATAGTCCAAGTGACTACAGTGGCTCAATCTTAAGTTTATCAAACGACGAGAATACTTTTTGTGTGCAAGAAAAACGAAAATAACGACTTTATTTTAACTATTCATTTCCTTCTCTGTGGGCCTCGAGTCAGTTCACTAGTGTAATAGTGTAAGCTTCTGTTGTTGTACGTCACACGCATCACACACATGACCAGCGTCGGCCAATAATGAGCCTACGTGTGACGTACAACACAGAAGCACTACGCTATCACACAAGTGAACTGACTCGAGGCCCACAGAGAAGGAAATGAATAGTTGAAATAAAGTCGTTATTTTGGGGTTTTTTTGCGCACAAAAAGTATTCTCGTCGCTTGATAAACTTAAGATTGAGCCACTGTAGTCACTTGGACTATTTTAACGATGTCTTTAATAACTTTTCGGGGTCGACAAGTTTCAATCCCTTAGAAGCCTATGGAGGAGTGATCCAGCTCTCAGATTTAATCAAAAATATCTTAATCGTGTTCCGAAGATGAACGAAGGTCTTACGGGGTTGAACAACATGAGGGAGAGTAATTACTGACAGAATTTTAATTTTTGGGTGAACTATCCCTTTAAGTGCTGTTTTCTCACAGCTGTTATTTTAGTAGTGTGTTCATTTTGTTATTGACAGGGAAGCGTGCAGCACATATTTACATATTCATCTAAATGCCGCTCTCATCAGTGTGGGCGTATATCAACAGTATATCGCTGCTAACGTATTTCAAACTTCTTTTTACCCCTAAGCGAAGAGCGAAAAATAACTTTGCTGTGAGTATATCAGGGCCTTCACTCAGTATTGATTGATTAATTTATTTTTTGAGTGCACTCATTCTCATAACACATAATTATGTATAATCCAGCTTAGTAATTATAGTAATTTGTAAATAGTATAGTAATTATGACCACATCTACATTGGCAAACATCGAAGCTCAATCAAGCTGCTCCTTGTTTGCTGCTTTAACACATAGGACCGGAAGAAGACTCGGTTGATATCGCAGCGGTTATAGGGTGAGTGGGGAACAAAGTACCAGCATGCAATTGTTGTGAAAACATCAGGTTTTTATTAATTACCACCTATTGTGTGTGTAAAGCACCCTCAAAGAGTTTCCGGGAAAAGAGAAGCTCTCAATCCAACGGGTAGCTCCAAAGATCAATGTGTCAACTTCCTAAAACAATATGCTGATGCACCCGTGAGGAACAAGTGCACTCAGAATGAAACGGACCACTTCACACGTGCAGCGGGTGAACTGGTGGCCGCTGCCATCAAAGAGCATATACATTATCAGCTGTCTGATCAGCTGCTACATCACTCGCTCATTCTTCCTCTCTTCCTCCATCGCTTGCTTCATTACTCCTCTTAACCCTCAGTTTGTGTTTGGGGGACTAAGACTAGCTTAAAAGATATACATTGAAGAAGCAGGTTGACTAAACAAATTTGGAATATAAAATCATGAAAACATTTCACATGAAAATGCCCACTAGCTATAGACAATTATATTTTGTATTAAAACATGAAATATGCATTTTTGCATGATAAGATTTTCACATCGTATAAGTACATTTTAGTATTTGGTTTTTGCGGTCAAATTGACCAAAAACAATGTTAAACTGGTTAAATGAAGAGTTGAGGCCTCGGTTATGTTTATCAATTGGGGTTTGATTAGAACAGGGGAAGATTTCAGTAAAATAATAGATTAATGTCAAAATTACTACTATTATTTTTTACATGTGCAGCCTTGGAGTCACTGAGACCCAAACAGAAAGTAAAGCCGGTCTCAACAGAACATGGTTACATTTGAATCAGCTGAATTTTAAAACTTGTTGAATCACCATATCGACAATATTGGCATCCTTTACTTATTCAGTAAAGTCAGTAATGCGTTTGTGCTTGGAACAATCAACAAACAAACTCTTTTCAAAATATTAGTCATAACACAATTCTTTTGTGTCTTATAACCTGTAATAAATTTAGTCTAAATTTAGTCTCTATATTTCGCAATTGGAAATATATTGTTTCATTGAGTTAAGTTTGTCTCTTATACTTTCAGTGAGATGAAACAGTGAGCTGAGAAGTCAAACTTGTTTATGTAGCCTCATGTCCACAGATCTTTGTTCCGGAAACGAACGTTTACATTCACAATCATGTTCAACATAGATAACTTCTGATATTTAATTTAATACCCAATTGTTTCAGCTGCTTTTCACCTTTTCACCGCTTCAAAGAGCGTCTGGGACTGACGGCTTTCCAAAGGGCATGTTGGTCTTTTCTTTTTGCCCCCAGCCAATGAGAAATTTGAAAAAAATGGCATTGGGTTGCAAGGTGGTCACATTTGAACTCCTTTGATGAATGGAAGGTATAGGGCTACCTTTGAATGAAGATAAAAGGTTGGGGGAGCCAAGAGATATCTGGCAAGGTGCCAGAGGAGGGGGACACACTTGATTCTCCACTGGCAGCAGTGCATGAAAATGGGAAGCTATGTGAAGAATCCCCCACTTTGTTGTCTTCCTCTCTCTTCCATTGGTGGAATGAGAGAGGGAGCGAGGGCTTTCTTTCCACGGGCTGACATAGTCACTCTCCCATGCCATTGCCGGGTGTGAGGCATCTTGTAGGACAAGACTGATGACACAGGGAGGGGCGGCAGGGGTGAGGGGTTGGGAGGTGGGGCAGCACCGTGTCCATTCACTTCAGAGCCCTTGTTAATGCGATCTGCTGATCGATTAGTGGAACAAGAGGAGGAACACACTGGCTCCGCTAGCAAAGGCCATTCAGTCAACCAAAGATACACTGACGCGCACACACACCTCACCCACATGAGGTCAACCCTCTCAAATCATGAACACCAGATCTAAAGCTGGACTCAATTACCAGAGCAGGTTTCCTGCTTTATAAAGCTCGACTCGGATGAAAATGGGCAATTGCTGCTTGAGGCGGCTGTTGCTCACAATGGAATGCAGGAGATGTTGATGGCATTGTAAGTTAACTGGGTTGTGAGACAATATGTGCAATCCTCAGACACAAATAATGTTAAAAGACCACCAACATTTTAGTGATGACTTTCCCTGTATTATTCCTAAACCCCATGGAGCAGAGCTCATACCAGCTGCTCTTAATGTGATCAGATATTAACTTCAAATGCTTTGATCAAGAAAAACAGGCTCGTATTTTCCGCTCTCCCTTCATGTTAAGAGTTCTGTTCAGATTGAGACTATTTTTAGAATAGCATACTACTCTCAAACTACCCCTAAAGTGTGCAGTATTAAACCGAGCATACTGCATTTCTACCATATCCCACAATGCATTGCACTCAAATTGCCTTTTCCGATCCCCCTGTGATTATTTAAAGCTATAGTTTTTACCATACATTCTTGGCTTATTATAATCATAAATTAAGTTGAAAATGCAAAATAATCATGATGAGGTTGTTTGACAACAATGTACCTACTACTACTGTTTCACGTGCTATTTACAAAAAAAGATACATTGTAAGCAAGTAGTAAGCGACTATTCCATTCGGAACATAGCCTCAGTTCTCATTGCATGCTCTCAAGTTTAGCTGGTTAGCATTGCTCTGTGCTCGCTCATGGCTAAAACTGTAACACTGTGACATTGAACACAAGCTGACACACGATACAGTGCAGAAGCCCTACAAATGGCCTCCCGCTGCTGCAGAGCCAACACCATGTCTGTGTAGTACGTGCTATGCACTGCCTATGTTAAAACTGAAGCTAATATTAAACAGTACGTTTAAAATTAAACATTTCAAATAGTACTACGCTACATTGTTCTTCCATGACTTTATTATGTTGCATCATGCTTAGCAAGTGTGTAGTATTCGGAAATAAATAAGGTTATTTTGCATTTTAAATTAATTTTGTGTAAGAAGGAGGTGCTTTCGACACTGTTGATCATAGTCTTTTACTTACCTTGAAAGAGTTTTTTTTTGGTGGGTTGGGGACAGCACAAGAAAAAAAATAAATGATATAGTTTTTAATGCTTTTGACTTCTCTTGCAAAAGTTTTGCATTCCCCCAAGAAAATCTGGGTTAATTCACAAAGAACTCAAGTTTTGAGAGTGAATGCAAAGATTCTCAGAGGAACGCAAAAACATTAAAAGTAATTTTTCCTCCCATCACCATGTCCCTTTAGAGTTTCCATAGCCACTCACGTCACCCACAACAAAAACAATACATTCAATAAAGGATGCAATTGTTAAAAACTACTTTCAACCGGTCTCTGATGATTGTGCCTATGCAGTTTATATAAAGCGATTAAACAACACTTAAAATTAAAGATAACACTTTTAACAATCTATAATTATTTAACTAGTTTTAAAGTTGTATTATTTTTGTTCCTGAAATCCTCTCTTCTGGTGGGTTTAGGATAATCCTGATTTTTGGATCAAAGGTATCCCAATCGTACTAAAACAAAAGGGCATTTGATCCAGCTCAAAACAAAGATTGGATTTTGTGATCTAATCAGATTTCAGAATTTTTTTTTTTTTAACAACCCATTTTCAAGATTTGATAGCCAAAAGATTACTTTTGAACAACTTTGAACAACCCAGAAAACCTCAATTAGCTGGTTCATGTGCTTAAATAGATTTGGATGTAAATTCTGGAGGTCTGTGGACCTCGTTGGAGACCTCTTATATAGTGCATCATTTGGGACACAATTTGTGTCTTTGGATGTATACCACACATTTTGGCAAATGTAGCAAGTCATCCAGGTATTCCATGCAAACACAATTTTTTTTAATATTTTGCATAGTATACATACTCCAAAAACTGTATGGGTTGCATAGTCATGCTATTCCCAACATAACATTTGTTTCTCCTTTTACCATATGTATAGCAGCGCTGCTGGCTGCTGTTTGTGAGAAAACATGTTTTGCAAATCAAATCCCAGCCCACTGGTCTAACAGATGTCAATGGTTTAGCCATCAGACTCGTTTTCGTGCAACATTTCAAGCAGCATTTGTGTAGATAACCAGTTCCCTGCAAAATTACACCCTCTGATGGAACATATTGACAACAAGAATGTGTGCCTATGGCCTGCATAAACATACACATGGCATACACGGGAAAACTGACTTAGCAATAATTGCACTCTGAATAAGAGAACCTCGCAACCTTCCTCCCATTTAGCGGCTGTTATATTTGGGACTTTTCCCCTTGATTTAATTGCATGTGAAAGTGCCAGGCACATTTCTAGATTGTGGTGAGTGGCCAAAGGGACTTGGATGTTTTCAAATTGTCGAGTAGTTTCTCTGGTTTTGGCAGAGTACCAGCTCAAATGTGGCGTAGCGCAGATCTAAGAAGCCAGCACTAAATCCACTTGTCTCTGGTGGCATAATACATTGTTTTCAGAGTATTGAGAGAGAGAAAATGCAAAAGATGACAAGGAATCAAATAAGCTCAGAAAACGCCCTGAGGAAAATTATATTACTCAAAGATTTCACTTGTATTGTGCTAGACTAGAGACTTAAATGTAATTCTCAGCAACTACTTAAATTCCTAAAAAGAAATAAAAAGACATTAAGACAATTGTTGACATTAGTTAAAGGTATAGAGCTCTAAAATTAATGTGCATAGCATAGCTTAGGTAATGTGGTATTAGAAGCATTTTGATGACTTTGAATATCGACTAGTTCATATTGACATTTTTTATCGAAAATTCTTGACAAATCTTTAGCACAGTGTGAGACATTGGTTAGAAGAGACAGAAGAAGCAGGAGACTTCTCATTAGCAGAAACAATTGAGACTTCAAAGCAATTTGTTTGTGATTTTTCTTTCATGTCCTTGTATTAAGTGACCAGTCTTGTACATTTGTGTTGCGCAATGCTGCACTGCAATGTTGGACTACAAACTGGTGAAGAGACGAGACCCATTAAGAGCTAAGAATACAGACCTCCAGCTTAAGGAAAACTGAATGAAAGAGGATACCAAAGGATCATTCAATCCACTGGGGCCCTAGAGAACACAAGAGGCTTGTCTTGTCTCCTCATGTCATTTCTTAGGCCTTGAATCAAGCGAGTGATGTGCATTCCCCCAGATCCGACACCGTAAACCAAACTCTTTCACCCTGATTAACAATGTGTTCAACAAATCACAACATTATTAAGGGCTTATGTCTAAATTATCCCACTGAAAGATCCCGTAGCCTTGTGGACTGAGGTCAAGTGATCTGAATACCTGCTAACAGGCCACACTTTCCACAAGGGATGGAATGGCTGTCTTATCTAGAGGCTTCTGTCGGCGGTCTTATCCTCACCTAAATAAAGAGAAGGGGGTGAACAGTGACACAGGGGTTAAGAGCTTGACACGCAGAGGTGTCTTTCTCCTCTTTCTACCGGCTAAGATAACGCTGCCTCTTGGTGATGGAGCGTTCCCGACCTCGGCTGCTTTTGTCCTTTTGTGTCTTTGTGTCCACTTATCTTGAGACATTTATCCATAGATGCTCCAAAGATCCTTGATCCCTCCCCCGCTTACCCTTAGCTTTTAAAGACCCATGAGTCTTTTATTTCAGCAGGGTAAACAAATAAGTACACCTTCAGAAGGGTGTCCGTCCGGGACAAAAAGTCATTTAAAGAAAGATTGTTTTTATGGTCTAACACATCCCCACAATGTGCTTGTGTTGTCTTGATGTATGATATCCAGTTAGAGAAAACAATATGCTAGAGTTACATTCAACTCAGAGAGACAGAATGTCCAGCTTCTTACTTGGAAAAGTGCATTGAAACAGAACTTGAAATCAGATTTCCAACATTTTCATCCCCGAGATGCAGAACAAATACAATTAAGTTGACAATAAAACCTACAAAATAAATGGCAACAATTTCGATTCTTTATCCATCACCTTCTGAGGATTAAACAACTGAATGGATTCCACTTTATTTTGATAGTAAACTATACTATAAGTAATTTTGAAACTACATGTCAACTAACTCTCATTAGAGTATTAGTAAACTTTCAGTAGACTGTAAGGTTATGGTTAGGTGTTAGGGTTCGGGTTAGTAGAATAAGTTTACTTGTAGTTGCCAACTTACTTATAGTCAGTAGAATGTCTATTGGGGGACCAACAAAATAAAATGTTAGCAGATATTAAACAGACAGTCTACTAATACTCTAATGAGAGTTAGTTGACATGTGGCTTCAAAGTTACTTCTAGTTAGTAGAATGTCTAAAGTGGACTATCGAAATAAAGTGTTACCACAGAATGTCATAAGGCTGAAAGTTGAAAATGTGAAGTAGGAATAACCTAAATGTGTAGGTTATAACATTTATATAATTTATAGGTTATAAATAACCTTTGGCTAAATGTGACTCAACCTTGTGAGAGATCCTGAACTATAAGCATTTAATTTTGACATAGACAAGGCTAGTTTATAGTTTTTGTTTGTTTTTATTGTGTGGAAAAAAATACATTCTACCTCAAGATCAAAGTATTGTGTAAGTATGTGTGTTAGTTTACCTGTTTTGTGATGGTCGAATATGAGCAGACCTAGTGAGTCATTTGGGCACATTGATGCTCCCGAGAAGAAGCGTCATGCTTTTTGCCTCAGATTTGTAATGTACCTACTATTTTCCATGTAATAAAAATACATGGTAATCTCTTTGCTGTTAAGTTCAGTAATGTAGTTAGTTTATTAAAAAACATTACATGTAAGATCAGGAATTGAACCCTAGTCCCATTTCATCCAATTTCAAAATCCAAAAATCCATTTCAAAATCCAAAAATTTTACATTTAGACTGCTTACAAAAAAAGTAGTTAAAAGGGATTATTTTTCCTTTAGTCATGTTTTATTTTACCTAGTGCACGAAAAAAGAGGAGCATGACACCCTTTCCCCTAAGGCAGCTACTGTCTGTGTCGTCACTTCAACTAAGAGGAATGAAAATAACGGCACAGAAACATAGAAACAGTATGCAGACAGTAAACAGCATACCCTAACCACACTGATGTGATTCTGAGAGTGGGTGGGGTAGAGGGGGACCAGACAGGAATGTATTGCTTCTGGGGCCTTTGAGAAATGTGGATCCCAGTGTGTTGACTGTCTCAGGAATCGAACAGTGTAACTGGTGGAATCTAAACCCAGCCATTTCACTTTGGGTCCTAGCAGGGGGATGGGAGTGGGATGTGATTTAATTGTCTGAGAAACAGCTATCCCTTTTAGACTGGCCAAATCCAGTCTGAAGTTGTGGATTGATTTCTTCTGTATTACAGAGTGGCTTGAAATGGTAAGGGCCACATCGAGGACAAGACCTGTCTGCAAGGCACGGTAGCCCCACCTCATCTACGCTCACAAAGAGAAGTCAATTCTAGATGTAGGGCAATGGAAAGTATAAAGCAGCCAAAATACAGGTAACCCCACATATCATCTACAACCTGGCATTTTACTCAGTGAAAGATCTCCTCTAAAAAGTAGTTCTCACAATGCAGGTCCTGATCTTTTGACACTCTTTGCAAATGACTCACGAGATACCCAATGAGGCGGTGACGTCTGAATCCATTTACATGTCTGAGCTATTCAGGTCTCCTACACACCTTTTATTCTCGGTGGGTGCCCTTTGGAGTAATAGCTTGTTTAAGCTGCAGTAAAACAACCAAATTAAAACAAGGACACAAAAATATAGGAGGCAAGATAAAGAGTCATCCAAATGAATGCCCACAGTCTTGTTGACACATTGGAAATGCATGCCGAATTGTTCTTTTAGTTGTTTGTGTCTTGTAGTTGTGTCTGGCACGAATCATCTGTGGAATCCATGGCATCATGAAGACAAACATTGAATAGTATCTCTGTTTTGGAAAGGGTTGTTGTGAACTGTGGTTTCCTTGTAAAAGCACCCATTTGGCATAAATAGCATTGGTAAATGTTTCTATTGAGTGTGGCCTAGAGAAGTATTTTGTGCCTAACTCTTTGAGCAAGGGGACTCGTTGATAGAACCACTAAAAACCATCACAAGCCCTCGAGTAGTGTACTGAACTGAAGCTAGGTGGAACATTATGTTTGCATATGTAACCATGTTTACTGGGAATCAAAGCCTTGACCACAATGTTCTACCAATTGTGCAGCGGGAACAGTCAGAAACAAACATACTCTTACAATATCTAAATGTATTGTGCAAATTATGTTGAGAGCCTTTTAGTGTGTTTTAAGGTACCTTTCTAGAATATAAAGAAGAGTATATGAAGTTTTTGCACATCAAATAAAGTTGCTGTATGGAAACCAAAACTATGAGACTGAGGTGGTTTCGGTTTCCAATTTGTAAGTGTGCCTTATTTGGATCTGATATAACATAACAGTGCAAAAGCTATGTATAGCTGATGTTTAAGCGTATAAATCTGTCAGTAGCTCTCACGACAGCTTGTTTGCATAGCATTAAACACACAGGTAGAACTGGTACTGTCACAACAGAGGCATGCATGTTGTCTGCTCCAGAGAGCGTTTTTGAACAGCGTAAAGCCCTCCTCTAAGAGATACTGCATTTAAAGCATTTATAAAATCTGCCTGCAGTCTTTTACAACTCGTCCATCTCCAAATCTTCCTCTAGAGGGCCAAGCTGGTCTTCATTAGGCTTTCCAAAAGGCTCTCACAATAGAGGATAAAGAGCTCTAATGTCTCCTATGGGCAATATCTTTATAGCCATGTCTGCACATCTCTAACGCCCCCTTCCCATGGTGCTACATGGGGCCCACCTGAGTAAGAACTCAGGGAGATCAATGTCTTTAACAATCCTGGTCTCGGTACTTAATATTAAGTGCTTCAACCCGGCCGTGTGGCAGTCCTGAACCACCTCTTATGTTCAACCATACTTCTAAATAGTAACACCTGCTGAAAGCCACAAAGCTGCAGCCCAGGGACAACACACAAACAAAAGGGACAAAATGAAGGAGAGGCCGTCTCCTGGAGATGAAAGACAACAGCAAGGAGGGCCTTTCTTCTTTTGATGAAAACAAGAATCATGCGATGGAGACTAAAGAGCCTGCCATGTCATGGCTTCGTTCAAAAGCCACACCTGCTGTTTGCAGTGGCTGTCTCTCCACTCCCGCCGCACAGAGACGAAACAACGCTGCCTGAAAAAAGTTCAGAACTTCAAACAGTTGGCTGGTTTCTGCTCATGCCGCCACACCCGGCTTAAAAAAACACTGTTTTTGATGCCTATATGTAGCGCTGTTACATGTAAAGACAGGTTATCACTGAACCCCAAAGCCTTATTTAACCTGTAGATGACACTACTGACGAAAAAATTATATTTAATGTTGTTTTTTTAAACGAATTCAGCGCGTAAGATGACACTGTGTACTGATATGACAGTGTGACTGATGTAAAATTGTTCTTTGTAATATGCTTATGTGATACAATTGTCACTTTCATATCTGTTTGTGATGTTACAGTTTTCAGATTACAGGTGCATTTCAGCAAACATCAACATATTAATTCATACAGACTGCAAGTCTGAATACTGGCATCATTAAGACACCAGGATGATTTTAAGCGAAGACATGGATTCATTTTTCAAATATGAAAGGAAAAGGTCAATTCTGTCATTATTTACTCACCCTTTATGTCACATCAACTCTATGTGACGCTTTATTGTGTGGAAAATGGAAAGTGTAAATTTCTGAAGAAAATCCTGGCAGTTCTTTTCAAAATAATGACAATGAATGAGGACTAGGGCTGTCAAGCTCCTAAATTACATAAAAAAACTATCATAAAAATATCATAAAAGTGGCCTGGCACTATATTTAATGTCTTCTGAAATTGTATGTTTTGTGTGAGGGACAGACCTAAACACAGCAAGGTATTCTTAGTGTATTCATAAGAATTCATCAGTGTTCATGAGAGAAGTAAGAATGTCTGAAAAATAAATTTACAAAGTCATATTTTTACTCTAATTGATTGAATTGAGTTACCCCCCCCCCCACACACACACCCTCATTTTCGAGTGAAAAATTAAGAATGGCTTGTGTATGTGAAGGCCTTCATTTGAGTATTTCTCCATTTAGAAATTTCAATTGATATACAATCAAACCGACTGACAATGCATGCTTTGCGTTCCTTGCCTTTAGTCATTTATCAGGTTATGAGCAGCAGCCTGTAAATGGGATTACAATGGAGGTAACATGTGGGCATGGGGTTAAGGGCCAGCTACCCGCCATACCATACCAAGAGGTATATTTAGCCTCTGTCCTTGCCCCCTCTGCTATGTCCCTTCACTGGCTACAGCTAACAAAGGCACCTATTCACTTCAATACACACACACACACACACACACACACACACACACACACACACACACACACACACACACACACACACACACACACACACACAGATCTGTCCAATGTAAGTCACAGCAGCCTCACGCAAAGCAGTGACAAAAAATGTTTTGATGGAGACATTCTTAGATGTCAATGTTGAAAATCAAAGATATAAGTCATAGCCTTGCACATCCTGGTGCATTATAATGCATTCTGTGCTGTAGACACAAGGAACGCGTGCTTCGGCCGTGTTTTGACCACATCAAGCACAGCTCATTTCAACAGTCAACACACGTACAATGGAGACAGACATCATCAAACAACAAGCGGCTGATTAACCGCTACAGACTCAAACGCAGAGACACAGGTGAGACTCTTTACATAACAATCAAAAACTTGAGCCACCTGTCAAACGAGGGGAAAAAAAGGTTGACGCATCTTACAGATCATTCCAGGTGAAATGGTATTAAAATGTTTTTCCACTGGGAATTTTGTGGGAGAAAATCAAGTGAGATATTCCGACTTCTTTCGGGATTGGGAAGTGGTTCAAATACTAGCAAAAATTAAGGCCAGCGGCAGATCAGATACTAGCGATTATTGGACAAACTAACGCGGCTCACACAAAGTTCATAAGTCTCCCAGGAATGCGATACTATGGAAACCACTCAGCTCTTTTGTCACTAAATGACGTGAGACCAGATGTACAACACATTTTGGCATGTCACCACTACAAAGGCCTGTTAGACAACACACCTTCAAATGCTGATGTGCTGGATCAGTTGAGTAATCTGGACCCTTGTGTTTCGAGCTCCAATATATAATGTTATGATAATCACAGGGTAGCACAATAATTAGCTGAAGCAGACAAAATTGGGATCTCCTTGTGGTTCCTGGAGGAGTTCTACTTGCCTTTGGGGAGGGAAATGAATTTAGCTTTGAAACTGGAGTCAGGCTGGCATTGTGAATGGCCGACGGGCACTATTCAAACCCTTTACTGGTTCCTTTTTTCTCAACTGGTCAATCACCTGAAAGCAACTTAGGAGCTTTTCCATCCTGAATCCCCAAGAAAGTTTTGCATTTCTGTTATGAGTTTTAAAATTCTCCCTTCTCCCATTCGGTTGGTGTGCTTTGATTCTTTCTCTGCCTCATTCTGTTCTCTCCTGCATAGCTTTCAGTTTTTGTTCTGTTTCAACCATGTCAGCCATTGATGTCCCACCCAAACCTTTTTTTTTCTTTCCCCTTTTGATTCCTTTTTCATCCAGCACTACCTGCATGGAGCTGTGTAAAGAGAAGGGACAGAGGGAGGGGACACAGCGCTGACACATAAAACCCGCATTTCTCAGTTTTCAAATGTCTCATTGAGGCTCTCACAGGCTTTGATATTTTAAGTAGGTATCACAACAAAGGGGCAACAAATGGCTGGAAAGGTAATGCAGAATATTAAGGCAGCTAATGGCCCAGGCCCTCTGGAGCAGAGCTGGCCCAAAAGGAAAGCCCTGTCCCACGAGTCCTATTCGGTTTCTGAGGGGCGGACCCACCTGCCTGGCTGCTCCCTGCTACTGCCCTCTGCATGACAATCATTTGGACATTTTGGTCCATTTACCATAGGACCACAAGACAACGAACTACACCAACACGGACTGTGGCGTATTTTTTAGTATGCCATAGTTTAGCTAATAGAGCCCATTTAGTTTAGGTAATGGAGCCCTGACACACTCTCACTATGGGTTGTCTCTCCAACGATGACAGTCTTTAATTTGAAATGTGCCCCCCAGGTGTGATGTAGTACAATTGTACCAGCAGGAACAGGTTTGATTTAATTCAGGTTATCAAATTACATTCTCTACCAAGTGCAGATGACTTTATTATCTCAGTGGATGCAACCGGATTTTGGCACAGTCGTGCAAAGCAAACAAACTCTGGTTCACTCTCAGGACAAATACATAAAAGTTGTACTCTTAGGGGTACAACAGCTTGTCACTGGGGCAGTTCTCTTAGAAGGACATCTTTGTATCTTTTTTTTTACCCCTAAAAGGTGAATATTAGTACCTTAGGGTGTGTTCACACTTGGCATGTGTGACACTCGGGCCGAGACGCTGAAAAGAAGAGTCTCGGTCCACTTCCAAATGAACTCTGGTGCGGTTCGACTGAAAAATGAACGCAACACAGACCAAAGACATCTAAACGAACCAAAAACAGGACATGATGACACAAGATAAGACCCTAAGGACAGAATGCTCAAGCATACCGTTTTTTTTTTC
The DNA here is from genome assembly GCA_026230005.1 of Gila orcuttii. Taxonomy (NCBI): domain Eukaryota; kingdom Metazoa; phylum Chordata; class Actinopteri; order Cypriniformes; family Leuciscidae; genus Gila; species Gila orcuttii. The sequence continues at coordinate 67,046,084 of JAPDVR010000001.1, read as the reverse complement.
GTCGTAATCGTGATGCCCACCACAGTTCAGTTCAGGCATCAGAACCGCATCTCCTCGCTGTAGATCTTCATTTGTGTGTGTGACGGAGGGATTCCTGTCGCTGTTTTGACTCCTTCACACATTTTATAAGCTCTTCACAAGTTCTCAGCTGATCAAAGTACCATCATGTGTAGACTACACACATACAACGAGTGCATTAATCCCAGCACACAGCATAGTTTTGGTTAAGTTTGGTAAGTTCCGTTGCGAAATATACTATATAAAAGCCGGCCAATCAGATTGTGAACATATCCCTATGCCTTTAGGTTCGGTCTCTTTAGGTACGGTGTTAAAATGCCAATGTGAACGGTTAGCGGACCAGGAGTAATTGTTATTGTTTTTGGTCCGGACCAAATGATCCAAGCGAACCGAACTACAAGTGTATCTTACGGTACTACTATGAACCTTTTAGGGGTAAATAAGGCAAATAAGATGTCCTTTTAAGGGTACTGCCCCATTGACAAGCTGTTGTAGTATCCCTAAAGTACAATATTTACATTTTTCTGAGGTGACTTTTTAACAAGCACTAGATTTTTACATTTTCTGAAGAAAATATGAGTACTTGCAAATGCAAAAGTCTCCATCAAGATATAAAGGTGTTTTGGGTGGTTGCAAGAGTGTTGCTAGAGTATTCTAGGGTGGTTACTAACTAGGTCAAGTTAAAAAAGCGTACCGCCAACGCAAGTCTAAGGGAATTGTTTGTTCATTTTATCATTTGCCATACCAAAGTTAAATACTTAGTAATAGGAATTTGTTCAAATCTTTAACCCTAAGTATGAGAAATACTAATTGTGATAAATATGAGCTAGTTAAGAAGCCAGGTAGGAATACTGACACACAAGCATACAAATCACATGCAGGATCCCACTATGCTGATCTCTTTAGCAAGGTTAGCATTTTGTTTATCACACCAAATGTAGTCTGTGTGCCACGTTGGACCTTCGAAGGCCACGTCTGGATTTTCTGTTGCTCCTACTGCTCTCACTGTAACCCCATTATAATAGTTACTAGCTAAAAACCACCAGTTCCCAGAGACACTAATCAACACAAGACAAACATGGATGATGGCTCCTGCCGGCAAGCACCCCTTCATGGAGGTGTAGACGGTGCTCCAAGCTCAGTTTGATATGGGAATAGAGTCTTCAAACAGGATGTCCTGGACTTTATTGGGGTATGCTAAGCATTACAGCATCACACTTCCTCACTGGGAGTTTGAAAAAAGGATTAGTAGCATATGGCTCATTGAACAAGAGCTCTGCTTTTCATTAGCTAACCCCACCACCCAGCATCATCCAACCCAGCAACTCAACTCATTTCTGTCTGTGAAAAAAAAAAAGCATTCCACATATGTGTGTGTGTATGTGTGTGTTGGTGCCTGTGTGTGTTAGAGGGTCTGTTTTGGTGATGTGGGGGTCGAGTAATAGGAGGGAAATCTGGTTTTGGTTTATATATCCATTCTTTTTCCAAAAGCAAATGTGTGATTTTGATGCTCATACAGGCCAATTGTTGATATATAGGAATATTAAATTCAATAAAATGGCATCGGGTTTTTCTTTGGGGCACTTCACACACTAACACCATTGTAATGCAAAATGTCTTGTGGAAACCCAAGTATTTTTTTCTCACAGAGAACAAAGCATGTGAAAACGGTTTCAACAAAAATGGCACCGAAGAGTCTTTTGATGTCTAAGGTTGAGGAAAACTGACACTGTTTGTATAATGGACACACTCAAAGATGTACCAGAAAGCAATACCCAAAAGAATATACAAAAGCACACATTTGCGCAGGGCTAGCAGGACAAGCTACAAGGCTAACAAGTTGTTGTGGTTGTGGCAAAGAAAGAAAAATAGAGCATTGTGCTGAAAGTAAGAGGCAGTCTCATACCATACAAAGGCTGCGTCCCAGACTCTATTTTTGGGGTGAACCAACAACACTTAACCCTTCACCTTTGCTGATGTCGACAACGGTTCCCTGCCTCCTCTCAGTCGTGGTGTCACGCAAAGCGGAAAAGAGCAATAAGTAAAGCCTCCTCCAACATGTCCGGCTCTGCGTTTCTCTCTCTCTCTCGTGTCAAACTCTGCCATGACTGCAATGTCACATTTAATTACTCAAACATACAGACACCTCTCCACGAGGCATATGGGGGAATTACCCAATGTTTGGTGACAAATAATTAATGAGAGCTGGGGTTGGAAAACATTAGTACTCCTGTGGTTAACAGAGTTCAATACTATTTCCAAAGTCATTGTAAAAGCTGATCAGTTTAACTCTTTATGTGCTGTTTCTGATGCACATCATGATTTAGCCGAGTTTGACACGTTCCTGGGTCAACAGATTTTGTTGATCCTGCAATTTAATCTTAACCCCTAAAGATAACCCTTCCCATAAGTTATCCCTAAAATCAGAGGGAAACGCTAGGTGAACAACACTGATGTAGAAGCAACTAACCCATGGTTGTAAACCTAAACTTGACATAAACTGTAAACTTGACGCTCAAATCTGATTGGTTGATTGGAATGTTGTTCCAGGATCAACAAAGGTCTTGATCCAGGAACATGTTGCACTTGGTGAAATCAGGCTATTCATACTAAAACCCTGCATGGGAAAAGATTATATAATACTTTTTCCAGAAGCTTAAAATGAAATTTTAGTTAAACCTGATTTCCAGATTCTTCAACAGTAAAAGTAGCAATAGAAAAACTAGCTTTGCGGTCCATTTCAAAATGGGCGGATTGCAAGTTAGCACTCACAAACACATTCTCTAAGGTTACCACCCAGCATGTCAAAGGTATCAGAGGATTTTAAACCCCCCCTTGTCTCGAAACCAGAGAGCAAGGCCACTGGCCTCTAGCTTTACAGTCTACAGCTCCATAACACCTGTTCTTAGTCTGACTGACAAACAATTGTGTCATTATTCACTGCCCAAAAAGACAGCTTGACTGCATCCAGCTCCCATGCCCTCAGCACCACTTAGGCCAAAGCGAGGTGACACCGGCCGAGTTTACCAGCTCTGTTTGTTTATTTAGTCGGCTCTAACGTGTCTAGTTCTGCAAAGAGTCGAATATTAAATCTACTTAGTATCAGTTACTTAATTTAGAAATGACATCTACTGTGAACATGCAACAAAGCAAGTAATCTGTGGGCATTGCAAATTCAGATGCATTTTTGTATTCACATGTTCTCAATTTATCATCATGCAGTGCAATTAAAAGTCAGTAAGATGCTTTATTTTCCTCAAACCTTATCGTTCCAATATTTATAAATGGCAAAGTATTTAAGCAAATACTTTTTCCTGAAATAAATTGAAGTGCACAAAGTGAAGGGGCAATGACCTGAAGCAACCAGGGGTTAAGGGCCGTGTCCAAGGAAGTAATGGTGATCAGGCAGGAGGGGTAAGGCGTACTGTATCACACAGGTTGTCTTTGCCTGGGTACCTGAATGTTACGAGAACAGTTTCTTCACTATCACATTATACAGTCATTTATTTTCTGTAATTAAGCCCCTGTTTTGCCAGTAAATTAGCAAGTTATTGCAGCAGCATTAGCCATTCTTATAGTTTTGACAAGTGGCTATGTCTCCTACAAGAGTTCTAGGTCAAGTCTTTGTTAAAAAAAAGTGAATTCAATGTTAATCCTAATCCCCCTCTTCAAAGCCAGCATTCAGGCCGGTGTGGAGACAAAACCTCTGCTCTGCTGTTGCCCCTCGCTATGTGTCTGCATAGAGTGTATTTAGCATTGCAACAAGTGATTAATGGTTCACAGGGTCTAGAGAATTTGATATAAAATGCATAAATTATGCAGAATACTAAAGTAAAAATTGCTTTCTAAAACTGTACTTAAAGATTCAGGCCCTGCAAATACTTATTCAAATATGTAGATTCTCACTGAGATGAGGCGTGTAGGAAAAAAATGGATTTCTTGATTTCTAAGTAAGTGCCTATCGTCAATATTGTCCAGGAAGAAACCACCAACTCTATAGAACAATCTGTGCATGTTTTCAGACGTGTATTCGCCAACAGTGTAGGCGAAAGTTACTTTTGAAAAGTAATGCATTACAATTTTGCGTTACTCCCTTAAAAATTTACCAACTTGCATTACTTAGTTACCTTTTTTTTAGAAAAGTAATGCGTTACGTTACTTTTGCATTACTTTTTTTCCACCTGGGCTGGGCTTGTTTTTTTATAACAAAAAAGTTATATTTTTGGGCAAATGTAAAGACCCTTTCACACCAAAAGTAAAATAATAAACCTCAGGCTGAAAGAAATGCAAATTCATGTGTGTGTAGTAGAGGGCGCAGCTCAAGCAAACCTTTCAGCTTTGCTGCCATTCTGGATAACGGAAGAACAAAAACAATCTATAGTCATTTTTGCTTATGGTTTAACTGAATCATCGAAGGTTAGACGCAAGTACATTGGTCAATAAAGTTAGATTAAATGCATAAAAATGTATGTTTTATTTAACTTATTTAGTTATAGGAGGTTTGCATGAAGCTGGAGTGCCCCTGCGAGCCACCAGAGGGCACTCCACATCAGACTATTGTCATTCCCTCACAAACTACATCTCCCATAATTCACTGCCCGGACTCTTCATCCATTATCACATTCACCTGTGTCTCATTATCTTGTTTAGCTCACCCCATATAAGCCTGGTTTTCTTGTTCATTATCTGCGAAGTCTTGTTTAGTGTTTATTCTGCATTTCTGAGCATTCTCCCTGGTTTCATTGTCTCTTGGTTCTTGGATTTTTGCCAGTTTCTTGGATTCCCTTTCTGCCTCTGACCCTTGTTTGTTTGTTTGTTTGTTTATTTGGACTGCCTTCCTGTGCTTGACCCTTTGCCTGTGTTTGATTACGATTCTGGATTACTCAAAAAAACTGCATTTGGATCCTCAACCTTTGTGTCTCAGAGCAGTTCACGACAATAGTATTCTGATTCTGCATTTCACAGATTTTATTCAGTTTGAGGAATATTGAATCTTTTTATTTGTGCTTGCGAGATGAGTAAATGCACGCTCACATCTAGAACTAAAATAACCATCATGTTTACACACAACGCCTCTGCACTTCGCTTTGTCTCAACATGGGGACAAGAGAGCTGGCAGTCAGTAAATTGGAAAACAACTCAGATATTTTTATGTAAATTTTAAAAGTAATGCGTTACTTTACTAGTTACTTGAAAAAGTAATCTGATTACGTAACTCAAGTTACTTGTAATGAGTTTAGCACCAACACTGTTCGCCAACACAGTCTCATAGCAATTTCGAACTATTTTACGTTTTGGTGAATTTGTGCAATCTCGTTCATGTCTTTATACGATCTGCTTACTTCCATTGAAGGGTATATTTAGAGGTGGACCTTCATGCTTACTTTTTTGTACGATACACATCAATACACACAATTATATGAAATAGCCACATCGCAACATAGTGACATTTCCCGTGAGATCAGGTTGGTATTCGTTTAGGTCAGTGGTTCTCAACTAGTTGTGCCAGATTTTACATTGAACATCAAGTTGCAAACAAACAGCATCAAACCTATAACCCATATTTAATGTAGCCTGGGGTGTAATTTCTTTTCTCTTATATAGTATTGTTCACGGTTTCCAAGGATGAGGGGCTATCATACACTGAATTAAGTACCAAAGAGACAGACATATCTAGCATGCTAAGCCTATTTAATTGGTTACTCTAAATGGTTATGGATTTGCATTTAGCATTGTTTTTCTACTGTCTCTTCACAACCCTATCTACAAAAGACATGCAGTCCATTTTTGGGTTGCAACCTACCAGTTTCACTGGCTTAGCCCTCATTAGTTTGTGATTTGGCAATGTCTCTCACAGTCCATTTGTGAAATACATTTAGGCCTTATGGATCAAAGGCTTCTTTCCAAAAGCTATTTACTATTGTCACAATCTGGAGTTGTGACAGGAAGAGGACAAGGAATGGGCCAGTGCAAGGTCACAAGTCAATGCTCCACTGCACTCAGACCTGCCAGCAGGGCTTGACATGAACTGTTTTGCTCACTGTGGGAAGTGGTTTTCCAAAGTTACAAGCCATTTGGCATTTTCACTGGCCACAATTTTGACATCGCTACCATAGGGGAAAACTGCCATATACGTAGATATTTTCAATATTATATCATATTTTGGCAGCAGGTTTATTAGGCTGCTGTCACTTTAAGATCGAATGCACGGATCCCTTATACTGTTACACATGCATTTTCTTTCTCAACGGTTTACGTTCACTTAAAACATAACTGACTGTGTTTACGTGAATACTCTTAAAGACTGGCATTTTTACATTATTTTGTGTGTATTTGACTATTTAAATGCAAAAAAGAACTAAATTTAGTACTGAGAGGCGGCTTTATGTGCGCGCACTTTGGGTGTCTATGAGCACAAAATCTGTTGGGAATGAGTAAAATTATGTGCAATATGAACAACCCCACGCTGAAATTCAAGCCCTGTAAAAAGCAACAATATTCATCCGGAGGAAATGAAACGAGTGAGTGAGGAGAGGCGGGTTTGTGTGTCGGGTTTGTGTGTCACTCGGAGAGATGAGAGAGAGAGAGAGAGAGAGAGCGCAGCTGTTACCTTGTATCTATTCTGTGGAAAATGAGTATTGGAAGCGTTTCAGATATTTCAGTATCTATAAATCGAAAAATCTATATTTTTGACAACACTACATTGCACTTAGCTTATTAATTCAGATGCCTTTTTAAAAGACTACAATTGAAAAAATGTGTAATTTCAACCCACCGAAGTGGCTAATAGGAGTGACTGCGTTACAAGCCACTCCTGAAATCCATTTGGCGGGTAGAAGGGTGATAATGTCAAGCCCTGCCTGCCAGACTCTTGCAGCCAAAGACACCTGGGGCCGGTTTCACAAAGCTATTTTAGGTCTATAGTGTTAGACAAGTCTAAAATAGACTAGTCTAATGCAAGTTAGACTGTTTCACAAAAATAAAGACTGACTTAATTTAGACCAAAAACAATTAGACACCTTAACTCAGGCTAACTCAGGTCTAAGACTCTGTTACCTTGGCAACCAGCAGTGACAATCAGTTACATTACAAACAGCCAAAAGAAAATGGAAAATGGCTCATAATTTGTGGTTTCTTGACGACGTTATGGAGAGAGCTATGAGAAGGGAAAGGGTTTTTAGGGACCGCAGTAATACTGGAAATACATAATAATGAGGACTTCATCGGTCGGTTTCGTTTGCCCAAGTTAAAAAATATTAATTTCCAAATTAAACATTTCTTCTTGTTACTACATTCTCCGCTAAATTTCCCAAGTAAAATGTCCTTGTAACTGTTATACTCCTCCAACAAACACAATGGATGGAGGACGAGTGAACAGTCTCATTTCTTGTTGAGGTTTAGAGGTTGTGTAAAACTGTGATTTGTCACTCATGTGTGGACAGATCCTAGAAACAGATGTTCAAAATTCAACCACCAGTCAGTCATTCTTACCACCTCAATCCCCAACAAATACATTCATCTGAATTTGACCCTAGACAACATGTTACCCTCTGAATGAACCAAAGTACTTTGCCTTTAACATCCTTACACACTAAGCGTATTCAGCGTTACATTGTATAAGCACCTTATTATGAATATGTAGCAAAAAGAAAATACAGTAGTTTCAGGTTACAATAATATAATCGTGTTCAACTCCTGGTCTGTGATGTGACACTTATTTGATAAATAAATATTGATTTATTCAAATACATAGTAAAGTCTTTAATGCATCAAAAATGCTATAATATTTTAATAAACCTCTTCTATGTTGAAAATAAAATCCTGAAAGTCAAATAAAAATTCTCAAAGTCAAAAAAAATGTCACGGTGTACTGTTCTGATATTATAACGGGGAAAAACAGAGTTGTCATTTAAAGAATGAAAATTTTGAAAAGGAAACTCGATCAAGTAGTTTGGCATAATAGTTTATTATTATTCAGAATTGTCTCAAAAAATATTTTACCAAAACTCTTTGGTAAACTCTATGGCTACTCATTAATATTTTAAAAACCTTTCCCGCTCAATCAAAATCATGTATTGCATTCGACATGCATTTCCCATAAAACAGGACATTTTTTCATAAATAGAGAACTCCTGAAGACTGTTATTAATGCCAGTCATTATATATATATATATATATAAACTTATTTGAATGTAATGATTAAGATGTGTTCACTCATATTAAAGGTGTAAAGAAAAAGGGGTTTTACAGTAATACCACATGACATTATGTAAGGTCAGTACATTTACATTTTTCTGGAAAATGGTATAAAAGTTTTTGAATGCCAATGAAACCAATATGATACTAAGAATTTGGCACATGTTTTAAAATAGATTTTTTAAAAACATTTTTCCTTTATCTTCTATCATAGACACTCTTATATTAACCCATTTGTGTATTACGTAGTTTATCATGTAGAACATCTTCATTCATAATTGTGGGAAATGCAATCTGTCAGAACACATTACATCCGTGATTCTTATAGTGGTCAGCCGAAACGGATTGTCATTTAGAACTGGTGTTAACAAAGCATCTTAAATGCGTCTCCTGTGGCCACTTGTGATTGGCCTTTATTTAGGGAAGGCTCTCTGATTCCATAACAACAATGTGTCGCTGAATGTTAACGTCAGGCATGCCAGAAATGTTCTGCGAAGTGTTGTGCATGTTAAGCCACAACTCTAACAAGAAACATAAACATCACTGAGTCTTGTTGTCTTTCAGACCACTGAAAGACGTCAGTAAACAATAGCATGGTGTTAAGTGCTTTCAGGACAGGAGTCTGTCAGCACTCCAATTCTGCACAGGGAACACGCTCAGGCTTTCTGATTAAAACGCTAATTAGATTAAGTAAAGAGAAATCCATTTATGCTTAGTGTCTGTTTCTCTCTAAAAGATCTAATTGGACTGGCAACCATTATGAAAGCGTGGCTTGTGGTGGCTGCACGCGTCTCTCTTTGGGTCACCGTGGGCTCCGTCATCACTCTTGTGAGACTGCTCACTTATGTTAGCACAGGCAGAATCCAAGCACACATCTATTTCTGTCGCACTATATCAGAGTTTTTCCATTGCAGCTTCTGACAAATTGACATATTTGACGCATTTGAAAGTAATGTGCACCAAATATTTGGTAAATGTAGTTAAATACATACTAAGTAATGTTACATCCTAGATAAGGAGACAAAACAAATAAGTATGAAAATTCGGTAGCACTTTATTTTACAGATGTACATACTATGTACTTATTATTGTGATTACAATAACTGTGTAATAACTATGTACTAACCCTGAACCTACTAACCCATGTTTACCTTATATTGCAGTACTTTCTTAGGTAAGACTTAGGCCAGTGAATGTACTGTAAAATAAAGTGCAACCAAAAATCCTCTCATTATTTACTCACCTTTTTGTCATTCCAAACCTATGACTTTCTTTCTTCTGTGGAGCACAAAGCATGATATTTTTAATAATGCTGGGGTCCCAAACAACAATGACTTTCACTGGATACGTTAAAAATAAACTGACTGATGGCTCAATCGTATTCAAAAGCCTTCATGTAAACAACATAAATTTTGGTCGGATTGAAGATAGTGCTGTATAGACCTGGAACAATCCAAACAACAATTAAACATGTAAACAATTTAATATAACTATCTTCTCAATTGGATTCAAAAATTGTCATTGTGATCCTTATGATTTCGACTTTTTATAATAAGATCTCTGTTTACATACGTTTTACTTTTTACGAACTTGCACATGTTTATTTTTGTGCTGTCAAATCCATTAATTGTGATTAATCGCAGCTAACAAGTTTGTTTATATAATATATGTGTGTGAACATACATATATATATATATATGTGTGTGTGTGTGTGTGTGTGTATGTATATGTATATATATATATATATACACACACACACACACATATTATATAAACACTAACTTTTATGTTATATGCGATTAATCACAATTAATGGATTTGACAGCACTAGTTTATTTACGTCTGATGAAGTCACTGGAGGAGACTGATTATTTACTAAATATTTGCTTAAAAAAAGCTCTTCCAAATGACACATTGTCAGCTTTCCTTTTGGGTATTTCGTTAATTATGCTAATGGTTTTCTCCGGTTCTGAATACGGCGACCAGGTACAAAACGTGGGCGTACGTTTTGTTTAAAATACATAAATGTACATGTAAGTGAATGTGCGAATGTTTCACAATTTTTTTTTTTCTGAATCTGAAATCGGATTAGATTAATTCGAATTGACGAAAATCAGTGCATGTAGAATGTATGGACAAAAAAACTAAAAAAGTCATTCCCCCCAAAATATCTTCTTTTGGGTTCCACAGAAGAAAGAAAGTCATATGTGTTTAGAACAAAATGAGGAGGAATAAGTGATGACAGAATTTTCATGTTTATCCCTTTAACGTATATTGTGACAACATTGTGTTATTTTGTATGTGTGTGTGTGTGTGTGTGTGCGCAAGTATTTTTAAGGAGGTATGGAGAAGAACAAAAGGTGTGTGAAAGTAAAAGCTCAGAGAGGGTCCATATAAATGTTGCCATGATGTTTTGAAAAGGAGAAATGGGAACAATGCAGTTTGCAGCAAACACTCCTCTGCCATCCATCTTTTACACAATCAACACGGCCCTTTCACATGCACTGGCCCCTGCTGGGGACCCCATCCCCTCTGTCAATGGCCTTATATTTAAGGGAAATTAGGTGACATTGAGTTTCAAATGAGTCATCGACAGCTGCTTCGTCACTGTCGGCGTGAGCAGTGTTGTCCAGCAGTGGCGTGACATTGTGTTCCTGTCCCACAGAAAGAGCAGGATGGGACGGTACTGTACTGGAAAGATTCGGACCGAAACAGTCCACGGTCGTTTTTTCCATATAAACATGCATTGGGTGAAATGTAGCGGCTGCAAAATGTGTCGATTGTTTTCTTCGCTCTCCCTGAGCGCTCATTGATGCCTTATACAGTTACAGACCACCACAATCATTTTACTGTTGGAAGGTGCAGAGAAATCCACTGTCCTCCCAAAAGGTATTTGAGACCTGCAGCTAAGAATCAAAGGGCTGCAGAGGTATAAGGAAGACCTATCTGGTTTCAAGACGAAGTGTGGGAGAGGAATAGAGAGAGTGTGAGAGAGAAATTAAAACGGAGAGAGAGCGAAACGAGAGAGAGAGAGAGAGAGAAGTGCTGCTGGCGGATCACTTTGAGCCGTCATTGAGATTTATGAAAAGTGTGTGTCATGAGGTAGATGATCTGTCTCTTGGGAATTGGAATCAGTATTAAGGGTGTTGCATTAAAATCAGTTCAAAGCAAATAAAAGTGTCCTTTGGCATGTTCAACCAGGACAGATCAACTGGGCGAGTCTACGGCACCGAAATCAATCCAACACTTCTGACATCTATGGAAAGGGTGCAATGAGGCGGTACGGCCAGCATTTATGAGCGCTCTTAAAATCATCCCGTAAATCTCTCTTTCCATCGTTCTGCTGAAAAGCCGATGGCCTCGGACATGATGTGAGGCTCTGTTGAGGGCTCTCTGGCGAAAGAATAAGACAAACTCGCATCAATGAGCGGAACGCTACACAAACGCTCCAAAACATACTCATGAAAATGCTTTGTATAATAGGGTATTTAAAGAGGTTAACCTTTTTTTCCAAAGCAACCTGGGGTAATGAGGTATGAGAATAAAGTGCTTGCCAATTTGTTTGCAGTGCGTTGGGACTGTACGGGAGTTCTTTCTGAGCCCCTGACAAGCAGGTGAGATCAAAGTGAACCCGGACAAAAGGGGCTCAACGGTGATTTGTCAGGGGACGAGAGGCATTCCCGTCTGGCTCTAGCCAAGGCCCTCAGATCACTAGCGCAAGCGAAAAAAAAAAAAAACATGGCATGAGAAAAAGTACAGCAGAAAAGGTTCAGAGGTCAGCTTGATCTGGTCTGAATTGTGGAACCTCCTTTTCTGCAAAGGAGCCAAAAAAAAAAAAAAAAACTTTTTTTAAAAGTAGGGGTGAAAAATCTTGTACACTTGATTCTTTGAAGCACCAAAATCTTATTTTTTCCAAAAAAACAACTACTTTTAACTGAATAGGTTTGCAGTATGAATCTGTTTATACATTACACAAATATTTCTTCGTGTGCTTTTTAAAACACCAGTACATACACTGCAAAAAGTTATTTTCATGATTTATCACAACATTTTTTCTTTTGCCAAATCAACTTAGATCATTTATGTGGTTCCGATAACTTCATATTTTGAGTTTCTGTTGATTAAACTAATCTCCTTCATTGTATTTACTCAATTTTTTAATTTCAACTTAAGGTTACTTCCTTTTTTAAGTTAAACCAACAATGATTTTTTACAGTGAAGTACAGCTGGAAAATAGAACGTTTGAAACATTGTTCGGAAACTAAAAGGGTTCTTTCAAAGGCATTAACCTGTAAAAGCCCTTTTTGTTCAAATTGGAAACTTTATCGACTGTAAAAATGTTGAATCATGTGTTTTTATATGGTAACATCTAAGTTTATTCAAGTCAAAATTATTAGTAAACATCACAGAATCAACTGCACAACAGAAATCATTTTTTTCAAGTATTTGTGTTTTAAATACTATTGGGTTACAAGAGTAAACTAGTCAAATAAATTAAACTAACAATAGTTTACAATCAAGATAAACACTGGTCATATATTTTTGCAAATAAAAAAGTATATAACTATACTAAGCTATAACTAACTGTAAAAATCTGAAAGGAGATAAAGAAAATATTCAAAAATGTTATTACAGATATCAATACAGGCGACTGGTGTTTAACACATTTCATTTAGCAGTGGCTTTTGTAGTTTTGTGCAATATGCATTTCAAACATATTTCAATATCTGTCTGCTACAAGCTTATGCCATGAATTAATGTTGAGTAAAGAGTGCTGGTGGCCTGTAGAACTCATAGAAAACACATATATTTTAAATGTCATTCATGAATTTACTGTGGCTAAAGAATTTACATATTCAAAACAATTATTATGACCACATTTCATTTTAAACTCAATATTTCAAATATGGGAAACATATCAATTCAACATAAAAAGTCATAAAAATGAGCAAACCTGACATTTCAACATACAGCGTGTGCATATGTGTGTGTTGGTCATTCTAATAACTTATTTTTTTGCTAATACACTGACTGTCTGGTGTTGTCTCACTCTTTGCTTTGAAGAGTGTTTCAGTCCTCCCACCTGCTCAGCCAGATATTTATAATTTTCGTAAATTAAGATGATAAGCTTATGTAGCTACATATATATCATTATATATCAAATTAAACAAGAGAACCTGCTTATTCAGATGACAGCAGTTCTGTCATTTAAAATATATTCCTAGACCCACAAATACAATTATAATCTATCATGATAGTGATTTCAACCCTGTAGCTCATTTCATGATTAACCTGTTGGCGTTATGACGTACACAATTTTCCATCTTGTTTAATTTAAAAAGCAAAGGGTCGCGAAGAAGGTAAAGTGATGATGCATTTGAGTACTGAGTATGCACTTATAGGGTTAGGGTTATGATTGGGGTTTGGTTTAGGGTCAGTGGCATGTAATTATTATGCATCATTTTTAGTTATTACTACAGTACATGTAACGTGTAACAAGGACATTGTAAAATAAAGTGTTACCGAAAATACTTTAACATGGTACGATTTAACCGTTCAGGCAACATCCTAAGTGAACTCCCCCTCCTCTCTCTCTCTCTCTCTCTCTCTCTCTCTCTCTCTCATACTGATTATTACTGCTGGGCTTCGTGGGCGGCTGTGGGCCGTAATTAAAATACTTCCAGAAAGAAACAGCCGACCACATCAGAAATGCAACCCACTGTCAGGATCAAACCACATCAAGCGCGTCTCTCTCAGAGATGGACACCAGGGCATCAGTATAGGCTCATATCTACTCTCTGTCTAGTCTTGACACACACACACACACACACACACACACACACACACACACACACACACACACACACACACACACACACACACACACACACACACACACACACACACACACACACACACACACACACACACACACACACACACACACACACAACACACACACACACACACACACACTCACACACCGGGTCTGGTCTGACTGCAGCGCGACTAATAAGTTATTACGAGCAGTTATAGCCTGTGTGACAAACAGTGAGGGTATGGAAAGCGAAGACAAATGAAGTCTGCCTTCCCACGAGGTTCTCAATAGCATGCGCTGGTGTTGCGCCAAAGGGCAGGGAGATTTGTAGATGATGGTGCTAATTACGAGAATGGCAACCATAATGCGACCAAGATGGAAGCAATTTAAGCAGAAGTCATTTGCGTGTTACTCTTCCACCCACTATAGCAGCACACACAGCTTTGATTCGCACTTGCAGTCTGGTTCATTCCTGAGAGAAGATGCATGTTTTCATTTCCATGGCCTGCTAGATTGATTAAAACAAAAGGAAAAATTATTGAGAGGGAATGGAATATGCCTTGTTGTTTTTCTTTCAAAATCAGGACACAAACTTCGCGAAGCGGCACTTGGATTTATGCATTTCAAAAAGCAGGGAAATATAGCGGCGCTTCTGGATTGCACGTCTTCATCGTTTTATTCAGAGCATCACTACCTGTGCTTTATAGACTATAACAATATTTTGAATGAATGGCTGACATTTAGGCTACTTCGGAGAGATAGTGGGTTGTTTGAAGAAGAAAGCATCACATAGCACATTAAAGCTGTTATAGGCGTAAAAATAGGGGTTGGATGTTTCTGAATCATGATTTCGTTCATATTTAACAAGATAAAAATGCTGGGAATTATTTTGCACCTAATACGCAAATAACCCGCTTAAAATCTTTCTATTAATATATGCATAACCCATGAACTTTTATCCAATGGAAGTGACTTTTACTGATTTATCAAGCCAACTGTCGAGACCATTGTGTGTCGTCACTCACTGTTTTATACTAGAAACATTCCATACATAAATGTGGATCATTGAAAGCCACGTGCGTATGTTTATGAATGTTAACATCACCGTCGAAATGTGCCAACAAGCATGAAAAAAGAATTAACAGTGGCTCACCCAGCCAGAGGCCAGTGTTAATGCTTAAATATAATTTTCGGGTCTTTGAAAAGAAGCGAACTGTGCGCTTGGATGTCTCTCTCTCTTTGTGATGCGGTTTTCCTCTGTAAGCCATCGTGTGCAGTGCTGTGTAATTTTATCCACGCTGCAACCTCTTGGTTCACACAAGACTGATACCTTGCCTCCCCTTTTCCTTTGTATCAATTGGTCGGGGTTCGGGCTATTGTTGCAGGAGGGCTCTTTTATTTCTGCGCACACTGTCGATCAGCGAAATCTCACGACAGGCTCGACTGGCTGTTTTCTCCTCCTCGGTCAGATACAGTGTGTTTGGAGAGCAGAGAGGAACCCATGAGCACCAATGCTCTCGCCACCAAGCCGGATGACCGCGACACATTATTAAAGAAGGATACAGCAAGTTCTCTTTTAAAATGTTGGATCACTGACAAATGAAACTTCTTTGATGGGACCCCGTGTGCCAGCTCTTTCCATTCCAGCGAGGTTTTGCCGATATCCCGCCATGCCACAATGGTTATAATTCTGCTCTTGTTGTTACTGAGCTCCTTGGATCCGAGTTTGCAGGAATCTCTGGCTCCGAGGCTGAGCAGGAGCCCAAGGGCTCCTTGTGTCAGGGGCCAGGAGTGTGACCCGAGGACGCGGCGCGATGCTGGAGGACGCGGCGGGGTTTACGAGCACCTCGGCGGAGCTCCAAGACGCAGGAAACTTTACTGCGCCACGAAATATCATTTGCAAATACACCCGAACGGAAAAATAGACGGATCTCTTGACGAAGACAACCCTTTCAGTGAGTAAACTCTTCTCACGCTTCTCACGTCAATTTATTATACGATCAGAGACTTGCGTAATTGCGCGAATAAACATTGTGCGCTGACAATATTAATGTGATATTAATTAACATCGAACAGTAATTCGTCCTGTCCGTCATTCAGGATTTTAATCAGCATTCTTATCACTGTAAAGGGAGATTAAAGCAACAATTAGAGCTATTTTGCGGATTGAACAACTAAACTAAACTAAACTAAAAGTAAAAAATTAGGTCTAGCAATAGTAAATAGGTCACTGTATTCCATTATTTTGTGACATCAGACACTCCAGCTTACATCGTAATATCAATTCGCTGTCAGAGAGTAGAATATTTGTACATTTGGTATCCTATACATTATAAGCTTAAATTATATTTCTTTAAATGGCAGCAATTGTTTATCTGTAGTTTTCCAATTAGTCGAATCCGAGTGCTCATGGACAATTACCATATGAAAACAGGATTGAACAGACAGTTTAACATAATGACTTAGACAACGGATGTGTTTATCCAACGTAAAAGGATGATTATTCCAAACAGAAGAATGAGGAGAGCCATTAATCAGTGAAAAAAAAGGATGAATAAACATCCTCTTTAAGAGGCGTTTAGTGTCTGTATGTCTAACCTGACAGTGTTGTGTAGACCGTGACTCAATAAACGAAAAATAGTATATAAATATAGCTATAGGCTTTGTACATAAATCAAAATAAATTTAAAACCTCAAAATGAATCCTACATTTACAATTAACCGTATTGGAAACAAATTAATTTCCATAATTATTTTATATTTAATGTGGTTTACATTGTAGAGTTAAATGTTTAGCTTTAATGATATAGACATAAATCAATTACTAATATTTATAGCAAATCAATTTATATTAATTGATATTATAGTAAACAAACTTAATTTATGTATACATAACACTTACAACTGTTACGGTTTTTAATATCATTGAATAATAATAATGCAACTAATTAAACAAAAAATAAAACTACGATTTCAAACATTAAATCATGACATGCTTGTGAAAACTCGGCTGACCTTGTATTGAATCCTACAGTTAATTGTGAAATTTTGAAATGCTATTATAAGTGTTTTTCACCTTTCTAGCATGCGCACTAACTAGTGCCCCACTCTTCTCCCTAGGCATACTCGAGATCACAGCCGTCGATGTTGGTGTGGTGGCGATCAAGGGCCTGTTTTCGGGAAGATACCTGGCTATGAATGAGAAAGGCCGTCTGTATGCTTCGGTAAGTGTTATGTCACGTCGGAAAATCAAGTATCTGAATTTCGGCTAGCAGTGGGATCAGATAACAAGCGGGGCTATTTGAGGATCTCGCCACATGGTGGTGTTTTTCATGCGGAACGAGTGTGCCCACATGCTGCTAGATCACTGAGAGTTTGATTACTGAGTTTTGTTTGCCTCACTGGGGACCTTGTCACTGAAAGTTCTGGTCAGCAGAGAATAATAACCACATGGTTCTTACTCTTAAAAATTGAGGTTCTTTATTGGTTTTGATGGTTCCATAAAGAGCCTTTAACATCCATGGAACACTTCCACTCCACAAAAGGTTCTTTATAGTGGAAAATGGTTCTTTAGATTACTAAAATGTTCTTCACACTAAGAAAAAAATGTTTATTTTAAGTACTGTTCACTGAAAAGTTCTAAGTTGACCCAAAAATGGTTCTCCTATGTATGACATCACTGTAAAAACCCCATTTTGGAACCTTTATTAGGTTATGCAGAGGGGTTGAAAATCACTGTATAAAATTACATGATCAGTAAGTTATGACAACATTTGTTTTTACATTGCTTTAAGTCTTTTCTTAATAAGTTATACAAAATTCAACTCTTTTGAGTCAGATTAATGTAATTTACGTTGAAATGACTTAAACACCCAAGTTGATTGTACTTAAAAAATTTAAGGCAGCAACTTTTTTTTTTTTTTTTTTCCAGCGAATGTGCAGAGTTTTGACCAGTTTACATGTTAAAGGAGATGACTTCTTTGTGGCCACACTGAGCCACCTTGTTGCAGGTCCAGTCAAGATGAGAAACATTAAAAAAGGCTAATAACATTTTTTTAACCCTTTCAGGAACTCTTCAACAGAGAGTGTGAGTTCCTGGAGCGCATTCACGAGCTCGGATACAACACCTACGCGTCGCGGCACCACGCCACGACCCAGCCTCCCCCAGCAGGGTCCGGTGCCGGGGCCGGCAAGCGCCGTGCCAGTTCTAAAAGGCAGTGGTACGTGTCCATCAATGGAAAGGGCCGGCCCAGGAGGGGCTTTAAGACACGGAGCACGGACAAAGCTTCCCTCTTTCTGCCCCGTGTTCTGGGCAACAAGGACCATGAGATGGTGCGCAAGCTCAGAGAGAGCCAGCGGCACCAGACGGGCTCTCACCGGGCCCCTGTCGGTCGGGCAGAGCGCAGGAGACGACGACACAGGGGCTCCAAGGGCCACAGCAGAAGGCCTGACATTTAACACTCTCTCGACACAGATGGAGAAGAAATCCACTGAGAGTCACATGGAACAATTTTCTCACGAGAGGATGATTTTCAAGAAAACTTCAGAGGAATTATGAGAGTGACATTTAAAGCCCAGTATCTGAATTATAAAGATATTCATGTGACCAAAATTAACACTACTGAAAGTTTAGCTTTTTTATGACAAGCACCACGTCATGTTCTCAAGTCTTTTCTGCTAAAGACGTGTAATTATTGTACATAGATGTACAGTCATTTACTTTTTTTATTTGAGCAAGATAACATAGAGTAAATGTTTGTAATGGTAAATTAGGACGTTGTACAAGTGCTTGACAATGCCGATGATGTGTTATGTATGGTGGCGTACAGACAAGCACTTTTTTCTTACTGAAGTAGAAAACAAAGATCCATACACATAAAAACAGATGCTTTTTTAACTTACATGTGATAGGCTACTGTTCTTAAACTGCAATCAGGAGTACTTTGTATATTACTAATGTAATACATATTTATTTTTGTTTATATGTTTTTAAGTTATTGATGACATAGTTTCTACACTTCCAAATATCAAAGATTTTTCTTCAGAAGAGATTAGTAGTAAGAATAACACTGTTGTCTTTGAGCAATCCCTCTCCAGTTTCCTATTACTTCATTCAAATATGAGTCTACATATATGTAATGGCATCAGCTCTGATAAATGTCATGTATTGAACACTGTAAGCAGAGTATAATGCATTACAACTGCATTGTTCGACACTGAAAGCTAAACATCTGGAGGAATGTCACCAATAAATTATATGGAATATATATATTTTTTGGTTTTATGCATGATATGCATGATATGGTTTCGCTCGCACTTTATGCTGTTCTCTGTTTCTAGAATTCCAAGACAATCTCATGAAAGTGCGTATCTATACCACGAATGTTATTTCTCGTGCCATTTATACGCCAAAAATGGTTTTAGCGTGCATATGCTACGCACTGAATACCCCTTGGGTACGATTAGGGGTGGGGAGTGCGTGCGTATTACACGCCATAAAGTGCGTAACATATGCACGCGAAAACTGCGTAGCATATGCACGCAAAAACTATTTTTGGCGTATAAATGGCACGAGAAATAATGATATGGAGCTTAATAAATGGCAAATGAATGTCTGTAAATAAGGCAATGGCTGCAGATGTATTCCGCGCAGCTGATAGTGATCGGGGATGTATTGAAGTCTCTCGGCGCTCCAGCAAAAAACGATTCCCTCTTGGGACCTTCCCCCATTTGTCCTAAAGTGACATCATCTAGAAGAAAGGAAAATGTAAAAAAACAAAAAAACAACAACTAGAAAAGCAATACAGGACCACTTTGCAAAATATAGACTACTCATTTAAAATGCAACTATTTATTTTTTATTTTAATGCATCCGTTCTGTGTTTCGCATGAATATCGGCTTCTTCAAGCAAGAACAGAGATCTGTGCTTTTGAAATCTATAGGAGAGGGGAAAAAAGACGTGTTATTCTATACTTCGCAGGTTCGAGAGCTTCCTGGCGGTCACAATGGCACATCTCTGGGGAAACCTGGGAAGCTGTGTCGCTCGAGACATTCTTCTTCCTTTTTCTAAACGACGAGAGCCTGAGATCTGAGAAACAAGGCAATCGCCGATGAACAAAAAATGTTTCTGAGAAAGTGTATAGTTTATTATGAATGCCAAACTCTAATATTACTCAACAGGAATGCTGCACTGTTTGAATGAACCTTTGTGTCGCCCTACTGACACCTTATTTTTCACAAACACATTCATATACATAAATGCATGAGAGGCGAGATCAAAGCTTTCCGCGACGTCAAATATGATATTCTATAATCGCTTCTATTAATCAGAAACTGAGGAGCGCTTTCTTTCCTTACCTGGCCATGGAAAATAAATGATAGCACAAGCTTTATGATACATGTAACAAATAATACAAATAACATCTCCAGGGGTTTGCTCTAACAAATGATTTGGTTGGTTTCGCAGAAATGCCATTAAAGAACCATTTTTTATTTCATCAAAAACCTTTGGAACCGTTCTTAAAATATCATTTTTCTTATAGTGTGATGGACGTTTTAATAATTTGAAGAACCCTTTTGCACTATAAAGAAACTTTTGTGGAACGGAAATGTATCATGGATGTTTAAGGTTTTCCATGGAACCTTTGAAAGGAACTTAATTTTTAAGAGTATAAAGGTTTAGATCCCAAAAGCGTTAAAACCACAGTCTGACGTCACTTCCATGAACAACTTTTTAACTTAATTTCTCAGCGATCCCTTTGCTGCTGGTGCATCACTGACCTGAGGAACACACTGAAACATCAAGAACCGGATCTCTAAAGAACCATACAGCCAACTCAAGAAACTGATACATAAAACAAGTTCCAGATAAAAATGGTATTGTTTGCTGAAATTAAGGCAAGACACCCCTGAAAGATATCACCATTGACTTCCTCAGTTGATAAGAAATGCAAAAAGTTTTTTGTATTATAAGTTTTTGGAAATGTTATTTTGAAATATGCAAATGATGCATTATCTAATTAAATATGCACTCATTTGCATAAATATGACAAAAATAATAACAGATAACAAAAATCTGAACATTGGATTAGGTCAGGTTCAAAATTCTTATTTCTTTTTTTTTGTGCCATATTAGAGTCAAACGTTTTTACAGAGGGGATTTTGGATTTCTCTTTTTATCACTCATAAATCAGAAAATACTGGTCACAAAAATAAATTTTCATAATTTTTTAGAAATGACATGTATAAAATCAGGCAAATTATATATGAACAACCCCCTCTGTAAAAACCTTCAGTTAGATGGAATAAAATTAGGAGATTTCTGGCTCAGTGCAGGAGAAAAAAAAATAATTTTAGGAAAATTGCCTGTAAAGAGAGTATATATATATATATATATATATATATATATATATATATAATCATGGGGCTCATTCTGTCCCATATGTTGACCCTATGTGCAAAGTTTTACATGCTCTTTGGTCTCAGTTCTAACCTATTCAGGCACACGACGCGCCTATTAGTTCAGTGGCATATAACAAGTAAACAGAGACGCAGGGGTTAAAGTTCAGCGTCCCGATCGAGCGACTTCTGATGACCTGCCTTCAACAATGACGTGTCTGCCGCCATGTCGAGGGCATAGAAGCGCTCATTAACCTATAGATGCCCAAAGAGCCAAGGCCATAAGATGATGCAGTATCAGGGTGAGATTATATCTCGAGTATCTAATTTCGAATGGGAAAATAAATAAATAAATAAATAAATAAATAAATAAATAAATAAATAAATAAATAAACAAATAAATAAATAAATAAATAAATATGCATTCAGTTTCCAAACCAATTCCGATGGTTTTTAAACCTATTGATAATTAAATTACCCAACGAGTGCTTTCTCAGAAATTACTTTAAGCCGCACGCTATAGTGAAAACTGCTCCAATTAAAATCAGTGCGCTTCAGTCTCATTCTTCTCTGGCCCGAGGGCCTCAAAGGGTTGCTCCTCGTGCCCATCTAATTGGTATCGTCAGGAATTCCTCAAGTATTGACCCAGCGGAGCCTGAGGGGTCTTTGTTCGTACAGACAGGCCTCCTACTGGCCATCTCTGTGGAGCTTGAAGAGTTGATGACCTCTGCACTAACATCACACCATATTGCTTCCAGCTTAACTATTTTTTAAGTGATACATTTATTAATGCTGATAGTTATATAGAGATTAAACGAAATAACCGATTTAGAGTTAAGATGTAAAATTCATTCTTAAAAATAAAGGTTCTTTATTGGCATTGATGGTTCCATGAAGAACCTGTAACAATTCCATTCCACAAAAGGTTCTTTATAGTGGAAAACGATTTTTAGAATGTTTTTCACACTTAGGAAAAAATGGTTCTTTTAACAACTGTTGACTGAAAGGTTCTTTGGGGAACCGAAAATAGTTATTCTATGGCATTGATGCAAAACACCCATTTGGAACCTTTATTTTTAAAAGTGTAAGCTTTTTTTTCTGGGATATTACAAATAGGCTGCATATGAGACAAAGAAGGAAAGAAGGTTTTGTGAAAATGATACTCTTTCCCCAAAAGGACTTAATTTGCGAATTGTTATTTGGTGACTATTTTGTAGTTTACTTTTCTGTTAATTGTTATTTTATATATTTATATATATATTTCGTTTATTGGATGATTGGATAATTAGTTGATTAATCAGGTCCGGTGTGATGGATCATGCTGATATAAATAGTACCTCTCTGTGTATTTGTTGTTTGTATATTTAAAAAAAAAAGATTTTTGGGAGCAACTTTGGCAGTGTGCCAATTTTTTATTTTTATTTTAGTGATTAGTCTCACTAACAAGATGTCAGAAAGTTCCCGGTTCGCATTTCTCTGTACTTCTAAAAGCGTCCTATAGAGGGAAGCACTGACTTCTGTCCAGCTGCTGTGAAATCACAGGATCTTATCATAAGGTCTTATCAGTGTTGTCTTCGCAATACATCTAGAATCTGAAGGGCGGGTTGTCACCTCTGTATTTGATATTAATGAGATGTTTTATGTGCACGGCAAATCAAACATTTAAAGAGATGTCCGATGCTCTCTGTAGATAATACTTTTAACGTTTTACTCTGAGAACTCAGAGTTAAAGGAATCGTGCTTGATTTATTAAATGCATAAGCATTGCAACTAATTAATCTAGCCTACAAATATAATAAGTGAGTTGCCCACGGCCTGTCATTACATATGTCACTATTATTTAACAAAAATGCCTGAAACCGATATCTTTCTTTAAGGCGAACATTTTTAATCGTTGGATCGAACATAATTGGGCTGATACGCACTGCAAACTTCTTGGGTAGGATTAGTGGTGTGGAGTGCGTGCGTATTACACGCTATAAAGTAAGTATCATATGCACGTAAAAACTTTTTTTTTTGCGTATAAATTGCACGATAAATACAAATCGTGATATAGATCGCATTTTCATGAGCTCGGGCTGCAACTGAGCGTCTGAGCGCGACTGCAGCACCATGGAGAGCGGCGGCGCGCGTGTTATTATTACATTCACTTCATTTCTCTGCCTGGATTCAGATGCAAGACTCATTCAAATGTGCACCATGTGTTAGTTGCTAGTTCGGCCTTCCATGACAACTAAAAGCTTTCATTATCGGTCAATTATCACAAGCATGTGGCTCTAAATATAACCTCTGATAAAGAGTTTTTGTCATGATAATTCAGCAGTGGCTATACAGCATACGCGCCTTTTCGATTTGAGCATCCAAATGGGTCAAAAAACAACAGTCTGTTTGATCAGTGTCTGTGTCACCAACATGTAGCCAATATAAAACCAGCCACACATCCATAGATCAAATTAACCGAGCCATTCCTGTGCGCAGAAGACCCCCATCAGCAACATCTAGTGAAGCGTCAGAACCTGAATGGGTGGGATCGCGGTTTAGCTATTTGGGCAACAGGCTCAGTGTCTAGGGGTATTCAACTCTCCTTTTTGAAGTTAAGAGATGAGAGTGTTCTGTCTGGAGGAAACGTCGTCATGCGAAACAAAGGCGGGGCAAGCAAGAGTTATGGCAAGGGAACTTTTTGTTTGTTTGGCATAATGATTTATATAAACAAATCAACAACAGAGAAGACTTGTCAACCACATCCTTATGTAACTAATGAAGTTTTGGACATTTTATCACTCCCTCAAAATCCAAAGACAAATGGACACTTTTTATATCAAAGTTATTTTCTTTCATTGTAGTTCGTTCCTATTGTTACCGCTATGCAGGAATTAGTGTGTGCATCAAATTATGTTAAAAACATGCATTTGGGCATTTTTGGACAACTATTATTTTAGAGCATACTTTACTTTCTGGGGGACTTTGAATAAAAGGGAAAAATTAGGCTACTTTGAACCAACTTGTGTACATTTTTTTTTTGAGGATATATAAAGTAAATTCACCTCAAGTTCACACAGACTAACCACAGGTGTAGTTCAACAACTTTACAAACAAACGTATTCATTTTGAACTATAAATCTATTGTTTTACCACTTGAAACTTGAACTTGCGGTTTGCTTCGAAAGTGCGCTTGCGCTTTCTTCAAAATAAATGTTGTAGATAGTTTATGATGTAACGCGAAGAGATCCATAGCCTACGTTTTTAAGTGTGGTTAAAGTTATAGGCCTACTTTATACTATTTTACCAAAATACTTTTGGGTGTCACTGCAGGGTTAAGGTTAGGGTTACAAAGACAGTACATTTTCCTAACTAACAGGCAAATGTACTGTCTTTGCAAACGAGGAACATGTAACCAACAGAATAGAAAAGAGTCCTTCTCCTATAAAGGGATGTGTAATTAAACCTTCTCCAATATAGTAAATCCACCCTCAAGTATTCATTCAGAAGTTAAACTGCCTGAGTAGTCGGTGTGATGTAGCCTAGTGATTCTGGGCAGAATAATTTCCACGCACTATATTCTTACGAAAGGCTCTATCAATAGTAACGCAAATTACAATCATTTGAGCTTTTAAGTAGGTGTCTTACTTTAATGTTGATACGTGTTTGCACCATCCCCCACGGTCTTTCCGTTTTACGTCGCATCCTCTACACTAGCAGCAGGGAGCGCGCATTCCCCGAGGCTGCGGAGAAAGCTTGACTCACAGTGTGATGTTTCCAGCGGTTTACATGTTCTCCCCCTCAATGCTATGACGCACAACACTCACAACTAGACACTCGTAAGAGGTCAGCAACAGAATTGTCGGGCTGAATTATCTAGCAGTCGCTGTCAGTGGGATGTCCAAAGGCTGCATTAAACTTAATAAATTATGTTTTCACATCAACGTCATATTGCAAACAAGTCATATTGCGCACAATATGTTTTTCCTTTTGTTCTTTCGGAGAACATGGCCACTTTAAACAAGAAAAAAAACCTGCTTGTACTGTATTTGCAATCGTTTGAATTCGAATTCGAATGTTTTTTTCCTGTTATTGTTCATTTATAGAACTGTCTCCTGTCTGACACTGTCTGCTAACGTTGTGATTTCCGATACATCCTCCCATATATAAATTATTTTATCTAGCCTATTTCTGACCAACAATAAAGGAAGCTTACACAAAGAGAGTCCAACTTACAAATTGTTGCTTTTTTTTTTTTTGCAAACTACATAGCCTTAACCCTAATTTTACATATTTCATATGCAAGGCTTCATTTTCTAAAGAAAACTATTTTACACTAACACACTAAAACTATCGCCCTGTCCACCTTGCGCCAAACCATACCAAGAATTACTTCGGACACAGATTTGAGACTGATAAAGAAATTATTCCCATAGGCTACGGCATTACATTGTCAAAGTGAACGACTGCCGTTCGGTTTGGCTCTCTCACTCGCACGCGCGCACACACACGCGCGCTGTAGTCTCACTGCCCACGGCATGGACGCGCGCACATTATAAGGAATCAGTGCGCTCGGAGTGGCGCAGAAGGTTGCTTCGTCATGCACTAGGTAGTGTGTGATGTAATTTCGCTCCAGATATAAATATCGTCGGCAAGGGAAAAGTGGCATGGCTGAGCGGGGCTAGAATTCACGGTCAACAACTTTTGTGTGAAAGCAAAACAGCTTGAACACCAGTCTGAAGTGTAGTGTCTTGAGAGGAAACCCACTGAGCGCGACTTCATGCCGCTCACCAGGGTTGACCGAAGCTCTGTCCTTGAGTAAACTGTTTGTTGCGTCTTTTTTTTTTTTTGGCAAATATACCTAGAGAAACACGGCAGTTTGGTGTCTTCAACGCCTTCAGACAGTCACGTACCGCTCAGAAGGATGAGTGTCCAATCGGCCCTCTTACCATTACTGGTCTTAGGACTTATGACAAGCTCAGTGCGCTGCGCTCCGGTGCCCGGTGGGAAGAGCGGCCCCGTTGAGCGGCGCTGGGAGACTCTCTACTCGCGCTCTCTGGCCCGAATCCCCGGGGAAAAGAGAGATACCAGCCGGGACAGTGATTATCTCACGGGCATTAAAAGACTGCGACGTCTCTACTGCAATGTTGGCATTGGGTTTCATCTACAAGTATTACCGGATGGTAGAATTACCGGCGTGCACAACGAAAACCGCTACAGTAAGTTTGGTCTGTTATTTGATCGCATATGCATGTTGGAAAGGCTGTTGGATTGAGATTATGAAAATTATTTAGCCTACATAGTCCAGAAAAAAAATCTTTTTTTGAAAAGAACGCTCAATCGCTGTTATTCAGTTAAAATAATTAGTAAAATAATAACAGAACGTTACACGAATTCAACACCATGCCATGTTGAACAACATCAATAAAGCCTGTTGTAGCGCTTTCATTTACATTTCTCAATACAAGGCAGGTGAGATGAGTGCACGAGCATCTGGCATCCTGCATCACGCACGCAACAGGTCTCTGTAACCAGGAACAGGAACCGGGCCAAAACCTCAAGCCTAAACTTAGTAGCGAGATAAACTCGGTAGATTAACCTTTTACTCCTAAAAAAAATAAATAGAGGTTCTCCAATGGTTTCTTCTCATGAGTTTCTTTTCTCGTGCTGCTGCATGATTCTTTAAATATTGAAGTTTCTCATTTTTCATTAAGGGTTTTTTGGTTACACTTTTCGGTCGTTAAAGCACTAAGTAATATTAATGCTATAGGCTTAGGGTTATTAGGTTTGTTGCATGCAATTATGCATACTTTATATAGTAACTGCATGTAACATGTGTAACGATGTGTAACGATGACACTGTAAAATAAAAGTTTTACCCATTTTTCAGATCAACGCATTTCACACCATTGTGAACTATTAAAAGGTTCTTTATGGGACTTAAAAAGATTAAAATGCTATATAACAAGAGTTATAAAGTCACTTCACTGACGCGCGTTATATGTTTCTGAAGTCAAACTTAAAAGTACTAGTCTTGTTTGTCAACATTCATCAGTCTAAACTAACGGTCTTTATTTTAAGCATTAAATGAGATGGATTCCAATGAAGTCATTGGTACATCATTTTTATATACTCATTTTAAATGTTCACCCTTACAAAGCGGCCAAAGACGCATGGCACATTTAAATCAAAGCTTCAATTAAATAAAAAGTTTCATGAAATTACTCATTTGGAAAAGACGACGTGGCAAATAAAGCAGAAGTGGTTTAAAGATAAATCTAGGTGGTTACAGAGAATGCAATATTACATTTGGGAAATCTGAAGAGGCGGAAAGTGTCATTTCCTTCACAAAGGATGCTCTAAATGTAAACACGAACAATTTTTAGAAAGGCAGTCATCGTTGGGAGTTGCCAGACAGGGCTAAAGATATAAGCCAAACAAGGTCATTTATTTTCTTTGTTGTGTGTTTCAGGTCTTCTTGAGATATCTCCGGTGGAGAGGGGAGTTGTGACACTGTTTGGCGTCCGGAGCGGGCTATTCGTGGCCATGAACAGCAAAGGGAAGCTTTACGGATCTGTGAGTATGAAATGATTTACAACAGGTTTCCGTCCGTGAATGTTCTTATCAGAGCTCGATGACATATCACCCTGTACTTGAGATGTATCCCCTCGCCACCAATAGCCCACAGTCTCCGACAGCGTGACATTGTTGGAGTCAGTTGTGGCGAGCTTCCATTGCCTAGTGGTGTTTTCATTGTGGGACGGACAAACCCAGGAACGGGAGCATAGTAGATCATTCGGACTACGCATTCCATTCTTAGCATTGCCAGCCAACACATGCACCTACTGTCCTTCCCAGAGTAAAGATGAACTGGCCAAAGAGGACCACCCAAACACCACACTGCT
Organism: Gila orcuttii; assembly: GCA_026230005.1. NCBI lineage: Eukaryota > Metazoa > Chordata > Actinopteri > Cypriniformes > Leuciscidae > Gila > Gila orcuttii. Next base: position 67,017,769 of record JAPDVR010000001.1, on the reverse strand, counting down.
ATCCTCTCCGATTTCTGCACGCACAGACTCACCCTGAAAACACCTAAACTTGTCTAAGCCCCCAAAACCGATGATTTAACCCAGTCATTTTTGATCGAAAAATGTTAGTTTTTTTTTTAAATATTTTTTTTACTTCATCCGAATGGTACGACATGGTTTGGCACATGCTATGTGAACGCGCAAAAAAAAACAACAACAAACAATTCATGGACACAATTCGAAAGGGTTAAACGATCCTGAAAAAAAGTGTCACTTGTAGGCTATTGTACGCATTAGAAATGAATTATCTATTGGAAACTTTCAAACACATTCTTACTGAAAGCTAATTTTTTAAGATATCAACCTCAAATTTGGAACACAGTTTGTTTGGATTCATAGTTTCGCTTTCTCACATTTTTTTAGAGTATAAAACGTGTTTTGGAAAATGCATATTTCATATATAAATTGAAAATGGAATTGTTGTCCATTTTTCATAGCGATTCAAAATTTAAGACAGTTTAAGTTGAAACTTTCATTTTCAGGTCTATGCTCAAAAAGTAAATTGATTATAACTACTGCATAAATATAATTTAGTACCATAAAATCACATAAAAATACACATGCAATCTTGACTAAAATAAACTAAAATATCAAGGCTATCTCACGACCAATTCGTACGAATTTGTAGGAGTGATTAAAAAGTGGCTAATTCGTACGACCTCACTCGTACGAATTTGAACGATTTGTCTAAACCCACGTGATGGGTAGGTTTAGGGGCGGGGTCAGGGGTAGGTAATTCGTACAAATTCATACGAATTGGGCAACTCAAAATATGTACGATTTAGCAAAAATCGTACTAATTCGTACGAGTGAGGTCGTATGAATTCGTACGAATTAGCCACCTCGTAAAATTCTGTAGCCTAAAAGTGATGATACACAGGGCAACTTTTTGAGCAATGTTGCTGGGCAATATTGCAGAGCGATTTTCCCATTGAAAATGGGCAATACATTTCTATCTGAATAATTTAGATCGGTCGTGGGCCCTGTGTCTCATCTGGTCGCCCGTTGACGGCAACATTGTCCAGCAAAATTGCTCAAAAAGTTGCCCCGTGTATCATCACCTTTAGTTTCATAAAGCTCATCTCCAGGTATCGCGCTGTAACGTCGCTATTGTTTAATATGATGATATACGGTCTATTGAAATGTCACTGAAAATAATAATAGCTATTTCCTTGTCACTTTCAGGAGCAGTTCACAAATGACTGCAAGTTCAGAGAAAACCTCCTTGCGAATAACTACAATGCGTACGAATCGCTGGCACATCCTGGGATGTACATCGCACTAAGTAAGACTGGCAAAACAAAAAAAGGAAATCGAGTATCAACATCCATGACGATGACACATTTCTTGCCTAGAATTTGAGCTCATCTTGGAGGGACGACGATGCACTTTCTACAGAAGTTACATTTACATTTATTCATTTAGCTGACGCTTTTATCCAAAGCGACTTACAATTGCTATATGTCAGAGGTCGCACGCCTCTGGAGCAACTAGGGGTTAAGTGTCTTGCTCAGGGACACATTGGTGTCTCACAGTGGATTCGAACCCGGGTCTCTCACACTAAAGGCATGTGTCTTATCCACTGCGCCATCACCACCCTTTACATGTGTTACATGTACATGTGAGGTTAAGTGTATCGTGTCATGTATATATTAGACTATTTATAACTGTTGATTTTATATCTCATCTCAACGTCCTCTTTCCGAGGTGGAAGACAACATTTAATTTATTTGTTATTTGTTAATTTATCCTCATTGCTGCTACCACGTGTTCATATATACAAGTGAAATTCCTACAATGTACATTTTTTTTTTGCACTGTTTGTGTTGTTCTAAAGCGGTTTTGGAGAGGTAGCCTAGTCAGCGTAGACGCCATATTTAAAGGGATGTTTTTATTAAATAAATTATTATCAAAAATGAAAATGATGTCATCGTTTACTCACCCTCAAGTTGTTGCAAAACTGAATGAGTTCTGTTGAACACAAAAGAAGATATTTTGAAGAAAAAAAACAGTTGACGAAAGCCATTGGCTTCCATAGTGTGTTTTTTTTTTCACCTACAATGGAAGTCAACTGTTTTTTTCTTCAAAATATCTTCTTTTGTGTTCGACAGAACTCATACAGGTTTGGAACAACTTGAGGGTGAGTAAATGATGACATAATTTTCATTTTTGGGTGAACTATCGATTTAAATATGCCGTTTAAGCTGACTGAGGTCCATTTGTACTTCATTGGAAAGAATATAAGTCTTAGGTCAAGCCTCCAATGGTTAAGGTGTATCAACCCCCATAGTATTAGCACTGGAGCAATTGTCCAATGTCTGAGCTCCTTTGTGCGGAGCTCGGATCAAACTGAAGCAGTATCGGCTTACTCTAGCTTACTGAAGTTCTACCCCTTCAAATCTGTTTTTAGCTCTGCCGGGGGGTTGAACTTTGAACTTATCTCCAGTCAATCTTTGTCACATCTCTAAGGCTCTGGATAGAGAGAAGTAGCTTCTTTAACATACATACAAAATTCAAAGGCATTGTGATGCGGATACTGTCCCCTGTGTCCCTTTAAAGACACACACTTTACAATGCCAAGTTCAAGTCAGTCTTTGCTGTGGTTTAGGGAAGATGTCTGAGAGGGAAACCAGTCATGTTAAAGATCAGTATTTTTCTATGATGGTAAAACAGAAACAAAGAAATGACAGTGTTGTGTGTAAGTAAACTAAGAGTTAATGTTGAAAAACTTCCACAGTGAGTTACGAGGAGGCATACTGCCCACTTTTTTGTCGTTTTCTACCTCATGCAGTTACTTAAAAAAAAAAAAAAAGCTGAAACCGAATGTTTAGTTGCTCTTCTGCCACTCTGTGAAGTTCTGGCGGCCATCGCGTCCTAGTTGCGCCTTGTCACGTTTGAGCTATCTTTACCCTGTGATTTACTTTTAGAAAGGATAATCATGTTGGAAATATTTGCAGACAGCTGTTAGCCTATACTATATGCTCAAGCGGTAACCCTATATTTTTCTTTATATATTTTGTAAACATAATATGTTGCAAAACTAAGAAGCTGCTTTAAACCTGCTATATGATGTTAGTAAAATAAATATTAAGACATGATGCATTCATGCAGGGATAAACACGCTCTCCATCTTAAATCTTTAAATATTAAAAACATATTATTATCTTCAAAAAAGCATTCCTTATTGTCATCACAATGGCAGGTGCATTTAATTGAAAGAAACTTAAAGGTCCCATATTGTACAACTTTCTGAAGTTTTATTTTAGGTTTTGATGTCCTTAAGAATATATATTTGCAGTATAAGTACCAAAAACCATGTCTATATATTTGTACAGCTCCTTTCTCAGGAGCTCTGCCAAGAACAGGTCGATGTTGGCCTGTCTACTTAATATTCTTGAGCCTCTCTTCTGATTGGCCTGTTGTTTTCTGAGTGACCCACCATTGGTGACTGAGTAGTTCTGACATCACAAATATACGGAAGTCACAATGGCTCGTAAATAGGCACAGCTACTTTATGCAGGCTGTGTGCATTTGTCTGTGGATCGACTGTTTTGAAACTAATATGATAGTTTCATAGCCCCTAGACCTCTGTTATCATGAAAAAAACCAGGAAATTTCAGTTTTGACAACATGGGACCTTTAAAACGTACCTGAGTGTAAAGCTGAACTGAAAATGGATGGATAGTCTTTTGGGCTTCATGTTTGGTAAATTAAAGGAAGCTAAACTGACCGATCGACCTCAAAAGCATGAACACATTCGCATTGTTTTCTTTTTTTCTTTGGTGTAATCTCAAAGCCGTGGTATTTCAGTTGTTACATGTCTATATTTGCTTCTTAACATGCCCTGCCTGGATGTGCACATCATTTAGTTTGACTTGATGACTCTGAGTTAATGCGGGAGGAGAGAAGGGTCGTCTGTGTTTCTCTTTTCCACAGCCGTGCCGAACCTCTTCCCAAATGGACATGATTTGCATCAGTGTGGATGTTGTTTACAATAGACCGAATGGCCACTGAAGGCAAATTGTTCCTTTGACCCTCATCACACAAATCACTTGATTTGTTTAACCAAAAAATGCAATATCAACAGGCATGACATTAGTAAAAACAGAACATCCTCTCCTTTCAGGCAAACTGCCGCTCCAACACAACAATGTTCCAAATTTGATCGTTTTTCGGATGTGCTTATGAACAGGGATGTATGTGGTGTATTGAAATAAAGCATATACCATTTCTCTGTCGATTCCCATATGGCTTTTCCACGAAGCGCCAGTTGCGTTTGCATCCATGGCAGAGCTCTATAGTGATAGAGTCCTGTAGTAGTGCGCTCTGATCCTGTTTTACCAAATATTGTCTGTAGTTTTATACAGGTCCTGTTAAATATTGTGATGTATGTGCTGTGCACATGATGATACCCTAACTTAAATGGAAGTTAATAAATATGTAAATCATACTGGTCTGTGTGTTTTTAATTCACTGTAAAAATGATATGATCAATAATAAGTTATGACAACATACAGTCAAAACAAAATGTATTCAGACACCTTCAACATTTCTCACATTATCACAGTTTATTTGCTATGGTTTAGAAAATGGTAATAAAATATGACAAGAACTATCAAATCAGTTGATATTTCACTGGTTTTGTCCATCCTTCTCAAATGAATTATGTTGAGTATCTGTCAGCTGTTACATTTAAGTACACAATTAGATTTAGGTCAATTTAGGTCAACCAATTACCAAACAATGCTTAATTTTGTCCAGTCTGTGGTGTAAAAGATCGCATTAGCAATTAAAGAAAAAAAAAAAAAAACTTCAGCAAAACATGTTCAGGTCAAAGTGTCTGAATCATTTTTGGTCCCAATTTTTATACTGGTAATCCACTGTATGAAGACAATTTGGGTATAATATGTCACAGTTTACTTTATTTTGCTATCCTCACTTACAAAAAAAACCAAAAAAACTTTAGTATTCTGCACCCACTAGTAAAAAAAGATCAAAAATTATATCTGTTGTCTAAATAATGTTTTACATTGCTTTAACTCGTCAAAACAAGTTAGGTCGTTTTTTACTTTTTTTATATTATTCAAGATTCAACTAATTTTTTAAGTCAGTTTAAAGGGATAGTTCACCCAAAAATGAAAATTCTGTCAGTATTTACTCACCCTCATGTTGTTCCAACGCCGTAAGACCTTCGTTCATCTTCGGAACACGAATTAAGATATTTTTGATTAAATCTGAGAGCTGGATCACTCCTCCATAGGTTTCTGAGGGATTGAAACTTGCCAGCCCTGAAAAGTTATTACAGACATCGTTAAAATAGTCCAAGTGACTACAGTGGCTCAATCTTAAGTTTATCAAGCGACGAGAATACTTTTTGTGCGCAAAAAAACAAAAATAACGACTTTATTTCAACTATTCATTTCCTTCTCTCTGGGCCTCGAGTCAGTTCACTAGTGTAATATAGTGTAGAGCTTCTGTTGTTGTACGTCACACGCATCACACACATGACCAGCGTCGGCCAATAGTGAGCCTACGTGTGACGTAGCTCTACGCTATTACACCAAGTGAACTGACTAAAGGGCCAACAGAGAAGGAAATGTATAGTTGAAATAAAGTCGTTATTTTTGTTTGTTTTTGCGCACAAAAAGTATTCTCGTCGCTTGATAAACTTAAGATTGAGCCACTGTAGTCACTTGGACTATTTTAACGATGTCTTTAATAACTTTTCGAGGCCGGCAAGTTTCAATCCTTTTGAAGCCTATGGAGGAGTGATCCAGCTCTCAGATTTAATCAAAAATATCTTAATTTGTGTTCCGAAGATGAACGAAGGTCTTACGGGGTGGAACAACATGAGGGTGAGTAAATACTGACAGAATTTTCATTTTTGGGTGAACTATCCCTTTAATGCAAAATAAGTTGAAATGACTTAAACATCCAAGTTGATTGTACTGAAGTTTTTTTTTTTTTTTACAGAGCTCCTACAAAAGCAAATGAAGGTTCAATGAAACCGACAGCTGTGATGCAGGCACAAAACACGTAAAACTAGAATATCTCCCAGCATAACTATAGAAAGGGGCCTTTCCCTGGCGAAGCTAAAAATATGCTCGCAGACTTGTGTCACTAGACTATGCGGGCCCGCCTGCAGTGCCGTGCCTGATATTTCTACAAGGACATCACTGCCAAGACTCTCTTCTGCTGCTGTTTAACTTGCCAAGGCCCAGTTTACAGATTGGGTGGTTTTGCCATCCGCGCAGACAAGCGCTCACTCCTGGGAGTGGAAACCTCTCTTTCACTTCTGTGAACGTTTCCAAAGGTTCAGAGGAGGAATCCACTGCAACCCTTCCAGGCATGCGATTCCATGAAAGGGGACCCTGTTTAAAGTGGTACGGGCCCTTCCTTTTCTGTGTGCTGACTAATGAGCAGATATGCCAGACCGGCTCTATACGATTGGCTTTAACTTTAGATCAACTGCCAATGCTATTGTCTTTCTTTAGTACAATCCACAAACTGACATTTTATGCAAACAGAGTTATGCATTTCCATGTTTTACTGGCACGTAAGTGTAGGATAACAAAGGGAAACAAGAATGACAAAGAACAACAGACACAATTGTCTTTTATTTGTGACAATACACTGTTTGATCTACTGTGACTTATCATTATCTCTACACACACACACACACACACACACACACACACACACACACACACACACACACACACACACACACACACACACACACACACACACA